>JBBELK010000340.1:2400000-3106031 GCA_037783545.1 Henricia sp. BOLD:AAB3569 | reverse complement strand
ACCCTAACCCTAACCCTAACCCTAACCCTAACCCTAACCCTAACCCTAACCCTAACCCTAACCCTAACCCTAACCCTAACCCTAACCCTAACCCTAACCCTAACCCTAACCCTAACCCTAACCCTAACCCTAACCCTAACCCTAACCCTAACCCTAACCCTAACCCTAACCCTAACCCTAACCCTAACCCTAACCCTAACCCTAACCCTAACCCTAACCCTAACCCTAACCCTAACCCTAACCCTAACCCTAACCCTAACCCTAACCCTAACCCTAACCCTAACCCTAACCCTAACCCTAACCCTAACCCTAACCCTAACCCTAACCCTAACCCTAACCCTAACCCTAACCCTAACCCTAACCCTAACCCTAACCCTAACCCTAACCCTAACCCTAACCCTAACCCTAACCCTAACCCTAACCCTAACCCTAACCCTAACCCTAACCCTAACCCTAACCCTAACCCTAACCCTAACCCTAACCCTAACCCTAACCCTAACCCTAACCCTAACCCTAACCCTAACCCTAACCCTAACCCTAACCCTAACCCTAACCCTAACCCTAACCCTAACCCTAACCCTAACCCTAACCCTAACCCTAACCCTAACCCTAACCCTAACCCTAACCCTAACCCTAACCCTAACCCTAACCCTAACCCTAACCCTAACCCTAACCCTAACCCTAACCCTAACCCTAACCCTAACCCTAACCCTAACCCTAACCCTAACCCTAACCCTAACCCTAACCCTAACCCTAACCCTAACCCTAACCCTAACCCTAACCCTAACCCTAACCCTAACCCTAACCCTAACCCTAACCCTAACCCTAACCCTAACCCTAACCCTAACCCTAACCCTAACCCTAACCCTAACCCTAACCCTAACCCTAACCCTAACCCTAACCCTAACCCTAACCCTAACCCTAACCCTAACCCTAACCCTAACCCTAACCCTAACCCTAACCCTAACCCTAACCCTAACCCTAACCCTAACCCTAACCCTAACCCTAACCCTAACCCTAACCCTAACCCTAACCCTAACCCTAACCCTAACCCTAACCCTAACCCTAACCCTAACCCTAACCCTAACCCTAACCCTAACCCTAACCCTAACCCTAACCCTAACCCTAACCCTAACCCTAACCCTAACCCTAACCCTAACCCTAACCCTAACCCTAACCCTAACCCTAACCCTAACCCTAACCCTAACCCTAACCCTAACCCTAACCCTAACCCTAACCCTAACCCTAACCCTAACCCTAACCCTAACCCTAACCCTAACCCTAACCCTAACCCTAACCCTAACCCTAACCCTAACCCTAACCCTAACCCTAACCCTAACCCTAACCCTAACCCTAACCCTAACCCTAACCCTAACCCTAACCCTAACCCTAACCCTAACCCTAACCCTAACCCTAACCCTAACCCTAACCCTAACCCTAACCCTAACCCTAACCCTAACCCTAACCCTAACCCTAACCCTAACCCTAACCCTAACCCTAACCCTAACCCTAACCCTAACCCTAACCCTAACCCTAACCCTAACCCTAACCCTAACCCTAACCCTAACCCTAACCCTAACCCTAACCCTAACCCTAACCCTAACCCTAACCCTAACCCTAACCCTAACCCTAACCCTAACCCTAACCCTAACCCTAACCCTAACCCTAACCCTAACCCTAACCCTAACCCTAACCCTAACCCTAACCCTAACCCTAACCCTAACCCTAACCCTAACCCTAACCCTAACCCTAACCCTAACCCTAACCCTAACCCTAACCCTAACCCTAACCCTAACCCTAACCCTAACCCTAACCCTAACCCTAACCCTAACCCTAACCCTAACCCTAACCCTAACCCTAACCCTAACCCTAACCCTAACCCTAACCCTAACCCTAACCCTAACCCTAACCCTAACCCTAACCCTAACCCTAACCCTAACCCTAACCCTAACCCTAACCCTAACCCTAACCCTAACCCTAACCCTAACCCTAACCCTAACCCTAACCCTAACCCTAACCCTAACCCTAACCCTAACCCTAACCCTAACCCTAACCCTAACCCTAACCCTAACCCTAACCCTAACCCTAACCCTAACCCTAACCCTAACCCTAACCCTAACCCTAACCCTAACCCTAAC
This sequence comes from Henricia sp. BOLD:AAB3569, assembly GCA_037783545.1. Taxonomy (NCBI): domain Eukaryota; kingdom Metazoa; phylum Echinodermata; class Asteroidea; order Spinulosida; family Echinasteridae; genus Henricia; species Henricia sp. BOLD:AAB3569. Next base: position 3,103,893 of record JBBELK010000340.1, on the reverse strand, counting down.
CCTAACCCTAACCCTAACCCTAACCCTAACCCTAACCCTAACCCTAACCCTAACCCTAACCCTAACCCTAACCCTAACCCTAACCCTAACCCTAACCCTAACCCTAACCCTAACCCTAACCCTAACCCTAACCCTAACCCTAACCCTAACCCTAACCCTAACCCTAACCCTAACCCTAACCCTAACCCTAACCCTAACCCTAACCCTAACCCTAACCCTAACCCTAACCCTAACCCTAACCCTAACCCTAACCCTAACCCTAACCCTAACCCTAACCCTAACCCTAACCCTAACCCTAACCCTAACCCTAACCCTAACCCTAACCCTAACCCTAACCCTAACCCTAACCCTAACCCTAACCCTAACCCTAACCCTAACCCTAACCCTAACCCTAACCCTAACCCTAACCCTAACCCTAACCCTAACCCTAACCCTAACCCTAACCCTAACCCTAACCCTAACCCTAACCCTAACCCTAACCCTAACCCTAACCCTAACCCTAACCCTAACCCTAACCCTAACCCTAACCCTAACCCTAACCCTAACCCTAACCCTAACCCTAACCCTAACCCTAACCCTAACCCTAACCCTAACCCTAACCCTAACCCTAACCCTAACCCTAACCCTAACCCTAACCCTAACCCTAACCCTAACCCTAACCCTAACCCTAACCCTAACCCTAACCCTAACCCTAACCCTAACCCTAACCCTAACCCTAACCCTAACCCTAACCCTAACCCTAACCCTAACCCTAACCCTAACCCTAACCCTAACCCTAACCCTAACCCTAACCCTAACCCTAACCCTAACCCTAACCCTAACCCTAACCCTAACCCTAACCCTAACCCTAACCCTAACCCTAACCCTAACCCTAACCCTAACCCTAACCCTAACCCTAACCCTAACCCTAACCCTAACCCTAACCCTAACCCTAACCCTAACCCTAACCCTAACCCTAACCCTAACCCTAACCCTAACCCTAACCCTAACCCTAACCCTAACCCTAACCCTAACCCTAACCCTAACCCTAACCCTAACCCTAACCCTAACCCTAACCCTAACCCTAACCCTAACCCTAACCCTAACCCTAACCCTAACCCTAACCCTAACCCTAACCCTAACCCTAACCCTAACCCTAACCCTAACCCTAACCCTAACCCTAACCCTAACCCTAACCCTAACCCTAACCCTAACCCTAACCCTAACCCTAACCCTAACCCTAACCCTAACCCTAACCCTAACCCTAACCCTAACCCTAACCCTAACCCTAACCCTAACCCTAACCCTAACCCTAACCCTAACCCTAACCCTAACCCTAACCCTAACCCTAACCCTAACCCTAACCCTAACCCTAACCCTAACCCTAACCCTAACCCTAACCCTAACCCTAACCCTAACCCTAACCCTAACCCTAACCCTAACCCTAACCCTAACCCTAACCCTAACCCTAACCCTAACCCTAACCCTAACCCTAACCCTAACCCTAACCCTAACCCTAACCCTAACCCTAACCCTAACCCTAACCCTAACCCTAACCCTAACCCTAACCCTAACCCTAACCCTAACCCTAACCCTAACCCTAACCCTAACCCTAACCCTAACCCTAACCCTAACCCTAACCCTAACCCTAACCCTAACCCTAACCCTAACCCTAACCCTAACCCTAACCCTAACCCTAACCCTAACCCTAACCCTAACCCTAACCCTAACCCTAACCCTAACCCTAACCCTAACCCTAACCCTAACCCTAACCCTAACCCTAACCCTAACCCTAACCCTAACCCTAACCCTAACCCTAACCCTAACCCTAACCCTAACCCTAACCCTAACCCTAACCCTAACCCTAACCCTAACCCTAACCCTAACCCTAACCCTAACCCTAACCCTAACCCTAACCCTAACCCTAACCCTAACCCTAACCCTAACCCTAACCCTAACCCTAACCCTAACCCTAACCCTAACCCTAACCCTAACCCTAACCCTAACCCTAACCCTAACCCTAACCCTAACCCTAACCCTAACCCTAACCCTAACCCTAACCCTAACCCTAACCCTAACCCTAACCCTAACCCTAACCCTAACCCTAACCCTAACCCTAACCCTAACCCTAACCCTAACCCTAACCCTAACCCTAACCCTAACCCTAACCCTAACCCTAACCCTAACCCTAACCCTAACCCTAACCCTAACCCTAACCCTAACCCTAACCCTAACCCTAACCCTAACCCTAACCCTAACCCTAACCCTAACCCTAACCCTAACCCTAACCCTAACCCTAACCCTAACCCTAACCCTAACCCTAACCCTAACCCTAACCCTAACCCTAACCCTAACCCTAACCCTAACCCTAACCCTAACCCTAACCCTAACCCTAACCCTAACCCTAACCCTAACCCTAACCCTAACCCTAACCCTAACCCTAACCCTAACCCTAACCCTAACCCTAACCCTAACCCTAACCCTAACCCTAACCCTAACCCTAACCCTAACCCTAACCCTAACCCTAACCCTAACCCTAACCCTAACCCTAACCCTAACCCTAACCCTAACCCTAACCCTAACCCTAACCCTAACCCTAACCCTAACCCTAACCCTAACCCTAACCCTAACCCTAACCCTAACCCTAACCCTAACCCTAACCCTAACCCTAACCCTAACCCTAACCCTAACCCTAACCCTAACCCTAACCCTAACCCTAACCCTAACCCTAACCCTAACCCTAACCCTAACCCTAACCCTAACCCTAACCCTAACCCTAACCCTAACCCTAACCCTAACCCTAACCCTAACCCTAACCCTAACCCTAACCCTAACCCTAACCCTAACCCTAACCCTAACCCTAACCCTAACCCTAACCCTAACCCTAACCCTAACCCTAACCCTAACCCTAACCCTAACCCTAACCCTAACCCTAACCCTAACCCTAACCCTAACCCTAACCCTAACCCTAACCCTAACCCTAACCCTAACCCTAACCCTAACCCTAACCCTAACCCTAACCCTAACCCTAACCCTAACCCTAACCCTAACCCTAACCCTAACCCTAACCCTAACCCTAACCCTAACCCTAACCCTAACCCTAACCCTAACCCTAACCCTAACCCTAACCCTAACCCTAACCCTAACCCTAACCCTAACCCTAACCCTAACCCTAACCCTAACCCTAACCCTAACCCTAACCCTAACCCTAACCCTAACCCTAACCCTAACCCTAACCCTAACCCTAACCCTAACCCTAACCCTAACCCTAACCCTAACCCTAACCCTAACCCTAACCCTAACCCTAACCCTAACCCTAACCCTAACCCTAACCCTAACCCTAACCCTAACCCTAACCCTAACCCTAACCCTAACCCTAACCCTAACCCTAACCCTAACCCTAACCCTAACCCTAACCCTAACCCTAACCCTAACCCTAACCCTAACCCTAACCCTAACCCTAACCCTAACCCTAACCCTAACCCTAACCCTAACCCTAACCCTAACCCTAACCCTAACCCTAACCCTAACCCTAACCCTAACCCTAACCCTAACCCTAACCCTAACCCTAACCCTAACCCTAACCCTAACCCTAACCCTAACCCTAACCCTAACCCTAACCCTAACCCTAACCCTAACCCTAACCCTAACCCTAACCCTAACCCTAACCCTAACCCTAACCCTAACCCTAACCCTAACCCTAACCCTAACCCTAACCCTAACCCTAACCCTAACCCTAACCCTAACCCTAACCCTAACCCTAACCCTAACCCTAACCCTAACCCTAACCCTAACCCTAACCCTAACCCTAACCCTAACCCTAACCCTAACCCTAACCCTAACCCTAACCCTAACCCTAACCCTAACCCTAACCCTAACCCTAACCCTAACCCTAACCCTAACCCTAACCCTAACCCTAACCCTAACCCTAACCCTAACCCTAACCCTAACCCTAACCCTAACCCTAACCCTAACCCTAACCCTAACCCTAACCCTAACCCTAACCCTAACCCTAACCCTAACCCTAACCCTAACCCTAACCCTAACCCTAACCCTAACCCTAACCCTAACCCTAACCCTAACCCTAACCCTAACCCTAACCCTAACCCTAACCCTAACCCTAACCCTAACCCTAACCCTAACCCTAACCCTAACCCTAACCCTAACCCTAACCCTAACCCTAACCCTAACCCTAACCCTAACCCTAACCCTAACCCTAACCCTAACCCTAACCCTAACCCTAACCCTAACCCTAACCCTAACCCTAACCCTAACCCTAACCCTAACCCTAACCCTAACCCTAACCCTAACCCTAACCCTAACCCTAACCCTAACCCTAACCCTAACCCTAACCCTAACCCTAACCCTAACCCTAACCCTAACCCTAACCCTAACCCTAACCCTAACCCTAACCCTAACCCTAACCCTAACCCTAACCCTAACCCTAACCCTAACCCTAACCCTAACCCTAACCCTAACCCTAACCCTAACCCTAACCCTAACCCTAACCCTAACCCTAACCCTAACCCTAACCCTAACCCTAACCCTAACCCTAACCCTAACCCTAACCCTAACCCTAACCCTAACCCTAACCCTAACCCTAACCCTAACCCTAACCCTAACCCTAACCCTAACCCTAACCCTAACCCTAACCCTAACCCTAACCCTAACCCTAACCCTAACCCTAACCCTAACCCTAACCCTAACCCTAACCCTAACCCTAACCCTAACCCTAACCCTAACCCTAACCCTAACCCTAACCCTAACCCTAACCCTAACCCTAACCCTAACCCTAACCCTAACCCTAACCCTAACCCTAACCCTAACCCTAACCCTAACCCTAACCCTAACCCTAACCCTAACCCTAACCCTAACCCTAACCCTAACCCTAACCCTAACCCTAACCCTAACCCTAACCCTAACCCTAACCCTAACCCTAACCCTAACCCTAACCCTAACCCTAACCCTAACCCTAACCCTAACCCTAACCCTAACCCTAACCCTAACCCTAACCCTAACCCTAACCCTAACCCTAACCCTAACCCTAACCCTAACCCTAACCCTAACCCTAACCCTAACCCTAACCCTAACCCTAACCCTAACCCTAACCCTAACCCTAACCCTAACCCTAACCCTAACCCTAACCCTAACCCTAACCCTAACCCTAACCCTAACCCTAACCCTAACCCTAACCCTAACCCTAACCCTAACCCTAACCCTAACCCTAACCCTAACCCTAACCCTAACCCTAACCCTAACCCTAACCCTAACCCTAACCCTAACCCTAACCCTAACCCTAACCCTAACCCTAACCCTAACCCTAACCCTAACCCTAACCCTAACCCTAACCCTAACCCTAACCCTAACCCTAACCCTAACCCTAACCCTAACCCTAACCCTAACCCTAACCCTAACCCTAACCCTAACCCTAACCCTAACCCTAACCCTAACCCTAACCCTAACCCTAACCCTAACCCTAACCCTAACCCTAACCCTAACCCTAACCCTAACCCTAACCCTAACCCTAACCCTAACCCTAACCCTAACCCTAACCCTAACCCTAACCCTAACCCTAACCCTAACCCTAACCCTAACCCTAACCCTAACCCTAACCCTAACCCTAACCCTAACCCTAACCCTAACCCCTAACCCTAACCCTAACCCTAACCCTAACCCTAACCCTAACCCTAACCCTAACCCTAACCCTAACCCTAACCCTAACCCTAACCCTAACCCCTAACCCTAACCCTAACCCTAACCCTAACCCTAACCCTAACCCTAACCCTAACCCTAACCCTAACCCTAACCCTAACCCTAACCCTAACCCTAACCCTAACCCTAACCCTACCCTAACCCTAACCCTAACCCTAACCCTAACCCTAACCCTAACCCTAACCCTAACCCTAACCCTAACCCTAACCCTAACCCTAACCCTAACCCTTACCCTCTTACCCTCTTACCAACCCTAACCCTACCTAACCCTAACCCTAACCCTAACCCTAACCCTAACCCTAACCCTAACCCTAACCCTAACCCTACCTCTACCCACCTAACCCTAACCCTAACCCTCTTACCCTCTTACCCTCTTACCCTACCCTACCCTCTTACCCTCTTACCCTCTTACCCTCTTACCCTCTTACCCTCTTACCCTCTTACCCTCTTACCCTCTTACCCTCTTACCCTCTTACCCTCTTACCCTCTTACCCTCTTACCCTCTTACCCTCTTACCCTCTTACCCTCTTACCCTCTTACCCTCTTACCCTCTTACCCTCTTACCCTCTTACCCTCTTACCCTCTTACCCTCTTACCCTCTTACCCTCTTACCCTCTTACCCTCTTACCCTCTTACCCTCTTACCCTCTTACCCTCTTACCCTCTTACCCTCTTACCCTCTTACCCTCTTACCCTCTTACCCTCTTACCCTCTTACCCTCTTACCCTCTTACCCTCTTACCCTCTTACCCTCTTACCCTCTTACCCTCTTACCCTCTTACCCTCTTACCCTCTTACCCTCTTACCCTCTTACCCTCTTACCCTCTTACCCTCTTACCCTCTTACCCTCTTACCCTCTTACCCTCTTACCCTCTTACCCTCTTACCCTCTTACCCTCTTACCCTCTTACCCTCTTACCCTCTTACCCTCTTACCCTCTTACCCTCTTACCCTCTTACCCTCTTACCCTCTTACCCTCTTACCCTCTTACCCTCTTACCCTCTTACCCTCTTACCCTCTTACCCTCTTACCCTCTTACCCTCTTACCCTCTTACCCTCTTACCCTCTTACCCTCTTACCCTCTTACCCTCTTACCCTCTTACCCTCTTACCCTCTTACCCTCTTACCCTCTTACCCTCTTACCCTCTTACCCTCTTACCCTCTTACCCTCTTACCCTCTTACCCTCTTACCCTCTTACCCTCTTACCCTCTTACCCTCTTACCCTCTTACCCTCTTACCCTCTTACCCTCTTACCCTCTTACCCTCTTACCCTCTTACCCTCTTACCCTCTTACCCTCTTACCCTCTTACCCTCTTACCCTCTTACCCTCTTACCCTCTTACCCTCTTACCCTCTTACCCTCTTACCCTCTTACCCTCTTACCCTCTTACCCTCTTACCCTCTTACCCTCTTACCCTCTTACCCTCTTACCCTCTTACCCTCTTACCCTCTTACCCTCTTACCCTCTTACCCTCTTACCCTCTTACCCTCTTACCCTCTTACCCTCTTACCCTCTTACCCTCTTACCCTCTTACCCTCTTACCCTCTTACCCTCTTACCCTCTTACCCTCTTACCCTCTTACCCTCTTACCCTCTTACCCTCTTACCCTCTTACCCTCTTACCCTCTTACCCTCTTACCCTCTTACCCTCTTACCCTCTTACCCTCTTACCCTCTTACCCTCTTACCCTCTTACCCTCTTACCCTCTTACCCTCTTACCCTCTTACCCTCTTACCCTCTTACCCTCTTACCCTCTTACCCTCTTACCCTCTTACCCTCTTACCCTCTTACCCTCTTACCCTCTTACCCTCTTACCCTCTTACCCTCTTACCCTCTTACCCTCTTACCCTCTTACCCTCTTACCCTCTTACCCTCTTACCCTCTTACCCTCTTACCCTCTTACCCTCTTACCCTCTTACCCTCTTACCCTCTTACCCTCTTACCCTCTTACCCTCTTACCCTCTTACCCTCTTACCCTCTTACCCTCTTACCCTCTTACCCTCTTACCCTCTTACCCTCTTACCCTCTTACCCTCTTACCCTCTTACCCTCTTACCCTCTTACCCTCTTACCCTCTTACCCTCTTACCCTCTTACCCTCTTACCCTCTTACCCTCTTACCCTCTTACCCTCTTACCCTCTTACCCTCTTACCCTCTTACCCTCTTACCCTCTTACCCTCTTACCCTCTTACCCTCTTACCCTCTTACCCTCTTACCCTCTTACCCTCTTACCCTCTTACCCTCTTACCCTCTTACCCTCTTACCCTCTTACCCTCTTACCCTCTTACCCTCTTACCCTCTTACCCTCTTACCCTCTTACCCTCTTACCCTCTTACCCTCTTACCCTCTTACCCTCTTACCCTCTTACCCTCTTACCCTCTTACCCTCTTACCCTCTTACCCTCTTACCCTCTTACCCTCTTACCCTCTTACCCTCTTACCCTCTTACCCTCTTACCCTCTTACCCTCTTACCCTCTTACCCTCTTACCCTCTTACCCTCTTACCCTCTTACCCTCTTACCCTCTTACCCTCTTACCCTCTTACCCTCTTACCCTCTTACCCTCTTACCCTCTTACCCTCTTACCCTCTTACCCTCTTACCCTCTTACCCTCTTACCCTCTTACCCTCTTACCCTCTTACCCTCTTACCCTCTTACCCTCTTACCCTCTTACCCTCTTACCCTCTTACCCTCTTACCCTCTTACCCTCTTACCCTCTTACCCTCTTACCCTCTTACCCTCTTACCCTCTTACCCTCTTACCCTCTTACCCTCTTACCCTCTTACCCTCTTACCCTCTTACCCTCTTACCCTCTTACCCTCTTACCCTCTTACCCTCTTACCCTCTTACCCTCTTACCCTCTTACCCTCTTACCCTCTTACCCTCTTACCCTCTTACCCTCTTACCCTCTTACCCTCTTACCCTCTTACCCTCTTACCCTCTTACCCTCTTACCCTCTTACCCTCTTACCCTCTTACCCTCTTACCCTCTTACCCTCTTACCCTCTTACCCTCTTACCCTCTTACCCTCTTACCCTCTTACCCTCTTACCCTCTTACCCTCTTACCCTCTTACCCTCTTACCCTCTTACCCTCTTACCCTCTTACCCTCTTACCCTCTTACCCTCTTACCCTCTTACCCTCTTACCCTCTTACCCTCTTACCCTCTTACCCTCTTACCCTCTTACCCTCTTACCCTCTTACCCTCTTACCCTCTTACCCTCTTACCCTCTTACCCTCTTACCCTCTTACCCTCTTACCCTCTTACCCTCTTACCCTCTTACCCTCTTACCCTCTTACCCTCTTACCCTCTTACCCTCTTACCCTCTTACCCTCTTACCCTCTTACCCTCTTACCCTCTTACCCTCTTACCCTCTTACCCTCTTACCCTCTTACCCTCTTACCCTCTTACCCTCTTACCCTCTTACCCTCTTACCCTCTTACCCTCTTACCCTCTTACCCTCTTACCCTCTTACCCTCTTACCCTCTTACCCTCTTACCCTCTTACCCTCTTACCCTCTTACCCTCTTACCCTCTTACCCTCTTACCCTCTTACCCTCTTACCCTCTTACCCTCTTACCCTCTTACCCTCTTACCCTCTTACCCTCTTACCCTCTTACCCTCTTACCCTCTTACCCTCTTACCCTCTTACCCTCTTACCCTCTTACCCTCTTACCCTCTTACCCTCTTACCCTCTTACCCTCTTACCCTCTTACCCTCTTACCCTCTTACCCTCTTACCCTCTTACCCTCTTACCCTCTTACCCTCTTACCCTCTTACCCTCTTACCCTCTTACCCTCTTACCCTCTTACCCTCTTACCCTCTTACCCTCTTACCCTCTTACCCTCTTACCCTCTTACCCTCTTACCCTCTTACCCTCTTACCCTCTTACCCTCTTACCCTCTTACCCTCTTACCCTCTTACCCTCTTACCCTCTTACCCTCTTACCCTCTTACCCTCTTACCCTCTTACCCTCTTACCCTCTTACCCTCTTACCCTCTTACCCTCTTACCCTCTTACCCTCTTACCCTCTTACCCTCTTACCCTCTTACCCTCTTACCCTCTTACCCTCTTACCCTCTTACCCTCTTACCCTCTTACCCTCTTACCCTCTTACCCTCTTACCCTCTTACCCTCTTACCCTCTTACCCTCTTACCCTCTTACCCTCTTACCCTCTTACCCTCTTACCCTCTTACCCTCTTACCCTCTTACCCTCTTACCCTCTTACCCTCTTACCCTCTTACCCTCTTACCCTCTTACCCTCTTACCCTCTTACCCTCTTACCCTCTTACCCTCTTACCCTCTTACCCTCTTACCCTCTTACCCTCTTACCCTCTTACCCTCAAATTTAAATTTAAATTTATGCAAATTAATTTAAATTTATGAAAATTTATTCAAATATATTCACATTTATTTTACTCAGATTTATTTCAATTGATTCACATTTATTTAAATTTACTCAGATTGATTTTATGCCAATTTATTCGAATACATTCACATTTATGCAAATTTATTTAATTTTACTCAGATTTATTTCAATTGATTCACATTTATTCAAATATAACTTTACTCAAATTTAACTTTATGCAAATTTATTTAAATTTACTCAGATTGAATTGATGCAAATTTATTCAAAACTTCAGTGATTCACATTAATTCAAATTTCAACAAATGATTCGAATCCGTACAAAATTTACGTTTAAAATTTATTTCATTTCATTCAAATAAACGTAGAACATTTATCGTCAACAATTTAAGGTCGAAAATTTAACGTAACAAGTTTACGGTCTATAATTTAACGTCGCAAATTGACCTTTATATTTTAATGTAGATAATGTTTTTATATTTATTCAAATTTAACATAAAAAATTTAACGTCAGAAAATTTACGTAGAAATTTAACATTTATCGTCGACAATTTCATGTCAAAAATTTAACGTCGCAAATTGACCTTTATATTTTAATGTAGATAATGTTTATTCAAATTTAACCTCGGGAAATTTGACATTTAACATTTATTTCTATTTATTCAAATTAACGTATAACATTTATCGTCGAAATTTTAACGTCACGCATTTAACGTAGAAAATTTAATGTACACAATTAAACGTACAAAATTTATCGTAACAAATTTAACGTCGCGAATTGACCTTTATATTTTAATGCAGATAATGTTTTTATATTTATTCAAATTTGACATAGACAATTTATCGTCGAATATTTAATGTACGAAATTTAACATCGCAAACTTAACGTAGACAATTAAACGTAGGAAATTTGACGTCAAAAATTTAATGTACACAATTTTATGTACGAAATTTAACATCGCGAACTTAACGTAAACAATTGAACGTCGCAAAATTTAACGTAGACAATTTGATGTCGAAAATTTAACGTCGCAAATTGACCTTTATATGTAGATAATGTTTTTAAATTTATTCAAATTTGACGTAGACAATTTATCGTCAAAAATTTAATGTACAAAATTTAACGTTGACAATTAAACGTCGCAAATTGACCTTTATATTTTAATGTAGATAATGTTTTTAAATTTATTCAAATTTGACGTAGAACATTTATCGTCAACAATTTAAGGTCGAAAATTTAACGTAACAAGTTTACGGTCTATAATTTAACGTCGCCAATTGACCTTTATATTTTAATGTAGATAATGTTTTTATATTTATTCAAATTTAACATAGAAAATTTAACGTCAGAAAATTTACGTAGAAATTTAACATTTATCGTCGACAATTTCATGTCGAAAATTTAACGTCGCAAATTGACCTTTATATTTTAATGTAGATAATGTTTATTCAAATATAACGTCGGGAAATTTGACGTTTAACATTTATTTCTATTTATTCAAATTAACGTATAACATTTATCGACGAAATTTTAACGTCACGCATTTAACGTAGAAAATTTAATGTACACAATTTCATGTCAAAAATTTAACGTAGGAAATTCAACGTCGCATAATTTAAATTAGACAATTAAACGTACAAAATTTATCGTCAAACATTTAACGTAGAAAATTTATCGTCGAAAAATAAATGTACAAAATTTGATGTAACAAATTTGACGTAGACCATTTATCGTACAAAATGTAATGTACGAAATTTAACATCGCAAACTTAACGTAGACAATTAAACGTAGGAAATTTATCGTCGAAAATTTAATGTAACAAATTTAACGTCGCAAATTGACCTTTATATTTTAATGCAGATAATGTTTTTATATTTATTCAAATTTGACGTAGACAATTTATCGTCGAAAATTTAATGTAAGAAATTTTACATCGCAAACTTAACGTAGACAATTAAACGTAGGAAATTTGACGTCAAATTTAATGTACACAATTTTATGTACGAAATTTAACATCGCGAACTTAACGTAAACAATTGAACGTCGCAAAATTTTACGTAGACAATTTGATGTCGAAAATTTAACGTCGCAAATTGACCTTTATATGTAGATAATGTTTTTTAATTTATTCAAATTTAACGTACAAAATTTAACGTTGACAATTAAACGTCGCAAATTGACCTTTATATTTTAATGTAGATAATGTTTTTAAATTTATTCAAATTTGACGTAGAAAATTTATCGTCGAAAATTTAATGTACAAAATTTAATGTACAAAATTTAACATCGCAAACTTAAAGTTAACAATTGAACGTCGCAAAATTTCACGTAGACAAATAAACGTAGGAAATTTGACGTCGAAAATTTAATGTACACAATTTTATGTACGGAACTTAACGTAAACAATTAAACGTAGAAAATTTATCGTCAAACATTTAACGTAGAAAATTTAACGTCGCAAAATTTAACGTAGACAATTAAACGTAGGAAATTTGACGTAGAAAATTTATGGTCGACAATTTAATGTACACAATTTTATGTACGAAATTTAACATCGCGAACTTAACGTAAACAATTGAACGTCGCAAAATTTAACGTAGAAAATTTATCGTCGAAAATTTAATGTACACAATTTTATGTAACAAATTTAACGTCGCAAATTTACGTTTATATTTTAATGTAGATAATGTTTTTAAATTTATTCAAATTTGACGTAGACAATTTATCGTCAAACATTTAACGTAGAAAATTTATCGTCGAAAATTTTACGTCGCAAATTGACCTTGATATTTTAATGTAGATAATGTTTTTAAATTTATTCAAATTTAACGTCGAAAATTTTACGTATAACAATTAGCTTTAAAATTTATTCCAATGAACATTTGACGTCGCAAATTTAACGTACACAATTTAACGTCAACAATTTAACGTAGAAAATTGACGTTCAAAATTTATTGACATTTATTCAAATTAACGTCGGAAATTTTTCGTCGACAAATTTACGTCGAAAATTTAACATCTAACACTTAACGTTGACAATTTAACGTCGCAAACTTAACGTACACAATTAAAGTTTAAAATTGATTGCAAATTAACTAAGAAAATTTAACGTCCAAAAATTAAGTTTAATATGGATTTAAATTTATTCAAATTAACGTCGACAATTTACGTTTACATTTTATTTCAATTGATTCAAATTAACTTCAAAGATTTTACGTCGAACATTTAACGGAGAAAATTTAGCTTAGAAATTGAACTTTCAATTTGGTACGTTTATTGCAAATTAAACTGGCATTTCAGTTAAAAATTCACATTAAACTGGATTTATTTACGGTCATTTAAATTAATTGAAATTCAAGTGCAAACAATTTGTCGCCGTTCTCCGTCACAATTATTTCATCGCACGTCAATTGCCCGAAAATTTTTAATAGCAATTATTTTCAATTTAGTTTTACTTACTTTAATTTCAGTTAATTTATATAAAAGGTACGTACAATTTAATTGCCTTTTTTCCTCGGTCTTCTCCGTCGTTCTTGGTTGCTTTTCTTCGTTGCATTTCTCCATCGATTTCTTCGGTCATCTTTCTCCATCACAATTGGCACGTCAGTTTCCGATGAGGACAGCTACAGAAATATCAAATACAAACAATGTGACTCAACATAAAGTTATGTTCATTTATACCAATTAAACTTAGCAAATTTCAGTTAAAAATAACTGACTAGACAAACAATCAAAATTATCTGCTAATAAACAAGTATAAAGAAAAGCATCAAAATAAATGAACACGCACCACATGCAGTTTTTGCAGTCTCCATCATCCGAAAAATAGCACTTGGACAGCATGTACAAATGTGCGCATCAAAATCTAATGTCATTGAGTTCATCTACACAGATATAAAAAACACAGTTAGTCAAACATAAACTAAATCAAAATTACAGTCATTGTTCATGAAACATAACAATCGTGAATATAAACACCGATAAACAAATAACTTATCTTTATAGCAATGTAGAATATTTACTGCACGACAGACTATGCCAGAGCGTCGGCAAAAAAATACACAAAGTTAGTCCATTAAAGCAAGATTCCAATCTTGAAACATGAAAATAAACACATTAATTACAAAAATACTACATTTATTATCTTACCGAGGGAGCCAAAGCTACAAACGATAGAGTATGACAGGCTCTGCCGGCAGGTCATGATAGGTTGTTGAAGACATCTGCAGATAAACCAAACAAGAAAGTTAGTTCATTGCAAAACAAACAATTGCTCATCTGCAGGAAAAACTAACAATAACAGAGTTAGTCTCACAAAACAATTCAAAATTACAATCATGAATCATAAAACAAACAAAGAAACAAATAAACAAATTAACAACTTATCTTCGTGGCAAATTACACAAAATACTGCACGACAAATTATGCAAACGACTTGTTACACGTGCATCACCATCCACTTTTGCTAACAACATCTGCAAAGAAACAAAACAATACAGTTAGTGATTTGCAAAACAACACAACATAACAATCATGAATCACATGAAACAAACAAACATTTATATAAAATACAAGCACAAATTAAATTTACATTTGTGAAAAAAATACATAAATAACAACAATCATGAGCGCATCACCATCCCAGGTTGTTAACGACATTGGTAACTTATCTTCGTGGCCAGGTACAAAAATAAAGACGATAAACTACTCAAGTAACTCGTAATAGGCACATCACGCTCAACCCACCTAAGCCAATAACAAATGCAGCCTGTGACACATGCGCACATAGACTTTTTTCAAGTCTGCGTAATTTCTGATTCTCAATTTATCATCGTAAGTGCGTGTGACTAGCGCCAACTGTGACTTGTGCTACGTATACAGTATGCACGGCAAAAGTACAAGGCAGGCGTACGTAATGTACATTCGCACGTGTACACAAGCGGCATTTCGGGGAAACGCGGTTAACGTCAAAATTATTTATTTCCAACCGTGAAATTCTTCTACTTCCCGCGGGACTGGAGTGAAATTAATATATGAACATGTCAACTTTCACCAATCCGACTTAAAAGAGGTAAAACACACAGGAATTCAACAAATGTTCTAGGTTGATGTGTCCGAGATAAGCAAAATTCCGATCTACGCGATCAGACTTAAGCAAAGAGTGGCATACAAAAATCAAACGTTCCAAGCGATTTTGGCCGAGATAAGTGACAATCCGACATAAACGAATCCGACTTAAGCAAGGTTTACTGTAATTTCATAATAATAATAAAGGTTTATTTAACACACGGTCTACATATAGAATATCGCAAAGCGCGATACATCATTCAAAAACAAATAAACATGATAATACTTACGAAATTACAGTCATTTAAAACATTTAAAAGTTAGTTAAAATATTCATTAAGATTAAACTAATATAATATTATTAATAATAATAATAATAGTTTATTTAACACACGCTCTACATATAAAATATCGCACAGCGCGATACGGCATTGAAAAACAAATAAACATGATAATAATTACGAAATTATACGGTCATTTAAAACATTTAAAATATTCATTAAAAATAAATATTCATTAAAAGAAATGTAAACAAATGTCCGTCGGTTTTGACGGGAACAACGAATGCAGTGAAAAATCATAAGACTCCCCGAATTTAACTATGAATGCCGACCGGTAGTCTCCAATCAAAATATCGCAGTAAGTCTACACTTATCGGTATTGGCTTTTGCAGGTTCTTAACATGTGCGCGGACGGCCACTAACTGGATAAATCCCCCACTTAACTACTAATGTACGGCTGTACACTTCCATTGCACGAAAATGCATACTGGGGGCCCCTTCAGTATGCATTTTCGTGCAATGGAAGTTTCCAAAGGACTGTTTATTAAGATATCGATGTATCCTAGAATGGACGCCACTGTTGCACGCGATATAGCCAACACCGATAAGTAAAGACCTACGACAACACCTTGTTTAAAGACTACCGGTAAATTTCACAGCTCAAATGATAGAGCATCAGCCCATTAAACACAAAGTCTATGATTCTAATCCGGGAGGAACCAATTGGAGCCGACGCTTGGAGCCGACGATTGGAGTTTGGAGCCAATGCAGCCGACTCTGGGAGCTTTGAACCGATTTTTTTAGCCGACGCGTTAAGCCGCCGATTAGTTTCTTGTTTAGGACCCAAGTTTTAAAAAACAAAGTACTCATCTTTCTAAATCCACCGTCACAACTGCAATCTGCTCGTCTCCATCAGGCGATGATGTAGTCATGACGTACCAGTACGACAGACTCCACGAACTTCAAAATTTGCACCTCGCCATCCAATGAGAATATCTACAATAAAATAACAAAAACAAATTGACAGTAATAGTTCCTGCAAAACAAAAACCAATAACCAAACCAAACACACAAAAACATAACCTTACATGAGCCATCTATCGAGCTTTGTGCTCAAATGAGCCAGTGTTTTTTGTAACCCGTTAGCATATATATTTAATAGGGCTACTAGAGAGGAATGTTTTCCATTTTTTTAGAAAATTGCTAACATCGTACCCATTCATAAGTCTGGTAAAAAACATAATGTTGCCAACTATAGGCCCATTTCTCTTCTTCCCGGGTATCAAAGGTCTTTGAGAAAATCCTGTGTGAACAGATCATGTGTCACGTCCAAACCGCTATCGCCGAGCAGCAGCATGGTTTCATCCCCGGTAGAGATTGCTCCTCTAACCTGACCTTATTGTTGCAAGATGCTTACCATGCTGTTGAACGGAGAGAGCAGTTAGATGTTATTTGCACTGATTTCTCAAAGACCTTTGATCGAGTCAACCATAATTTTCTTATGTATAAACTCTCGTCCTATAATATTTATCATGATGTTCTCCATTTGATAAGCAATTATCTCACTGGTAGAAAACAGAGTTATTGTTGACGGTCACTGTTCCAATTGAAATGTAGTGCCCTCTGGTGTTCCCTAAGGCTCAATTTTTGCTGTTGGATATGGTTAAAAAATACAAATACAAATACATTACAAAGACAAATACTGACCTGCCTGACTAATTAAGAAAGGCAGCGTGCACAGAATCCTGAATGCAATCCGTTAGTCTCCATCGGGCGATGATGTAGTCATAAAGTACCAGCGAGACAGACTCCACAAACTTGATAATTGGCACCTCACCATCCAATGACAATATCTACAGAAAAAGCAAACAAACAAAAACTAAGTCAGTTATTTCGACAAGAAAAATCAAGTGGACAGTAATATTTATTTATTCACCACATCCAACAGCGGAGGGACCGCCAATTACAGGAATGGGAGCAAGTGCGGTTGAGTGCCTTGCTCAAGGGCACAGGTGCCACAACCCGTCACGGCCCGGAATCGAACCCACATTCTAGTACTAGCACAGGAACTTAAGTTCGACGCACTAGACCGCTCGGCCATAACACCCCATATACCGAGCAACAGAAGAAATAGGATTGAAAAATGCGGTCAATCTGAAAGCGACTATTTTCAGCACACAGAAGCTTTATACAGATAAGCAACATCTCGATGTTAACTTAATTACTAAAGACATTTTCTACTTTGGATTAAACTGAAAATTTGCGTTAATTTAGTTGCTCGGTATAGTTCATGCAAAACAAAAACAAGCAAAAAATTAAAAATAAAAAATTAATTACATGACTAAATTACAAGGACAAATACTGACCTGCCTGACTACCGAAGACGGGCATAGTGCACGGAATCCGGAATGCTCTGCTAGTGTCCATCAGGCGATGATGTAGTTATAAAGTACTAGCGAGACAGACTTCACAAACTTGATAATTGGCACCTCGCCATATGATGACGATAAAAAAAAACAAAGAGAAACTTAGAGTCAGTCATTTCAACAGGAAATTCAAGTTGACAGTAATGGTTCCTACCAAAAAATAAAACAAACAAAAAAAAACCTAAACAAAACACACTAACCCAGCAGGAATAAATTACAAAGACAAATACTGACCTGCCTGACTAATGAAGAAAGGCAGCATGCACGGAATCCTTAATGCAATCTGCTAGTCTCCATCAGGCGATGATGTAGTCATAATGTACCAGCGAGACAGACTCCACAAACTTGATAATTGGCACCTCACCATCCAATTACAATATCTACGGAAAAAGAAAACAAACAAAAACTAAGTCAGTCATTTCGACAAGAAAATCAAGTGGAGCAACAAAAGCAATAAGATTGAACAATGCAGTCAATCTGAGAGTAGAAATTTTTAGCACACAGAAGCTTTATACAGCCATGCAAAATATAGATGTTAACTTAATTACAAAAGACATTTTCTAGTTCGGATTCAACTGAAAATTTGCGTTACTTTAATTGCTCGGTATAGTTTATGCAAAACAAAAACAAACAAACAAAAATGACAACATTACATGACTAAATTAAAAGGACAAATACTGACCTGCCTGACTAATGCAGACACGCATAGTGCACAGAATCCTGAATGCTCTGCTAGTGTCTATCAGGCGATGATGTAGTCATAAAGTACCAGCGAGACAGACTTCACAAACTTGATAATTGGCACCTCGCCATATGATGACAATAAAAAAGAAAAAAACAAAAAGAAACTTATAGTCAGTCATTTCAACAGGAAAATCAAGTTGACAGTCATGGTTCCTACCAAAAAATAACACAAAACAAAAAAACCCCAATAAACACCCTAACCCAGCAGGAATAAATTACAAAGACAAATACTGACCTGCCTGACTAATGAATGAAGGCAGTGTGCACGGAATCCTGACTGCAATCTGTTAGTCTCCATCAGGCGATGATGTAGTCATAAAGTACCAGCGAGACAGACACCACAAACTTGATAATTGGCACCTCACCATCCAATGACAATATCTACAGAAAAAGAAAACAAACTAAAACTAAGTCAGTCATTTCGACAAGAAAATCAAGTTGGAAGTAATATACCAAGCAACAAAAGCAACATGATTGAACAATGCAGTCAATCTGAGAATGGGAATTTTTAGCACACAGAAGCTTTATACAGTCATGCAAAATCTCGATGTTAACTTAATTACAAAAGACGTTTTCTAGTTTGGAATAAACTGAAAAAAAGAGTTACTTTAGTTGCTCAGTATAGTTTATGCAAAACAAAAATAAACAACGCAAATAAACATAACCCCCAGCAGGAATAAATTACAAAGACAAATACTGACCTGCCTGACTAATGAAAAAAGGCAGCGTGCACGGAATCCTGACTGCAATCTGCTAGTCTCCATCGGGCGAGGGTGTAGTCATAAAGTACCAGCGAGACAGACTCCACAAACTTGATAATTTGCACCTCACCATCCAATAACAATATCTACAGAAAAAGAAGACAAACAGAACCTAAGTCAGTCATTTCCACAAAAAAATCAAGTGGACAGTAATATTTATTTGTTTATTCACCACATCCAACAGCGGAGGGACCGCCAATTACAGGAATGGGAGCAAGTGTGGTTGAGTGCCTTGCTCAAGGGCACAGGTGCCACAACCCGTCACGGCCCGGAATCGAACCCACATTCTAGTACTAGCACAGGAACTTAAGTTCGACGCACTAGACCGCTCGGCCATAACATACCGAGCAACAAAAGAAATATGATTGAAAAATGCGGTCAATCTGAAAGTGAGTATTTTCAGCACACAGAAGCTTTATACAGTCATGCAAAATCTCGATGTTAACTTAATTACAAAAGACATTTTCTAGTTTGGATTTAACTGAAAAATTGCGTTAATTTAGTTGCTCGGTATAGTTTATGCAAAACAAAAACAAGCAAAAAAACAAAACAAACCAAAAATAATTACATGACTAAATTACAAGGACAAATACTGACCTGCCTGACTACCGAAGACAGGCATAGTGCACGGAATCCGGAATGCTCTGCTAGTGTCCATCAGGCGATGATGTAGTTATAAAGTACCAGCGAGACAGACTTCACAAACTTGATAATTGGCACCTCACCATCCAATGACAATATCTACAGAAAAAGAAAACAAACACAAACTAAGTCAGTCATTTCGACCAGCCCAAAGTTGGAATACTCTAAGTTTGCACATTGTACTCTACGTCTCAATATTTTGGTTTAATTCTGTTGAATAGTTTAACTATATATATTCAAATTTTCATTGAGATGCAAGTATGTAGACCTATTCTTTTGTATTGATGTGCAGATTTTCAAATCGCTTTAAATTCATATCCCATTTATGGCACTACCGAGTGTATGGTTGTAGAGGTAAATAAATTTTAAGCACACCCAGATTCACAAACAAAAGCCAAAGGCACAAAATATTAATGAGGGCAGTGTACAAAACTTTGCATGATAGACGAGGCAACATTCAAACAAAAATAACATAAAACCCAAACACAGTGATTAAATTTTACCCGCATCCAATCATGGCCATTACCAAACAGTTTAATGGATTGATTTTACACAAGAATGAAAGGATTATACCACTGTATGTGCACAAAGAAGCTACCTTTTCGCATTTTAAACTCTTTATAGAAGGTGCGGGCACCATTTGTAGCTAGTCATAGAAGAAACCCATAGTTGAAAATCCAAAATATAATTATATTTTAACAAACACCCGTTGCCCACTAATCCTTAACAATTTTGGAATTATTTGTATGGCATACAGAAACTGAAATTACAACGGATCTTGTCCAAGCTGAATCCATTACATTTTAAGTCTGAAAATTCTCTGCTACCATATTTTAGCAGTTTAAAATCGTTTCAACTGGATGAATCATTTAAACTCAGTAATTTTGTAGAGAATTGTGTCTACACAAGAAACAGAAGACTCAGGGGATACAACTGTTGCAATGATGCCCTGTAGTTTGGGCACTGCCATGTTGTCTGAACACTGAGCAAACAATGTTTGTGCAAGCAACTTTGGTATGTTTATTAACAATCGTTATGCAAACGGATACATGTGTTTACAATACTGTGAGGCAAACGGGTTACATGCACCTTCAAAAATGAATTACCACAAACTACCATCTTTGTGTTTAATGTACATGTTTAAAGCCCCAATAACATCATTTGAAATTATCCAGAAATTTCACTTCAAGAGTTGACAACAAAAAGCTGAAAGTGTTGACTGCAATACATATGCCTGCAATGGTAACATTGAAAAATTACACCTCTGTGGAAGAAATTAACAATTGAAGGTGGAGTTTTAAACAAGTCTTCTACAGAACTTTAACATTCCTTCATACACAAAAACCATACATGGATTTTTGCACGTTTTATGTAGGCCTATATTACTGCATCTACGTGGCTGAAATTTCTACAAGGAAGTTTTTCTCTATATTTAGAAGCCTTTAATTTTTTTTAAACTACAGGAGATTACGAGAGTTTCTAAACTCCATGCAAGCACAATCTCAAAACTAATGTGTCCAACATGTTTCTAAAGTCCTGAAAAAATAGTATTAGCCACTGGGAGAATTGCACCAATAGTCAATCAAATAAAGACCTTTCCTCTGGATCGCAGGTTAATGAAAAAGTATGGTCTAAATACATGCACGTATACATGCACGTGTGATACTGTTGGACACCATTATGCAGTGAGTTGAATACAATTTTGTAATAATTACTCCACCTGTGAAATTGCATGTTTATTTATTGTCGTGAATAGTGTATTCATTTCATCACTTTCAGCAATGAAAAACCAAACCATAAAATTATTACATTATTTTTTATAATTTTTGACTTTGAAGAAGACTCTGCAAAGGTCGGCACACAAGGCCACTAATTTGACGTACAGTGTCATCTATTTTTATCAAATTATTTATTGGAAAGAATTTTCAAGTCGGACGTCACGTAAGCCCTCGTGAACTAAGCCTATGGGACAAGTCGGAAATATTCTCGGTTTTTCCGAGTAAATTCTTCATATTTTTTCCCCTCCAAATTTTGGTTTCTTCATTAGATTTGCACTTATTGATGTATAATAAATCATTTTAAGACAAAATTAGTGAGGTCCGAGTACTAAATTCTTACCTATTTAACAAAAGACGCCAAAGTAATAAAAATAGAAACGTGCTAAAATGGTTAAATCCAAGAGGAAAGGATACTGGTACCATTTCTACCCAATGCAAGCTATTAGAAACAGACTTGATCTGAAATTAGGCAGATTTCAGGTTTTTCTGAATTGATCTCGCGTATTTAAACAGAGTTTACATGCATGTGCACCAAACCTAAAACCCGGACATTTTATAACGGTATTGTGGATGGATTACACCCACCCATATTTTTATAAACCTTTTTCCACTTTCAAAGAAATTGCCTTAGTTATTTGGGGAAAATTGAAAACTAGAAAATTTAAGAATATATAACTTGAGAAAATCTCTTTAAAATGAAGGTTTAAGAACGATTCTAAAAAAGGAGGGAATCATGAGCAATTTTAAGATATCAAGTTCTCTGAAAATTACTCAAACAATAGGTCAAGTATTAAGTTGTTCGTGGCTTCAAACTTTGTGTGCAAAACATATCAGACAGGCTCAAAAATTTCAAAGTGTTTCCTCACAAAATCTCAAATTTTTCCCACTGGAAATGTTGGGTTTTTCAATCAAATCTGCACATTCCAATGCTAAACGAGTTATTTTAAAGAAAATAAAATCTACTCAACTTCTCAACTCTTACCAAAAGTAGATCTTGTGATTGAATGGATCATTTGATATTTAGAAAGTGGCCAAAATAATTACCATTTGCATCAAATTCGGTGCATTAGGATTTAGTTTGTTATGTACTGTATACAATTCCTCCATGGTACATTTCAAGTTAAACCGACTTACACTACACACTATTAAATTAAAGTTATAAGAGATTTTAATAATTTGTTGCAAACATTTATGAAGTGATTAATGCATTATGCCTGTTCGTGTATTTCTAAAATGCTCGTTTGGATTATATTCATGCCATGTAAAATAATGTGAAATTAAAGGTAGAATGCATCATTTGTAGTGACGCCAATTAATTTTTCTCATGAATTGACAAGAAGAATCTTACTAACAAGAATAACATTAGTACCAAAACCACATTTCTGTCTAAAATGGTATTTTGTTTGAAAAATTAACCAAAGGTGGTTTTCTAAAAAGTCTTTTGAATGAACTTTTCAAGTTTTTTTGAGATGCTGCCTCTGTGTGGCTGAAATGTCTACACAGCAGACTTTTTATTAACATGGGGGGTTTTAATCGCAAGTGGAAATAATGCCATTTGTAACAGCTTACCAATCAGCTTACCAATCATGTACTCTACATTTATACAGTTGGATTCAATAACAAAACAAAATGTTTTTACCTGTGTTAGACGGCAACTTGTATTCCAAGCAGTAGCTCGTGCATTCTTGTTTACCACAAGAGTAGGCATACCCCCTGTAGGTAGAGCATAAAATACAAGTTATCAATGTGGAAAATAATGTTTGTAGCATTTATAGCTTTGAGGTAATGCACCTATATCACTTTGTTCCCCACCATAGCTACCCTATGCATCCAAGAGGGCCGGGACCAAAGCATAGATGCTTTACTCTGGTGTTCTGAATTTTTAAATCAAAGTCGAGTGAAAACATTCATGCCCCATAGACTTTATGCACAGATCCTTGGGTAATAAGGAATACATTGTAAATTACATACATGAACACCATTTATTTTTATGACTTGCCTTAGTGCCAAGTTGTAATTAAAAGCTGTAATTAATCTGTGAATATCACCTGGATGATCATGTACAAAACTTCTTCCTTTGTTTTTCCGTCATAAGAGTGATGTCCAAATTGAGACAAATAAGTGGCATACGAGTATAGAATTTAAACCGCGGCGCTGCATGAACCTACCGTTCATGTAGGTACTTCTTCTACCTCCATGAACCCATGAAGCTAGTCGCGCGGCCGCAACCACGGTACGGCCGCGGCTTGTGGACATGGTGGAAACTCGGCTAAATTACCGTAACAAAGTAGCGACATTGCAGGAGCTTGAAGTTAAAACTCGTACGTTAAGACACATTGTAAAAAAAACCGGTCAAGTTTGTCAAGGTATGTATAGATCTAGAGACGGTATACATTGTACGGCTGTAACACAACAACGGCTAATTACCTGGTTGCAATTACGCGTGGTGTTTTGCCGAGGTCAAGAACAACTCCATCCTGCACACATCGCGCGGACAAGTGAGGCAGCACCGGAGAAAATATCATGACGAACTACTCCCGTCTGCGTACCTGTCCCAACTGACACAAAGTTCTCTCCCCCCGTACGCAAATGGCCATGATGCTCCATGGTGCCCCAAACCTCAGTGATTGAACAATACATGAAAGAAAAAAATCAAGTATGCCATGTAACTCCAAGCCAGCTGTCCAAAAGGTTGCATGGTCTTCCAAGTTGACAAAAGAGTCAAGCCAAAGCGCCGCATCTTGCCAGAAAGCACTATTTAAATAATAATAAAGAAAATAACTGTGTTACTCTTTTTTCAAAATCGGTAAAACTTCTCTCTACTTGAACAATTACAAACAAAAAACGGCATGATTTAAATCAGTGCATTTGACGCGCAGCAGTAAATCCAAATGTGACCAAATCTGATTGTGCGTGTTCGGTCACATTTCAGCCTCACATTTTTGTTTCAAAATGTAAAGATTGTGCGCGTTTATCACGGGAAACACGTTTAGTTGCATGCACTCATAAAAGTGGAAAAAGTCAATCCACGTGTTCTTCTGTCACCATATGCAGCACGGTATGTGGCAGAGGGTATACCATTGTTCCCCCGTTGAGTCTAAATCATCCAAGGAATTTCCAAGGAATTCCTTTCAGTTTTTAGGTTGGGTTGGTGCGTTAACAAAAGGGGAGAGTGCAGATCATATGGCAATGATGCACATGTACGTACGGTATGTGTATCACAACAGACCACGTGGATGGACTTTTCCCACCAGCGAAACCGCCCCCCCCCCCCAGTCACAATTAGCTTGCGGTGGGTTTGCGACGGATTTTTCGGCATTTTCGGCCGGCGCCCACGGGACTCCTTGCGGCTGCCGGGTCATTTTTCGGCATCGGGCGGGCGTTGAGTTACTTTTAATTCGGTTTGTAAACCTGGTGCGGCGTTTCCCATCGCAAACTAATCGCCACTAAATCGGTCGATGCCTGGCCGATGTCCGGGCATCGCACACATCGGGCGGGCGCCGGGCCAAATTTTGGACAACCCAGACAATCCATATATCGGCCAGGCGCCGCCCAGACGCCGCTCAGACGCCGGCCGGGGCCCGCCCGGCGTCCGGCCGACTTGGCGGTGCCCGGCCGGAAATCGGCCAGACATCGGCCGGGGTTTTGCAAGGGACACAGGCAGGACATCGGCAGGACATCGGACGAGTGCCTGCCGGACACCGGCCGATAAACGGGCCAAGAATTCGA
This sequence comes from Henricia sp. BOLD:AAB3569, assembly GCA_037783545.1. NCBI lineage: Eukaryota > Metazoa > Echinodermata > Asteroidea > Spinulosida > Echinasteridae > Henricia > Henricia sp. BOLD:AAB3569. Next base: position 3,078,414 of record JBBELK010000340.1, on the reverse strand, counting down.
CCCCATTCCGTCATGGCAGCGTGGGAGCACTTTTAATTGTGACTGTGACCGCCCTATCGCGCGATCTTTCGCCGACCTCTACACGCCGGCCGATGCCTAGAAATCGCACACGCCGCGGCCTCCGCTTTAATTGTGACTTAAGCTTTATACAGGTGTCTCGATCAGAGCTTTTCTAATTCTGGCTGCGCGATTAAAAGGTCAGGCACGTCGCGGTTCAGCCGGCGCAGCTATAGCGCGCTCCGCGTTGCGATAAATCACGCACAAGCGAACAATAATTAGCTTCCGGCAAAGCTATATTATAACGAAGTGCAGATTTGATAGAGAAAAACACATTTTTGAGTGGAAAAAAAATTAGAATTTCCAGTTTGGTATGTTTTGTGCATAAAGTCTGAAGCCGATCATGTACCAACTATTCCTGAAAGGTTCACCTTGGCACGTCAAAAATAGGCCTTGTTCAGACACAGTCTAACTGTTAAGAAAACGGTCAAAAAAGGGTGTACGGTCATTTCGCCCTGAACCACTTCGCCCTGAACCACGGCATGTGCACGAAGTTGTTTTGGAATGTTTGGGGTGAAATGGCCTTTGGGCGAGGTAGTGTTTGGACGAAGTGGTTTTGGGGGTAAATGGCACTTGGGCGAAGTGGTCCAGCCGGGTGAAATGGTTTTGGGGCGAATTGATTTTATGCTCGCGAGACGAAATATAATTGTTTTGTTTATATTTCTCAAAGACTATAGCACCTCAGACAAAACCATTTCAGGGAAGCTTTCTACCGTCGTAGTGTTTATATTGTGTAAGTTATGTGTAAATCTGTGAACATTTCTGATTTTTCGAGATACCAATCATGTATACTGCCTTTAACTATTAATTGTACAATTTTATGCATCGGGGAACGAATTGATGGTTAAAAGGTTTACAAGGTTTATCTCTAAACACATCTTGGAACCTTGGTTCGAACCTTGGTTCCAATTTGGAACCTTGGTTCCAATTTGGAACCTTGGTTCCAACTTGGAACCTTGGTTCCAACTTGGAATTTTGGTTGGAACCAAGGTTCCAAGTTGGAACTGAGGTTGGAACCAAGGTTCCAAGTTGGAACTAAGGTTGGAATCAAGGTTCTTCTCATACTTCTCATACTTCTTCTTCAGCAGCGGAGTGCAGCTGCAGCAGCGGAGTGCAGCTGCAGCAGCGGAGTGCAGCTGCAGCAGCGGAGTGCAGCTGCAGCAGCGGAGTGCAGCTGCAGCAGCGGAGTGCAGCTGCAGCAGCGGAGTGCAGCTGCAGCAGCGGAGTGGTATTTTTGGAATCAGCGTCGAAAGGCGAGTTCAAAAATACCAAATACGACCAAAGTGACAAGTGGTCAGGTTTTTCCAAAATGGCCGAAACTGAACATGTGTGGTATTTTTGGAATCAGCGTCGAACGTTTAATTGCAACCTAGGGTTTAAATATAAGTTCCGAACACATTTCTTCAGGGAAGATGAGGTGGCGCAGTGGATGTGTACTCTGACTCCGGATCAGGCGATTGAGGTTCGAATCCCGTCGTTGTGAGTATTGTGGTTTCTTTTGATCTACTTGGTTTAATTCAAGACGTTTCATTGCAACCTAAGGTTTAAATATAAGTTCCGAACACATTTCTTCAGGGAAGATGAGGTGGCGCAGTATTCAGTTTTGGTTGGACGGTGTCCAAAGTGGTATTTTTGAACTCGCCTTTCGATGCTGATTCCGAAAATACCACACATGGTCAGTTTCGGCCATTTTGGACAAAAAATGACCAGTATTTAGTTTTGGTCGGACGGTATTCATAGTGGTATTTTTGAACTCGCCTGTTGACACTGATTCGGAAAATACCACACATGGTCAGTTTCGGCCATTTTGGACAAAAACTGACCAGTATTCAGTTTTGGTCGGACGATGTCCAAAGTGGTATTTTTAAACCTGCCTGTCGACACTGATTCTGAAAATACCACACATGGTCAGTTTCGGCCATTTTGGACAAAAAATGACCAGTATTCAGTTTTGGTCGGACGATGTCCAAAGTGGTATTTTTGAACTCGCCTGTCGACACTGATTCCGAAAATACCACACACGGTCAGTTTCGGCCAGTTTGTACAAAAAATGACCAGTATTTAGTTTTGGTCGGACGGTGTCCATAGCGGTATTCTTGAACTCGCCTGTCGACACTGATTCCGAAAATACCACACATGGTCAGTTTCGGCCATTTTGGACACAAACTGACCAGTATTCAGTTTTGGTCGGACGATGTCCAAAGTGGTATTTTTAAACTCGCCTGTCGACACTGATTCTGAAAATACCACACATGGTCAGTTTCGGCCATTTTGGACACAAACTGACCAGTATTCAGTTTTGGTCGGACGATGTCCAAAGTGGTATTTTTAAACTCGCCTGTCGACACTGATTCCGAAAATACCACACATGGTCAGTTTCGGCCATTTTGGACAAAAAATGACCAGTATTTAGTTTTGGTCGGACGGTATTCATAGTGGTATTTTTGAACTCGCCTGTTGACACTGATTCGGAAAATACCACACATGGTCAGTTTCGGCCATTTTGGACAAAAACTGACCAGTATTCAGTTTTGGTCGGACGATGTCCAAAGTGGTATTTTTAAACTCGCCTGTCGACACTGATTCTGAAAATACCACACATGGTCAGTTTCGGCCATTTTGGACAAAAAATGACCAGTATTCAGTTTTGGTCGGACGATGTCCAAAGTGGTATTTTTGAACTCGCCTGTCGACACTGATTCCGAAAATACCACACACGGTCAGTTTCGGCCAGTTTGTACAAAAAATGACCAGTATTTAGTTTTGGTCGGACGGTATTCATAGTGGTATTTTTGAACTCGCCTGTTGACACTGATTCGGAAAATACCACACATGGTCAGTTTCGGCCATTTTGGACAAAAACTGACCAGTATTCAGTTTTGGTCGGACGATGTCCAAAGTGGTATTTTTAAACTCGCCTGTCGACACTGATTCCGAAAATACCACACATGGTCAGTTTCGGCCATTTTGGACAAAAAATGACCAGTATTTAGTTTTGGTCGGACGGTATTCATAGTGGTATTTTTGAACTCGCCTGTTGACACTGATTCGGAAAATACCACACATGGTCAGTTTCGGCCATTTTGGACAAAAACTGACCAGTATTCAGTTTTGGTCGGACGATGTCCAAAGTGGTATTTTTAAACTCGCCTGTCGACACTGATTCTGAAAATACCACACATGGTCAGTTTCGGCCATTTTGGACAAAAAATGACCAGTATTCAGTTTTGGTCGGACGATGTCCAAAGTGGTATTTTTGAACTCGCCTGTCGACACTGATTCCGAAAATACCACACACGGTCAGTTTCGGCCAGTTTGTACAAAAAATGACCAGTATTTAGTTTTGGTCGGACGGTGTCCTTTTATTGTATTCTTGAACTCGCCTGTCGACACTGATTCCGAAAATACCACACATGGTCAGTTTCGGCCATTTTGGACACAAACTGACCAGTATTCAGTTTTGGTCGGACGATGTCCAAAGTGGTATTTTTGAACTCGCCTGTCGACACTGATTCCGAAAATACCACACACGGTCAGTTTCGGCCAGTTTGTACAAAAAATGACCAGTATTTAGTTTTGGTCGGACGGTGTCCTTTTATTGTATTTTTGAACTCGCCTGTCGACACTGATTCCGAAAATACCACACATGGTCAGTTTCGGCCATTTTGGACAAAAACTGACCAGTATTCAGTTTTGGTCGGACGATGTCCAAAGTGGTATTTTTAAACTCGCCTGTCGACACTGATTCTGAAAATACCATACATGGTCAGTTTCGGCCATTTTGGACAAAAAATGACCAGTATTCAGTTTTGGTCGGACGATGTCCAAAGTGGTATTTTTAAACTCGCCTGTCGACACTGATTCCGAAAATACCACACATGGTCAGTTTCGGCCATTTTGGACAAAAATAACCAGTATTTAGTTTTGGTCGGAAGGTATCCATAGTGGTATTTTTGAACTCGCCTGTCGACACTGATTCGGAAAATATCACACATGGTCAGTTTCGGCCATTTTGGACAAAAACTGACCAGTATTCAGTTTTGGTCGGACGGTGTCCAAAGTGGTATTTTTGAACTCGCCTGTCGACACTGATTCCGAAAATACCACACATGGTCAGTTTCGGCCATTTTGGACAAAAACTGACCAGTATTCAGTTTTGGTCGGACGATGTCCAAAGTGGTATTTTTGAACTCGCCTGTCGACGCTGATTCCGAAAATACCACATACGGTCAGTTTCGGCCATTTTGGACAAAAAATGACCAGTATTTAGTTTTGGTCGGACGGTGTCCATAGCGGTATTCTTGAACTCGCCTGTCGACACTGATTCCGAAAATACCACACATGGTCAGTTTCGGCAATTTTGGACACAAACTGACCAGTATTCAGTTTTGGTCGGACGATGTCCAAAGTGGTATTTTTAAACTCGCCTGTCGACACTGATTCTGAAAATACCACACATGGTCAGTTTCGGCCATTTTGGACAAAAACTGACCAGTATTCAGTTTTGGTCGGACGATGTCCAAAGTGGTATTTTTAAACTCGCCTGTCGACACTGATTCCGAAAATACCACACATGGTCAGTTTCGGCCATTTTGGACAAAAATGACCAGTATTTAGTTTTGGTCGGAAGGTATCCATAGTGGTATTTTTGAACTCGCCTGTCGACACTGATTCGGAAAATATCACACATGGTCAGTTTCGGCCATTTTGGACAAAAACTGACCAGTATTCAGTTTTGGTCGGACAGTATCCAAAGTGGTATTTTTGAACTCGCCTGTCGACACTGATTCCGAAAATACCACACATGGTCAGTTTCGGCCATTTTGGACAAAAATGACCAGTATTTAGTTTTGGTCGGAAGGTATCCATAGTGGTATTTTTAAACTCGCCTGTCGACACTGATTCCGAAAATACCACACATGGTCAGTTTCGGCCATTTTGGACAAAAATAACCAGTATTTAGTTTTGGTCGGACAGTATCCAAAGTGGTATTTTTGAACTCGCCTGTCGACACTGATTCCGAAAATACCACACATGGTCAGTTTCGGCCATTTTGGACACAAACTGACCAGTATTCAGTTTTGGTCGGACGATGTCCAAAGTGGTATTTTTAAACTCACCTGTCGACACTGATTCTGAAAATACCACACATGGTCAGTTTCGGCCATTTTGGACAAAAACTGACCAGTATTCAGTTTTGGTCGGAAGATGTCCAAAGTGGTATTTTTGAACTCGCCTGTCGACACTGATTCGGAAAATACCACACATGGTCAGTTTCGGCCATTTTGGACAAAAAATGACCAGTATTTAGTTTTGGTCGGACGGTGTCCATAGTGGTATTCTTGAACTCGCATGTCGACACTGATTCCGAAAATACCACACATGGTCAGTTTCGGCCATTTTGGACAAAAACTGACCAGTATTCAGTTTTGGTCGGACGATGTCCAAAGTGGTATTTTTAAACTCGCCTGTCGACACTGATTCTGAAAATACCACACATGGTCAGTTTCGGCCATTTTGGACAAAAACTGACCAGTATTCAGTTTTGGTCGGAAGATGTCCAAAGTGGTATTTTTGAACTCGCCTGTCGACACTGATTCGGTAAATACCACACATGGTCAGTTTCGGCAATTTTGGACAAAAAATGACCAGTATTTAGTTTTGGTCGGACGGTGTCCATAGTGGTATTCTTGAACTCGCATGTCGACACTGATTCCGAAAATACCACACATGGTCAGTTTCGGCCATTTTGGACAAAAACTGACCAGTATTCAGTTTTGGTCGGACGATGTCCAAAGTGGTATTTTTAAACTCGCCTGTCGACACTGATTCCGAAAATACCACACATGGTCAGTTTCGGCCATTTTGGACAAAAACTGACCAGTATTCAGTTTTGGTCGGACGATGTCCAAAGTGGTATTTTTAAACTCGCCTGTCGACACTGATTCTGAAAATACCATACATGGTCAGTTTCGGCCATTTTGGACAAAAAATGACCAGTATTCAGTTTTGGTCGGACGATGTCCAAAGTGGTATTTTTGAACTCGCCTGTCGACACTGATTCCGAAAATACCACACATGGTCAGTTTCGGCCATTTTGGACAAAAAATGACCAGTATTTAGTTTTGGTCGGACGGTGTCCATAGTGGTATTCTTGAACTCGCATGTCGACACTGATTCCGAAAATACCACACATGGTCAGTTTCGGCCATTTTGGACACAAACTGACCAGTATTCAGTTTTGGTCGGACGATGTCCAAAGTGGTATTTTTAAACTCGCCTGTCGACACTGATTCTGAAAATACCACACATGGTCAGTTTCGGCCATTTTGGACAAAAAATGACCAGTATTCAGTTTTGGTCGGACGATGTCCAAAGTGGTATTTTTAAACTCGCCTGTCGACACTGATTCCGAAAATACCACACATGGTCAGTTTCGGCCATTTTGGACAAAAATAACCAGTATTTAGTTTTGGTCGGAAGGTATCCATAGTGGTATTTTTGAACTCGCCTGTCGACACTGATTCGGAAAATACCACACATGGTCAGTTTCGGCCATTTTGGACAAAAAATGACCAGTATTTAGTTTTGGTCGGACGGTGTCCATAGTGGTATTCTTGAACTCGCATGTCGACACTGATTCCGAAAATACCACACATGGTCAGTTTCGGCCATTTTGGACAAAAACTGACCAGTATTCAGTTTTGGTCGGACGATGTCCAAAGTGGTATTTTTAAACTCGCCTGTCGACACTGATTCTGAAAATACCACACATGGTCAGTTTCGGCCATTTTGGACAAAAACTGACCAGTATTCAGTTTTGGTCGGAAGATGTCCAAAGTGGTATTTTTGAACTCGCCTGTCGACACTGATTCGGTAAATACCACACATGGTCAGTTTCGGCAATTTTGGACAAAAAATGACCAGTATTTAGTTTTGGTCGGACGGTGTCCATAGTGGTATTCTTGAACTCGCATGTCGACACTGATTCCGAAAATACCACACATGGTCAGTTTCGGCCATTTTGGACAAAAACTGACCAGTATTCAGTTTTGGTCGGACGATGTCCAAAGTGGTATTTTTAAACTCGCCTGTCGACACTGATTCCGAAAATACCACACATGGTCAGTTTCGGCCATTTTGGACAAAAACTGACCAGTATTCAGTTTTGGTCGGACGATGTCCAAAGTGGTATTTTTAAACTCGCCTGTCGACACTGATTCTGAAAATACCATACATGGTCAGTTTCGGCCATTTTGGACAAAAAATGACCAGTATTCAGTTTTGGTCGGACGATGTCCAAAGTGGTATTTTTGAACTCGCCTGTCGACACTGATTCCGAAAATACCACACATGGTCAGTTTCGGCCATTTTGGACAAAAAATGACCAGTATTTAGTTTTGGTCGGACGGTGTCCATAGTGGTATTCTTGAACTCGCATGTCGACACTGATTCCGAAAATACCACACATGGTCAGTTTCGGCCATTTTGGACACAAACTGACCAGTATTCAGTTTTGGTCGGACGATGTCCAAAGTGGTATTTTTAAACTCGCCTGTCGACACTGATTCTGAAAATACCACACATGGTCAGTTTCGGCCATTTTGGACAAAAAATGACCAGTATTCAGTTTTGGTCGGACGAATTCCAAAGTGGTATTTTTAAACTCGCCTGTCGACACTGATTCCGAAAATACCACACATGGTCAGTTTCGGCCATTTTGGACAAAAATAACCAGTATTTAGTTTTGGTCGGAAGGTATCCATAGTGGTATTTTTGAACTCGCCTGTCGACACTGATTCGGAAAATATCACACATGGTCAGTTTCGGCCATTTTGGACAAAAACTGACCAGTATTCAGTTTTGGTCGGACGGTGTCCAAAGTGGTATTTTTGAACTCGCCTGTCGACACTGATTCCGAAAATACCACACATGGTCAGTTTCGGCCATTTTGGACAAAAAATGACCAGTATTTAGTTTTGGTCGGACGGTGTCCATAGTGGTATTTTTGAACTCGCCTGTCGACACTGATTCGGAAAATACCACACATGGTCAGTTTCGGCCATTTTGGACAAAAAATGACCAGTATTTAGTTTTGGTCGGACGGTGTCCATAGTGGTATTCTTGAACTCGCATGTCGACACTGATTCCGAAAATACCACACATGGTCAGTTTCGGCCATTTTGGACACAAACTGACCAGTATTCAGTTTTGGTCGGACGATGTCCAAAGTGGTATTTTTAAACTCGCCTGTCGACACTGATTCTGAAAATACCATACATGGTCAGTTTCGGCCATTTTGGACAAAAAATGACCAGTATTCAGTTTTGGTCGGACGATGTCCAAAGTGGTATTTTTAAACTCGCCTGTCGACACTGATTCTGAAAATACCACACATGGTCAGTTTCGGCCATTTTGGACAAAAACTGACCAGTATTCAGTTTTGGTCGGGCGATGTCCAAAGTGGTATTTTTGAACTCGCCTGTCGACACTGATTCGGAAAATACCACACATGGTCAGTTTCGGCCATTTTGGACAAAAAATGACCAGTATTTAGTTTTGGTCGGACGGTGTCCATAGTGGTATTCTTGAACTCGCATGTCGACACTGATTCCGAAAATACCACACATGGTCAGTTTCGGCCATTTTGGACACAAACTGACCAGTATTCACTTTTGGTCGGACGATGTCCAAAGTGGTATTTTTAAACTCGCCTGTCGACACTGATTCTGAAAATACCACACATGGTCAGTTTCGGCCATTTTGGACAAAAACTGACCAGTATTCAGTTTTGGTCGGACGATGTCCAAAGTGGTATTTTTGAACTCGCCTGTCGACACTGATTCGGAAAATACCACACATGGTCAGTTTCGGCCATTTTGGACAAAAAATGACCAGTATTTAGTTTTGGTCGGACGGTGTCCATAGTGGTATTCTTGAACTCGCATGTCGACACTGATTCCGAAAATACCACACATGGTCAGTTTCGGCCATTTTGGACAAAAAATGACCAGTATTTAGTTTTGGTCGGACGGTGTCCATAGTGGTATTCTTGAACTCGCATGTCGACACTGATTCCGAAAATACCACACATGGTCAGTTTCGGCCATTTTGGACACAAACTGACCAGTATTCAGTTTTGGTCGGACGATGTCCAAAGTGGTATTTTTAAACTCGCCTGTCGACACTGATTCTGAAAATACCACACATGGTCAGTTTCGGCCATTTTGGACAAAAACTGACCAGTATTCAGTTTTGGTCGGACGATGTCCAAAGTGGTATTTTTGAACTCGCCTGTCGACACTGATTCGGAAAATACCACACATGGTCAGTTTCGGCCATTTTGGACAAAAAATGACCAGTATTTAGTTTTGGTCGGACGGTGTCCATAGTGGTATTCTTGAACTCGCATGTCGACACTGATTCCGAAAATACCACACATGGTCAGTTTCGGCCATTTTGGACACAAACTGACCAGTATTCAGTTTTGGTCGGACGATGTCCAAAGTGGTATTTTTAAACTCGCCTGTCGACACTGATTCTGAAAATACCACACATGGTCAGTTTCGGCCATTTTGGACAAAAACTGACCAGTATTCAGTTTTGGTCGGACGGTGTCCAAAGTGGTATTTTTGAACTCGCCTGTCGACACTGATTCGGAAAATACCACACATGGTCAGTTTCGGCCATTTTGGACAAAAAATGACCAGTATTTAGTTTTGGTCGGACGGTGTCCATAGTGGTATTCTTGAACTCGCATGTCGACACTGATTCCGAAAATACCACACATGGTCAGTTTCGGCCATTTTGGACACAAACTGACCAGTATTCAGTTTTGGTCGGACGATGTCCAAAGTGGTATTTTTAAACTCGCCTGTCGACACTGATTCTGAAAATACCACACATGGTCAGTTTCGGCCATTTTGGACAAAAACTGACCAGTATTCAGTTTTGGTCGGACGATGTCCAAAGTGGTATTTTTGAACTCGCCTGTCGACACTGATTCGGAAAATACCACACATGGTCAGTTTCGGCCATTTTGGACAAAAAATGACCAGTATTTAGTTTTGGTCGGACGGTGTCCATAGTGGTATTCTTGAACTCGCATGTCGACACTGATTCCGAAAATACCACACATGGTCAGTTTCGGCCATTTTGGACACAAACTGACCAGTATTCAGTTTTGGTCGGACGATGTCCAAAGTGGTATTTTTAAACTCGCCTGTCGACACTGATTCTGAAAATACCACACATGGTCAGTTTCGGCCATTTTGGACAAAAACTGACCAGTATTCAGTTTTGGTCGGACGGTGTCCAAAGTGGTATTTTTGAACTCGCCTGTCGACACTGATTCGGAAAATACCACACATGGTCAGTTTCGGCCATTTTGGACAAAAAATGACCAGTATTTAGTTTTGGTCGGACGGTGTCCATAGTGGTATTCTTGAACTCGCATGTCGACACTGATTCCGAAAATACCACACATGGTCAGTTTCGGCCATTTTGGACACAAACTGACCAGTATTCAGTTTTGGTCGGACGATGTCCAAAGTGGTATTTTTAAACTCGCCTGTCGACACTGATTCTGAAAATACCACACATGGTCAGTTTCGGCCATTTTGGACAAAAACTGACCAGTATTCAGTTTTGGTCGGACGATGTCCAAAGTGGTATTTTTGAACTCGCCTGTCGACACTGATTCGGAAAATACCACACATGGTCAGTTTCGGCCATTTTGGACAAAAAATGACCAGTATTTAGTTTTGGTCGGACGGTGTCCATAGTGGTATTCTTGAACTCGCATGTCGACACTGATTCCGAAAATACCACACATGGTCAGTTTCGGCCATTTTGGACACAAACTGACCAGTATTCAGTTTTGGTCGGACGATGTCCAAAGTGGTATTTTTAAACTCGCCTGTCGACACTGATTCTGAAAATACCACACATGGTCAGTTTCGGCCATTTTGGACAAAAACTGACCAGTATTCAGTTTTGGTCGGACGATGTCCAAAGTGGTATTTTTGAACTCGCCTGTCGACACTGATTCGGAAAATACCACACATGGTCAGTTTCGGCCATTTTGGACAAAAAATGACCAGTATTTAGTTTTGGTCGGACGGTGTCCATAGTGGTATTCTTGAACTCGCATGTCGACACTGATTCCGAAAATACCACACATGGTCAGTTTCGGCCATTTTGGACACAAACTGACCAGTATTCAGTTTTGGTCGGACGATGTCCAAAGTGGTATTTTTAAACTCGCCTGTCGACACTGATTCTGAAAATACCATACATGGTCAGTTTCGGCCATTTTGGACAAAAAATGACCAGTATTCAGTTTTGGTCGGAAGGTATCCATAGTGGTATTTTTGAACTCGCCTGTCGACACTGATTCGGAAAATATCACACATGGTCAGTTTCGGCCATTTTGGACAAAAACTGACCAGTATTCAGTTTTGGTCGGACGGTGTCCAAAGTGGTATTTTTGAACTCGCCTGTCGACACTGATTCCGAAAATACCACACATGGTCAGTTTCGGCCATTTTGGACAAAAAATGACCAGTATTTAGTTTTGGTCGGACGGTGTCCATAGTGGTATTCTTGAACTCGCATGTCGACACTGATTCCGAAAATACCACACATGGTCAGTTTCGGCCATTTTGGACAAAAAATGACCAGTATTTAGTTTTGGTCGGACGGTGTCCATAGTGGTATTCTTGAACTCGCATGTCGACACTGATTCCGAAAATACCACACATGGTCAGTTTCGGCCATTTTGGACACAAACTGACCAGTATTCAGTTTTGGTCGGACGATGTCCAAAGTGGTATTTTTAAACTCGCCTGTCGACACTGATTCTGAAAATACCACACATGGTCAGTTTCGGCCATTTTGGACAAAAACTGACCAGTATTCAGTTTTGGTCGGACGATGTCCAAAGTGGTATTTTTGAACTCGCCTGTCGACACTGATTCGGAAAATACCACACATGGTCAGTTTCGGCCATTTTGGACAAAAAATGACCAGTATTTAGTTTTGGTCGGACGGTGTCCATAGTGGTATTCTTGAACTCGCATGTCGACACTGATTCCGAAAATACCACACATGGTCAGTTTCGGCCATTTTGGACACAAACTGACCAGTATTCACTTTTGGTCGGACGATGTCCAAAGTGGTATTTTTAAACTCGCCTGTCGACACTGATTCTGAAAATACCACACATGGTCAGTTTCGGCCATTTTGGACAAAAACTGACCAGTATTCAGTTTTGGTCGGACGATGTCCAAAGTGGTATTTTTGAACTCGCCTGTCGACACTGATTCGGAAAATACCACACATGGTCAGTTTCGGCCATTTTGGACAAAAAATGACCAGTATTTAGTTTTGGTCGGACGGTGTCCATAGTGGTATTCTTGAACTCGCATGTCGACACTGATTCCGAAAATACCACACATGGTCAGTTTCGGCCATTTTGGACACAAACTGACCAGTATTCAGTTTTGGTCGGACGATGTCCAAAGTGGTATTTTTAAACTCGCCTGTCGACACTGATTCTGAAAATACCATACATGGTCAGTTTCGGCCATTTTGGACAAAAAATGACCAGTATTCAGTTTTGGTCGGACGATGTCCAAAGTGGTATTTTTAAACTCGCCTGTCGACACTGATTCCGAAAATACCACACATGGTCAGTTTCGGCCATTTTGGACAAAAATAACCAGTATTTAGTTTTGGTCGGAAGGTATCCATAGTGGTATTTATGAACTCGCCTGTCGACACTGATTCGGAAAATATCACACATGGTCAGTTTCGGCCATTTTGGACAAAAACTGACCAGTATTCAGTTTTGGTCGGACGGTGTCCAAAGTGGTATTTTTGAACTCGCCTGTCGACACTGATTCCGAAAATACCACACATGGTCAGTTTCGGCCATTTTGGACAAAAAATGACCAGTATTTAGTTTTGGTCGGACGGTGTCCATAGTGGTATTCTTGAACTCGCATGTCGACACTGATTCCGAAAATACCACACATGGTCAGTTTCGGCCATTTTGGACACAAACTGACCAGTATTTAGTTTTGGTCGGACGATGTCCAAAGTGGTATTTTTAAACTCGCCTGTCGACACTGATTCTGAAAATACCACACATGGTCAGTTTCGGCCATTTTGGACAAAAAATGACCAGTATTCAGTTTTGGTCGGACGATGTCCAAAGTGGTATTTTTAAACTCGCCTGTCGACACTGATTCCGAAAATACCACACATGGTCAGTTTCGGCCATTTTGGACAAAAATAACCAGTATTTAGTTTTGGTCGGAAGGTATCCATAGTGGTATTTTTGAACTCGCCTGTCGACACTGATTCGGAAAATATCACACATGGTCAGTTTCGTCCATTTTGGACAAAAACTGACCAGTATTCAGTTTTGGTCGGAAGATGTCCAAAGTGGTATTTTTGAACTCGCCTGTCGACACTGATTCTGAAAATACCACACATGGTCAGTTTCGGCCATTTTGGACAAAAAATGACCAGTATTCAGTTTTGGTCGGACGATGTCCAAAGTGGTATTTTTAAACTCGCCTGTCGACACTGATTCCGAAAATACCACACATGGTCAGTTTCGGCCATTTTGGACAAAAATAACCAGTATTTAGTTTTGGTCGGAAGGTATCCATAGTGGTATTTTTGAACTCGCCTGTCGACACTGATTCGGAAAATATCACACATGGTCAGTTTCGTCCATTTTGGACAAAAACTGACCAGTATTCAGTTTTGGTCGGACGGTGTCCAAAGTGGTATTTTTGAACTCGCCTGTCGACACTGATTCCGAAAATACCACACATGGTCAGTTTCGGCCATTTTGGACAAAAAATGACCAGTATTTAGTTTTGGTCGGACGGTGTCCATAGTGGTATTCTTGAACTCGCATGTCGACACTGATTCCGAAAATACCACACATGGTCAGTTTCGGCCATTTTGGACACAAACTGACCAGTATTCAGTTTTGGTCGGACGATGTCCAAAGTGGTATTTTTAAACTCGCCTGTCGACACTGATTCTGAAAATACCACACATGGTCAGTTTCGGCCATTTTGGACAAAAACTGACCAGTATTCAGTTTTGGTCGGACGATGTCCAAAGTGGTATTTTTGAACTCGCCTGTCGACACTGATTCGGAAAATACCACACATGGTCAGTTTCGGCCATTTTGGACAAAAAATGACCAGTATTTGGTTTTGGTCGGACGGTGTCCATAGTGGTATTCTTGAACTCGCATGTCGACACTGATTCCGAAAATACCACACATGGTCAGTTTCGGCCATTTTGGACACAAACTGACCAGTATTCAGTTTTGGTCGGACGATGTCCAAAGTGGTATTTTTAAACTCGCCTGTCGACACTGATTCTGAAAATACCACACATGGTCAGTTTCGGCCATTTTGGACAAAAACTGACCAGTATTCAGTTTTGGTCGGACGGTGTCCAAAGTGGTATTTTTGAACTCGCCTGTCGACACTGATTCGGAAAATACCACACATGGTCAGTTTCGGCCATTTTGGACACAAACTGACCAGTATTCAGTTTTGGTCGGACGATGTCCAAAGTGGTATTTTTGAACTCGCCTGTCGACACTGATTCTGAAAATACCACACATGGTCAGTTTCGGCCATTTTGGACAAAAAATGACCAGTATTTAGTTTTGGTCGGACGGTGTCCATAGTGGTATTCTTGAACTCGCATGTCGACACTGATTCCGAAAATACCACACATGGTCAGTTTCGGCCATTTTGGACACAAACTGACCAGTATTCAGTTTTGGTCGGACGATGTCCAAAGTGGTATTTTTAAACTCGCCTGTCGACACTGATTCTGAAAATACCACACATGGTCAGTTTCGGCCATTTTGGACAAAAACTGACCAGTATTCAGTTTTGGTCGGACGATGTCCAAAGTGGTATTTTTGAACTCGCCTGTCGACACTGATTCGGAAAATACCACACATGGTCAGTTTCGGCCATTTTGGACAAAAAATGACCAGTATTTAGTTTTGGTCGGACGGTGTCCATAGTGGTATTCTTGAACTCGCATGTCGACACTGATTCCGAAAATACCACACATGGTCAGTTTCGGCCATTTTGGACACAAACTGACCAGTATTCACTTTTGGTCGGACGATGTCCAAAGTGGTATTTTTAAACTCGCCTGTCGACACTGATTCTGAAAATACCACACATGGTCAGTTTCGGCCATTTTGGACAAAAACTGACCAGTATTCAGTTTTGGTCGGACGATGTCCAAAGTGGTATTTTTGAACTCGCCTGTCGACACTGATTCGGAAAATACCACACATGGTCAGTTTCGGCCATTTTGGACAAAAAATGACCAGTATTTAGTTTTGGTCGGACGGTGTCCATAGTGGTATTCTTGAACTCGCATGTCGACACTGATTCCGAAAATACCACACATGGTCAGTTTCGGCCATTTTGGACACAAACTGACCAGTATTCAGTTTTGGTCGGACGATGTCCAAAGTGGTATTTTTAAACTCGCCTGTCGACACTGATTCTGAAAATACCATACATGGTCAGTTTCGGCCATTTTGGACAAAAAATGACCAGTATTCAGTTTTGGTCGGACGATGTCCAAAGTGGTATTTTTAAACTCGCCTGTCGACACTGATTCCGAAAATACCACACATGGTCAGTTTCGGCCATTTTGGACAAAAAATGACCAGTATTTAGTTTTGGTCGGACGGTGTCCATAGTGGTATTCTTGAACTCGCATGTCGACACTGATTCCGAAAATACCACACATGGTCAGTTTCGGCCATTTTGGACACAAACTGACCAGTATTCAGTTTTGGTCGGACGATGTCCAAAGTGGTATTTTTAAACTCGCCTGTCGACACTGATTCCGAAAATACCACACATGGTCAGTTTCGGCCATTTTGGACAAAAACTGACCAGTATTCAGTTTTGGTCGGACGATGTCCAAAGTGGTATTTTTAAACTCGCCTGTCGACACTGATTCCGAAAATACCACACATGGTCAGTTTCGGCCATTTTGGACAAAAATAACCAGTATTTAGTTTTGGTCGGAAGGTATCCATAGTGGTATTTTTGAACTCGCCTGTCGACACTGATTCGGAAAATATCACACATGGTCAGTTTCGTCCATTTTGGACAAAAACTGACCAGTATTCAGTTTTGGTCGGACGGTGTCCAAAGTGGTATTTTTGAACTCGCCTGTCGACACTGATTCCGAAAATACCACACATGGTCAGTTTCGGCCATTTTGGACAAAAAATGACCAGTATTTAGTTTTGGTCGGACGGTGTCCATAGTGGTATTCTTGAACTCGCATGTCGACACTGATTCCGAAAATACCACACATGGTCAGTTTCGGCCATTTTGGACACAAACTGACCAGTATTCAGTTTTGGTCGGACGATGTCCAAAGTGGTATTTTTAAACTCGCCTGTCGACACTGATTCTGAAAATACCACACATGGTCAGTTTCGGCCATTTTGGACAAAAAATGACCAGTATTCAGTTTTGGTCGGACGATGTCCAAAGTGGTATTTTTAAACTCGCCTGTCGACACTGATTCCGAAAATACCACACATGGTCAGTTTCGGCCATTTTGGACAAAAATAACCAGTATTTAGTTTTGGTCGGAAGGTATCCATAGTGGTATTTTTGAACTCGCCTGTCGACACTGATTCGGAAAATATCACACATGGTCAGTTTCGTCCATTTTGGACAAAAACTGACCAGTATTCAGTTTTGGTCGGACGGTGTCCAAAGTGGTATTTTTGAACTCGCCTGTCGACACTGATTCCGAAAATACCACACATGGTCAGTTTCGGCCATTTTGGACAAAAAATGACCAGTATTTAGTTTTGGTCGGACGGTGTCCATAGTGGTATTCTTGAACTCGCCTGTCGACACTGATTCGGAAAATATCACACATGGTCAGTTTCGGCCATTTTGGACAAAAACTGACCAGTATTCAGTTTTGGTCGGACGGTGTCCAAAGTGGTATTTTTGAACTCGCCTGTCGACACTGATTCCGAAAATACCACACATGGTCAGTTTCGGCCATTTTGGACAAAAAATGACCAGTATTTAGTTTTGGTCGGACGGTGTCCATAGTGGTATTCTTGAACTCGCATGTCGACACTGATTCCGAAAATACCACACATTGTCAGTTTCGGCCATTTTGGACACAAACTGACCAGTATTCAGTTTTGGTCGGACGATGTCCAAAGTGGTATTTTTGAACTCGCCTGTCGACACTGATTCTGAAAATACCACACATGGTCAGTTTCGGCCATTTTGGACAAAAAATGACCAGTATTTAGTTTTGGTCGGACGGTGTCCATAGTGGTATTCTTGAACTCGCATGTCGACACTGATTCCGAAAATACCACACATGGTCAGTTTCGGCCATTTTGGACACAAACTGACCAGTATTCAGTTTTGGTCGGACGATGTCCAAAGTGGTATTTTTAAACTCGCCTGTCGACACTGATTCTGAAAATACCACACATGGTCAGTTTCGGCCATTTTGGACAAAAACTGACCAGTATTCAGTTTTGGTCGGACGATGTCCAAAGTGGTATTTTTGAACTCGCCTGTCGACACTGATTCGGAAAATACCACACATGGTCAGTTTCGGCCATTTTGGACAAAAAATGACCAGTATTTAGTTTTGGTCGGACGGTGTCCATAGTGGTATTCTTGAACTCGCATGTCGACACTGATTCCGAAAATACCACACATGGTCAGTTTCGGCCATTTTGGACACAAACTGACCAGTATTCACTTTTGGTCGGACGATGTCCAAAGTGGTATTTTTAAACTCGCCTGTCGACACTGATTCTGAAAATACCACACATGGTCAGTTTCGGCCATTTTGGACAAAAACTGACCAGTATTCAGTTTTGGTCGGACGATGTCCAAAGTGGTATTTTTGAACTCGCCTGTCGACACTGATTCGGAAAATACCACACATGGTCAGTTTCGGCCATTTTGGACAAAAAATGACCAGTATTTAGTTTTGGTCGGACGGTGTCCATAGTGGTATTCTTGAACTCGCATGTCGACACTGATTCCGAAAATACCACACATGGTCAGTTTCGGCCATTTTGGACACAAACTGACCAGTATTCAGTTTTGGTCGGACGATGTCCAAAGTGGTATTTTTAAACTCGCCTGTCGACACTGATTCTGAAAATACCATACATGGTCAGTTTCGGCCATTTTGGACAAAAAATGACCAGTATTCAGTTTTGGTCGGACGATGTCCAAAGTGGTATTTTTAAACTCGCCTGTCGACACTGATTCCGAAAATACCACACATGGTCAGTTTCGGCCATTTTGGACAAAAATAACCAGTATTTAGTTTTGGTCGGAAGGTATCCATAGTGGTATTTTTGAACTCGCCTGTCGACACTGATTCGGAAAATATCACACATGGTCAGTTTCGGCCATTTTGGACAAAAACTGACCAGTATTCAGTTTTGGTCGGACGGTGTCCAAAGTGGTATTTTTGAACTCGCCTGTCGACACTGATTCCGAAAATACCACACATGGTCAGTTTCGGCCATTTTGGACAAAAAATGACCAGTATTTAGTTTTGGTCGGACGGTGTCCATAGTGGTATTCTTGAACTCGCATGTCGACACTGATTCCGAAAATACCACACATGGTCAGTTTCGGCCATTTTGGACACAAACTGACCAGTATTCAGTTTTGGTCGGACGATGTCCAAAGTGGTATTTTTAAACTCGCCTGTCGACACTGATTCCGAAAATACCACACATGGTCAGTTTCGGCCATTTTGGACAAAAACTGACCAGTATTCAGTTTTGGTCGGACGATGTCCAAAGTGGTATTTTTAAACTCGCCTGTCGACACTGATTCCGAAAATACCACACATGGTCAGTTTCGGCCATTTTGGACAAAAATAACCAGTATTTAGTTTTGGTCGGAAGGTATCCATAGTGGTATTTTTGAACTCGCCTGTCGACACTGATTCGGAAAATATCACACATGGTCAGTTTCGTCCATTTTGGACAAAAACTGACCAGTATTCAGTTTTGGTCGGACGGTGTCCAAAGTGGTATTTTTGAACTCGCCTGTCGACACTGATTCCGAAAATACCACACATGGTCAGTTTCGGCCATTTTGGACAAAAAATGACCAGTATTTAGTTTTGGTCGGACGGTGTCCATAGTGGTATTCTTGAACTCGCATGTCGACACTGATTCCGAAAATACCACACATGGTCAGTTTCGGCCATTTTGGACACAAACTGACCAGTATTAAGTTTTGGTCGGACGATGTCCAAAGTGGTATTTTTAAACTCGCCTGTCGACACTGATTCTGAAAATACCACACATGGTCAGTTTCGGCCATTTTGGACAAAAAATGACCAGTATTCAGTTTTGGTCGGACGATGTCCAAAGTGGTATTTTTAAACTCGCCTGTCGACACTGATTCCGAAAATACCACACATGGTCAGTTTCGGCCATTTTGGACAAAAATAACCAGTATTTAGTTTTGGTCGGAAGGTATCCATAGTGGTATTTTTGAACTCGCCTGTCGACACTGATTCGGAAAATATCACACATGGTCAGTTTCGTCCATTTTGGACAAAAACTGACCAGTATTCAGTTTTGGTCGGACGGTGTCCAAAGTGGTATTTTTGAACTCGCCTGTCGACACTGATTCCGAAAATACCACACATGGTCAGTTTCGGCCATTTTGGACAAAAAATGACCAGTATTTAGTTTTGGTCGGACGGTGTCCATAGTGGTATTCTTGAACTCGCATGTCGACACTGATTCCGAAAATACCACACATGGTCAGTTTCGGCCATTTTGGACACAAACTGACCAGTATTCAGTTTTGGTCGGACGATGTCCAAAGTGGTATTTTTAAACTCGCCTGTCGACACTGATTCTGAAAATACCACACATGGTCAGTTTCGGCCATTTTGGACAAAAAATGACCAGTATTTAGTTTTGGTCGGACGGTGTCCATAGTGGTATTCTTGAACTCGCATGTCGACACTGATTCCGAAAATACCACACATGGTCAGTTTCGGCCATTTTGGACACAAACTGACCAGTATTCAGTTTTGGTCGGACGATGTCCAAAGTGGTATTTTTAAACTCGCCTGTCGACACTGATTCTGAAAATACCACACATGGTCAGTTTCGGCCATTTTGGACAAAAATAACCAGTATTTAGTTTTGGTCGGAAGGTATCCATAGTGGTATTTTTGAACTCGCCTGTCGACACTGATTCGGAAAATATCACACATGGTCAGTTTCGTCCATTTTGGACAAAAACTGACCAGTATTCAGTTTTGGTCGGACGGTGTCCAAAGTGGTATTTTTGAACTCGCCTGTCGACACTGATTCCGAAAATACCACACATGGTCAGTTTCGGCCATTTTGGACAAAAAATGACCAGTATTTAGTTTTGGTCGGACGGTGTCCATAGTGGTATTCTTGAACTCGCCTGTCGACACTGATTCGGAAAATATCACACATGGTCAGTTTCGGCCATTTTGGACAAAAACTGACCAGTATTCAGTTTTGGTCGGACGGTGTCCAAAGTGGTATTTTTGAACTCGCCTGTCGACACTGATTCCGAAAATACCACACATGGTCAGTTTCGGCCATTTTGGACAAAAAATGACCAGTATTTAGTTTTGGTCGGACGGTGTCCATAGTGGTATTCTTGAACTCGCATGTCGACACTGATTCCGAAAATACCACACATTGTCAGTTTCGGCCATTTTGGACACAAACTGACCAGTATTCAGTTTTGGTCGGACGATGTCCAAAGTGGTATTTTTGAACTCGCCTGTCGACACTGATTCTGAAAATACCACACATGGTCAGTTTCGGCCATTTTGGACAAAAAATGACCAGTATTTAGTTTTGGTCGGACGGTGTCCATAGTGGTATTCTTGAACTCGCATGTCGACACTGATTCCGAAAATACCACACATGGTCAGTTTCGGCCATTTTGGACACAAACTGACCAGTATTCAGTTTTGGTCGGACGATGTCCAAAGTGGTATTTTTAAACTCGCCTGTCGACACTGATTCTGAAAATACCACACATGGTCAGTTTCGGCCATTTTGGACAAAAACTGACCAGTATTCAGTTTTGGTCGGACGATGTCCAAAGTGGTATTTTTGAACTCGCCTGTCGACACTGATTCGGAAAATACCACACATGGTCAGTTTCGGCCATTTTGGACAAAAACTGACCAGTATTCAGTTTTGGTCGGACGATGTCCAAAGTGGTATTTTTGAACTCGCATGTCGACACTGATTCCGAAAATACCACGCATGGACAGTTTCGGCCATTTTAGAAAAAACTGACCACTATTCAGTTTTGATCGGACGATGTCCAAGTGGTATTTTTGAACTCGCCTTTCGATGCTGATTCCGAAAATACCACACATGGTCAGTTTTGGCCATTTTGGACAAAAACTGACCACTCTTCAGTTTTGGTCGGACGGTATCCAAAGTGGTATTTTTGAACTCGCCTGTCGACGCTGATTCCGAAAATACCACACATGGTCAGTTTCGGCCATTTTGGACAAAAACTGACCACTCTTCAGTTTTGGTCGGACGGTATCCAAAGTGGTATTTTTGAACTCGCCTGTCGACGCTGATTCCGAAAATACCACACATGGTCAGTTTCGGCCATTTTGGACAAAAATAACCAGTATTTAGTTTTGGTCGGAAGGTATCCATAGTGGTATTTTTGAACTCGCCTGTCGACACTGATTCGGAAAATACCACACATGGTCAGTTTCGGCCATTTTGGACAAAAAATGACCAGTATTCAGTTTTGGTCGGACGATGTCCAAAGTGGTATTTTTAAACTCGCCTGTCGACACTGATTCCGAAAATACCACACATGGTCAGTTTCGGCCATTTTGGACAAAAACTGACCAGTATTCAGTTTTGGTCGGACGGTGTCCAAAGTGGTATTTTTGAACTCGCCTGTCGACACTGATTCCGAAAATACCACACATGGTCAGTTTCGGCCATTTTGGACAAAAACTGACCAGTATTCAGTTTTGGTCGGACGATGTCCAAAGTGGTATTTTTAAACTCGCCTGTCGACACTGATTCCGAAAATACCACACATGGTCAGTTTCGGCCATTTTGGACAAAAAATGACCAGTATTCAGTTTTTGTCGGACGGTGTCCAAAGTGGTATTTTTGAACTCGGCTTTCGACGCTGATTCCGAAAATACCACGCATGGTCAGTTTCGGCCATTTTAGAAAAAACTGACCACTATTCAGTTTTGATCGGACGGTGTCCAAAGTGGTATTTTTGAACTCGCCTGTCGACGCTGATTCCGAAAATACCACGCATGGACAGTTTCGGCCATTTTAGAAAAAACTGACCACTATTCAGTTTTGATCGGACGATGTCCAAGTGGTATTTTTGAACTCGCCTTTCGATGCTGATTCCGAAAATACCACACATGGTCAGTTTTGGCCATTTTGGACAAAAACTGACCACTCTTCAGTTTTGGTCGGACGGTATCCAAAGTGGTATTTTTGAACTCGCCTGTCGACGCTGATTCCGAAAATACCACGCATGGACAGTTTCGGCCATTTTAGAAAAAACTGACCACTATTCAGTTTTGATCGGACGATGTCCAAGTGGTATTTTTGAACTCGCCTTTCGATGCTGATTCCGAAAATACCACACATGGTCAGTTTTGGCCATTTTGGACAAAAACTGACCACTCTTCAGTTTTGGTCGGACGGTATCCAAAGTGGTATTTTTGAACTCGCCTGTCGACGCTGATTCCGAAAATACCACACATGGTCAGTTTCGGCCATTTTGGACAAAAACTGACCACTCTTCAGTTTTGGTCGGACGGTATCCAAAGTGGTATTTTTGAACTCGCCTGTCGACGCTGATTCCGAAAATACCACACATGGTCAGTTTCGGCCATTTTGGACAAAAATAACCAGTATTTAGTTTTGGTCGGAAGGTATCCATAGTGGTATTTTTGAACTCGCCTGTCGACACTGATTCGGAAAATACCACACATGGTCAGTTTCGGCCATTTTGGACAAAAAATGACCAGTATTCAGTTTTGGTCGGACGATGTCCAAAGTGGTATTTTTAAACTCGCCTGTCGACACTGATTCCGAAAATACCACACATGGTCAGTTTCGGCCATTTTGGACAAAAACTGACCAGTATTCAGTTTTGGTCGGACGGTGTCCAAAGTGGTATTTTTGAACTCGCCTGTCGACACTGATTCCGAAAATACCACACATGGTCAGTTTCGGCCATTTTGGACAAAAACTGACCAGTATTCAGTTTTGGTCGGACGATGTCCAAAGTGGTATTTTTAAACTCGCCTGTCGACACTGATTCCGAAAATACCACACATGGTCAGTTTCGGCCATTTTGGACAAAAACTGACCAGTATTCAGTTTTGGTCGGACGATGTCCAAAGTGGTATTTTTAAACTCGCCTGTCGACACTGATTCTGAAAATACCATACATGGTCAGTTTCGGCCATTTTGGACAAAAAATGACCAGTATTCAGTTTTGGTCGGACGATGTCCAAAGTGGTATTTTAAAACTCGCCTGTCGACACTGATTCCGAAAATACCACACATGGTCAGTTTCGGCCATTTTGGACAAAAATAACCAGTATTTAGTTTTGGTCGGAAGGTATCCATAGTGGTATTTTTGAACTCGCCTGTCGACACTGATTCGGAAAATATCACACATAGTCAGTTTCGGCCATTTTGGACAAAAACTGACCAGTATTCAGTTTTGGTCGGACGGTGTCCAAAGTGGTATTTTTGAACTCGCCTGTCGACACTGATTCCGAAAATACCACACATGGTCAGTTTCGGCCATTTTGGACAAAAACTGACCAGTATTCAGTTTTGGTCGGACGATGTCTAAAGTGGTATTTTTGAACTCGCCTGTCGACACTGATTCCGAAAATACCACACATGGTCAGTTTCGGCCATTTTGGACAAAAACTGACCAGTATTCAGTTTTGGTCGGACGATGTCCAAAGTGGTATTTTTGAACTCGCCTGTCGACGCTGATTCCGAAAATACCACATACGGTCAGTTTCGGCCATTTTTGACAAAAAATGACCAGTATTTAGTTTTGGTCGGACGGTGTCCATAGCGGTATTCTTGAACTCGCCTGTCGACACTGATTCCGAAAATACCACACATGGTCAGTTTCGGCCATTTTGGACACAAACTGACCAGTATTCAGTTTTGGTCGGACGATGTCCAAAGTGGTATTTTTAAACTCGCCTGTCGACACTGATTCTGAAAATACCACACATGGTCAGTTTCGGCCATTTTGGACAAAAACTGACTGTTATCGTTGACGATAATTTATTTCCTTTTTTATGAATGGACTTGTATTGTGACTTAGGTCAAGGGTCAGATGATCTCTCAACCAATGATATCGGTGCTTACATGGTGTGCACGTCACATGATCAGCTCATTATTGATTCGCGATTTCAGCCATGTGAGTTTTGGGTTCATTTTCGTCTTCGTCCTCGTCGTGTTTTGTTCGTCTTTTTTGTAGTCATTCAAGTAAGTAATATTTATTTATAGTTGTAACAACATTGAGTTTAGTTGAGCTTGTTTGGAGTAAATTTGTGGGTTTAATAGAGGCTGTTTGTTGAGTAAATTTCATCGCTAAAGTGGGGGCTTTTTTACGTGCATATCGGAACTGGTTAATGCATTTGTGCACATAGTGTATAGGTTGGCCCATTACTGTATTTGTGCGTACATTGTACATTGGGGATATAACTTACAGCATATTTATGTTGTGTCATTGGAAATTGTTTATTGCTGGGCCTGTTTGTGTATTGTCTGTCCTGAATGGATTTGTATTTAATTTGGATTCTTAAATGTTAATTTATTTAAACAGCACCCCAGAATACCGCAGTAACTCCTGAAATTCCCGTAAACCACTGTATATCCCAGACTGCCATGGAGGAGTGTAACCATTGTGTGTGTGTGTGGCGATTAGCCCGCCAACGATTTGTAAGTACATGGACATGTAAATAAGGAAAATTATAAATATTGATTGAAGCTTGATTGTGTATTCTGGGTTGAATAAGGTTGAAATATGGTGCTGTGTAATTGTTTGTATTGATTTAGCTTTGATTGTAATGTGATTGTGATTAATGTATTTTCTTAATTTATTTTTTCTAGTTTCACCTACTACAGTAACTATACTGTCTTCGAGTGCAAATAAACGGGTTAATTGTGAATGAGGCCTCCAGTCTCGTCATTTCTGCAGTCGCACACAATGACAGTGAAAAAATCGTTGCTTCAGGGATCCGCGTCATCCAGTGGTCTACCGGCATCACCGGCATCGTGTTCGTCATGTTCTTAGTCATCACTCGTGTCACTGGCCAATCATCTGTATTGTCATCACAGTAGTACCTGTTGTCCTCTTCGCCGTCATCGTCACCGTAGTTCACATTGTCTTCGTCGTCTGTCGTCGTCCTTGTCTACCTTGTTGTCTACTTCATCATGGAGCCATTGAAGACTGCCAGGGCGTCGGCCAAGAAAATGGTCACCAAGGAGATCAATCAAATCAGGCAATGTGTAGCAGAAGATAATTTTGATAATATAGAGGATCATGTTGTCAATTTGAAAGGTCTTTTTAGTAAGTTTACACAGGCCCATAACGATTATCATGAAACACTTACTGATGAGAAAGACATAGATGTTAGTGATAATTATTTCTATGAGAAACAGAGGGATTATATTTCGACCCTGAATTTGGTCAAGGTTTCTAAGAAGGCTGCAGAAATTAATGTACATCATGAAAGGGCGTCTGTAGTTGACCCAGAAATGGGCGATGTACAACGTAAGGAACTTCTACGTCTTTTGAATTTGCCTAGGGTGGAATTGGAAGTGTTTCATGGTAATCCGTTGCATTTTCACCAATTTATGAAGGCGTTTGAAGTAAACGTAGACAAGATTTGTGAGGATCCTGACCTAAAATTGTCTAGATTGATGCAGTATACCGCGGGTGTTGCTAAAGAAGCTATTAGGGGTTGCCAATTGATTGGGGGTTCTAGCGGTTATACACAGGCGTGTTCAATTTTACATAATCGTTTTGGCAATGCCTACTTAGTAACCGAACGTCTTGTACAGGAATTAAAGTGTGGTAAACAAGTTAGATCACCTCAGGACATACAACAATTGGCTGATGACATGAAAAATGCATTACTCGTACTTTCCCACTTGGAGACCATGCACGAGGTTGACTCACAGGCATTTATGCTTGAGATAATTGGTAGGTTCCCCAATTATATTCAGTTGCGATGGAAGAAGCTTGCCTTAAAATCAAAGAGATATGATGGTTCTTATCCAGTGTTTAAGGAATTGGTTGAGTTTGCAGGCCTTATCGCCAGCGAGGTGAACGATCCAGTTTACGGCTGTGTGTATCCTAAACACCCGGGCAAGTTCAAGACTGAACGGAAGGTTTCATCGGCTAGCTTCTCCATGTCGCTGTCTGAATCTAATTCGGGAACCAGTCAACAAGCAGGTAACAAAGATGCTCAATTTGCTAAGCATAAATCATATGCCAAACCTGAATCCCCATGTGTCTTATGTAGTCAACCTCATCGTTTGTGGCATTGTGAGAAGTTCAAGCGCATGAGTCCAAGGGAGAGATTGAACCTTGTGATAAGTTACAAGTTGTGCCATAATTGTCTGTTGGCTTCTCACAGTACTGACGATTGTGGCAAGCGATCAGTATGTGGTGTTAAGGGTTGTGGAAAAAAGCATACCATGTACATTCATTGCAATGAAGATATTCCGCCTAGTGTTAAAGTGTCTAATGCTAGTTTCTTTGCAGATAGAGGGACACATGTGCCGATAGTTCAGGTGACGGTAAATGAGAAATGCGAGGCGTTTACACTGCTTGATAGCGGTTCGAGTAATTCATTTTGCTCTCGTGCCTTAGTCGAAAAGTTAGGAATTACAGGTAAATCTCACGAGTTCCAACTGAGGACTTTGAACAAGTCAGATACCCATGTCTCTGAGATTGTTAGTCTGTCTATTTCTTCTGAATTGGGTGAGACTTTGGTATTGTCTTCAGTTTGCGTAGTTGATGAAATACCGGCTAAGAATACTCGTATTGCGATCGCGTCTTACCCTCATCTAAGTGGAATTGATCTTATGCCTGTATATAACTCTGACAACGTGATAGTTGATCTACTTCTAGGTCAAGATAATGCTGAGGCTCTTGTACCACTTGAAGTGAGACGAGGCAGCCCTGGACAGCCCTTTGCAGTACGTACCTTGTTTGGCTGGTGTGTCTATGGGCAATCTCCTGTGAATGTGTCGAGTCGTAAGGTAATTTCTAATTTTATATCGACTTCACCGATTTGTGACGACGTTTCTCGGTTGTGGGACATTGAAAACGAGGGTCTGGAACAACTTTCGTGGTCAAGGGAGGATAACCAAGTTATTGCGCTTTGGGACCGAGAATGCAGGAAAATCAACGGCCACTATGAGCTTCCTATCCCTTGGAGAGACAGATCTGAGCCTATTCCTAATAACTTTATCGTGGGTAAATCGAGGTTGGACGCCTTGTGTAAAAGGCTCGTTAAGGACGATCAATTAGAACGGTATAACACCGAGATTGTCAAGCTTCACGATAAAGGTTACGCAGAAAAGGTTCCAGATTGTGAGTTGGCTACTATTGATAGGACATGGTATCTCCCTCATCATGCTGTAGTGTCAGACAAGAAACCAGATAAACTTAGGGTAGTTTTTGACTGTGCTAGTAAGTTTAAGGGCAAGTCACTGAATGATCGTTGTCTACAAGGCCCTAATATGATCAATAAACTTGTACCGGTCTTGCTACGATTTCGGCAGCACAGCATTGCCATCCAGGCGGACATTGAAGCTATGTACAACCAAGTTAGGATTCCAGTTAGGGATAGAGACGCTCTTAGGTTCCTGTGGTACGTTGATGGCCAATTGACATGTTATCGAATGACATCACATTTATTTGGTGGTGTATGGTGTGCGACTAGTTCTGCCTATGCTTTAAAACAGACGGTCGTTGATTCTTCGAGTGTTGACCCTTTAGTTAAGCATACGGTGGAGAAATCCTTTTACGTCGACGATTGCCTTAGTTCGGTAGTTTCAAGATCTCAAGCTAGAACTGTCATTAACGAGACTCCTAAGGTTTTGAGTAGCGGCGGATTCAATTTGACAAAATTTGTAGTTAGCAATGAAGAATTGTTTTCTGAAGTGTCCAAAGATTGTAGAGCCAAGCAAGTTCGAGAATTGGGTGGTCAGTCTGAAAATGCGTGCCAGGTCTTGGGTATAAGATGGAGGATACCCCGTGATGAGTTCTTCTTTAAGCTGGAACCTAATATGGGTGGATTGTTGACAAGGAGGAAGATGCTCAGCATAGTGTCATCGATATTTGACCCTCTTGGTTTGATAGGTCCTCTCATACTTACTGGAAAATTGCTTTTTCAGGAAGCCACGGCTCGCAGATTATCATGGGATGAGAGAGTATCACTAGATCTTAAGAGGAAATGGGATCTCTGGATGCAATCATTAAGTTCAGTAAGTCGACTGAGTATTCCTCGTTGCATAAAACCTTCTGCCCATGATGATGCTGCAATTGAACTTCATCATTTTTGTGATGCTAGCTCTGAGGCATATGGCTGTTGTAGCTATATTAGATGTACAAACAGGAAAGGTGAAGTTCATGTGCAGCTTATCATGAGTAAAAACAAAGTGGCCCCTTTGAAAGTGTGTACTATTCCGCGTTTGGAGCTTCAAGCGGCTGTTTTGGCTGTCAAGGTTGATTCATTGCTGAGGCGCGAGTTGGATTTAGACTTTGTTAGGTCATGTTTTTGGACAGATTCTGAGATCGTTCTTAAGTACATACGGAATGATAGTAGAAGATTTCACGTTTTTGTCGGTAACCGAGTAAGCTTGATCAGAGAGTTCAGTGACCCCAAACAGTGGTTTTACATTGAGAGTGAAGTCAACCCAGCGGACTGTCTTACTAGAGGTCATGTCAGTTCTAAACTGGATAAATGGTTGAACGGTCCGGAGAAATTGTATCAGTACAAACATGACTGGGGTTCCATCAGTGTTGAGTCAGTCACGTTGACAGATGATGATCCAGAAGTTAGGAAATGTCCACCGGTTACAGTATGTACGATGGTGTCTAGTGATAGTTCATGTATTGACGGGAGTTCTGAAAACTTGGGTGACCCATTGTGTAAGTTAATGCGTCATTATTCATCCTGGTATAAGATGAAGAGAGCTTTGGCATGGTGGATACGTTTTGTAGGTTTTCTTAAGGGAGAAAAGTCATCGGATGGATTGTCGGCAGAAGATGTTCGTAATGCCGAAAAGATCCTCCTCTGTAAAAGCCAGTCCATGACTTACAGTTCTGAGGTTGATTGTTTGTGTAAAGGTAAACCTGTTAAAGTGTCTAGTTCACTTAGAACACTTCACCCATTTTTGGATGATCATGGTTTGATCAGAGTTGGTGGTCGGTTAAAGGAAAGTGTACTCAAGAATAAACACCCATGTGTTATTTCAGCAAACCATGTCATCGCTCGAGCCATCGTTCAAGATGTTCATAATCTTGCCCATGTCGGTGTTGAATGGGTCCTGAGTATTGTTAGGAGAGACTTTTGGATTGTTAAGGCTAGACCCTTGATAAAGAGGTTACTTCGAGTTTGTGTGACATGTAGACGACTTTACGCTAAACCAGGTGTTCAGTTGATGGCAGATTTGCCTAAGGAACGTGTTGAGGCTGGAAAGCCTCCTTTCTCCAATGTAGGCATTGATGTTTTCGGACCATTCTATGTGAAATATGGCAGGTCAGAGATCAAACGTTATGGATGCCTATTTACTTGTTTAAACATCAGAGCAGTGCATGTGGAGAAATTGGATTCATTGGACACTAGTTCCTTTCTGAATGCTTTCAGACGCTTCATGGCTCGTAGAGGGAGACCAGAGCTTGTATATTCTGATAATGGTACCAATTTTGTTGGGGGTGAAGCGGAATTAAGAACTAGTATGAAAGAGCTTTCCCACACATTCGTAAATGCTTATGCTGTGAAGGAGGATATAGTTTGGCACTTTAATCCCCCCAAAGCCTCTCACATGGGAGGAGTGTGGGAGCGGATGATAGGCGTTATTAAGAAAATCATGTAGGCCACTCTTCCTAGGACTGTTAAACTTACTGATGACATTTTAGAGACAGTCTTTTGTGAAGTAGAAAGTATCGTTAATGGCCGCCCAATGACTAAACTTAGTGATGACCCAAGTGACTGTACTCCGCTTACGCCTAATCACTTGTTACTGTTGAAAAATGGACCCACGATTCCACCTGGTAAATTTGACCGTAATGACTGTTTTCGTAAACGATGGAGACATGTCCAGCATCTAGCTAACCAGTTTTGGTACAAGTGGTTGAAATTGTATCTGCCAGAGTTGCAAAAGCGGTCAAAGTGGTTGAAAATTACAAATAATTTAGCTGTTGGTGACTTAGTACTAATTCTGGATGAAATGACACCCCGTAATCTTTGGCCATTGGCACGAGTTGTTGCTGTTAATCATAGTAGGGATGGGTTAATTCGATCAGTAAGGGTCAAGACCAAGACAACAGAGTTTGTTCGTCCAGTTACTAAAATTGTTTTGTTGGAGGCAGTAAATGTAAACTAATTTGTTTGATGTATTTTCTTTAGATTGTTGTTGTATTTAAGGTACAGTAATGAGATTGTCCTGGGTATTTGCTTGTGTATGAGCATTTTACGCTTAAGGTTCTAAGTAGTTCCCAAGTGGTACATAACTGTATTTTGGACAGGATAATATATATGTGATTTAATTATGTTTAATGGTCTA
This sequence comes from Henricia sp. BOLD:AAB3569, assembly GCA_037783545.1. Lineage (NCBI taxonomy): Eukaryota > Metazoa > Echinodermata > Asteroidea > Spinulosida > Echinasteridae > Henricia > Henricia sp. BOLD:AAB3569. Next base: position 3,047,393 of record JBBELK010000340.1, on the reverse strand, counting down.
CGTAGTGTGTTAATGTGTTATATTATTTGAATGTGGCCTATTCAATGGGGGGAGTGTTATCGTTGACGATAATGTATTTCCTTTTTTATGAATGGACTTGTATTGTGACTTAGGTCAAGGGTCAGATGATCTCTCAACCAATGATATCGGTGCTTACATGGTGTGCACGTCACATGATCAGCTCATTATTGATTCGCGATTTCAGCCATGTGAGTTTTGGGTTCATTTTCGTCTTCGTCCTCGTCGTGTTTTGTTCGTCTTTTTTGTAGTCATTCAAGTAAGTAATATTTATTTATAGTTGTAACAACATTGAGTTTAGTTGAGCTTGTTTGGAGTAAATTTGTGGGTTTAATAGAGGCTGTTTGTTGAGTAAATTTCATCGCTAAAGTGGGGGCTTTTTTACGTGCATATCGGAACTGGTTAATGCATTTGTGCACATAGTGTATAGGTTGGCCCATTACTGTATTTGTGCGTACATTGTACATTGGGGATATAACTTACAGCATATTTATGTTGTGTCATTGGAAATTGTTTATTGCTGGGCCTGTTTGTGTATTGTCTGTCCTGAATGGATTTGTATTTAATTTGGATTCTTAAATGTTAATTTATTTAAACAGCACCCCAGAATACCGCAGTAACTCCTGAAATTCCCGTAAACCACTGTATATCCCAGACTGCCATGGAGGAGTGTAACCATTGTGTGTGTGTGTGGCGATTAGCCCGCCAACGATTTGTAAGTACATGGACATGTAAATAAGGAAAATTATAAATATTGATTGAAGCTTGATTGTGTATTCTGGGTTGAATAAGGTTGAAATATGGTGCTGTGTAATTGTTTGTATTGATTTAGCTTTGATTGTAATGTGATTGTGATTAATGTATTTTCTTAATTTATTTTTTCTAGTTTCACCTACTACAGTAACTATACTGTCTTCGACTGCAAATAAACGGGTTAATTGTGAATGAGGCCTCCAGTCTCGTCATTTCTGCAGTCGCACACAATGACACTGACCAGTATTCAGTTTTGGTCGGACGATGTCCAAAGTGGTATTTTTGAACTCGCCTGTCGACACTGATTCGGAAAATACCACACATGGTCAGTTTCGGCCATTTTGGACAAAAAATGACCAGTATTTAGTTTTGGTCGGACGGTGTCCATAGTGGTATTCTTGAACTCGCATGTCGACACTGATTCCGAAAATACCACACATGGTCAGTTTCGGCCATTTTGGACAAAAACTGACCAGTATTCAGTTTTGGTCGGACGATGTCCAAAGTGGTATTTTTAAACTCGCCTGTCGACACTGATTCCGAAAATACCACACATGGTCAGTTTCGGCCATTTTGGACAAAAATGACCAGTATTTAGTTTTGGTCGGAAGGTATCCATAGTGGTATTTTTGAACTCGCCTGTCGACACTGATTCGGAAAATATCACACATGGTCAGTTTCGGCCATTTTGGACAAAAACTGACCAGTATTCAGTTTTGGTCGGACAGTATCCAAAGTGGTATTTTTGAACTCGCCTGTCGACACTGATTCCGAAAATACCACACATGGTCAGTTTCGGCCATTTTGGACAAAAAATGACCAGTATTCAGTTTTGGTCGGACGGTGTCCAAAGTGGTATTTTTGAACTCGCCTGTCGACACTGATTCCGAAAATACCACACATGGTCAGTTTCGGCCATTTTGGACAAAAACTGACCAGTATTCAGTTTTGGTCGGACGATGTCCAAAGTGGTATTTTTAAACTCGCCTGTCGACACTGATTCCGAAAATACCACACATGGTCAGTTTCGGCCATTTTGGACAAAAACTGACCAGTATTCAGTTTTGGTCGGACGATGTCCAAAGTGGTATTTTTAAACTCGCCTGTCGACACTGATTCTGAAAATACCATACATGGTCAGTTTCGGCCATTTTGGACAAAAACTGACCAGTATTCAGTTTTGGTCGGACGATGTCCAAAGTGGTATTTTTAAACTCGCCTGTCGACACTGATTCTGAAAATACCACACATGGTCAGTTTCGGCCATTTTGGACAAAAAATGACCAGTATTCAGTTTTGGTCGGACGATGTCCAAAGTGGTATTTTTGAACTCGCCTGTCGACACTGATTCCGAAAATACCACACACGGTCAGTTTCGGCCAGTTTGTACAAAAAATGACCAGTATTCAGTTTTGGTCGGACGGTGTCCAAAGTGGTATTTTTGAACTCGCCTGTCGACGCTGATTCCGAAAATACCACACACGGTCAGTTTCGGCCATTTTGGAAAAAAACTGACCACTATTCAGTTTTGGTCGGACGATGTCCAAAGTGGTATTTTTGAACTCGGCTTACGACGCTGATTCCGAAAATACCACGCATGGTCAGTTTCGGCCATTTTAGAAAAAACTGACCACTATTCAGTTTTGATCGGACGGTGTCCAAAGTGGTATTTTTGAACTCGCCTTTCGATGCTGATTCCGAAAATACCACACATGGTCAGTTTCGGCCATTTTGGACAAAAACTGACCAGTATTCAGTTTTGGTCGGACGATGTCCAAAGTGGTATTTTTAAACTCGCCTGTCGACACTGATTCCGAAAATACCACACACGGTCAGTTTCGGCCAGTTTGTACAAAAAATGACCAGTATTCAGTTTTGGTCGGACGGTGTCCAAAGTGGTATTTTTGAACTCGCCTGTCGACGCTGATTCCGAAAATACCACACACGGTCAGTTTCGGCCATTTTGGGAAAAAACTGACCACTATTCAGTTTTGGTCGGACGATGTCCAAAGTGGTATTTTTGAACTCGGCTTACGACGCTGATTCCGAAAATACCACGCATGGTCAGTTTCGGCCATTTTAGAAAAAACTGACCACTATTCAGTTTTGATCGGACGGTGTCCAAAGTGGTATTTTTGAACTCGCCTGTCGACGCTGATTCCGAAAATACCACACACGGTCAGTTTCGGCCATTTTGGAAAAAAACTGACCACTATTCAGTTTTGGTCGGACGATGTCCAAAGTGGTATTTTTGAACTCGGCTTACGACGCTGATTCCGAAAATACCACGCATGGTCAGTTTCGGCCATTTTAGAAAAAACTGACCACTATTCAGTTTTGATCGGACGGTGTCCAAAGTGGTATTTTTGAACTCGCCTTTCGATGCTGATTCCGAAAATACCACACACGGTCAGTTTCGGCCATTTTGGACAAAAACTGACCACTCTTCAGTTTTGGTCGGACGGTGTCCAAACTGGTATTTTTGAACTCGCCTGTCGACGCTGATTCCGAAAATACCACACACGGTCAGTTTCGGCCAGTTTGTACAAAAAATGACCAGTATTCAGTTTTGGTCGGACGGTGTCCAAAGTGGTATTTTTGAACTCGCCTGTCGACGCTGATTCCGAAAATACCACACACGGTCAGTTTCGGCCATTTTGGGAAAAAACTGACCACTATTCAGTTTTGGTCGGACGATGTCCAAAGTGGTATTTTTGAACTCGCCTTTCGACGCTGATTCCGAAAATACCACGCATGGTCAGTTTCGGCCATTTTAGAAAAAACTGACCACTATTCAGTTTTGATCGGACGGTGTCCAAAGTGGTATTTTTGAACTCGCCTGTCGACGCTGATTCCGAAAATACCACACATGGTCAGTTTCGGCCATTTTGGACAAAAACTGACCACTCTTCAGTTTTGGTCGGACGGTATCCAAAGTGGTATTTTTGAACTCGCCTGTCGACGCTGATTCCGAAAATACCACGCATGGACAGTTTCGGCCATTTTAGAAAAAACTGACCACTATTCAGTTTTGATCGGACGATGTCCAAGTGGTATTTTTGAACTCGCCTTTCGACGCTGATTCCGAAAATACCACACATGGTCAGTTTCGGCCATTTTGGACAAAAATAACCAGTATTTAGTTTTGGTCGGAAGGTATCCATAGTGGTATTTTTGAACTCGCCTGTCGACACTGATTCCGAAAATACCACACATGGTCAGTTTCGGCCATTTTGGACAAAAACTGACCAGTATTCAGTTTTGGTCGGACGATGTCCAAAGTGGTATTTTTAAACTCGCCTGTCGACACTGATTCTGAAAATACCACACATGGTCAGTTTCGGCCATTTTGGACAAAAAATGACCAGTATTTAGTTTTGGTCGGACGGTGTCCATAGTGGTATTCTTGAACTCGCATGTCGACACTGATTCCGAAAATACCACACATGGTCAGTTTCGGCCATTTTGGACAAAAACTGACCAGTATTCAGTTTTGGTCGGACGATGTCCAAAGTGGTATTTTTAAACTCGCCTGTCGACACTGATTCCGAAAATACCACACATGGTCAGTTTCGGCCATTTTGGACAAAAATGACCAGTATTTAGTTTTGGTCGGAAGGTATCCATAGTGGTATTTTTGAACTCGCCTGTCGACACTGATTCGGAAAATATCACACATGGTCAGTTTCGGCCATTTTGGACAAAAACTGACCAGTATTCAATTTTGGTCGGACGGTATCCAAAGTGGTATTTGTGAACCGCCTTTCGATGCTGATTCCGAAAATACCACACATGGTCAGTTTCGGCCATTTTGGACAAAAACTGACCACTCTTCAGTTTTGGTCGGACGGTGTCCAAAGTGGTATTTTTGAACTCGCCTTTCGATGCTGATTCCGAAAATACCACACATGGTCAGTTTCGGCCATTTTGGACAAAAACTGACCACTCTTCAGTTTTGGTCGGACGGTGTCCAAAGTGGTATTTTTGAACTCGCCTTTCGACGCTGATTCCGAAAATACCACACATGGTCAGTTTCGGCCATTTTGAAAAAAATGACCACTATTCAGTTTTGGTCGGACGGCGTCCAAAGTGGAAAAATCGATGCAACTGGAATAATCGATGCAACTGGAATAGAAGATGCAACTGGAATAATTGATGCAACTGGAATAATTGATGCAACTGGAATAATCGATGCAACTGGAATAATTGATGCAACTGGAATAATTGATGCAACTGGAATAATTGATGCAACTGGAATAATTGATGCACCTGGAATAATTGATGCAACTGGAATAATCGATGCAACTGGAATTATCGATGCATTTTTTAACTCGCCTTCCGACGCTGATTCCGAAAATACCACACGTGGTCAGTTTCGGCCATTTTGAAAAAAATGACCACTATTCAGTTTTGGTCGGACGGCGTCCAAAGTGGAATAATCGATGCAACTGGAATAATAGATGCAAGTGGAATAATCGATGCAACTGGAATAATCGATGCAACTGGAATAATCGATGCATTTTTTAACTCGCCTTTCGACGCTGATTCCGAAAATACCACACATGGTCAGTTTCGGCCATTTTGGACAAACTGACCACTCTTCAGTTTTGGTCGGACGGTATCCAAAGTGGTATTTTTAAACTCGCCTGTCGACACTGATTCCGAAAATACCACACATGGTCAGTTTCGGCCATTTTGGACAAAAATGACCAGTATTTAGTTTTGGTCGGAAGGTATCCATAGTGGTATTTTTGAACTCGCCTGTCGACACTGATTCGGAAAATATCACACATGGTCAGTTTCGGCCATTTTGGACAAAAACTGACCAGTATTCAATTTTGGTCGGACGGTATCCAAAGTGGTATTTGTGAACCGCCTGTCGACGCTGATTCCGAAAATACCACACATGGTCAGTTTTGGCCATTTTGGACAAAAACTGACCACTCTTCAGTTTTGGTCGGACGGTATCCAAAGTGGTATTTTTAAACTCGCCTGTCGACACTGATTCCGAAAATACCACACATGGTCAGTTTCGGCCATTTTGGACAAAAACTGACCAGTATTCAGTTTTGGTCGGACGGTGTCCATAGTGGTATTCTTGAACTCGCATGTCGACACTGATTCCGAAAATACCACACATGGTCAGTTTCGGCCATTTTGGACAAAAACTGACCACTCTTCAGTTTTGGTCGGACGGTGTCCAAACTGGTATTTTTGAACTCGCCTGTCGACGCTGATTCCGAAAATACCACACATGGTCAGTTTCGGCCATTTTGGACAAAAACTGACCACTCTTCAGTTTTGGTCGGACGGTGTCCAAAGTGGTATTTTTGAACTCGCCTTTCGATGCTGATTCCGAAAATACCACACATGGTCAGTTTCGGCCATTTTGGACAAAAACTGACCACTCTTCAGTTTTGGTCGGACGGTGTCCAAAGTGGTATTTTTGAACTCGCCTTTCGATGCTGATTCCGAAAATACCACACATGGTCAGTTTCGGCCATTTTGGACAAAAACTGACCACTCTTCAGTTTTGGTCGGACGGTGTCCAAAGTGGTATTTTTGAACTCGCCTTTCGATGCTGATTCCGAAAATACCACACATGGTCAGTTTCGGCCATTTTGGACAAAAACTGACCACTATTCAGTTTTGGTTGGACGGTGTCCAAAGTGGTATTTGTGAACTCGCCTGTCGACGCTGATTCCGAAAATACCACACATGGTCAGTTTCGGCCATTTTGGACAAAAACTGACCACTATTCAGTTTTGGTTGGACGGTGTCCAAAGTGGTATTTGTGAACTCGCCTGTCGACGCTGATTCCGAAAATACCACACATGGTCAGTTTCGGCCATTTTGGACAAACTGACCACTCTTCAGTTTTGGTCGGACGGTATCCAAAGTGGTATTTTTAAACTCGCCTGTCGACACTGATTCCGAAAATACCACACATGGTCAGTTTCGGCCATTTTGGACAAAAACTGACCAGTATTCAGTTTTGGTCGGACGATGTCCAAAGTGGTATTTTTAAACTCGCCTGTCGACACTGATTCTGAAAATACCACACATGGTCAGTTTCGGCCATTTTGGACAAAAAATGACCAGTATTTAGTTTTGGTCGGACGGTGTCCATAGTGGTATTCTTGAACTCGCATGTCGACACTGATTCCGAAAATACCACACATGGTCAGTTTCGGCCATTTTGGACAAAAACTGACCACTCTTTAGTTTTGGTCGGACGGTGTCCAAAGTGGTATTTTTGAACTCGCCTTTCGATGCTGATTCCGAAAATACCACACATGGTCAGTTTCGGCCATTTTGGACAAAAACTGACCACTCTTCAGTTTTGGTCGGACGGTGTCCAAAGTGGTATTTTTGAACTCGCCTTTCGATGCTGATTCCGAAAATACCACACATGGTCAGTTTCGGCCATTTTGGACAAAAACTGACCACTCTTCAGTTTTGGTCGGACGGTGTCCAAAGTGGTATTTTTGAACTCGCCTTTCGATGCTGATTCCGAAAATACCACACATGGTCAGTTTCGGCCATTTTGGACAAAAACTGACCACTATTCAGTTTTGGTTGGACGGTGTCCAAAGTGGTATTTGTGAACTCGCCTGTCGACGCTGATTCCGAAAATACCACACATGGTCAGTTTCGGCCATTTTGGACAAAAACTGACCACTCTTCAGTTTTGGTCGGACGGTGTCCAAAGTGGTATTTTTGAACTCGCCTTTCGATGCTGATTCCGAAAATACCACACATGGTCAGTTTCGGCCATTTTGGACAAAAACTGACCACTCTTCAGTTTTGGTCGGACGGTGTCCAAAGTGGTATTTTTGAACTCGCCTTTCGATGCTGATTCCGAAAATACCACACATGGTCAGTTTCGGCCATTTTGGACAAAAACTGACCACTCTTCAGTTTTGGTCGGACGGTGTCCAAAGTGGTATTTTTGAACTCGCCTTTCGACGCTGATTCCGAAAATACCACACATGGTCAGTTTCGGCCATTTTGAAAAAAATGACCACTATTCAGTTTTGGTCGGACGGCGTCCAAAGTGGAAAAATCGATGCAACTGGAATAATCGATGCAACTGGAATAGAAGATGCAACTGGAATAATTGATGCAACTGGAATAATTGATGCAACTGGAATAATCGATGCAACTGGAATAATTGATGCAACTGGAATAATTGATGCAACTGGAATAATTGATGCAACTGGAATAATTGATGCACCTGGAATAATTGATGCAACTGGAATAATCGATGCAACTGGAATTATCGATGCATTTTTTAACTCGCCTTCCGACGCTGATTCCGAAAATACCACACGTGGTCAGTTTCGGCCATTTTGAAAAAAATGACCACTATTCAGTTTTGGTCGGACGGCGTCCAAAGTGGAATAATCGATGCAACTGGAATAATAGATGCAAGTGGAATAATCGATGCAACTGGAATAATCGATGCAACTGGAATAATCGATGCATTTTTTAACTCGCCTTTCGACGCTGATTCCGAAAATACCACACATGGTCAGTTTCGGCCATTTTGGACAAACTGACCACTCTTCAGTTTTGGTCGGACGGTATCCAAAGTGGTATTTTTAAACTCGCCTGTCGACACTGATTCCGAAAATACCACACATGGTCAGTTTCGGCCATTTTGGACAAAAATGACCAGTATTTAGTTTTGGTCGGAAGGTATCCATAGTGGTATTTTTGAACTCGCCTGTCGACACTGATTCGGAAAATATCACACATGGTCAGTTTCGGCCATTTTGGACAAAAACTGACCAGTATTCAATTTTGGTCGGACGGTATCCAAAGTGGTATTTGTGAACCGCCTGTCGACGCTGATTCCGAAAATACCACACATGGTCAGTTTTGGCCATTTTGGACAAAAACTGACCACTCTTCAGTTTTGGTCGGACGGTATCCAAAGTGGTATTTTTAAACTCGCCTGTCGACACTGATTCCGAAAATACCACACATGGTCAGTTTCGGCCATTTTGGACAAAAACTGACCAGTATTCAGTTTTGGTCGGACGGTGTCCATAGTGGTATTCTTGAACTCGCATGTCGACACTGATTCCGAAAATACCACACATGGTCAGTTTCGGCCATTTTGGACAAAAACTGACCACTCTTCAGTTTTGGTCGGACGGTGTCCAAACTGGTATTTTTGAACTCGCCTGTCGACGCTGATTCCGAAAATACCACACATGGTCAGTTTCGGCCATTTTGGACAAAAACTGACCACTCTTCAGTTTTGGTCGGACGGTGTCCAAAGTGGTATTTTTGAACTCGCCTTTCGATGCTGATTCCGAAAATACCACACATGGTCAGTTTCGGCCATTTTGGACAAAAACTGACCACTCTTCAGTTTTGGTCGGACGGTGTCCAAAGTGGTATTTTTGAACTCGCCTTTCGATGCTGATTCCGAAAATACCACACATGGTCAGTTTCGGCCATTTTGGACAAAAACTGACCACTCTTCAGTTTTGGTCGGACGGTGTCCAAAGTGGTATTTTTGAACTCGCCTTTCGATGCTGATTCCGAAAATACCACACATGGTCAGTTTCGGCCATTTTGGACAAAAACTGACCACTATTCAGTTTTGGTTGGACGGTGTCCAAAGTGGTATTTGTGAACTCGCCTGTCGACGCTGATTCCGAAAATACCACACATGGTCAGTTTCGGCCATTTTGGACAAAAACTGACCACTATTCAGTTTTGGTTGGACGGTGTCCAAAGTGGTATTTGTGAACTCGCCTGTCGACGCTGATTCCGAAAATACCACACATGGTCAGTTTCGGCCATTTTGGACAAACTGACCACTCTTCAGTTTTGGTCGGACGGTATCCAAAGTGGTATTTTTAAACTCGCCTGTCGACACTGATTCCGAAAATACCACACATGGTCAGTTTCGGCCATTTTGGACAAAAACTGACCAGTATTCAGTTTTGGTCGGACGATGTCCAAAGTGGTATTTTTAAACTCGCCTGTCGACACTGATTCTGAAAATACCACACATGGTCAGTTTCGGCCATTTTGGACAAAAAATGACCAGTATTTAGTTTTGGTCGGACGGTGTCCATAGTGGTATTCTTGAACTCGCATGTCGACACTGATTCCGAAAATACCACACATGGTCAGTTTCGGCCATTTTGGACAAAAACTGACCACTCTTCAGTTTTGGTCGGACGGTGTCCAAACTGGTATTTTTGAACTCGCCTGTCGACGCTGATTCCGAAAATACCACACATGGTCAGTTTCGGCCATTTTGGACAAAAACTGACCACTCTTTAGTTTTGGTCGGACGGTGTCCAAAGTGGTATTTTTGAACTCGCCTTTCGATGCTGATTCCGAAAATACCACACATGGTCAGTTTCGGCCATTTTGGACAAAAACTGACCACTCTTCAGTTTTGGTCGGACGGTGTCCAAAGTGGTATTTTTGAACTCGCCTTTCGATGCTGATTCCGAAAATACCACACATGGTCAGTTTCGGCCATTTTGGACAAAAACTGACCACTCTTCAGTTTTGGTCGGACGGTGTCCAAAGTGGTATTTTTGAACTCGCCTTTCGATGCTGATTCCGAAAATACCACACATGGTCAGTTTCGGCCATTTTGGACAAAAACTGACCACTATTCAGTTTTGGTTGGACGGTGTCCAAAGTGGTATTTGTGAACTCGCCTGTCGACGCTGATTCCGAAAATACCACACATGGTCAGTTTCGGCCATTTTGGACAAAAACTGACCACTCTTCAGTTTTGGTCGGACGGTGTCCAAAGTGGTATTTTTGAACTCGCCTTTCGATGCTGATTCCGAAAATACCACACATGGTCAGTTTCGGCCATTTTGGACAAAAACTGACCACTCTTCAGTTTTGGTCGGACGGTGTCCAAAGTGGTATTTTTGAACTCGCCTTTCGATGCTGATTCCGAAAATACCACACATGGTCAGTTTCGGCCATTTTGGACAAAAACTGACCACTCTTCAGTTTTGGTCGGACGGTGTCCAAAGTGGTATTTTTGAACTCGCCTTTCGACGCTGATTCCGAAAATACCACACATGGTCAGTTTCGGCCATTTTGAAAAAAATGACCACTATTCAGTTTTGGTCGGACGGCGTCCAAAGTGGAAAAATCGATGCAACTGGAATAATCGATGCAACTGGAATAGAAGATGCAACTGGAATAATTGATGCAACTGGAATAATTGATGCAACTGGAATAATCGATGCAACTGGAATAATTGATGCAACTGGAATAATTGATGCAACTGGAATAATTGATGCAACTGGAATAATTGATGCACCTGGAATAATTGATGCAACTGGAATAATCGATGCAACTGGAATTATCGATGCATTTTTTAACTCGCCTTCCGACGCTGATTCCGAAAATACCACACGTGGTCAGTTTCGGCCATTTTGAAAAAAATGACCACTATTCAGTTTTGGTCGGACGGCGTCCAAAGTGGAATAATCGATGCAACTGGAATAATAGATGCAAGTGGAATAATCGATGCAACTGGAATAATCGATGCAACTGGAATAATCGATGCATTTTTTAACTCGCCTTTCGACGCTGATTCCGAAAATACCACACGTGGTCAGTTTCGGCCATTTTGAAAAAAAACTGACCACTATTCAGTTTTGGTCGGACGATGTCCAAAGTGGTATTTTTGAACTCGCCTTTCGACGCTGATTCCGAAAATACCACGCATGGTTAGTTTCGGCCATTTTAGAAAAAAAACTGACCAGTATTCAGTTTTGGTCGGACGGTATCCAAAGTGGTATTTTTGAACTCGCCTTTCGATGCTGATTCCGAAAATACCACACACGGTCAGTTTCGGCCATGTTGGACAAAAACTGACCACTCTTCAGTTTTGGTCGGACGGGGTCCAAACTGGTATTTTTGAACTCGCCTGTCGACGCTGATTCCGAAAATACCACACACGGTCAGTTTCGGCCATTTTGGAAAAAAACTGACCACTATTCAGTTTTGGTCGGACGATGTCCAAAGTGGTATTTTTGAACTCGGCTTTCGACGCTGATTCCGAAAATACCACGCATGGTCAGTTTCGGCCATTTTAGAAAAAAAACTGACCACTATTCAGTTTTAATCGGACGGTGTCCAAAGTGGTATTTTTAAACTCGCCTTTCGATGCTGATTCCGAAAATACCATACGTGGTCAGTTTCGGCCATTTTGGAAAAAAAAACTGACCACTATTCATTTTTGGTCGGAAGATGTCCAAAGTGGTATTTTTGAACTCGCCTTTCGACGCTGATTCCGAAAATACCACGCATGGTCAGTTTCGGCCATTTTAGAAAAAAAACTGACCACTATTCAGTTTTGATCGGACGGTGTCCAAAGTGGTATTTTTAAACTCGCCTTTCGATGCTGATTCCGAAAATACCACACATGGTCAGTTTCGGCCATTTTGGACAAAAACTGACCACTCTTCAGTTTTGGTCGGACGGTGTCCAAAGTGGTATTTGTGAACTCGCCTGTCGACGCTGATTCCGAAAATACCACACATGGTCAGTTTCGGCCAATTTGGACAAAAACTGACCACTCTTCAGTTTTGGTCGGACGGTGTCGAAAGTGGTATTTTTGAACTCGCCTGTCGACGCTGATTCCGAAAATACCACACATGGTCAGTTTCGGCCATTTTGGAAAAAAAACTGACCACTATTCAGTTTTGGTCGGACGATGTCCAAAGTGGTATTTTTGAACTCGCCTGTCGATACTGATTCCGAAAATACCACACATGGTCAGTTTCGGCCATTTTGGACAAAAACTGACCACTCTTCAGTTTTGGTCGGACGGTGTCCAAAGTGGTATTTGTGAACTCGCCTGTCGACGCTGATTCCGAAAATACCACACATGGTCAGTTTCGGCCAATTTGGACAAAAACTGACCACTCTTCAGTTTTGGTCGGACGGTGTCGAAAGTGGTATTTTTGAACTCGCCTGTCGACGCTGATTCCGAAAATACCACACATGGTCAGTTTCGGCCATTTTGGAAAAAAAACTGACCACTATTCAGTTTTGGTCGGACGATGTCCAAAGTGGTATTTTTGAACTCGCCTGTCGATACTGATTCCGAAAATACCACACATGGTCAGTTTCGGCCATTTTGGACAAAAACTGACCAGTATTCAGTTCGTGCACAGTTTCTGCACAGTTTCTGCACAGTTTCTGCACAGTTTCAGCACAGTTTCCGCACAGTTTCAGCACAGTTTCAGCACAGTTTCTGCACAGTTTCTGCACAGTTTCTGCACAGTTTCTGCACAGTTTCTGCACAGTTTCTGCACAGTTTCTGCACAGTTTCATTACGGTGCAACGAAAGTTTAGCCCGGTTGGAACCTATTTCGGTAGTTCTCGAAGCCAAATCCTATGAAAAATTGACATTTTGGCCGAAAACATTTATAATTTTCCTCAAAATCAGAAATTTTCAAACTTTAATATTTCTTTGTATGGGTGAGCAGTCAGGGTCTAATTCAAGAAATAACATCTATTGGGTCTAAGCAACATTTCCTGACATTATGAGGAAAATCTGATTCGTACAATTTTTGGCCAAAAATGACAAAAATCATAAGCGATTTTTGTCAAAAATGGCCAAAAATTGACTTTTTAAAAAATGTCTCAAAAAGTACTCCTAACGAAAGTTTAGCCCGGTTGGAACCTATTTCGGTAGTTCTCGAAGCCAAATCCTATGAAAAATTGACATTTTGGCCGAAAACATTTATAATTTTCCTCAAAATCAGAAATTTTCAAACTTTAATATTTCTTTGTCTGGGTGAGCAGTCAGGGTCTAATTCAAGAAATAACATATATTGGGTCTAGCAACATTTCCTGACATCATGAAGAAAATCTAATTCGTACAATTTTTGGCCAAAAATGACAAAAATCATAAGGGGTTAGTCCAGCGATTTTTGTCAAAAATGCCAAAAAAATACTTTTTTAAAATGTCTCAGAAAGTACTCCTAACGAAAGTTTAGCCCGTATGGAACCTATTTCGGTAGTTCTCGAAGCCAAATCCTATAAAAAATTGACATTTTGGCAAAAAACATTGATAATTTTCCTCAAAATCAGATATTTTCAAACTTTAATATTTCTTTGTCTGGGTGAGCAGTCAGGGTCTAATTCAAGAAATAACATATATTGGGTCTAAGCAACATTTCCTGACATTATGAAGAAAATCTAATTCGTACAATTTTTGGCCAAAAATGACAAAAATCATAGGGGTTAGTCCAGCGATTTTTGTCAAAAATGGCCAAAAATTGACTTTTTAAAAAATGTCTTAGAAAGTACTCCTAACGAAAGTTTAGCCCGGTTGGAACCTATTTCGGTAGTTCTCGAAGCCAAATCCTATGAAAAATTGACATTTTGGCCGAAAACATTTATAATTTTCCTCAAAATCAGAAATTTTCAAACTTTAATATTTCTTTGTCTGGGTGAGCAGTCAGGGTCTAATTCAAGAAATAACATCTATTGGGTCTAAGCAACATTTCCTGACATTATGAGGAAAATCTGATTGGTACAATTTTTGGCCAAAAATGACAAAAATCATAAGGGGTTAGTCCAGCGATTTTTGTCAAAAATGGCCAAAAATTTACTTTTTTAAAAATGTTTCAGAAAGTACGCCTAACGAAAGTTTAGCCCGTTTGGAACCTATTTCGGTAGTTCGCGAAGCCAAATCCTATGAAAAATGGAAATTTTGGCCGAAAACATTTATAATTTTCCTCAAAATCAGAAATTTTCAAACTTTAATATTTCTTTGTCTGGGTGAGCAGTCAGGGTCTAATTCAAGAAATAACATATATTGGGTCTAAGCAACATTTCCTGACATTATGAAGAAAATCTAATTCGTAAATTTTTTTGCCAAAAATTACAAAAATCATAAGGGGTTAGTCCAGCGATTTTTGTCAAAAATGGCCAAAATTGTTCTTTTTTAAAAATGTTTCAGAAAGTACTCCTAACGAAAGTTTAGTCCGGTTGGAACCTATTTCGGTAGCTCTCGAAGCAAAATCCTATGAAAAATTGACATTTTGGCCGAAAACATTTATAATTTTCCTCAAAATCAGATATTTTCAAACTTTAATATTTCTTTGTCTGGGTGAGCAGTCAGGGTCTAATTCAAGAAATAACATATATTGGGTCTAAGCAACATTTCCTGACATTATGAAGAAAATCTAATTCGTAAATTTTTTTGCCAAAAATTACAAAAATCATAAGGGGTTAGTCCAGCGATTTTTGTCAAAAATGGCCAAAATTTTTCTTTTTTAAAAATGTTTCAGAAAGTACTCCTAACGAAAGTTTAGCCCGGTTGGAACCTATTTCGGTAGCTCTCGAAGCCAAATCCTATGAAAAATTGACATTTTGGCCGAAAACATTTATAATTTTCCTCAAAATCAGATATTTTCAAACTTTAATATTTCTTTGTCTGGGTGAGCAGTCAGGGTCTAATTCAAGAAATAACATCTATTGGGTCTAAGCAACATTTCCTGACATTATGAAGAAAATCTAATTCGTACAATTTTTGGCCAAAAATGACAAAAATCATAAGGGGTTAGTCCAGCGATTTTTGTCAAAAATGGCCAAAAATTTACTTTTTTAAAAATGTCTCAGAAAGTACGCCTAACGAAAGTTTAGCCCGTTTGGAACCTATTTCGGTAGTTCTCGAAGCCAAATCCTATGAAAAATTGACATTTTGGCCAAAAACATTTATAATTTTCCTCAAAATCAGAAATTTTCAAACTTTAATATTTCTTTGTCTGGGTGAGCAGTCGGGGTCTAATTCAAGAAATAACATCTATTGGGTCTAAGCAACATTTCCTGACATTATGAGGAAAATCTGATTCGTACAATTTTTGGCCAAAAATGACAAAAATCATAAGGGGTTAGTCCAGCGATTTTTGTCAAAAATGGCCAAAAATTGACTTTTTAAAAAATGTCTCAGAAAGTACTCCTAACGAAAGTTTAGCCCGGTTGGAACCTATTTCGGTAGTTCTCGAAGCCAAATCCTATGAAAAATTAAAATTTTGGCCGAAAACATTTATAATTTTCCTCAAAATCAGAAATTTTCAAACATTAATATTTCTTTGTCTGGGTGAGCAGTCAGGGTCTAATTCAAGAAATAACATATATTGGGTCTAGCAACATTTCCTGACATCATGAAGAAAATCTAATTCGTACAATTTTTGGCCAAAAATGACAAAAATCATAAGGGGTTAGTCCAGCGATTTTTGTCAAAAAAAATTGACTTTTAAAAAAATGTCTCAGAAAGTACTCCTAACGAAAGTTTAGCCCGGTTGGAACCTATTTCGGTAGTTCTCGAAGCCAAATCCTATGAAAAATTGACATTTTGGCCAAAAACATTGATAATTTTCCTCAAAATCAGATATTTTCAAACTTTAATATTTCTTTGTCTGGGTGAGCAGTCAGGGTCTAATTCAAGAAATAACATCTATTGGGTCTAAGCAACATTTCCTGACATTATGAGGAAAATCTGATTCGTACAATTTTTGGCCAAAAATGACAAAAATCATAAGGGGTTAGTCCAGCGATTTTTGTCAAAAATGGCAAAAAAAATACTTTTTTAAAATGTCTCAGAAAGTACTCCTAACGAAAGTTTAGCCCGTATGGAACCTATTTCGGTAGTTCTCGAAGCCAAATCCTATAAAAAAATGACATTTTGGCCAAAAACATTGATAATTTTCCTCAAAATCAGATATTTTCAAACTTTAATATTTCTTTGTCTGGGTGAGCAGTCAGGGTCTAATTCAAGAAATAACATCTATTGGGTCTAAGCAACATTTCCTGACATTATGAGGAAAATCTGATTGGTACAATTTTTGGCCAAAAATGACAAAAATCATAAGGGGTTAGTCCAGCGATTTTTGTCAAAAATGGCCAAAAATTTACTTTTTTAAAAATGTTTCAGAAAGTACGCCTAACGAAAGTTTAGCCCGTTTGGAACCTATTTCGGTAGTTCGCGAAGCCAAATCCTATGAAAAATGGAAATTTTGGCCGAAAACATTTATAATTTTCCTCAAAATCAGAAATTTTCAAACTTTAATATTTCTTTGTCTGGGTGAGCAGTCAGGGTCTAATTCAAGAAATAACATATATTGGGTCTAAGCAACATTTCCTGACATTATGAGGAAAATCTGATTGGTACAATTTTTGGCCAAAAATGACAAAAATCATAAGGGGTTAGTCCAGCGATTTTTGTCAAAAATGCCAAAAAAATACTTTTTTAAAAATGTTTCAGAAAGTACGCCTAACGAAAGTTTAGCCCGTTTGGAACCTATTTCGGTAGTTCGCGAAGCCAAATCCTATAAAAAATTGACATTTTGGCCAAAAACATTTATAATTTTCCTCAAAATCAGAAATTTTCAAACTTTAATATTTCTTTGTCTGGGTGAGCAGTCAGGGTCTAATTCAAGAAATAACATATATTGGGTCTAAGCAACATTTCCTGACATTATGAAGAAAATCTAATTCGTACAATTTTTGGCCAAAAATGACAAAAATCATAAGGGGTTAGTCCAGCGATTTTTGTCAAAAATGGCCAAAAATTGACTTTTTAAAAAATGTCTTAGAAAGTACTCCTAACGAAAGTTTAGCCCGGTTGGAACCTATTTCGGTAGTTCTCGAAGCCAAATCCTATGAAAAATTGACATTTTGGCCGAAAACATTTATAATTTTCCTCAAAATCAGAAATTTTCAAACTTTAATATTTCTTTGTCTGGGTGAGCATGTAAGGGTCTAATTCAAGAAATAACATCTATTGGGTCTAAGCAACATTTCCTGACATCATGAAGAAAATCTAATTGGTACAATTTTTGGCCAAAAATGACAAAAATCATAAGGGGTTAGTCCAGCGATTTTTGTCAAAAATGGCAAAAAAAATACTTTTTTAAAAATGTTTCAGAAAGTACGCCTAACGAAAGTTTAGCCCGTTTGGAACCTATTTCGGTAGTTCTCGAAGCCAAATCCTATGAAAAATTGACATTTTGGCCAAAAACATTTATAATTTTCCTCAAATTCAGATATTTTCAAACTTTAATATTTTTTTGTCTGGGTGAGCAGTCAGGGTCTAATTCAAGAAATAACATCTATTGGGTCTAAGCAACATTTCCTGACATTATGAGGAAAATCTGATTCGTACAATTTTTGGCCAAAAATGACAAAAATCATAAGGGGTTAGTCCAGCGATTTTTGTCAAAAATGGCCAAAAATTGACTTTTTAAAAAATGTCTTAGAAAGTACTCCTAACGAAAGTTTAGCCCGGTTGGAACCTATTTCGGTAGTTCTCGAAGCCAAATCCTATGAAAAATTGACATTTTGGCCGAAAACATTTATAATTTTCCTCAAAATCAGAAATTTTCAAACTTTAATATTTCTTTGTCTGGGTGAGCAGTCAGGGTCTAATTCAAGAAATAACATATATTGGGTCTAAGCAACATTTCCTGACATCATGAAGAAAATCTAATTCGTACAATTTTTGGCCAAAAATGACAAAAATCATAAGGGGTTAGTCCAGCGATTTTTGTCAAAAATGGCCAAAAATTTACTTTTTTAAAAATGTTTCAGAAAGTACGCCTAACGAAAGTTTAGCCCGTTTGGAACCTATTTCGGTAGTTCTCGAAGCCAAATCCTATGAAAAATTGACATTTTGGCCGAAAACATTTATAATTTTCCTCAAAATCAGATATTTTCAAACTTTAATATTTCTTTGTCTGGTTGAGCAGTCAGGGTCTAATTAAAGAAATAACATATATTGGGTCTAAGCAACATTTCCTGACATCATGAAGAAAATCTAATTCGTACAATTTTTGGCCAAAAATGACAAAAATCATAAGGGGTTAGTCCAGCGATTTTTGTCAAAAATGGCCAAAAATTTACTTTTTTAAAAATGTTTCAGAAAGTACGCCTAACGAAAGTTTAGCCCGTTTGGAACCTATTTCGGTAGTTCTCGAAGCCAAATCCTATGAAAAATTGACATTTTGGCCAAAAACATTTATAATTTTCCTCAAATTCAGATATTTTCAAACTTTAATATTTTTTTGTCTGGGTAGCAGTCAGGGTCTAATTCAAGAAATAACATCTATTGGGTCTAAGCAACATTTCCTGACATTATGAGGAAAATCTAATTCATACAATTTTTGGCCAAAAATGACAAAAATCATAAGGGGTTAGTCCAGCGATTTTTGTCAAAAATGTCCAAAAATTGACTTTTAAAAAAATGTCTCAGAAAGTACTCCTAACGAAAGTTTATAGCCCGTTTTGAACCTATTTCGGTAGTTCTCGAAGCCAAATCCTATGAAAAATTGACATTTTGGCCAAAAACATTCATAATTTTCCTCAAAATCAGAAATTTTCAAACTTTAATATTTCTATGTCTGGGTGAGCAGTCAGGGTCTAATTCAAGAAATAACATCTATTGGGTCTAAGCAACATTTCCTGACATTATGAGGAAAATCTGATTCGTACAATTTTGGCCAAAAATCATAAGGGGTTAGTCCAGCGATTTTTGTCAAAAATGTCCAAAAATTGACTTTTTAAAAATGTCTCGGAAAGTATTCCTAACGAAAGTTTAGCCCGTTTGGAACCTATTTCGGTAGTTTTCGAAGCCAAATCCTATGAAAAATTGACATTTTGGCCAAAAACATTGATAATTTTCCTCAAAATCAGAAATTTTCAAACTTTAATATTTCTTTGTCTGGGTGAGCAGTCAGGGTCTAATTCAAGAAATAACATATATTGGGTCTAAGCAACATTTCCTGACATCATGAAGAAAATCTAATTCGTACAATTTTTGGCCAAAAATGACAAATCATAAGGGGTTAGTCCAGCGATTTTTGTCAAAAATGGCCAAAAATTTACTTTTTTAAAAAATGTTTCAGAAAGTACGCCTAACGAAAGTTTAGCCCGTTTGGAACCTATTTCGGTAGTTCTCGAAGCCAAATCCTATGAAAAATTGACATTTTGGCCAAAAACATTTATAATTTTCCTCAAATTCAGATATTTTCAAACTTTAATATTTTTTTGTCTGGGTAGCAGTCAGGGTCTAATTCAAGAAATAACATCTATTGGGTCTAAGCAACATTTCCTGACATTATGAGGAAAATCTAATTCATACAATTTTTGGCCAAAAATGACAAAAATCATAAGGGGTTAGTCCAGCGATTTTTGTCAAAAATGGCCAAAAATTGACTTTTTAAAAAATGTCTCAGAAAGTACTCCTAACGAAAGTTTAGCCCGGTTGGAACCTATTTCGGTAGTTCTCGAAGCCAAATCCTATGAAAAATTGACATTTTGGCCAAAAACATTTATAATTTTCCTCAAAATCAGAAATTTTCAAACTTTAATATTTCTATGTCTGGGTGAGCAGTCAGGGTCTAATTCAAGAAATAACATCTATTGGGTCTAAGCAACATTTCCTGACATTATGAGGAAAATCTGATTCGTACAATTTTGGCCAAAAATCATAAGGGGTTAGTCCAGCGATTTTTGTCAAAAATGTCCAAAAATTGACTTTTTAAAAATGTCTCGGAAAGTATTCCTAACGAAAGTTTAGCCCGTTTGGAACCTATTTCGGTAGTTTTCGAAGCCAAATCCTATGAAAAATTGACATTTTGGCCAAAAACATTGATAATTTTCCTCAAAATCAGAAATTTTCAAACTTTAATATTTCTTTGTCTGGGTGAGCAGTCAGGGTCTAATTCAAGAAATAACATCTATTGGGTCTAAGCAACATTTCCTGACATTAATTTACAACGGGTGATGAGGGGAGGTTCGAACTCCAATCGCCTGATCGGGAGTCAGAGTACACATCCACTGTGCCACAACAGGGAAAAACTCTGTTCGGAACTTATATTTAAACCTTAGGGTGCAATGAAACATCAGGAATTGAACCAAGTAGATCAAAATAAACTACACTCATAGGTTACAACGGGTGATGAGGGGAGGTTCGAACCCCAATCGCCTGATCGGTTGTCAGAGTACACATCCACTGTGCCACATCAGTCTTCCCTGAAAAACTCTGTTCGGAACTTATATTTAAACCTTAGGGTGCGATGAAACATCTCGAATTGAACCAAGTAGATCAAAAGAAACTACACTCCTAGCTTACAACGGGTGATGCGGGGAGGTTCGAACAGCCTACTTAGTCTTTGACTGTTTTAGTGACATGTTTTCTAATGAATGCTCCCATCTTTAAAGAAACTGTGCATGCATTTGTAACCGTGAAAAATGGCACAACTCAATACAACTGAATAAAATGACACCGGGGACCTAATATAAGGACCAAGTCGCGAACTGTTTTTAAAGAAAGGTTTAATGAATAAGAACGCCAAAAATGAAACAGACCAAAGAATCAACTAAAATTAATAACTAAACTAAAATCTTATATTTGAAACCAACTTATAACCAACTAAAATAACCAACTATAAAACCAACTATAAAAACCAACTATAAAAACCAACTATAAAAACCAACTATAAAAACCAACTATAAAACCAACTATAAAACCAACTATAAAACCAACACAGTGTAAAATATAAAGTATTGGAGGAACTATCAGGGAAACCTGTCAACAAAACATAAGAAAAAGGCAAAATTAAGAAAAGGGAATAAAATACACAATAAGCAAAGTGAGCAGTGATCTAGGGGCTATGTACATGTATCAAGGGTAGCTAATAAATATTCATAGGGTAATGAACTGTTCTCTGGGCCTGGCAGAATAAACAACTTAATCCTTTTTACAAGGCCAGCAGGCCATGCATGTGGTCCAGAACAAAGACTATTAAAAGCATGGTCTTTGGTCTAAATTTAACAAGAAAAAATGTTATAAAACAACGAAAGTAACTCAAATGTCAAAACTTACACAATGTATTTCAAAAGAAAACTAAGAAAATAACATCTAATCATAATCAGAACCTAAATTCAACTGATTTTAAAGTCCAAAACTGAACTTCAAAAATCAACAATAAAAATGCAAACCATGTTCTTTAAAACAACAGTACAATATTAAAGTGTTTAAGAAACAAATGTAATCAAAAATGGTTTAGAAATAATGAAGGAACTCACCAGCAGGGGTACAGAAACAAGTAGAAATTCTCTGGCAGGGAAGAAAATGCTTAAAAAACACAGATCGAGGAGAGAACAGGTCTTGTCTCTGTGCTGCCAGTCTGTACACTGACCAACAGTCACAGGACAGTGACCTTCTCAAAACCACAAACTAATTTACATAAAAGGGGACACACTACATAAAGGACAAGTTACACACAAAAAGATGGGACACAGACAAGAGAAAACAGAGGGTCCATAGACAAAGTACACAAGGGGGAGAAACTCCTATTAGAAAAAGGGAAAAATTATACATATTAAAGGACTATATTTTCTTCTCCATCACACATTGAGCATTTTTAGCTGCGTATTTTGGTAGGTGAACACACGCCTATAGGTTCAGACTATCTGCCGAGTATAGGCCTGTGATAAACCTACGTCCAAGTTACGGGGCCGGGGGTTACGGCCATCCCCAAAAACCGTTATTTCGGACATAACTGACCACCAGAGCGACCGATCGCAACCATACTCGGACCAGAAGTTTGAAACATCTCTGGAAATTTTAAGTTTGGGCGCGAGCAATCTTGAAATTTCAAGATTGGTCGCGACTAAAGCAAAGGGCTTGGACAATATTTAAATACAAAAAACACAATGCGCACGCGCAAAGACGACCAATTACAGATCAAGATGAAGCGCCCTTTACCTGTCCTTATATTCTCCTGTGTAGAATATGTAGACGGGAACTAGTCTAGCTTCCTTAAAGAGGAAGAATCCCCCGTGACGAAAATCCAGCATTTAGGCTTTTTTCGATAGTCCAAACATCCCTCTTGCCGACGTGGATTTTTATTATTTTTTAATTGTCGGTTTTACGTGGATAAATTGCAAGCAAAAGTGCGCTTTTTGAAAATGAGATTTTCGAGATTTCTGAAACGTCATTAGGTATTCATGATATGCGCGTGACCCAGTGACGCAATCCTGAGAAAGAGAAGTCAACACGATTGTTAGCTTCATACGTTTACACGCACAAAACTTGGAAAACCGTCTCTGTTAGATGGTGTTTTTTGAAGAATTTTGTTTGTCCAAAAAGCCAGAGATATGCCCAGTAGCTGCGTAGTTGTATATTTTACCAGACACTATGAAAATAAAGAGGAGAAAGAAAAATTAGTCGCTCATTCTAACTTGTACCGGCCGATGTTCAAACACGTAGGAACTTCCCCCGCAGTGAACCGTCCCATGCTGTACACAGACCGCTGTGAATGCCGTTCGTTCCGTGACAAAACCACCCGTCGCAATGCACCAGTATTTACTTCAAAAGAGCTTCACTGTGAGCCATAATTTCACCGTTTTTCACAAAATAGGTAATAGTAGATTGTTGTCATATTACATGAAGTGTTTTTCAGGTTTGTATTTTGAATTACAAGGACAAAACAGGCATGATAAACATTCACTTCTTGTATTTTCCATTCAATATTGCACATGCCGTTTTGTATGTTTCTCAGGATGACGTCAAAACCCTGCTGATAAACAAACCAAGTGACCTCGAGCGTTTCAGAATTTCGGGTGAAGAGGGTCGGAACTGCTTTACGTTTTAAGCAAAAGTCTGCCGATTTTTTGTGGAAAACAAGTTGTGATGGTGTTGTAGACTCATACACCTCCATGATAAACAGAAAAACTTTAAAAATGTGGATGGGGGATTCTACCTGTTTAATATTTCGTAATTTTTCTAAGAAAATAAGTTGTAAATAAAACAATTTATTACGGCTAGACATTTTAAATATCTCCACACATTTTGTAATAATTTTGTTATACTTATCTGTACATTGGGCCGGCAAGGAAACAGCTATATGCTATGTGATCTGTATAAAGTGTAGCTTTATTTGTTTTCACCTAGGGCTGCTGTGTCATTATTTGCTTAAGTGTGTGGACCAAAAACTTTGATTAAATAAACAACATTATTATTATTATTGTGGGTAAATACGATACAATATTTGTGGATATCAATCTCTGACGGTGTCATATTCTTATTTTGAGTGTTCTAACTAAATTATTTCGTCAAACATGGGTAAATTCATAATCATAATAATTTACTTATAATTTACAATTTCGTGGTTTTTCTCATCCCACAAGGGAGACAGACCGAGAAAATACAAACATGATAAAAACAAATAAACAGAAGGCTTCATTTAATCATTAAATGAAATCAACGGCAATATTATAGCCGACCTGAGCCATTCCGCCCTCCATCAGTTGACTTCACTGCTGGTTTTGGTAATAGATGTCCCAGAAAAAGCGTGCAGTTTTATTGTATATGACTGAATCATCTCAAAAACTCAAAAAATCTTTCACTTATGTCCTTAAGTAATGTACTGGATCATAGTTATTAGAAAGCACTTCTTCTAGAAGCTTAAAGATGTTATGCCGTGGGGAGATGAATTATATTTATTTTTGAATTTTTCTATTCTTTGATATATTAATTATTGATATCTTATCTCGTTTTACATTTTATATTAATTAAAAAAGTGAAAATTTAGGATTATTTCCAACCCATGATTTTCCTCTTTTCTGGAAACTATCGAAATCCCGCCGCTGCGGGCAGCAAACAGATTTGGTCCAATTCGTGATGTCATTTTACGGACACGTTTTTAGCCAAAAGTAAATAGTTCCGGCTCGCGCACGATATCACTCCGCGCCAATACAATAGTCTGGTGCCGCACACATTGTGTGAGAGGAAACCTGTGTTTGGTCTTGATTAGTGCTGCGACCGTGTAAACGTTTAAACGACCGCGATGTAACTATCCGTTTAGAAAAATGCCGGAAAGTTCTAAAGAGGCAGTTTTGTTCTAAAAGAATCGGGCAGCATACCGCTGTGATGAGCCCAACGGTCGGTAACCTTTGTGGTTTTAAGCCGAAGATGTACAGTTGCGTTCTGGTTCTGTTTCTGGTTTCCTACTGTGTATAAACACCCTTTACAGAGTTATAAATACACAGGCGTAGTCTAGTGCTGGCAGCAGATATTTAATTTATATGGGGGTGAGCGCGGCTAAGAATATCCCCAATGTCCATATTCATCAAACCGGATTTGAAACGGTCTACAGTTGGTGACTCTTTGATGGATGACGGGAGAAGGTTCCACTCAGGGATTGTATGTGGAATAAAGGAATATTTGTAACAGTCCTTTTTGATGTGAAGTGGGATGAAAGATGAATTTGGTGCGCAACCCCTCGTAACCCTTGAGGAGGAGCCCCAAAAGTAATTAAAAAATCCACGGATGGAACAGATTAAAATCTCCAATGTGGAGAGCTAAAAAAATTGCTGCCAGCAACTACGTGAGCGCCCTCTGAACTGCGGGCGGAAGCGATTTTACTGATGGTTTTCGGTTTCATCTTGCAAGTTGAATTCAAAGCAGGGCGGTAAACACTGTGGAGCCGACGATCGTGGTGCCGCGCGAACGCACATGATACCAGGTCAAAGAACTTTATATTGCGAGCGTGGTAATAAGTTTTACTTTTTGTTATGTTTACTATTCGTTTAAACGTTTAAACGAACGTTAAATTGACGTTTAAACGTTTAGAAAAATAAACGGTAACTCCCAGCACTAGTCTTGATCCCACCGCTATGGCCGGGATTATTTTTGGGGGCGCAGCGAACGTACACCTCACTGTGCACATTCATAAGTATACCGTACCGAGTGCTTTGTGAATTATACACGCCGAACGAACGGCCCGCCAGCCGGTAGGGTTTCAGCGAGTGCGCGCTGGACATTCTCGTAAACTTGTTACAGTGCATTCTTGACACAGTCACATCACAAAACTCCCCCAAAACACTGCTGGATAAATGTTCTGTGTTGGGATTAAATTTAGTATCAAATGAAGAGGAAAGAACAGGTCTAAGTTTTTACATCAAACGGAGATTTTAGGGTTTGGTTTTCGCCTCAACAACGTACCGTAAGTTCATGGTAAGTTTTACACGGCACGGACTTGCAGTTTCGGCCGCGCCAGAAAAGGATGAATATATATTCCACATTTACATGGTCTAAACATTTAGGCAATCGGCTCAAACAAAACATGGTACATTTGCCATGAAAACCTCCACGGACAAAATAATTATTTACGAAAAAGGGTATTGAGAAAAAGTTGAGAGAAAACAATAGAAAGACGAGGCAGTACCGAGGCAGTGTCCTGTTGCCGACTTCGGTCGTCGATTGGAACACCGGCATGACCGGATTCGCGTTGTTCTCGGATTTCTTCCTCGGTTAAAGGCACAGGCTCGTCAGCAATGCGCGCCCGCCAAATTCGTGCTCGAAACACGCAGCTCCATGCCTTTGCTATGGAGTTGCGTATTGCGTGGCACACATTTGGCGGGCGCGCATTGCTGACGAGCCTGTGCCTTTAATTCCGGCTCAAACTGATACGGTTCAACCGTAGGAAATTCACTGGATGGTTCTTCATCGCTGTCTTCATGAAATGAATGCGATGAGCAAGAAAAAAGCATCGCTATCAGATCTTCATCGGTAAAAACGTCAACACTGGAGTCACTTGTCGACATGGTGTTGCAAAACGCCACGTTGTAGAACAAGAAACAGCCGTCGGCAGGACGCGTCCGTAAAATGACGTCACGATTCGGTGGAATTTCCTATGTCAAACTTTTAGGCCCGACGGCTGTTGTTAAAATTTTGCTTCGAGTTTGGTCTGAAAAATGGGCTAAAAAGTGCCCTTGTAAAAAAACATTCGCACAGCCTAATTTTTTTCTAAATGGTTTTTCTGGCATAATTAAATGTATTTAATGGTTTAATGTGTAATTTTGGTAATTTCATCTCTCCACGGCATAACATCTTTAATTTTGAGATACTGGGCACAACGGGGACACCGTAGTGTGACATGTGACTAGGGAGCGAATTTCCAAATACTGAAAGGCACCCAGGCCTGTTTTTTGCTGATATATGCATGGAGGTATGCTTCTGCTTGGCGGCATGGGTGACTTTCAAGATCAGCACTTTTTTTCCCCCTTCAAAATCGTTGCTCAAAATGGAATCTTTAAACAAGTCTTTTTACAGGAAATTGCAATTTTTGTTAAAATACAAATCTCTACACGTTCTACATACCTCCCTGGCCGAAATACTCTCAAAAGTGGCGTACAAGATGCATAAACTACGTCTAGATGTATTTAGCATACAATCACTTTAGTTCTTTTAATATAACCCCATTAACCACAACTGTGTGCACATTAAATGAGTAAACATTGAAATAAAAGCTTCGTTGTACATTGTACATTTTGTCGCCATAAAATTTTGATCAAACAAAATACCAAGCAAATGCTCATTATGAAATTCACAATAATTTTTCTTGCACCATAACATGGTCTATTAACAACATATTCCGAGTACAATTTGTATATGAACAATCCATTTAGTTAACAAAAATGTGAATTGGCCAGCAACCCAATACCAAAAGAACCTACCTCATGAATATTTACTATGTTGCAGATAACTCAAACCCATTTTCCGTTATACCCTGTGTTCCATTTGCCGTAGCATAATGTCTAATTGTTCGATGACCCAAGTCACAGATGGTCTCTCAATGACCTCTACAACGAGCATGGATGATATGAGGTCATGAAGTCCAGAAGAGTACCTGGGGAAACAAGGATTGATACAAAAAGTATAAACTTACAGAAAGATACAATTTGAGCAGTTACTGGTCACCTGATACAGTTTCTATGAGTCATTATAGGGGCGTTCGAGATGCTTCCTCGGGGCAGCCCTGACCTGGGGATGATCGTGCGAGGTGTGATCAGCCAGGTAGACCATGGGAACGAGGTTAGACACGGGTTACCCGGTGTCAGCATCTCGAACGCCCCTACTGTAAATGTTCATATCCCCATTTTGGAAGTGTATAAAACAAACATGGCAGCAAATGAACTTAAAGGCCCTAGGTATCATTTGCAAGATAAATCTTTTTACAGATTTGTGGAATAAGAGTGTAACATATCTAAGGAAGAATGTTGGTAAACTAATTGGTAAATATTCACTACTAATTAGATGCGGCAACTGGGATTTTTCCAGTTGCCAGTAGTTGCAAGTGTGTGTACATCGACCTTTTTAAGCAACTGATCAGTTGCTCCCAGTTGTCATGAGTTGCTTCCAGTTGCTGGAAACACCAGTTGTCAATACTGACTAGTTGCTTCCAGTTGCAAGGTCGATGTACACTAGGTATTATTGTTCAAGAATGGAATACTTGGTTACTTTTGGCAAAATGTCTGTCCTCTAGCAGCAAAACATATCTGTTGCCAAGAAAAGTACTGTAATTTTTTCTATTCAATTGTTCAATTGCATTAGCAAGTATTTATATCATTATTATTCAAACTAATTATTATCAATTAAATATTCGCAATGTAAAACATTTTTTACAAAATTAGGGCTCAAAATTCATTCAGTTTTACTGCTACTCATCAGGTTGTACGGTAACTTGTTAACTTTTAGTGATGAGATGGAAGTCGCAAAGTCTGGGCCGAGTTTCCTTCGAATCAACCTTAACTAGAAATAAGCAATGGAATACGAAACTATAATGGAATATCGGGGCAATACTTGATACCGCCAGGAATTTCCATTGTTCTAGTCATGGTTGTGCAACATCCAACTCATTTCTCCAGGATAAGTATATGTGTAAAAGCCTGTCTACACGAGTCTACATTTGTTGGCCAACAAGGACCAACATAAATTGGAACTTGTTGGGCAGCACATCAGTGCTCAACAAATCCCCCATAAAGGTGGGCAACTGCATGCTTGCAAAATGGTGTCCATGATGTCAACTTGGTAGCCCAGATTAAAATTAATGCAGTAGCTATGCCAGATTTTCAGGTTGTCCACGGACAACTATTTTGGGGATTTCTGATAGCCCAGCATTTGTTTTTGTTGTCCCGGGCTTCCGGGCAACCAATTTGTCGAGCACCGTGCATGTGCTCGACCACGAGATCCAACATGTTCCAGCATATCTCGACACCAGTTGGTTGCTGCCTTCACAAGACAAGTGTACTAATCTGCTATTGGCCCATTTCTCCAACAAGCTCCAACAAAGTCGGGCGATAGCTACCTGTTCCACTATGGACCGACTTGTTGAATGATGTTGGGCTTTGTCTGGAGTGGCGTCAACACCATCCAACTTTCGGTCGGCCGACATCATCAGACAAATGTTGGCTCGTGTAGACGGGCCTTACCTGGGCAACTTTAATTGGTGACTGGCCTTTGGCTTTGAGATTAAGCAAACCATCAAATGTGTTGTTGCCTTTAAAGCAAGGGTGCAATATTTCAAGGGAAGTAGTCTGGAAATGAAGCTGTAGCATATATTGATTCAAATTGCCTGACCTTGAATTGATGGGAAATTTGAAGTTGCGTCCCAGGACTGCAAGATGTAGACTGTCTCCTCGCTGATATACGGGCTCAAAGGGAGACTGCAGGAATGCCATGGCATATAGGGTGCATCCTAATGACTGTAAACAATGAACATACAATATATTTACTGACAGCAATGCTCAAAGGGGGACTGCAGGAATGCCATGGCATATAGGGTGCATCCTATGACTGTAGACAATGAACATACAATATATTTACTGACAACAATGCTCAAATCATAAGGGGGACTGCAGGAAGGCCATGGCATATAGGGTGCATCCTATGACTGTAGACAATGAACATGCAATATATTTACTGACAGCAATGCTCAAAGGGAGACTGCAGGAAGGCCATGGCATATGTGCATCCTATGACTGTAGACAATGAACAGTCTATTTACTGACAACAATGCTCAAATCATAAGGGGGACTGCAGGAAGGCCATGGCATATAGGGTGCATCCTATGACTGTAGACAATGAACATGCAATATATTTACTGACAGCAATGCTCAAAGGGAGACTGCAGGAAGGCCATGGCATATAGGGTGCATCCTATGACTGTAAACAATGAACAGTCTATTTACTGACAACAATGCTCAAATCATAAGGGGGACTGCAGGAAGGCCATGGCATATAGGGTGCATCCTAATGACTGTAGACAATGAACAGACAGTTTATTAACTGGCAGCAATGTAAATTACACAGATAACTGTGTGATAGACCCTTTGAACCAGCGGCCATGTCTGGGGGCAAGTTTTCTCATTTAAATGTCATCGATGGGTTACCGCTTCGTAACTCGTGATGCGTCTTTAAGAACGATATCAAGAAACTTGCGATGAGTGTAAGGCCAATGAAATTAGATGACTAGTTTCTCGTCAGCGCCCGCATGTGATATTGACCCCGCACCAAAAAAAATCATTATTCCCAAAATTTCATTATTTTGCAAAAAAATGGGCGAAATCCGACACAAACTATACTCCCAAGCGAAGTTTTTGTTTCGGTTGCGCAGCTACATGTAGCCTTGCAAAATGTATCACAGAATGCAGTATACCAACCGTACAGCATATCAGCGCTACCCCAGCACCCAGTATGGGTAGTGGGTACCAGCGAAAACCGTTCGTTGCAGGTCGAGTTCGGGCGGTCTGTTCTTAACTCGTTCTCGACAGATACGTGGTGTGTGATCCTGTTCCTAGTGCAGTGTTTTCGGGTCGCGTTCGCGCCATGCGTGCCAAGAACAGACCGCCCGAATTCGACATACGATAATTTGTGACCTCGTTTCCAGATCGCGTTATATGCACGGCCTTTGGGGACTCGGGTTGTATATTTTTGCCGTGGTCACGAGGTTGGTAGATCGATTGTTTTTTTGGCGCGCATTCACATGCAGATTTGTGTGTCTTTTGCAGTTTTGTGTGGATTTTTCACGCTTATGAATATGTTTTCCCTGGCGGTTTATCATGAAGACAGGTGTGTGGTTAAATGGAAGATTGTGGACATCGGGGATGTGAGCGATTCATATTCTTTTATTCAACTTTTCGACGAACTGAAGGCCGGTTTGGTCGATGGCATAGACGAAGCAACGGAGTGGTTTTGCAATCGGAACTGTGCATTGGTTGACACTATACAGGAACAGGGACAGCAGCGTCCACGGATTTTGGAACACTTGCATCTAGAGAAGGTTTTTGTGGGTAGGAACTGTACCGATCTTATGGAATGCACACCCTCTTTGGGCCGGCCATGGGGGACGTAAAGGCCTGCCAAATTAAATGTATTGCTCTTTCAAAACTCCTTTGACATTTTCCATGATTTTTGCCATCTCAAGTTCTTCCTTCAAACACAAGCTACAGGTATAATGCACCCTCCCCCCCCCCCCCCCCCCCCCCCCACGCTACCCCACCCCCAATTTTAAACGCGTGTAGCCGACGACCAATTTATTAAAAACATAATTCAGCACAGCAAACAGCCTTAGAGTAAATATACAAATCCCTAATTGATAATAATCGAACGCATCGCGCTGACGATAGGTTTGGTGAAATCCAATGCAGCACCCATCGTAGCCACGATCCATCGCAGCCCTACGATCCATCGCAAGCCTTATTATGGACCTTAACTTACGAATAGTTTGGTGAAATCGACCCCAGATCTATAAAACACTCACTCATGTATGATGCACAATGACAATCTGATTGCCCTCTAAAATGGCAACCGTGCAAGGGGGGTTATTAAACAGTATTAAACCAATTAACTTCAGAACACAAAACTGACAGCCGTGAAAGCAACTGAATAAAACTCACCCATACATCAACTTTCTCATCAATGATTGTGTGACTTTCAACGTGGAAGAGTTCTGGTGCTCGAAACAGCATGCTACACTTCTCAGCTGCTAGATCCTGTTAGGTAGAAACCACAAGTAAACCTTAAGTACCGTGTTCATAATTAAATAATTATTTAGCATTTTGTTTAAAGGCCCAATGTATCATTTACGAGATGACTTTTTTTGTTACAAATTCCTGGAAAAAGACAAATGTTTTATTGCTAAACATCTTTAAAATCCATGCACAGTTTTTGTGTTAAGTGAATAACATTTGAGTCCTTTTAATACAGATAACGAGCTTCACACAAATCTCAAATTGCACTAATTTCTATTAAAATGTATTATTTGGTCACATTTGATTCATAAGGACAATTTAAGAGACAATGTGCAGCTTCAATGTTGGAATGTTCAGGGTTCTCAACTAGCTGTTATGTCCAGGTGCCGTTAGAAACTGGACAAAACTAATTCATTCTTCCTCCCAAAAAAGTAAGGCTTTTTCACGAAGCGCTGCGATTCTTCGTAACTCAAGATGCACGTTGTGGTGGTTTACTCATCGCAAATGGTGTTACAGACGTATGATTGTAACGTTTTGTATTTATTATCAGTGTTTGCAGTGTGAGGGCGGTGTTCAGCATGCCCGGACAAGATAGCAACCAGTAGCGAATCTCATGTGTTGTTTTGGTAGAAGTAACATTACCAACTGACCTGTACTGCCAAAGCCTCTGAGCGACCTTTGACCTGAAGCTTGGCTGGTGCCATGGAGCCAAAGTCCATAATGACTGGACTTCCATTGTCTGACATGAGTACATTCCCTGGTTTCAGATCCCTACCCGCAACAAAGACATTTTGGCTCATGGTCAATTTTACAGTTAACAAAAATAAATATTCAAACAATTTTTGAAGAGAAAAAATGCATGGTTTTCTTGGTTTGCCAAAGTTTGCGAAAAATCAATACGAAATTGCATTAATTGTCACAAACTTTCATAATATGCTCTTTTTGTAGTTCTTACCATTGATGGACCTTGTACATGTAGATGCCTTAGAACATACATCGATATACCGTACTATAAAGTATGCTATAAAGTGAATATACACTACTCACAATATTAGTGGGTTTTCGTTTCCAAATGACTGTTTTTACCTATTCCTGTAACAAGGTGTGTCTGTCATGCACATGTAGGGTGCTTTCACAGGGGTTCAAAAGGTCACAGTCACTATTGCTTGTCTTCCAGAACAGGAGAGAACAATAGAGCCACATGGGGAGAGCCCCGTGGGGAAATGTACTTGGCTCTATCACATAAGTATACTGTACACTTCACAACACATGTACCTGTGTGCAAGGGATTCAGGTGATGCTTGGTGTAGCGCCCTGACTCCATCACATATTGCCCTGAAGACTCGGAGCAGTTGGTGCTCTGGCATATATTCACTCCTGCTCGACAGTCTGTCTAATTCTTCTTGTAAAGTACCTCGCTGGAAATTGAAGAAAATGTTAAAACATTAAATGGTCATATCTTTAAGCATACTACATTATGCAGTATTCCACTTGCGCTTTCGGGATAACTAATAATAATTCAATCTCCAAAGCTTTTGACATGGTATCTATTTCATAGGCTTGATAAAGAAAAGTCTCCTGCATACGGTCACTCAAAATGTACATCCACTGAAGACTAAAGTACTCAATTATTGTTAAACACAACAAAAAAAAACATGGAAAAAAATGCATCTAATTGCAGCCACAGGATTGAAATAAGTTTAAATTAACACAACAGTACCCTGCTCATTGTGGTAATAATTTACAAAATGCATGACTGTGTAGAGTTGAACCCCGTTAAACAAGAGGTCCCTGAGACTTTGCAGATTCCATTGTTATAGCAGGAACCTTGTATTATCAGGATTGGAAACAAGAACAAGAAATTGGGATATAAAATGGTCCTTGTTATATGTAGAATATTGTGTTTAATAGTGCTCTATATTATTATCGAGGTTCGACTGTATCTAGACGGGCATGGTTTGGTTTGCTGTGACACAGGGACATCGTCTACAAAGTTGAACAAATCTTGTGACTTGGCAACGTACACGGAAAAACGGTAAGACCAGTAGCACTTCAGTCACGTCCCCTGAGCCACTGGTAACCTTCCATTCTTCCAGTGTTATGAGATTGGGATGATTGACTCTGCGATGGTACTCTGCCTCCAGCCGTGCCAGGCGTTCCTCCGCCTGTGAATGGCATTGGATGCGCTTTAAGGCAAACTTCTTCCCTGTGTCGTTATCTTCCAAGAGGTCAACCACACTGAAACCACTGCAGGATAAAAAAAAGCCATCTGTTTCACACAAATTCCAATCCAAATCTGCAACCCATTTGTGGAATGAATCCATTTTGGATCTTACAAAATTATTACAAAAAATATTACAAAGGACAATTCAATGATGTGTTGGACATGACCTTAACATTTGGAATTTTATATC
The DNA here is from genome assembly GCA_037783545.1 of Henricia sp. BOLD:AAB3569. Lineage (NCBI taxonomy): Eukaryota > Metazoa > Echinodermata > Asteroidea > Spinulosida > Echinasteridae > Henricia > Henricia sp. BOLD:AAB3569. The sequence goes on along the minus strand of JBBELK010000340.1, from coordinate 3,013,365 downwards.
TAAAAATATAATTAAGTAACGACAAAGACATGCTATAAAGCTTTTTGACTTGCACTCAACAGAGCAAAATGCAAGAATGGCGTGGGTGACGCTATCGATAATAATATAAGGCTAAAGGCGGGAATGACGTATTCAGAATGCTGCGCACTAATTGATCAGCTGACAACAACAGGGCGCATGCGGAGTTAGACTACATGTAGTTTGTGTACAAATTCTTTCTGACGACATAGCACAGGTTTTGTGAAGTGAATGTATGTAGCTTCGAGCATGTGCAGATGCATAACACTGCGTGCTCTGGCCAGTACAGTGAACTGCTGTTCGCTGTACTGTTTCAAGCACTCGGGGTGATCAAGAATGTGTTGTCCTATAGCAGATGTGCATTCGGGCTGTGTGGCAGCTTTGCGAGCATTCTTGCAGACACGCGACAGCTGTTTACGGGAAGCAGGCAAGTTGCTGTGGATGGAGGATGGAACATGCTGTTTAAAGAAATCCGGCAGTCTTCGAGACATACCACGCCCTAAGTACCGAGCTTCACATCGGCACCAAAACTCATAAATAAATTGTTAAGTTGTGTGGTAGGTAGTACGTCTTTTCAAACTGCCGGAAGTAACTTGTGCGCAGTAAATATTACACACAGCTGAACAGTGTAGTAGGCGCGCGTCATTCTGAACACGTCATTCCCACCTTTAGCCTTATATCATCATGTATATTATTATCGATAGCGTACCCACGCCATTCTTGCATTTTGCTCTGATGAGTGCAAGTCGAAAAGGTTTAGCATGTCTTTGTCGTTTAATTCTATTTTGCAGTACCAAACACTTGGGCAAGAAAAAAAATACCTATGTTTCCTATTACATCAAAAAGATATTTAGGGTGGGTAGGTGGGAAATATCTTTTTTTGCTCCAAATGTTTTTACCCGAAAATATTAGGGTATAAATGATAACAGTAACATGTTAAAATCACATTCTAGCACTGTACACAATATCTTAATTTAAAAAGCAGGTGTTTGCTAATACAAACACACAAGAGTGAGCCACCTTTTTAAGCTTTTGGGGTTAAACAAATAAAAACGATGTACACAATTCAAACATTACGTTTCAAGTTTTATTTTGTACTGATTTTTGGAATAAAAATATCTAGGTTTCACATGATTTTCTAGGTTGGGGCGGGTAACCGGAAACATTGGCCTTATTCAATTTTATACCTGTGAAAAAAATGCCTCTGCAAAACAATTGGTAAAAATATAGCCTTGGTTAGGCGTTGATGGATAGTCCAGGCAGGGCGTGAGCTAGCCCTACAAATAGGGCTGTAAATAGCTCGCTTTTCAAATCTGACTTATTACAGTGCGACTCTAATAAGTCAGATTTGAAAAGTATGTATTTACAGCCCTATTTGTAGGGCTAGGCGTGAGCTAACATGCCTGTTGTCCATGGTCTGTGGCGCGCTTCTCCAGCGTAAACAGCGACATCATGTGTCAGCAACGAGTTTATGCAAATTACCTTTAGCGGTATGAATGCCTTGTGTCAAGCGCGACGATCACCCAAGGTTTTTTTTTATTTCTGCGCTGAAAATTCAGCGCAAAGATACTTTTTTTTGAAGATATTGATGAACAATGAATACACTGTAGGTGGCGACTTCATGGACCTGGCGACTATGCCGACATTTACATTAGTTAATAAGGGTTTGTTTTGAATTTGTGTAAAACAAAATGTAAGGGGCCTAACGAAAATATCGGTATAGTCGCCAGGTCCGTGACCTCGCCACCCTTTTGATGAACAATGGCTGATGAATAGGGTGGCGACCTCACGCTGTCACGGACCTGGCGACTATACAGACATTTACGTTAGGCCATTTCTTACCCCTCTCCGAGTCTCCGTAAAACATAGAATCGTCTTCCCTCAAATTCAATCCGTTCTCTGGTGCAGTTGCATCCCATTATGCTCAGCACATCGCACGTTATTGCTAACCCCACCTGGGCCACTTGCCGAAACACCTGGTTCCACAGAACTCGGTTGATGCTCATAGGTCAAGATTCAGCACAAGCTTAGAAAACTCAGTCATCTTTAGAATTCACAGCATTCTGGTAGGCCTACTGGTTTAATACTGCTATTTGAAAATTAGCATAGAGAAAATGGTGGAAACGTTTGGCAGAAATGAGACAAAATAACTAAAAATGACCACTCATCTTATGTTTTTAATATGCCTCACTAGGCGGACTCCGATTCTAGGAGCACACTATAGGCCTTCAGTAGTTTATCAGAATTATTTTCTTCAAAATAATTTATCAATAATCAATTATCATCAGTAAGTGCAGATTTGGTGGAAAACCCCATACTGGAATGAATTTAACTATTTTTTTTCTTAAAATTATGCACCTCCCTCCTGGCTCCCCGCACTGCCCCTAGCTAGCATGCGGGTGGGGGTTGGTCACTTTGGTCACATTTTTCGTGCCCCAGGGTGGAGATTTAGACTCATTGAAATACAAATTTCAGTGCATAAATAGCAAGGTGAGTTCCGGAAAATCCGGCTTTTACCGAATGCCTCGATCATGCATGTGGATGCATCGCACATGTTCCCGTTCATTTCCCAACATTTTTTTAGGAGAATTTAATGGACAAATGGTACTGAAATTCCGTAGACACACGCAAGGTGAGTGTCAGTCTCAAGAACTATCAGACGGAGTTTGGTGGCGATTGGGCAGCGGATTATTGCGATAGCCGAAAACGTTTCTGTCCGATCCATAATAAACTTAAGTTCAGGCGCCGCCATATTGGAAAAAAAACTACTTTAGCTATCATCATCATGGGGGATAAGCATCCCCTACCCCTAGAACTATGGGGGATAGAGTATCCCCCATAGCTTATGTTGTTTTTTTCCAATATGGCGGCGCCTGAACTTTAAGATCGGACCGATACGGTTTAAGCTAGCGCAATAATCCGCTCCCCAATCGCCACCAAACTCCGTCCGATAGTTCTTGAGACACTCACCTTGCGTGTGTCTACGGAATTTCGGTACCATTTGTCCACTAAATTCTCCGAAAATAATGTTGGGAAATGAACGGGAACATGTGCGATGCATCCACATGCATGATTGAGGCATTCGGTAAAATGCATGTGGATGCATCACACATGTTCCCGTTCATTTCCCAACATTATTTTCGGAGAATTTAGTGGACAAATGGTACCGAAATTCCGTAGACACACGCAAGGTGAGTGTCTCAAGAACTATCAGACGGAGTTTGGTGGCGATTGGGGAGCGGATTATTGCGCTAGCTTAAACCGTATCGGTCCGATCTTAAAGTTCAGGCGCCGCCATATTGGAAAAAAACAACATAAGCTATGGGGGATACTCTATCCCCCATAGTTCTAGGGGTCAGCATCCCCCATATAGTTCTAGGGGTAGTTCAATATGCCTAAAGGCAATTAAAGCCTATAATCATCTTCCTGTCCAAGGCTATTTGCTCCTGGAGAAATACAAGTAGGCATGATAGGCCTAGCCTGGCCTTGCGGGAAGTTGCGACATGCCGGAAGATGGACATGATGATGATAAAAAGGATATTGACAGCAAGTGCAAATCTATCTCTGATCTGTAGACGATTCCAAGAAGAGGTAATTTCCCTCAAATCTTTGTTCAATGTATACGGAAAAAATACCGATAATTTTACTAGGAAAAACTTAGAATTCTTCTGAGTTGTCGCATATATTTAATGCAGGAGGGATTTAAATTATTATTTAGACGTCCAACTTTTCCGAAAAGAGAGACGCAAACTTCTCACCAAATTCAATCAGTCAATTTTCTTTTATAATGAGGGCGCTATCTATTTCATACGGAAGCGCATTTCGAACATCGCATAATGTCCACTTTGCTTATACGCGGTCCGTATATACTGTGCATGACGGGCAGTGCGTTACATAAGTTCTGTTTAAAGGCCCTGTAGATGATCTGTTTTTGAGCGATTCTGCGAATAAAACCATTATAAATCAAAAGAAAGACATCAACAAACTCATCCGAAGAAATTTCAGCTTTGTCAAATGTACCACGTTTAAAAAAAACATAAAAAATCCATATGCGTTTTCCTGGTCTTGGCGAGGTGTTTCAAATATTCGTTCTCAGTGGATCGGGTATACTATGTGGCTTGCATCATGCACTCTGTGGCGCACATCATATACTGCGTGTGCGCGCGATCCATAAAAATGCATCGCGTTGGAACACGCACGCGCAGTACACAGCGCCCATGCATTTTGGACCGCGTAGATGCGAACCACAAATAAGTAAATCGTTTGCAAACGATCTAAATAGGCCTAATTTCATCTTTACGTATTATTTTCTGGTAAAATTATATAATTTTGAGCGGAAACCTTTCATTGGGTAGTTGCTATTAATTCAATCTTTACTTTCAGAACTTTTCCCCTGTAAACTCGTCGATTACTTTTTGGGGTCATTGCAAATGATCCACTGGGCCTTTAAAGGCAAGGCTCGTCGGCAATGCGCGCGCGCCAAATTCGTGCCACAAAAAGTAATCGACGAGTTTACAGTGGAAAAGTTCTGAAAGTAAAGATTTAATTAATAGCAACTACCCAATGAAAGGTTTCCGCTCAAAATTATTATTATTATTATTTATTCAGCCAAAATAAGAAAAACAAAACAAACTTACAGTCAAGTCAATACAAAACAATGGAATAAACTTGCAAAGCAAACTGTATAAATTAAAATAGCATTATGGGGGTGGGGGATATATTTACCAGAAAATAATCCGTAAAAATTATTTAGATCGTTTGCAAACGATTTATTTATTTTTGGTTCGCATCTACGGATGAGTTTTTTGATTTATAATGTTTTTTTCGCAGAATCGCTCAAAAACAGATCATCTACAGGGCCGGATCCAGGATTTTGAAAAGAGGGGGGGGGGGGAGGGGGCGGTCGTGCAATGAAATAGCTCGCGCGTAGCGCGAAGCCCTGACGGCTTCCAGATGGATTATAGATGCTCTGTGGTGCGATCTGAGGCAATATTTAACCACTTTAAGCAGGAAAAGACAAAGTGTGCACAAAAAGTGGAATTTTTATTTCGTATTTTTTTAGAAAAGGGGGGGGGGGATGGGGGGGACGTGCGCGCCCCACGCACCCCCTGGATCCGCCCCTGATATACAGGACCTTTATACAGGCAAAATCTGAAGTTTGTCTTGGAAATTCCTTCAGTTCCAAATTAGCGAACATATCAGACGCAACGTTCCCCGAAAGCGGCGTCTGCTTTTGCAAACATTTATGTAATTGCCGGCAGGGAGTTTTAGGTAGTTTCGCCAATAACTCGGTCGGTCGGAACCAGTGTGGGATATAGTGCCGATGAAGCGGGCAAAATTTGAAGTCTGTCTGGAAATTTCCTTCAGTTCCAAAATAGCGAACATATCGGACGCATAGTTCCCCGAAAGCGGTGTCTGCTTGTGCGAAAATTGCCGGCAGGGCGTTTTAGCTACATTCGCCAATAACTCGGTCGGTTTGAACGGGACAATTTTTACATTTGCAGAACCAGTGTGGGATATAGTCCGTCTGGAAATTGCCTATAGGCAACCAACAAAAGATGACGTATTCACTTCGGCAAACTATTCTGTCGGTCGGGCACGTCACATCCGGTAGGGCTGGAGTGGAAACAAAGCCGTCGTCTACGCAACACGTACGCGTGTTTATAAACACGAACGGATTTGTTTTCACTCCAGTCACTGTGCTATGCCCGTATACAAAGGCATATGACACCGCCGGGTCACAAAAGTGCCACGATGTGCAACCGACAGAATACCCAGTTGACATAACGAGATTTTACTGTATAAACTCTTTAGAAATCGTAATTTTGACCTATTTGGCGGTTTGACCGCTGCGGGTTTACACCCCGTTTGTTATTGCAGGTCACAATTTTATTTTCCAAAAATAAATGTATTTTCCAATTTTTGTTTATTCAATTGTATAGTTCAAGGTGATACCGGGCTTCATAATGGACCGATTTGATTTAAACTCAAAGCACTATTGAGGAATCCTTGGTGTGAATACCAGAAAGAAATAATAATAAAAAATAAAACACCTAAGCCTAATACACTCGGTTTAAAGGTGTTATGCCGTGGAGAGAGGAATTATAAATATTTTTGCATGTTTCTATTCTTTGATATATTAATTATCGATTTCTTATCTCGTTGTTTTACATTTTATATTAATAAAAAAAGTGAAAATGTAGGCTTAATTCCAACCCATGATTTTCCTCTTTTCTGGAAACTGTCGAAATCCCGCCGCTGCGGGCAGCAAACAGATTTGGCCAAATTCGTGATGTCATTTTACGGAGACGTTTTTAGCCAAGAAAGGCTCGCGCACGATATCACTCCGCGCGCCAATACAATAGTCTGGTGTCGCACACATTGTGTAAGAATAAACCTGTGTTTGGTCTTGATCCCACCGCTATGGTCGGTTATGCTCGCCCGCGTGCGTGCGTGATCAAGTGCTTTGTGAAGTACACGCCGAACGAACGGCCCGCCAGCCGGTATGGTTTTAGCGAGTGCGCGCTGAACATTCTCGTAAACTTGTTACATTGCATGACACAGTCACATCACAAGACGCCCCTAAAACACTGCTGGATAAATGTTCTAGTGTTGGGATTAAATTTAACATACACAAGTATCAAATGAAGAGGAAAGAACAGGTCTAAGTTTTTACATCAAACGGATATTTTAGGGTTTGGTTTTCGTCTCAACAACGTACGTTCATGGTAAGTTTTACGATGAATATAAATTCCACATTTACATGGTCTAAAAATGTAGGCAATCGGCTCAAACAAACATGGCACATTTACCATGAAAACGTCCAAGGACTAAATAATTATTGACGAAAAAGGGTTGAGAAAAAGTTGAGAAAGAAAGAGAAAGCCGAGACAGTACCGTTCCAGTTTCCTGTTGTCGATTTCGGTCGTCGATTCGAACACTGGACTCGCGTTGTTCTCGGATTTCTTCCTTGGTTAACATGGTTATTTCTGGCTCAAACTGATACGGTTCAACCGTAGGAAATTCACTGGATGATTCTTCATCGCTGTCGTCATGAAATAAATGCGACGAGCAACAACAAACATCGCTATCTCCATCGGAAAAAACGTCAACACTGGAGTCAATTGTCAACATGTTGTTCCAAAACGCCACGTTGTGGAATAACAAGAAACAGCCGTCTGCCGGACGCGTCCGTAAAATTACGTCACGAATCCGTTGATTTTCCAATGTCAAACTTTTAGGCCCGACGGCTGTTCAGATTTTGCTTCGAGTTTGGGCTGAAAAGTGGGCCAAAAACTGCTGTTGTAAAAAAACATTCGCACAGTCTAATTTTTTTCTGAACAATTTTCCTGGCATAATTAGATGTATTTAATGGTTTAATGTGTAATTTTGGTAAATTCCTCTCTCCACGGCATAACATCTTTAAGTATTTTACAAGGCAACAGGCATATGTTCTTGTATACTAAAACTGTTGAAAAAAACAAAACACAGAGCACGTGGAATGTGCAAAATAAATTCTTCTTGTACATTTTCTAGTAGCTTTTTTAATTGGGAAAAAATGTCATCTTCCTCATCACTCCAGGGCTTGAAATTAACGGAGGCCATTGCCTCTGTTGCCCCTGCTCTTGGCCTTGGGGCCCTTTTGCAATCCTCCCATAGACTTTTTCATTTTGCAATGGAAGTGCCTTTTTTAAACTTCTAAAGATGACTCCAAAAACAGAAATGGCAGTGCCCTTTCATCAGTGACGAATTTCAAGCCCTGCACTCACATACCATAACGGCCACTATGGTACATGAAAAACACAACTCAGCAAGCAAAATAAACTGCAGTTAAAAAAATGTAATGTTTAGTTATAATTTGTAGTACAAGTCGGACCTCGGTCACGAAGTCACTCATTTATTGTAAGAGTGATGTTTTTACAGATAGATTACAAGATTGGAAATCAACCAGTTCAATACCTCATCTACGCTCTAAGAAAATAATGTTAAACTGTTCATGCTTTCAAGACATTGCGCAAAGCTACGGTACCCTTTAGGCTGGTTCCCTGGCTATACTCCATGGAAAATAGAGCTATGCTGCAGGAGCAGTTTCATTCACATTATGGCGCCCTGGCAAAAAGATGTGTGCGCACGCACATTTGTATAATTCAACTTTAATTGGTGTTTTCTCATAAATAGATATCTCAGAAACCACTTCTATTCTCCATTTGGGTAATTTTTTCGGTCAAAATTAATGATATGGAGATTATAATTTCATTTGTAACAGTTTTCCAATCGTGTAGTCTATCATTAATTGTTGTTTCAGTGAACCTTTGAACTGTCTGGGAAAAAAGTATGAATACCAAATTGACTCCAAAATAGAGTACCAAAATGAAAATGTCACCGTTTGTGTGTTGCCAGGTTTACTGGGTCTACACTAAGACCAGTCAACTATTTCACTGCGCTTTAGCAACAGACATTCAAGATCACCAGTGAATGTTTAGACCCAGTTATCTTGGCAACTGAAGTCACACTTTAGTAGTCTATGGCTGCAATATCTCGCCCGAAAGCTTGTGTGGTCATTGCGTTCGCACTGTGGACTCGAAACCCATTCAAGTCCACAATTTGCGGGAAAAAGTGACGGATTGTGGACTTGCACTCGTTCGCTCAAGTCCACAGTCAGGTTGACCAAACTTGGGAAAAGGGGTTAGGGTGGGGGTGGAGGGTTTAAAAAAAGGTTAGGGTTCAGGACTCAGGAGTAAAGTTTATAAACATGGATTAGGAAAAAATTGGGGTGGATGAGGGAAGAATTTGGAGAAAATGATTTTCCGACCAATTCTCTTAAGTGCACGAATACAAAGAAACGTCCACAGTGCGTACGTAATGTACACATGTTTGTGTTCGCATGTGTGTGACGTAACGTTCCCAACACCTAGGAGCACCAGGGACGAGTGCTCGAAAGCAGCCCTGGTATGCACCTAATCACCATCAAAATGATTATGAAACAACCAAACTTGGGATGAGAGAAAAATTAGGCCTCATCAGGATTCGAACCCGAGACCTCTGACTCACTGGACAGATACTCTACCAACTGAGCTATGAGGCACAGTGGTATACTCCCTCAGGTTTTCCCTATGAACCCAATTGCATGGGAGTGCAACTAGGCAAAGTAACAAAGACAATATCAGGTATGGCACCTAGCCTATGGCTGATCAGCCTTTCCTAGTCACAGATGCTATGTAAACCCAGACGGACAGCACACTATTGGGGTATGCGTGTATGTGCACAGCCAGACCAAACTCCACGTCCGAAGCCTCATTGGCATGCACGCCGGTACTTCGCACCTTCTCTACCACGGTTCGCATCTCGGTATAGGACATGTGCAGTGGGAAACCGCACAGCTGTGGAAAAGAAACGAGGTTATTATTATTATTTTATTTCTCTCCACACACACAAAAAAGAAATCTATTATACCCAGTAAAAGAGAAAAATACAATTAAGACAACAACTTAAAAAATAAATGTGGAGAAGGCCAGGCCGAGGAGGAAAATTATTTTCCTATAACCAACAGGTTCGGTCTGCCTAAAACATGGAAAAGTTGGTTGATGTAAGGAAAACAGTGTTTAAATTAAGACCGAGACTGGCAGTCCGAGACCAAGACTGAGACCATCACAGGCAAACCAAGAATTAAGCCCATGTTTTTTTGTAATTCTTTGAAATTCAATTTAAATAAATAAATAAGTTGTACTCATCAAACCTGTTGTATCTTGGTTTTTTTTTTACATTCAAGACTCAATAGTATTATTTAATAATAATAATAATAATAATTATTAGATTTGTATAGCGCACATATCCACCCTGCAGGGTGCTCAAGGCGCTGTTACCATTATTACCGCTGCCATCAGGGAATCACCAGAACCATTTCGCTTCAACTAGGTGGCTGCTGGTCAGGCGCACAACCCTATCAGCACTTAGATTGTGGCATTCCCCTTAACAGCTTCCCATATATCGCTTGGGTTGACGAGGCAACTGGGATTAAGTGCCTTGCCCAGGGACACAGACACGTTGGTCGAAGTGGGGCTCGAACCCCCAACCTCTGATTGGGAGTCCCGCTTCATACCCACTAGACCACACGCGCTCCCTTATCGAGTGATAAATACTAAGCCTGGGTGATTATCAAAATTTAATAATCGATTAATCTGGAGCAAAATAATTGCAATTAATCGCGATTATTTTGTTGAAAATTTGTTATCATTTTGAACCTTCAACTGTGCTCAAAAGGCCAATACCATAAAAAATACAGCATGGCTCTTATTCCCTGAACACATTAGAAAGACTATTGCCACTATTCTGCAGAGAAGCGACTGTTTACTTTGGGAGCTGCCATCTTTGCTGCTCATAACAACTCAGACTCTGCGGCTTATCGTGGATATCCGAGGTCGTACATGAATGAAATTGCATCATACAATTGAGGCCAGAAGTATAAATACATGTACACCACTACCATCATCACCCAAAATGGTAAACAGGACTACCCGAACCATTGAAGGACTGTTAACAAAATGGTGTAAGCACACCAGTTTTAACAGTTGCATACGGTTGTATTTATACTTCTGACTTAATACTCTAGCGATATTTTTAAGTTGTACATGTACGGAGAGTACATACGATAGATTGTACAACGTCGGCACTAAAATAATTATTTACAAGGACAACAAAAACGCAAGAATGTTTCAAATAACTTACATGGTAAGACTGTAGAATGTGCTGTAACTCTGCCTGGTGTTGGTCAGTTCCTGCTTGTGAGTGTTCCAGCTTATGTAGGATTTGCCTGAATACTTGAGTACAGTAGCGATTCCAACGCGTGATATGACGCGGTCGCCATGACATGATGCAGTCACGTAGCTTCTTCTCAATTCTGAAGTGATTTAAAATGTCCAAGAATGTAAATTAGTACGCAGTTCGCGATCAAAACAGAAATGCCTTACTTATAAATGTAAGAAGGCAGTAATGATCTCTCTAAAATGACGTCACTTCCTACAGATTTCCATGTGCATCAAGATCCTGAACGTAGTTTTTTGTGACGTGCATCTGCTGTGCCATAGTTCAAACAAATATTGAGCAACATGCGTGTGTGTTTGGAACATATTCCATGATGTGCGTACACGTACTTGATGGCGTTATAATACACAGTTGTATTTTTCCTACAAAGACAGTGTCTGTAAGAGTGGTCAATTATAACAAGTCTCCCTCTGCTCATGTCTCAAATCAAGCATCAGGAGTTGCATCTGGAGTTGCGTCTGGAGTCGCGTCCTGAGTCGCACCAAGAAAGATCTACTCACTTATCTTGGAGATCAGCCACATAGTCCCCGTCTGTCTCGTAGTAACTCAGCTCTGTGGGCTGCAAAACAGATATTACAAGCTGAATTTCAGTGTAAAACTGAACTTTTCTTTTAGGATGAGAGAAAAATCATAAGAGCCTTATTGGAATTCAAACACGAGACCTCCGACTCACCGGGCAGACACTCTACCAGCTGAGCTATAAGGCACAATGTAAAATTGGGCACTTGCTGCCAGTCAAAGCTACCAACCTTTGTCCCATTCCGAATTTGATTACATAGTGCACAGTATTGGTAACTCACATTACAGAATGCCTTGAGAACAGACCATAACAGGCAGTATTTGCTGGACGAATAAGGATCGTAGCTGTACTTTTCTCTCCTGCTACCTATGTGGCTCAGGCTTAAATTCTATCCGGGTCAACATGTGGATTGGGTTCTCAGTCCCTGCTTAATCTTGTGGGTTTACCACATGCATACATGTAAGTGCGAGATTTTCTTGTCCAACTTTAAACAAAAATCTTGATGAAATTATTTCAGTTGATTATGATCCCTACCTGAATACTCGATAAGCCTGGGTTGGGGTAATTCCGACCAAAAAACGGTTTCCACAACTTGGCTTTGCTGAAATCAAAATCAATGCGGATCGGCTCATTGTGCACTTGGATGTTGAACCAAATCTGCAAATGAAGATAAGAATATCCTACAAATAGTATGTTTCGAGGGAAAATGATACAAAATACACTCAAACATGGGATTTCAGAAAAATCATATGGGCCTCACCGTATTTTGAACTCCACACCTCCGACACACCAGGCAGATGCTCTAACAGCCGAGCTACGAGACACAATGGTATACTCCTCAAGTTTTCCCTACAAACCAAGTTTTTCTCTGTGTTGCATGGGTGTGCAAAGTAACTGACGCACAATTTTGTAACATGCCTAATCACCATTGAAATGAAACAACTAAACATTAGACAAGAGGCTTTCTTAGAGAAAACCTAAGAGATTAATTATTCCAATGGTCCTTATAGCTCAGCTGGTGGGGCATCTGCCCAGAGAATCGGAGGTCTTGGCATGGTGTGTTTGTCTTCAGGAGAAGGCGAACATAGCCGGTTCTTTTTACAACCATACATGTTAAGTAAGACTTGAGGCTATGCATGGTGGAAATCAACGATTACGATTGCGGTGGCACCAAGTATTAATCTCTTTTGAATATGTGTGGTTCTGAAAAGAACCGGTGAGTGTGAACTCGACGTTTCGAACTGTATGCTCTGTTCATCTTCAGGAGAAGTGCCGGACTCGTGGAAATGCAGGGCTTTATAAGTACTGGATGGAGGGATTCAGTGTACAATGTGTGCACTAAAGAGGAATGGCTTAGGCTTGGATGCTGTGGGCGTGGCTTCAGATCCTAATCTTGTGGTGGCTGTAGGTGTGCTTAGTAAACCGTGTCAGTGTTGCCGTGGCTGTCTTGGGAAGAGGACCTACATGTAGGGTATAGGTGACCCTTCGGTCTGTTTGGTTAACAGCGAGTGCCAGATGTTGCTGATGTTGAAGCCGATATCTTGTGGTACTGTGTTGTTCTTATGAATTTCAACAACTTCCCTGATGCGTCTTGGCATCCAAGCCCAGGTCATTCCGCTTCAGTGCACACATTGTACACTGAATGCCCTCAAGCAGTACTTATAGCCCTGCATCATCACGAGTCTGGCACTTCTCCTGAAGACAAACAGAGCATACTGTTCCAAACGTCGAGTTCACACTCACCACACATATTCAAAAGAGATTGATACACGGTGCCACCGCAACCATACATGTTGGAAAGAGATATTTCACATCCTGGTGCAACCGCAAATTGTTTACACATTGGTTTGCACTATTATGCATAGCCTCAAGAACCTTACATTGTCATTATTAATGAGGCACCCGACAGTCTTGAGAGGGCAGAAGGCATCAAACTGTGAGTAATGCTCTCCATTAGAAGGATTCCAGACCCAGAATTCCCCTCCACTGCTGTCTTCGCGTGTCAAGACGTACGTTGTCGGGCCTTCGGGGATTGCCGAGCCGCTAATTAGCCAGGCCTTCTTGTTGAGTGATAGGAAGTAGTTGCAGAGGAGGACAGCGTGTTCTTCTTCATCTCCTTGAAGCATCTGCAAGAATTGCTGTGAAGAATGAAAGAACTCAGCGATAAAACCAGGGATGTGGTTTTTTTTTTTTCCTGGATAATCTTTATCACAAACCAACGAGACAAAAGCAAAGTTCCATGAAAAGCCAAAACAATCACAACCCTGTAAAACTCTACTCACTTTCTGGTCATTCTTTAAACATTGTGGATAAAAAAAAAACTTATCAAGATAATTTTATTGCTGTGAGAATTATTATGGTAAAACTTTATGACGGATGACAACTATTCCTAAATGTCAATTTCACCAATTGGTAACCTGAAATTGAGCACGACATGTTTAAGTGCCTCTCTATTTGTGAACTGCCAAATTTGACGTTTTTGCTGAAAACAGGAAAAAAAAAAAAAGCAGAGTGGTGTATTCACCACTGTGCTTATCTGGATACACTGGTTTACTTACATCACAGGAACTCCAAATATCACACAGACCAGGATAGACGACACTGTCTGAAACAAAGGGGATTAATGACACAAAACGTGCCACTCGTTCCTGAAGAAATAAAGAAGACAGATTAAATGGGTATGATAAAAACCAACCTGTGTGTAAGTCAGCTCAGTACCTCATCTACATTATATTACAGTATTGTAAAACTGTTACAAACGGCGTTATCTCCATGTGTGATTGAGGATGTGTATGATAAAAAACCAACCTGTGTATAAGTCAGCTCAGTACCTCATCTACATTAGATTACAGTATTGTAAAACTGTTACAAACGGCGTTATCTCCATGTGTGATTGAGGATGTGTATGATAAAAACCAACCTGTGTAAGTCAGCTCAGTACCTCATCTACATCCCAAGATCTACAACAATGGAAAACTGTCTCCATGCTTTCAAGAAATCGTCCTATTTAGGCTGGTTCCGTGGCTTCACTACAGTAGTCAGGGAGTCTAGTTTCGTTCCCATCAGGACGCCTACAGTAGTCAAGGAGTCTAGTTTCGTTCCCATCAGGACGCCTACAGTAGTCAAGGAGTCTAGTTTCGTTCCCATCAGGACGCCTACAGTAGTCAAGGAGTCTAGTTTCGTTCCCATCAGGACGCCTTTGTAAAACATTTGTGTGCACATGCATTTATATAAGTTTATCTTAAACTATCATTTTCTTGTAAAAAAAACCAACTCCTAACTTTCATTTGAATAAGGTTTTCTGGTGAAACTGTTTATAATTTTGGACCATTGCAAATCCTGTATAGACCCTTTGCACTGACGGCCATGACAATAACTCCACAAAGTACCAACTCGTGTATGGCACACTGTGTCTGCCCCCTATCATTGCTGCCAGTGCAAAGAGTAACAGGATTTCCACTAGCACTGATCACACGTTTGATTTCCATGAAATTTATATCAATTGTCACTTTTCTTTGACTTTCTAGGCAAAGAAAAAACAAACTTACAGCTGCTTTGACGCCGGTGCAATCCTTGATCACCTCAGGAGGCGGTTTGATTGGACGAAAGAACCTTGTAATAAACACTGCTTTGCCATTGATGTCCATGACCGTTGTCAGCAGTTCACGTTTAGGGAACTTGGTGGTGCATTCTGTTTGGAAACTTTCAGCATAGGCTAGGAGTTTGTCGTCTTCGTTAGATTCAAGCTAGGAATGAAATTGGAAATTCATCATCAGAGGTAATGTTATTTAGGCCAAGTAACATGGACCCTATATACGGTTCAAAACTAACAAATGCACAATACACCCTGGAGTTAAGATCAAGAATATCTTTGTCTTTTTTTGGAAGAGTACACTTGATTTAATTCTCCACCCAATATTCATTTGTGTACCCTGCATAATAGAAGCTATATCAATGATCCCACTTCTAGCCCAGTAACACAATGTAAACACCAGGGAAAAATTTCATGCAGGGATATGATGTTTGTGTGCACATGGACTCGCCAGCACAGTATACTGTACAGTATGTACATTGAAAGTGTGCAATGCAATGACATGCTGTATAGGTACAGCACTCTCTATCAAGTCTATGTACTTCTGATCAATAGTCTGGTTTTGTGGTACTTTAGCCGTGAATGATTATGGCCGGGATACAGACATACTGCATGTGTGCAAATCATGTACATAGGCTGT
Source organism: Henricia sp. BOLD:AAB3569 (assembly GCA_037783545.1). Taxonomy (NCBI): domain Eukaryota; kingdom Metazoa; phylum Echinodermata; class Asteroidea; order Spinulosida; family Echinasteridae; genus Henricia; species Henricia sp. BOLD:AAB3569. The sequence goes on along the minus strand of JBBELK010000340.1, from coordinate 2,997,774 downwards.
ATATACATGACATAGGCCAAATCCGGACATCGTTGATCAGTAAGTAAGACAATTTCCCACGTTTTTTTGGACTTGAAGAGTTGGAAATATATTCTCCTTTTTTTTTTTCTTCGGCCGTTTACTTTTACGGCCTGGAAAAAAGGCTTTGCCGTATTTCTTTTTCCAAAAATAGGAAAAAGCAGGAATTCCGGCTATAGCCTGGAAGACTGGCATCTCTGTTCATGGTGCTGTTTAGCAGCCGATTTTGGGCTAACAGACGCTACAGATGTTTCATAGAGACCGTAACCTTAAGCACTGCTAAACGTTTGCTAGCTTCAGAGGCAAAATTTGCTAAACACTAGTGATGCAACAATGTCTGTTTCCAAGCACACGCATGCTTAAGCACGCCGCGGCTGTGAAATATGCTTAACGTTAGTACAACTTTTATGCTACAGTAATTAAGCACACATTTTCAGCTAGAGCTTAAGCAATGCCGTGAAATTGGCCCCAGCTCTTTGCAAATAATGGCCCGACAGAGAAATAAGGTTAAGCATATAGCAGCCTTGTACATACCTTTTGCTTGAGTTCTTCAGGAGACATTAACGGCGGTTCTATGGTGATAAACAGAGTGAGATAGGTAGCATTGGTTGATCCTGGGTTGACGTTCTCCGAGCTTCGATCATAGCCTAGGAGAATCACAGGAGCTTCAAGGCGGAATGTTCCTGAAACCTGGACACAGACCAGATACAAACAACTGAGACATAAACGGCGGTTCCATGGTGATAAACAGAGTAAGATAGGTAGCATTGGTTGATCCTGGGTTGACGTTTTCCGAGCTTCGATCATAGCCTAGGAGAATCACAGGAGCTTCAAGGCAGAATGTTCCTGAAACCCGCACACAGACTAGATACAAACAACTGAGACATAAACGGCGGTTTCATGGTGATGAACAGAGTGAGATAGGTAGCATTGGTTGATCCTGGGTTGACGTTTTCCGAGCTTCGATCATAGCCTAGGAGAATCACAGGAGCTTCAAGGCAGAATGTTCCTGAAACCCGCACACAGACTAGATACAAACAACTGAGACATAAACGGCGGTTTCATGGTGATGAACAGAGTGAGATAGGTAGCATTGGTTGATCCTGGGTTGACGTTTTCCGAGCTCCGATCATAGCCTAGGAGAATCACAGGAGCTTCAAGGCGGAATGTTCCTGAAACCTGCACACCGACCAGATACAAACAACTGAGACATAAACGGCGGTTTCATGATGATGAACAGAGTGAGATAGGTAGCATTGGTTGATCCTGGGTTGACGTTTTCCGAGCTTCGATCATAGCCTAGGAGAATCACAGGAGCTTCAAGGCGGAATGTTCCTGAAACCCGCACACAGACCAGATACAAACAACTGAGACATAAACGGCGGTTCCATGGTGATAAACAGAGTGAGATAGGTAGCATTGGTTGATCCTGGGTTGACGTTCTCCGAGCTTCGATCATAGCCTAGGAGAATCACAGGAGCTTCAAGGCGGAATGTTCCTGAAACCTGCACACCGACCAGATACAAACAACTGAGACATAAACGGCGGTTCCATGGTGATAAACAGAGTGAGATAGGTAGCATTGGTTGATCCTGGGTTTACGAGCTTCGATCATAGCCTAGGAGAATCACAGGAGCTTCAAGGCGGAATGTTCCTGAAACCTGCACACAGACCAGATACAAACAACTGAGACATAAACGGCGGTTCCATGGTGATAAACAGAGTGAGATAGGTAGCATTGGTTGATCCTGGGTTGACGTTTTCCGAGCTTCGATCATAGCCTAGGAGAATCACAGGAGCTTCAAGGCGGAATGTTCCCGAAACCTGGACACAGACCAGATACAAACAACTGAGACATAAACGGCGGTTCCATGGTGATAAACAGAGTGAGATAGGTAGCATTGGTTGATCCTGGGTTTACGAGCTTCGATCATAGCCTAGGAGAATCATAGGAGCTTCAAGGCAGAATGTTCCTGAAACCTGGACACAGACCAGATACAAACAACTGAGACATAAACGGCGGTTCCATGGTGATAAACAGAGTAAGATAGGTAGCATTGGTTGATCCTGGGTTGACGTTTTCCGAGCTTCGATCATAGCCTAGGAGAATCACAGGAGCTTCAAGGCGGAATGTTCCTGAAACCTGCACACAGACCAGATACAAACAACTGAGACATAAACGGCGGTTCCATGGTGATAAACAGAGTGAGATAGGTAGCATTGGTTGATCCTGGGTTTACGAGCTTCGATCATAGCCTAGGAGAATCATAGGAGCTTCAAGGCAGAATGTTCCTGAAACCTGGACACAGACCAGATACAAACAACTGAGACATAAACGGCGGTTCCATGGTGATAAACAGAGTAAGATAGGTAGCATTGGTTGATCCTGGGTTGACGTTTTCCGAGCTTCGATCATAGCCTAGGAGAATCACAGGAGCTTCAAGGCGGAATGTTCCTGAAACCTGCACACAGACCAGATACAAATAACTGAAACTGCTCTTAAAGGACTGGCTCAACAATGGAACCCTATTCGCATTAAGGAAAATGTCATCGTTTGATGAAGATTCAACGAAACAATTTCCTAATGTAAATGCCTGGCTCTCCATTTGACGAAGATTGGCATCTTTTTGTTTGATGAAGCAAATTAGCTTGGATCATTCAAAGAAGAGATCACGTAATTCAACAGAGAAAACCTGTAATGTGAATGTTCCCTTTGGCAGGCCTGGCCACACATGCACAGTACTTCTCTCCGTTTGATCTTCGTTCAATCTTTGTTCAATCTTCAATAAGTTAGATGTATATACATATGCTTCATTATTAAACTAACAAAATTAGCTAATCTTCGTGGAACAAAGCACTAATTGTGATGGGGTCATAAATGAGCCTCAGCAAGCATTTGACCAATGTACCCTGCCCTGGAAGTAGATCATAGTAAACGGCATTGAGATGATCCCAAGCCATCTGTGCTCCATCCTCTGATGAACGTTAGTACCCCGATCCCTGTCATAGGTCTGTCACGTGTAACAGGCCCTAATGGGGTCATAAATGAGCCAAACGTACTCTGCCCTGGAAGTAGATCGTAGTAAACGGCATTGAGATGATCCCAAGCCATCTGCGTTCCATCCGCTGATGAACGTTAGTACCCCGATCTCTGTCATAGGTCTGTCACGTGTAACAGGCCTTAATGGGGTCAATAATGAGCCACAGCAAGCATTTGACCAACGTACCCTGCCCTGGAAGTAGATCGTAGTAAATGGCATTGAGATGATCCCAAGCCTTCTGCGCTCCATCCTCTGATGAACGTTAGTACCCCGATCTCTGTCATAGGTCCGTCACGTGTAACAGGCTTTAATGGGGTCATAAATGAGCCAAACGTACCCTGCCCTGGAAGTAGACCGTAGTAAACGGCATTGAGATGCTCCCAAGCCATCTGTGCTCCATCCTCTGATGAACGTTAGTACCCCGATCTCTGTCATAGGTCCGTCACGTGTAACAGGCTTTAATGGGGTCATAAATGAGCCAAACGTACCCTGCCCTGGAAGTAGACCGTAGTAAACGGCATTGAGATGCTCCCAAGCCATCTGCGCTCCTTCCTCTGATGAACGTTAGTACCCCGATCTCTGTCATAGGTCTGTCACGTGAAACAGGCTTTAATGGGGTCATAAATGAGTCAAACGTACCCTGCCCTGGAAGTAGATCGTAGTAAACGGCATTGAGATGCTCCCAAGCCATCTGCGCTCCATCCTCTGATGAACGTTAGTACCCCGATCTCGGTCATCCTCTAATAAGTCTGTTACGACCTCGTCAAACAGGTGTAGGTAAATGGAGTCCTTGACTGTCTGTAGGTTGGCTGGTGAGTAGTCGTCGTTGGGTGCTCTAAAATGTACACATCAAATCATTATATCAACAATGTTAGCACAAAACCGGTTGAAAGTCGCACAGCTATGGTTGTAGATAAAAAAAATCCAACCATAAATACCTCAAAACTTGCTTTCAATGTGAGGGGGTAGCATACATTCCTTGACAAAATCTCTTTCCGCACGACTTACACAAACGGCAGTTTAAGTTCTTCATTCCAATTTGGGTTAGGCCCCTCGGCGAAGCTGGTTCTCTGTACTTTCTTCTGGAATGTTACTTCAACAAATGGACGGACTTGACTCTGGAAATGGAGGATAGCGTGTCAATGAGTGTTGGGCTGGCTTGAGTTTTGTCTCAAGAACATGAATAATAGACCCTAGGCGATTTTAAACAGAGTTTATTTTAAATACTGGGGTTAAAAACAATCTAGTTAAAGATGGTTAGTCATGTGGCACCCATCAGGTATTGAATTGATGCAGTGATTTGCATGGAACCAGTTGGTTAGTCGTGTCTGGTTGACCATTTTGATCCAGGGCACGATTACACTGGTCACTGGTACCCATCAGGTATTGTATTGATGCAGTGATTTGCGTGGAACCAGTTGGTTAGTCGTGTCTTGTTGACCATTTGGATCCAGCTCACAGGGCACGATCACACTGGTCACTGGCACCCATCAGGTATTGAATTGATGCAGTGATTTGCGTGGAACCAGTTGACTATTACCAAACGTGAATGTAATGCGCATTGCTAAGATGACATTTAACTTGAGGTCAAGTCTATTATCAATAAAACTCTCTCAATGTTACAATATTGCCACACACAACAGGGGCATCAATTCAAGCAAGTGAACTTTAAGTAAATCTGAAAAAACATCTTTACTTTAACTGGAGAGGGCACTTGACTTGCTCCTTGTTGCTTGCTATTAAGAAAAGAAAGAAAGATATGATCATCTTACAGTAGATATAAATATCACACAAGCAGCTATTTAAGGACACACTGAACTTTCTACACCATCGCCTGATAAAGGCTTGAAGTTTCGCGGTTGAAACGTCACGCTGAGTATTTGTGTGTTCCGATGACCATGATGAACAACCTATTTAATAACCTATGAGACTAGTTTAGAAAATTTGAGGTGGTGCGGTAACACTGTCTAAGCTGCTGCAGGAAAAAAAGATTAACGTGCATGCTTAAAATCGATGTGCGCGCTGACCAGAGATCGAATATGCATTTTTTGGTCTTATACAAAACATTCATGAAAACTATCTAATCACAAAAAGAACAGTGCAGTGCAATACCTTGCAGTTCCACTTCTAATGGGTATGTCCACAGCTCTCTCAATGTTGACCAGGATTCGAATCTCTAATGCCGACAGGTTCTGTGCAGTGACTGTTTTTCTCTCCTTGCGTTGTGGCCGCAATGGCCGACGAGGTTCAAACAACTTGACCAGTGTACCTCCAAGCATACTGTGTGGAGAAATTATCCCAGATTAGTACTGGCCATCTCGTTTCAGATGCCAAGCCCGCTACAGAGGGATAAACCCTTCAATGAGATAACTACCCCTCCCTGATATCCCTGAATCTCTATGAAGCTAACCCACCAGTTGGCTTCATAGCTGAATTGGTAGGGCGTCTGCACGTCAAGCAGAAAGTCCGTGGTTCGAATCGTGGTAGAGCCAATTTGTTTTTCACTGCATCCAGATTTCTCAAACTCATGGACATTTGTCCATATTTTTATTGAATTAATTCACCTCGCCGGTCCCTGGGCCATTATTTCTAAAGGAATTCACCTATTCATTTAGTTTTTCTTCTCAGACCTATTGAAGTCCCAACACAACATTTGCAGTTTCCCAAAATTTTACTTCACGAGTTGACAAGTTTACTATTCATTCAATACAAAAACGGTTAAACCATGAATGGAGTTTTCTGGTTTTCTGAAGCATTACTGCATCTATGTTGCTGAAATTTATAAAAAGCAGTTTATCAGCATTATTCTTTAGTAAATGCAGTTTTTCCAATCTTAAACGTTTACCTAATATCAGGGACTTGTTCTTCATTGACGACGTCATGTAGTGAATACTGATGCTGTGCTGCTAGGAATCGAGCCATGATACGCTCACGCACCTGTTGCACAGAAATAATGTAACACTGACTTTACACTCGAGTAGATACCTGTCATTTAATTGGAGGATTGTGTGTCACATGGTGGCATTCAATGTTTCGTTGTGATGGCATAAATTGATGTAAACAGGGCACAGCATTCACTGCCTGCTTATGTTCTGGATAAATTTGGTTTCTGACAAAATCATTGTAAATATACCGAGCTTGAAATGTCATAAAAAAGACATCATGTGGTTATAAAATCTCACAATTTTTTTATTTAATTAATTTTTTTCAATCTGAACACGCTTCTTTAATATACCACAAAGTGAACGAAAATGAACACTGCAGCAAGAATCTTTCTGGGAGCTATTTTTTTTCAAGCTAAAATAAACGAGACTATACGAGACCTGTCCCAGAAACTTGGCCACTGCTGCTCTGTGTGGGTCCGTGTCTTCATGTAGTACTCCCTCTTCCTCTTTCCTCTTGCGTTTCTCATACTCCTAAAGATAACATATGCAAATCATACTCTGATTGAAAGATTAAAGAGGTTGAAAGACGTAACATTCTATCGGTCCGTATATATGCAGCACGATATGTGGCAGAGGGTGTCGTCGTCCCCCCCCCCCATTGTTTCCAAATTGTGTCTTAAACATTTAAGGCATTTTAATGAAATTCCCTTAGCTTGTAGATGGCATTAACAAAAGGGAAGAGTGTGTTGAGGTATAGGGGCGTTAGTGGGAAGGGGGGGGGGGGGGGGGGGGTCCTTTGGTCACATATCGTGCTGGGTATACATGTAGGTTCGTAATGTGTATGAACACCTTTTGTGGCAAGGCTGACTGCTCAAAGAACCGCTGAGGCAGGGTGCGCCACTCTGCCTGAAAATCCACCTTGACCTCCTGCACTTCTAGGGCCGTTTAGGAGATGCATAACTCCAGGGGTCAGCTCATTCCATGCATTGCTGAATAAATCACTTTGTCCAAACAGGGGCCGATTTCACTAACGCTTTGCGATGATCGCTAATGCCCAAATCAATCACTAAACTCGAAATCCATCGCAACTTTGCAATCAACTTCGAAGAGCGATTATCACAAAAACTTAGCGATGGCATTGGCCATCGCTAGTTGTTATTTAGCGATGAATATTTAGCGACGACTAATTTGTCATCGTAAATGGAAACATTCATCGCTAAAATACAATTTCGCGCCATTTGTTTAGTATTTTGAAGGTTTGGTGATCTTCAGTGTGTCTCAAAATGGCGTTTCAGTTGTTGTACATAAACAACGCAAGAGCATTACCGAGAGAGGGGGTTTTCAGGGACAGGACAAATCCTCTGGATTCATACAATGACAAAAAGATGCACAAATATTATCGGTTTACGCAGAATGGTGTCATGAGAATTATTGACATTTTAGAGCCACATCTCCGCCCTTCAACTCTTAGAAGCCACGCACTAGATGCAACCGTTCAAGTATTAAGCTCTCAGGATGCTTCTATTCCACAACATCCGAGCATCATGGCATATCTGTCGCTATAGTGTCTGCGCTCCAGAATCGTGCATCAAGTCACCAAAGTTCTGGTTGTTTACGCGTTACTAAGCGATCGTCCTCGTCCAATAAATTTATTTATAATTAATACTCATCGCTATTGCGACGGCTTTAGTAAAATGCAAAATCCATCGCCATCCCAATAACGATGGATTTTAATTTAGCGATCATTCTAACGATGATCGCAAAATATTGTGTTAGTGAAATCGGCCCCAGGTCCTCATGGACCTGGAGGAAATCACTGAAGCAGAACAGTATTGAGAGCGATTCCGAAGTGACTGGTTGATCAGTGCCTTGTGATCAACAAGTTTACTGTATTCAACCAACTTCTGCTTTATCAAGAATTGAGAGTATTTACTCACAATCAGCAAGGAATCAGGGATCTCTTTTTCAATGAGCGGGATCATCTTGTAGTTCCGGAATTCAGGAGTCTCCGATTGTCGCAATTCGATCATACGCAACCTCTTGAGGGCACTCAACTCATCATCAATTACGAAATTGAATTCCTCCTGAAGCTGCTCCAGACGGAAGAAGTCTGGTATCCTGTACCCCTGCCCATCCTCAGCACGTGCATCCTTGAAAAGGTGCACATCATGTACAAACAGATACACATATCAAATCGAGTACACACGAGTTTGGTCAGTTTTTTCTTGGTCTCAACACCCAAGGAAGTCATCCTGTGGGGTACCGTGGCCGAATGGTTTGGGTCACTGACTCGCAACACTCGGGTGAAAACTTGGGGTTGCGGGTAAAATATCTAAGGAAGAATGTTTGTAAACTAGCCTAAAGAAATTGTAGCTACATACAGTTGTAGTCAGAAGTTTACATAAAACTGGTGTGTTAAAACTGGTGTGTTAAAACTAGTGTGTTAAAACTAGTGTGTTAAAACTAGTGTGTTAAAACTAGTGTGTTAAAACTAGTGTGTTAAAACTAGTGTGTTAAAACTAGTGTGTTAAAACTAGTGTGTTAAAACTAGTGTGTTAAAACTAGTGTGTTAAAACTAGTGTGTTAAAACTAGTGTGTTAAAACTAGTGTGTTAAAACTGGTGTGTTAAAACTGGTGTGTTAAAACTGGTGTGTTAAAACTGGTGTGTTAAAACTGGTGTGTTAAAACTGGTGTGTTAAAACTGGTGTGTTAAAACTGGTGTGTTAAAACTGGTGTGTTAAAACTGGTGTGTTAAAACTAGTGTGTTAAAACTAGTGTGTTAAAACTAGTGTGTTAAAACTGGTGTGTTAAAACTGGTGTGCTTAAACTTGCGTTGTCATTATTTTTGTAACAGTCTTTACATTTTGTGTAATTCCTCACGCGCTTGCAGTACTTAAAACATAGCTTGCATACCTTGCAATGGTTCGGGTAGTGCTGTATTTTGGGTGATGATGGTAGTGGTGTACATGTATATGGGTTTGTCCATGAAGTTGGGGCACGGTGTCCACGTAGCATCGGTATAGTCTGTGTTAATTATATACTGAATATGTATTTACAACTTCAAATTGTTGTTGCAACGGATTGGTATAGTGCCCGGCTATATTCATTCATGTTTTCTTTGGGCAATCTCTCACTGAATATGAGATTCTTGTTTTACCTACGCTACGTGGACACCACATATGTTTAACACTATCAAGACATTTGACTGAGTCTGTGGTTTGGTACACCATAATGCAAGTACTTTTACTGTAGTGGGATATGCTTTTTTTTCTGAAATGAAATATTGACTGAAGTAGCTGGGCTAGAATGAGACACAGTTTGAGATATGATATGTCACAAAACGTGACCCAACTTCATGGACAAACCCATATATATGCAGTATATATATTTTTATGAGGCAACAACCTAAAGCAAGGTTAAGCAACAGACGTAAGTGCAACCAATACATTATTCTCACTCTTTTTGCTGGTTATCACTTGGGCCACGTGGGTCGTGACACCCAAAATGGTGGAAGGCATGACATCACCGTAAAGCAATCTATACTTGTAAGCTTCATGTAATTCAGCTTACAGGCTGCAAATTAAAGTTAAATAAACCCATCAAATAAAAAAAAATTAAAAAATGAAAGTTACCTTCATGAGGTACAGCAAGTTGGCATTAGCAGGGTCGTTGGGGTCTAGGCGGGCCTCTGCTACCCATTTGGCCAGTTTCTCTGGGTCAATCATCCCGGTAGCTCCAATAGCCGCAACAGCATCCAGATGCTTCACAGAACTGTAGACCAATGGACATGTTCCAATAAGAATGTGCAAAGCTGGGATTCCAACTTAAAGTGGCTCAGAAATGGTCAGAATTCGTCAATGATAGGCATATATAGGCCGTATCACATAGCTGCCATCTTGTAGGGCAGTTTCTTTGCTCCTTTAGGACATGCATGGCTGCACACATTGTGCTTACACTGTTTATCAATTAATATGACAAAGGTTACAGCCAAAAGATTGCAGCTATTCAATATGGTCTATATCTTGTGTACAAGATGTAAAACAAAACAGACTTTTCTTGCTTTTTTAACAAGAAAACCAAGAATAAGTAACAAAAGTTACCTGAGAGCATTTGTGTTTTGATTGGCAGGAGGCACCAGTGGGGTGTCGTCATCCCCTAAACCCCAGGACACACTGGACATGAGAATCCCTGATGTAAGCAGTGTCAACTCCTGGGGAGAATCCCCTGACCCTAGCTCAAATGACACTCCTATTGGGAGTGAAATAGCACACAACAATTAAACACAAAATGATGCACATAATAAATACAATTAAAAATAAAACACAAAAGTTATATTGTGACCCAAAGATTGAGGAAGTAGAGAGATGTAACAATTTAATTAGTCAGTAAAACATGTATGAATGTTGTAGCAAGGCTGACTGCAACAGACTCCGGTCAGGGTGGGCCACTCGGGCCTGAATTGCCTCCATGAAATCCCGCACTTCTAGGGCCGTTTGTGATACAAAAGTCAGTTCATCTCATCAGGGTTTAATCAGGTTGATAACTCAACAAAACAGGTTTTCTGAAAATGTCGCATTTCATTGCCGTGGGGATCACTTTGTGCAAGCAAAGGAGGAAAACAATATTGAAAGTGATTCCAAAGTGACTACTCAATTAGTGCCTTGTTCATACATTTGACTTACCACTGCCTACAGCACTGTGATCGTACCCTACATGCTGATCACTACTAAACTCAAACTCCTCTAGATGAACTTTGTCTGATGTGACTTGAGTCTCAGGAACGGCTGAATAGATCTCCGCTAGGAGGCTGTTACTGAAAACACCCGTCTCAAACACCTTCAACAAAAATACACACAATGAAATTAGTGGCTTCAGATCCCGACCCTAGCAGAGCCTTCATCAAAAGCAAGAATGACTAGGGCATGGAGAAAGCAGCTCATTAAACCATGACCCTAGCAGAGCCTTCATCAAAAGCAAGAATGACTAGAGCATTGAGAAAGCAGCTCTTAAACCATGACCCTAGCAGAGCCTTCATCAAAAGCAAGAATGACTAGAGCATGGAGAAAGCAGCTCATTAAACCATGACCCTAGCAGAGCCTTCATCAAAAGCAAGAATGACTAGAGCATGGAGAAAGCAGCTCATTAAACCATGACCCTAGCAGAGCCTTCATCAAAAGCAAGAATGACTAGGGCATGGAGAAAGCAGCTCATCAAACCATGACCCTAGCAGAGCCTTCATCAAAAGCAAGAATGACTAGAGCATGGAGAAAGCAGCTCTTAAACCATGACCCTAGCAGAGCCTTCATCAAAAGCAAGAATGACTAGAGCATGGAGAAAGCAGCTCATTAAACCATGACCCTAGCAGAGCCTTCATCAAAAGCAAGAATGACTAGAGCATGGAGAAAGCAGCACATTAAACCATGACCCTAGCAGAGCCTTCATCAAAAGCAAGAATGACTAGGGCATGGAGAAAGCAGCTCATCAAACCATGACCCTAGCAGAGCCTTCATCAAAAGCAAGAATGACTAGGGCATGGAGAAAGCAGCTCATTAAACCATGACCCTAGCAGAGCCTTCATCAAAAGCAAGAATGACTAGGGCATGGAGAAAGCAGCTCATTAAACCATGACCCTAGCAGAGCCTTCATCAAAAGCAAGAATGACTAGGGCATGGAGAAAGCAGCTCATCAAACCATGACCCTAGCAGAGCCTTCATCAAAAGCAAGAATGACTAGGGCATGGAGAAAGCAGCTCATCAAACCATAACGCTAGGGCAAAACACAAAGAAAGATGGGCAATGATGACTTAACAAAAATACAAATAAATAGTCTCTTGTTAAAACAATTTGCCAAAGTTGGATCTAATGCGGCGGTCACACATTCAGGATTTTTACTGCCGTCCTTGATAGGACCATTCCTGATTAAAATTTGTCAAAAGTCTGATCAAGATCCTGTGATTCGTGACGGGAAATTCAAACTTTTTATTAAAAACAATCAGATAAAATTGTTCAGGAAACGTCCCAATTCAGCCGTTCCCAGCCGAATTCATCCCGATTCTCTAGTTCTCAATCCGATTCCGATCCGATTTGTATCTTTCGCAGGGTAAAAAACGACCGAATCTGTCCTGACAGCGTCCCGATTCTCCCGAATGCGATCCGACAGAGATCAGATAGTGACCCGACAGTGAAACGACGCTCTGGACGTAATCTGGACTTTAATCGGCAAGAAACGGCAATATATATAGTCACGATTGTAATCCGACTAGACAAAATTGGCAGAGTTTCCCGAATGTCGGGAGTGCTTAGCCGACCTCTCCGGACCATTCCCGATCCGTAGGACTCTGTTACGAACGTATACGACTACGTTCAGACAATGATAGGACAATGATAGGACATTCCAGATCATTGAGGATAGTAATCCGACTTTTTCACTTTTCGTGTCGTAGCGCTATCTGATCTCAAATGGGAGCCATAATCGGCACTGTGTGACCCCCGGCATAAGACAAAACATTCTTGGCAAGGTGTTTCTCTCCGTAAGACACCCACCTGGAGAATAACACTCTCAGGCCACTGCACAATCTGAATGTTGAAGATTTCCCCAAAATGGATCGTGAATTCCGACGTCAAAGATCTGCATGAAAATAAATTAAATGATAGAATTTGGACACATCGAAAATGGAACGCCCAAATACATAGCAAGTCCATCGCAATTACTTCACTAGAACTTCACAAGCACGCTGTAAGCCCGTCGCAAGCCCATCACAGATCTGTCACAGGTTCGTCAGAAACCTGTCACAAGCCCACCTCAGCTTTCGCTTAAGGGTATAGTCATTGCTTCTAGATCACCTTGGGTTTATGATCCCAACCATGTCCCTCATTGCAGTTAATATTTGTATTCTGGTTTCTTACTTAATGGCTGTTCGGGACACCTCCTTATGGTTGAAGAGCACTTTGATGAAGCATTTACACTTCTGTACGTCAGACCGGCGTGACTGTTCTGCCTTAGGACATTCATTGGTTGGAGTGATGACGGCCGTGTTGTTAAGCTCTGGCGTGATAATTGGTTCACCTAGGAAAAGCAAAGACGGACAAATGTGACCAACTGTACACAAATAAAAGTTGTATAATTGTAACAATGTCAGCTTAGATATCAATAGCACAATCTCTTCTGAAAATGCAATGCATATTAATTAATTCCATGGTTTTCATAAAGAAAATAACCTCCGCTGCTTACAAACTTCAGATATAGGTGTTTAGGGTGACTTTTTCAGTGGATACAAATTCAATTCAAAGATGGCATGAACCAATTAAAAAATTACTTATTTCATAATCTTTAATATTTAATCAAGCAGTTACACACAACTTTAACATTGTTTCACATTTGTATTTTAATACTTGATGAAATTGGCATAATCTGGCTTGATGATATTGTCAGTTTCAGTGTCTCGGGTTCGAATCCCACTAACCTGGTCTTCGTCGACACTTGAACATTCTCTCCTTCACTGTGACCCTTGCATCCTCTTCATTGAAGCTATATTCCGGTTTGATTGGTTTAGGAATTTCTTCAATGTCGTTTTCGTCTTCCTGAGAAGCTAGATTCTCTTGGGAGCCGCGTTGACTTTTCTTCTTCTTATTTTTCTGTAATGCAACATTTTCAATCAAACATTCACGTTGGTAGAATGTTGCACTTTGCCTTTAGCAAAGTACATTTACTGAGCTGTGTTAAACAATTCTTTTACTTTTCACATCACTTTATTTAATAAAGATTCCACACCCTGAAGACATAGAACCAACCTTAAGTTTGTTGTGTTCTTTCCAAGCAGCCAGCGAGGCCCGATATCGGTTTGTTTCTCCTTGATAATCCTCTTCATATTCCTGCCTCAGTTCTGCTACTGATTCATCTTCAGCTGCTTTCCACTCGGCTTGGTCCAGCGTCTGGTTGCTCTCCTCCCTACAATACAGTTAGGATGTTTCAAAATAGCAGAAAATATCTGCCAATCAGGAGCCAATTTCATAAAGCTGTTTAGCAGAAACAATTGTTTGCTTTATTATAATGGGTCAGCAGTCAAAATCTAGACGCACTACATTATGCCGTATTCCAGTGTTGTAGTACTCGAGTCCAGGACTCGGACTCGAATCACAATTTTCGTGTCACATTGGAAAATGACTCGGACTCAGACTCGACCATGATGACTCGGAGTCGAACATTGCGACTCGTGGTACAACTTACTTGTGTATGCCGAGTTTAACTGGCGTATTGGTGCCGCCTTGCTCCTGTCGTATTGGTACAACTTACTTGTGTATGCCGAGTTTAACTGGCGTATTGGTGCCGCCTTGCTCCTGTCCTATTGGTACAACTTACTTGTGTATGCCGAGTTTAACTGGCGTATTGGTGCAGCCTTGCTCCTGTCATATTGGTACAACTTACTGGTGTATGCTGAGTTTAACTGGCGTATTGGTGCAGCCTCGCTCCCGTCATATTGGTACAACTTACTTGTGTATGCTGAGTTTAACTGGCGTATTGGTGCAGCCTCGCTCCTGTCGTATTGGTACAACTTACTTGTGTATGCCGAGTTTAACTGGCGTATTGGTGCAGCCTTGCTCCTGTCATATTGGTACAACTTACTGGTGTATGCTGAGTTTAACTGGCGTATTGGTGCAGCCTTGCTCCTGTCCTATTGGTACAACTTACTTGTGTATGCTGAGTTTGACTGGCGTATTGGTGCAGCCTTGCTCCTGTCCTATTGATACAACTTACTTGTGTATGCTGAGTTTGACTGGCGTATTGGTGCAGCCTTACTCCTGTCATATTGGTACAACTTACTGGTGTATGCTGAGTTTAACTGGCGTATTGGTGCAGCCTTACTCCTGTCCTATTGGTACAACTTACTTGTGTATGCCGAGTTTAACTGGCGTATTGGTGCAGCCTTGCTCCTGTCGTATTGGTACAACTTACTTGTGTATGCCGAGTTTAACTGGCGTATTGGTGCAGCCTTGCTCCTGTCATATTGGTACAACTTACTTGTGTATGCCGAGTTTAACTGGCGTATTGGTGCATCCTTACTCCTGTCATATTGGTACAACTTACTTGTGTATGCCGAGTTTAACTGGCGTATTGGTGCATCCTTACTCCTGTCATATTGGTACAACTTACTTGTGTATGCTGAGTTTAACTGGCGTATTGGTGCCGCCTTGCTCCTGTCATATTGGTACAACTTACTTGTGTATGCCGAGTTTAAGTGGCGTATTGGTGCCGCCTTGCTCCTGTCATATTGGTACAACTTACTTGTGTATGCCGAGTTTAACTGGCGTATTGGTGCCGCCTTGCTCCTGTCATATTGGTACAACTTACTTGTGTATGCTGAGTTTAACTGGCGTATTGGTGCAGCCTTGCTCCTGTCCTATTGGTACAACTTACTGGTGTATGCCGAGTTTGACTGGCGTATTGGTGCAGCCTTGCTCCTGTCATATTGGTACAACTTACTTGTGTATGCTGAGTTTAACTGGCGTATTGGTGCATCCTTACTCCTGTCATATTGGTACAACTTACTTGTGTATGCCGAGTTTAACTGGCGTATTGGTGCCGCCTTGCTCCTGTCGTATTGGTACAACTTACTTGTGTATGCTGAGTTTAACTGGCGTATTGGTGCAGCCTTGCTCCTGTCGTATTGGTACAACTTACTTGTGTATGCCGAGTTTGACTGGCGTATTGGTGCCGCCTTGCTCCTGTCCTATTGGTACAACTTACTTGTGTATGCCGAGTTTAACTGGCGTATTGGTGCCGCCTTGCTCCTGTCGTATTGGTACAACTTACTTGTGTATGCTGAGTTTAACTGGCGTATTGGTGCAGCCTTGCTCCTGTCGTATTGGTACAACTTACTTGTGTATGCTGAGTTTAACTGGCGTATTGGTGCATCCTTGCTCCTGTCATTTTGGTACAACTTACTTGTGTATGCTGAGTTTAACTGGCGTATTGGTGCAGCCTTGCTCCTGTCATATTGGTACAACTTACTGGTGTATGCCGAGTTTGACTGGCGTATTGGTGCAGCCTTGCTCCTGTCATATTGGTACAACTTACTTGTGTATGCTGAGTTTAACTGGCGTATTGGTGCAGCCTTGCTCCTGTCATATTGGTACAACTTACTTGTGTATGCCGAGTTTAACTGGCGTATTGGTGCAGCATTGCTCCTGTCATATTGGTACAACTTACTTGTGTATGCCGAGTTTAAAGGCCCAGTGGATCATTTGCAATGACCCCAAAAAGTAATCGACGAGTTTACAGGGGAAAAGTTCTCAAAGTAAAGATTGCATTAATAGCAACTATCCAATGAAGGGTTTTTGCTCAAAATGATATAATTTTACCAGAAAATAAGCCGTAAAGATGAAATTATCTAGATCGTTTGCAAACGATTTACTTATTTTTGGTTCGCATCTACGCGGTCCAAAATGCATGGGCGCTGTGTACTCCGTGTGCGTGTTCCAACGCGATGCATTTTTATGGATCGCGCGCACACGCAGTATGTGCGCCACAGAGTGCATGACGCAAGCCACATAGTACCCGATCAACTGAGAACGAATATTTGAAACACCCCGCCAAGACCAGGAAAATGCATATGGATTTTCATGGTTTTTTTAAACGTGGTATATTTGACAAAGCTGAAATTTCTTCGGATGAGTTTGTTGATGTCTTTCTTTTGATTTATAATGGTTTTATTCGCAGAATCGCTCAAAAACAGATCATCTACAGGGCCTTTAACTGGCGTATTGGTGCAGCCTTGCTCCTGTCATATTGGTACAACTTACTGGTGTATGCCGAGTTTGACTGGCGTATTGGTGCAGCCTTGCTCCTGTCATATTGGTACAACTTACTTGTGTATGCCGAGTTTAACTGGCGTATTGGTGCAGCCTTGCTCCTGTCATATTGGTACAACTTACTTGTGTATGCCGAGTTTAACTGGCGTATTGGTGCAGCATTGCTCCTGTCATATTGGTACAACTTACTTGTGTATGCCGAGTTTAACTGGCGTATTGGTGCAGCCTTGCTCCTGTCGTATTGGTACAACTTACTTGTGTATGCTGAGTTTAACTGGCGTATTGGTGCAGCCTTGCTCCTGTCATATTGGTACAACTCACTTGTGTATGCTGAGTTTAACTGGCGTATTGGTGCAGCCTTGCTCCTGTCGTAGTGCCTTGACATCTTTCCAAACTTTAAGGATGTTTCTGAGAAGCTGCCGGTCATGAAGGAGCTCATTATCCCGTAACCTCCTCACTTCCCTACATAACACAATGAAAAAATCTTTCACACTGCTGCAAATATACACAACAACAAAAGTTATACAAGGAGGCTGAGAAATGTAACATAAATCAGTAACATGTAGCAAGGCTGACTGCACCAGCCTCTGTAAGAGCCACTGAGGCAGGGTGCGCCACTCAAGCTCATCCCACGAAAATTGATTTTCTGAGAGCCCTTATCTACTGGGTTCTCCCCTAAAAATGTCATATTTCATTACTGTGGGAATCACTTTGTTCAAAATGGTCCTTTTGGACCTAGGGGAAACAAAAAATCACTGACTGGTCGATCAGTGCCTTGTTATCCAAAAGTTGACTTTGTTCAACAATGCTTTGTTGCGATCAAGAATTTATATTTTGGGAAATTTGTCTTTCATTTTTGGGAGAGTACATGTACATGTATACAATAAACTCTTGTTATAGCGCTCTCGAAGGACCGAACCTTTGTGAGCGTTATATCCAAATAGCGCAGTAACCAATGCATATATGTATGTACATCTACACTTAATGCACGGTACATGTATGCACGGTACATGTACATGTACAGTAAAAACAACAAACGTACGTATGGCATACGTGCTTCGCACAATCTGGAGATTTGTACTGTAATGTAGGCCTATTTGTATTTTATGTGTAAGTTTGAAGATTTGTATTTATATGTACAAGGTCAAATAAAATGATTGTCTGAGCTCACTGAGAAGAGTTCTTGGACTTGGACTTGTGTTGACAAATAAAACGGTAATTTCTTCAAGTATTTTGTGACGTGTTTGTGTTATTTCGTTTTCAATTAATAACCACAAAATGGAAATTAAGTGGAAAATATGGACAATTAAGTTGTCATTTTGGCTGACAAATACATTAATTAGCCTTTAGTTGGGTTTTGGTGTGTGAAAAACGAAAAAAGGAAGGAGTCGTCCGGATAACGGCCGAAACATAACGATACAACTTGTGGAAAAAGTCGGGAATGTTTTCAGTTTTCCCACGGTTAAAATGATAAATTTTTCCGACCTACATATAGTTCAGCAGACATTGTATCTGTAGGCATGTTTTGGGTGGCTAAACGTAAATCCTGACAATAGGCATGATAAATGCACCGTAAATTGTACCAAAAAAATTAATGGTTGGGGTTCAACATGGCTCAACGCCGGATTCTAGGCAGGCTAGGCCGGCCGGCATATCACGATCCTATCGCTCCCTTGGAGCGGCCCCAGACAGCGCGATCACGTGTTGTGTGGTCTAGTATTTTATGCAAGGGGTGACGTATGACATGTATTTTCCCCCAAGATTTTACTAAATAACGATATGACAATTATGGTTTTTCCATAAAAAAGTTAATACAATACTTGCCTAATAAGCTAAACATTTAATCACTTTATAAGCCCGTAATTTTTGAAAGCTAGTCACAAAAGCAAACACCCCATGCACAAAATTGGAAGGTCCGTGTCACACGTGCTACATCGCCCACAGACTAGACTGGACTCAGTGGGTGCAGGTCAACTCGACCGTTGTGCATTCAAACTTAGTCAAGTCAAAAGTGGCAGTGTGCAAAAGCGAAGCAAAGGCGAATCATCGGGAAAACTTATATGAAGTCTAACATTTAAATGTAGGTGTACAACCATTCGCGTGGGGCCGACCAGGGATTCGCGTGTATAGACCATATTGAATAGCTGCCATCTTGTAGGGCAGTTGCTCCGTGACAGCATGCATGGTTGCACATTGTGTGCTTAGATTGTTGACCGATTTAAATAACAAAAGTTGCCCTGCAAGATGGCAGCTATTTGATACTGTCTATATTCCACTCACTTGATTTCATTCTTGTAATCCATCAATCTTTTTGAGCTTTGGTCTACAATGGAAGCTTCTGGATCCATCTTCCTGGATTTCAAGTCACGTAACTGGGCCTCGAGGTTGTTGACGGCCACCTTTAAAGCATGCAGCTGGGGACAAAGGTTTGGATTATCACGTTGATTATGTAGACTGCGATGCAATGTCATTAATGTTGTATTCTATGTCTTAATCGAGAATGGCACAACCACAGTTGCCATGTTCTCGATTGTGGCAGTGGATGAGAGGGATGTCTTGTGCAAAGCCTCAACATCGACGTCATCACGATGCAGTCCACATAGTTGATGTGCCTATTAATAAGGTTGATTTAGCATCTAAACAAACTAAAGATCTTCAAATCTGAATCTTCTGATTTCCCAAAAACAAATATTCGATCCTCCACTTTGGTAATAGAGGTACAACTGTTATAATCAATTCAGTCTCAATTCAGTCTCAACCCCTCCCCCCCCCCCCCCCCCCCCCCCCCCCCCTCCCCCCCGTTTGACCACAATACCTTTTCAGTCAGGTAACAAGCAGTATCCCTCTGTTTCCTTTTCAAGAAGTGGTCATACATTTGTTGGAGCTTTGAAGCTAAGACATGCTCTTTACTGAAGAGAGAATGATGAGTGAAGACTAGTGTGTTGATGTCAATGTCTAACTGGTACTGGGCCTGCAAGTTGTTTCCATCAAGGCCATCGATGTAATGGTGGTCAAATGCCGTTCTTACAGCCTATAGGAAAATATACGGTTAAAAAAGGGACACAAGATCGAGGATGCAGAGAGATATAACAGTAATATCTATGAACACCTTTTGTGAAAAGGCTGATTGTACCAGCCTCCATAAGAGCCACTGTGGCACGGTACAAGACAGAGAATTTCTCATTTAACCCACCATGAGGTGCTTTCGGAAGGCACATTTTTATAATTTTATAATACCAAAAACACCTTTGGGCCAATGCATACTTCAGTCAATCAAGCTGAACCCGCGTGACCAATTATGACCAATCACAACACAGGTACGCAGACAACACACAGTTTTCTCCAATGAATCTGTGATTTTATCATTGCTTCGTTTTGTGAGGCATAGCAACAATAACTAAGCAGGCGGGGTTAATTGGGCAATCTCGAAACTATATGCTTTCCTCTTGAACTCCATATAATCCTCCATGTAACCCCTGTTTCCCCCCCCCCCCCCCACCCCCCTCCCCCCGTCCCCATTAGAGCTTGTATAGTCACCTATATTGTTGAGTTTACTCACCAGTCAGGTCGACCCTGGGAAATCTGGGCCACTTGCCAAGCCCCATTCATTTGTGTATGCTGCATAATAGACGCTATCAATCATCCTACTTCTGGACCAGTGACACAATGTAACGAACAGTTGTTTGCAACCAATGGCCCGACGGAGAAATAGCCCGAGCTAGGTTTCCCCTGTGAGTTCCTGTGTAATTTTATGTGCGGTGCAATTCCTACCTTATTGTACACTATCTGTAGACCTGGTTCCCTTTCTTCGTTGCTCAGAATTTTTGGTCTTGTCGGTGTTTCTTTCAAAGGATCTGGTAAAACCTTGATGCGTCCATCATCTCCGAACCACTCGCCTCCCTACATAGTTACAAGTAAGGAAACAGTTTACATTCATGTAAAGAAGAGACAGTCTTTCAGTATACATTCTGGTTCAGTTTTGGTCTTTTGGTCTTAGTCTCAGACTGCCTAGTCTACACACCTTATCTGGTCGATTGAGTAGCCTATGTTCCATGACATTCTGGTTCAGTTTGGGTCTTTTGGTCTAAGTCTCAGACTGCATAGTCTTGACTTTAATGCTGCTACACATACACACCTTATCTGGTCGATTGAGTAGCCTATGTTCCATGACATTCTGGTTCAGTTTGGGTCTTTTGGTCTTAGTCTCAGACTGCATAGTCTTGACTATAATGCTGCTACACATACACACCTTATCTGGTCGATTGAGTAGCCTATGTTCCATGACATTCTGGTTCAGTTTGGGTCTTTTGGTCTTAGTCTCAGACTGCCTAGTCTTGACTATAATGCTGCTACACATACACACCTTATCTGGTCGATTGAGTAGCCTATGTTCCATGACATTCTGGTTCAGTTTGGGTCTTTTGGTCTTAGTCTCAGAATGCCTAGTCTTGACTTTAATGCTGCTACACATACACACCTTATCTGGTCGATTGAGTAGCCTATGTTCCATGACATTCTGGTTCAGTTTGGGTCTTTTGGTCTTAGTCTCAGAATGCCTAGTCTTGACTTTAATGCTGCTACACATACACACCTTATCTGGTCGATTGAGTAGCCTATGTTCCATGACATTCTGGTTCAGTTTGGGTCTTTTGGTCTAAGTCTCAGACTGCATAGTCTTGACTTTAATGCTGCTACACATACACACCTTATCTGGTCGATTGAGTAGCCTATGTTCCATGACATTCTGGTTCAGTTTGGGTCTTTTGGTCTTAGTCTCAGACTGCCTAGTCTACACACCTTATCTGGTCGATTGAGTAGCCTATGTTCCATGACATTCTGGTTCAGTTTGGGTCTTTTGGTCTAAGTCTCAGACTGCATAGTCCTGACTTTAATGCTGCTACACATACACACCTTATCTGGTCGATTGAGTAGACTATGTTCCATGACATTCTGGTTCAGTTTGGGTCTTTTGGTCTTAGTCTCAGACTGCCTAGTCTTGACTATAATGCTGCTACACATACACACCTTATCTGGTCGATTGAGTAGCCTATGTTCCATGACATTCTGGTTCAGTTTGGGTCTTTTGGTCTTAGTCTCAGACTGCCTAGTCTTGACTATAATGCTGCTACACATACACACCTTATCTGGTCGATTGAGTAGCCTATGTTCCATGACATTCTGGTTCAGTTTGGGTCTTTTGGTCTTAGTCTCAGACTGCATAGTCCTGACTATAATGCTGCTACACATACACACCTTATCTGGTCGATTGAGTAGCCTATGTTCCATGACATTCTGGTTCAGTTTGGGTCTTTTGGTCTTAGTCTCAGACTGCATAGTCTTGACTATAATGCTGCTACACATACACACCTTATCTGGTCGATTGAGTAGCCTATGTTCCATGACATTCTGGTTCAGTTTGGGTCTTTTGGTCTTAGTCTCAGACTGCCTAGTCTTGACTATAATGCTGCTACACATACACACCTTATCTGGTCGATTGAGTAGCCTATGTTCCATGACATTCTGGTTCAGTTTGGGTCTTTTGGTCTTAGTCTCAGACTGCATAGTCTTGACTATAATGCTGCTACACATACACACCTTATCTGGTCGATTGAGTAGCCTATGTTCCATGACATTCTGGTTCAGTTTGGGTCTTTTGGTCTAAGTCTCAGACTGCATAGTCTTGACTATAATGCTGCTACACATACACACCTTATCTGGTCGATTGAGTAGACTATGTTCCATGACATTCTGGTTCAGTTTGGGTCTTTTGGTCTTAGTCTCAGAATGCCTAGTCCTGACTATAATGCTGCTACACATACACACCTTATCTGGTCGATTGAGTAGCCTATGTTCCATGACATTCTGGTTCAGTTTGGGTCTTTTGGTCTTAGTCTCAGACTGCATAGTCTTGACTATAATGCTGCTACACATACACACCTTATCTGGTCGATTGAGTAGCCTATGTTCCATGACATTCTGGTTCAGTTTGGGTCTTTTGGTCTAAGTCTCAGACTGCCTAGTCCTGACTATAATGCTGCTACACATACACACCTTATCTGGTCGATTGAGTAGCCTATGTTCCATGACATTCTGGTTCAGTTTGGGTCTTTTGGTCTAAGTCTCAGACTGCATAGTCCTGACTTTAATGCTGCTACACATACACACCTTATCTGGTCGATTGAGTAGCCTATGTTCCATGACATTCTGGTTCAGTTTGGGTCTTTTGGTCTTAGTCTCAGACTGCCTAGTCCTGACTATAATGCTGCTACACATACACACCTTATCTGGTCGATTGAGTAGACTATGTTCCATGACATTCTGGTTCAGTTTGGGTCTTTTGGTCTTAGTCTCAGAATGCCTAGTCCTGACTATAATGCTGCTACACATACACACCTTATCTGGTCGATTGAGTAGCCTATGTTCCATGACATTCTGGTTCAGTTTGGGTCTTTTGGTCTTAGTCTCAGAATGCCTAGTCTTGACTTTAATGCTGCTACACATACACACCTTATCTGGTCGATTGAGTAGCCTATGTTCCATGACATTCTGGTTCAGTTTGGGTCTTTTGGTCTTAGTCTCAGACTGCATAGTCTTGACTTTAATGCTGCTACACATACATACCTTATCTGGTCGATTGAGTAGCCTATGTTCCATGACATTCTGGTTCAGTTTGGGTCTTTTGGTCTTAGTCTCAGACTGCATAGTCTTGACTTTAATGCTGCTACACATACACACCTTATCTGGTCGATTGAGTAGCCTATGTTCCATGACATTCTGGTTCAGTTTGGGTCTTTTGGTCTTAGTCTCAGACTGCATAGTCTTGACTTTAATGCTGCTACACATACACACCTTATCTGGTCGATTGAGTAGCCTATGTTCCATGACATTCTGGTTCAGTTTGGGTCTTTTGGTCTTAGTCTCAGACTGCCTAGTCCTGACTATAATGCTGCTACACATACACACCTTATCTGGTCGATTGAGTAGCCTATGTTCCATGACATTCTGGTTCAGTTTGGGTCTTTTGGTCTTAGTCTCAGACTGCCTAGTCCTGACTATAATGCTGCTACACATACACACCTTATCTGGTCGATTGAGTAGCCTATGTTCCATGACATTCTGGTTCAGTTTGGGTCTTTTGGTCTTAGTCTCAGACTGCCTAGTCCTGACTATAATGCTGCTACACATACACACCTTATCTGGTCGATTGAGTAGCCTATGTTCCATGACATTCTGGTTCAGTTTGGGTCTTTTGGTCTTAGTCTCAGAATGCCTAGTCCTGACTATAATGCTGCTACACATACACACCTTATCTGGTCGATTGAGTAGCCTATGTTCCATGACATTCTGGTTCAGTTTGGGTCTTTTGGTCTTAGTCTCAGACTGCATAGTCTTGACTTTAATGCTGCTACACATACACACCTTATCTGGTCGATTGAGTAGCCTATGTTCCATGACATTCTGGTTCAGTTTGGGTCTTTTGGTCTTAGTCTCAGACTGCCTAGTCCTGACTATAATGCTGCTACACATACACACCTTATCTGGTCGATTGAGTAGCCTATGTTCCATGACATTCTGGTTCAGTTTGGGTCTTTTGGTCTTAGTCTCAGACTGCATAGTCTTGACTATAATGCTGCTACACATACACACCTTATCTGGTCGATTGAGTAGCCTATGTTCCATGACATTCTGGTTCAGTTTGGGTCTTTTGGTCTTAGTCTCAGACTGCCTAGTCTTGACTATAATGCTGCTACACATACACACCTTATCTGGTCGATTGAGTAGCCTATGTTCCATGACATTCTGGTTCAGTTTGGGTCTTTTGGTCTTAGTCTCAGAATGCCTAGTCTTGACTTTAATGCTGCTACACATACACACCTTATCTGGTCGATTGAGTAGCCTATGTTCCATGACATTCTGGTTCAGTTTGGGTCTTTTGGTCTTAGTCTCAGACTGCATAGTCTTGACTATAATGCTGCTACACATACACACCTTATCTGGTCGATTGAGTAGCCTATGTTCCATGACATTCTGGTTCAGTTTGGGTCTTTTGGTCTAAGTCTCAGACTGCATAGTCTTGACTATAATGCTGCTACACATACACACCTTATCTGGTCGATTGAGTAGCCTATGTTCCATGACATTCTGGTTCAGTTTGGGTCTTTTGGTCTTAGTCTCAAACTGCCTAGTCTTGACTATAATGCTGCTACACATACACACCTTATCTGGTCGATTGAGTAGCCTATGTTCCATGACATTCTGGTTCAGTTTGGGTCTTTTGGTCTTAGTCTCAGACTGCATAGTCTTGACTATAATGCTGCTACACATACACACCTTATCTGGTCGATTGAGTAGCCTATGTTCCATGACATTCTGGTTCAGTTTGGGTCTTTTGGTCTAAGTCTCAGACTGCATAGTCTTGACTATAATGCTGCTACACATACACACCTTATCTGGTCGATTGAGTAGCCTATGTTCCATGACATTCTGGTTCAGTTAGGGTCTTTTGGTCTAAGTCTCAGACTGCATAGTCTTGACTATAATGCTGCTACACATACACACCTTATCTGGTCGATTGAGTAGACTATGTTCCATGACATTCTGGTTCAGTTTGGGTCTTTTGGTCTTAGTCTCAGAATGCCTAGTCTTGACTTTAATGCTGCTACACATACACACCTTATCTGGTCGATTGAGTAGCCTATGTTCCGTGACATTCTGGTTCAGTTTGGGTCTTTTGGTCTTAGTCTCAGACTGCATAGTCTTGACTATAATGCTGCTACACATACACACCTTATCTGGTCGATTGAGTAGCCTATGTTCCATGACATTCTGGTTCAGTTTGGGTCTTTTGGTCTTAGTCTCAGACTGCCTAGTCTTGACTATAATGCTGCTACACATACACACCTTATCTGGTCGATTGAGTAGCCTATGTTCCATGACATTCTGGTTCAGTTTGGGTCTTTTGGTCTTAGTCTCAGAATGCCTAGTCTTGACTTTAATGCTGCTACACATACACACCTTATCTGGTCGATTGAGTAGCCTATGTTCCGTGACATTCTGGTTCAGTTTGGGTCTTTTGGTCTTAGTCTCAGACTGCATAGTCTTGACTATAATGCTGCTACACATACACACCTTATCTGGTCGATTGAGTAGCCTATGTTCCATGACATTCTGGTTCAGTTTGGGTCTTTTGGTCTTAGTCTCAGACTGCATAGTCTTGACTTTAATGCTGCTACACATACACACCTTATCTGGTCGATTGAGTAGCCTATGTTCCATGACATTCTGGTTCAGTTTGGGTCTTTTGGTCTTAGTCTCAGACTGCATAGTCCTGACTATAATGCTGCTACACATACACACCTTATCTGGTCGATTGAGTAGCCTATGTTCCATGACATTCTGGTTCAGTTTGGGTCTTTTGGTCTTAGTCTCAGAATGCCTAGTCTTGACTTTAATGCTGCTACACATACACACCTTATCTGGTCGATTGAGTAGCCTATGTTCCATGACATTCTGGTTCAGTTTGGGTCTTTTGGTCTTAGTCTCAGACTGCATAGTCTTGACTTTAATGCTGCTACACATACACACCTTATCTGGTCGATTGAGTAGCCTATGTTCCATGACATTCTGGTTCAGTTTGGGTCTTTTGGTCTTAGTCTCAGACTGCCTAGTCCTGACTATAATGCTGCTACACATACACACCTTATCTGGTCGATTGAGTAGCCTATGTTCCATGACATTCTGGTTCAGTTTGGGTCTTTTGGTCTTAGTCTCAGAATGCCTAGTCTTGACTTTAATGCTGCTACACATACACACCTTATCTGGTCGATTGAGTAGCCTATGTTCCATGACATTCTGGTTCAGTTTGGGTCTTTTGGTCTTAGTCTCAGACTGCCTAGTCCTGACTATAATGCTGCTACACATACACACCTTATCTGGTCGATTGAGTAGCCTATGTTCCATGACATTCTGGTTCAGTTTGGGTCTTTTGGTCTTAGTCTCAGAATGCCTAGTCTTGACTTTAATGCTGCTACACATACACACCTTATCTGGTCGATTGAGTAGCCTATGTTCCGTGACATTCTGGTTCAGTTTGGGTCTTTTGGTCTTAGTCTCAGACTGCATAGTCTTGACTATAATGCTGCTACACATACACACCTTATCTGGTCGATTGAGTAGCCTATGTTCCATGACATTCTGGTTCAGTTTGGGTCTTTTGGTCTTAGTCTCAGACTGCATAGTCTTGACTATAATGCTGCTACACATACACACCTTATCTGGTCGATTGAGTAGCCTATGTTCCATGACATTCTGGTTCAGTTTGGGTCTTTTGGTCTAAGTCTCAGACTGCATAGTCTTGACTATAATGCTGCTACACATACACACCT
The DNA here is from genome assembly GCA_037783545.1 of Henricia sp. BOLD:AAB3569. NCBI lineage: Eukaryota > Metazoa > Echinodermata > Asteroidea > Spinulosida > Echinasteridae > Henricia > Henricia sp. BOLD:AAB3569. Next base: position 2,970,637 of record JBBELK010000340.1, on the reverse strand, counting down.
TATCTGGTCGATTGAGTAGCCTATGTTCCATGACATTCTGGTTCAGTTTGGGTCTTTTGGTCTTAGTCTCAGACTGCCTAGTCTTGACTATAATGCTGCTACACATACACACCTTATCTGGTCGATTGAGTAGCCTATGTTCCATGACATTCTGGTTCAGTTTGGGTCTTTTGGTCTTAGTCTCAGACTGCATAGTCTTGACTATAATGCTGCTACACATACACACCTTATCTGGTCGATTGAGTAGCCTATGTTCCATGACATTCTGGTTCAGTTTGGGTCTTTTGGTCTAAGTCTCAGACTGCATAGTCTTGACTATAATGCTGCTACACATACACACCTTATCTGGTCGATTGAGTAGCCTATGTTCCATGACATTCTGGTTCAGTTTGGGTCTTTTGGTCTAAGTCTCAGACTGCATAGTCTTGACTATAATGCTGCTACACATAAACACCTTATATGGTCGATTGAGTAGACTATGTTCCATGACATTCTGGTTCAGTTTGGGTCTTTTGGTCTTAGTCTCAGAATGCCTAGTCTTGACTTTAATGCTGCTACACATACACACCTTATCTGGTCGATTGAGTAGCCTATGTTCCGTGACATTCTGGTTCAGTTTGGGTCTTTTGGTCTTAGTCTCAGACTGCATAGTCTTGACTATAATGCTGCTACACATACACACCTTATCTGGTCGATTGAGTAGCCTATGTTCCATGACATTCTGGTTCAGTTTGGGTCTTTTGGTCTTAGTCTCAGACTGCCTAGTCTTGACTATAATGCTGCTACACATACACACCTTATCTGGTCGATTGAGTAGCCTATGTTCCATGACATTCTGGTTCAGTTTGGGTCTTTTGGTCTTAGTCTCAGACTGCCTAGTCTTGACTATAATGCTGCTACACATACACACCTTATCTGGTCGATTGAGTAGCCTATGTTCCATGACATTCTGGTTCAGTTTGGGTCTTTTGGTCTTAGTCTCAGAATGCCTAGTCTTGACTTTAATGCTGCTACACATACACACCTTATCTGGTCGATTGAGTAGCCTATGTTCCGTGACATTCTGGTTCAGTTTGGGTCTTTTGGTCTTAGTCTCAGACTGCATAGTCTTGACTATAATGCTGCTACACATACACACCTTATCTGGTCGATTGAGTAGCCTATGTTCCATGACATTCTGGTTCAGTTTGGGTCTTTTGGTCTTAGTCTCAGACTGCATAGTCTTGACTTTAATGCTGCTACACATACACACCTTATCTGGTCGATTGAGTAGCCTATGTTCCATGACATTCTGGTTCAGTTTGGGTCTTTTGGTCTTAGTCTCAGACTGCATAGTCCTGACTATAATGCTGCTACACATACACACCTTATCTGGTCGATTGAGTAGCCTATGTTCCATGACATTCTGGTTCAGTTTGGGTCTTTTGGTCTTAGTCTCAGAATGCCTAGTCTTGACTTTAATGCTGCTACACATACACACCTTATCTGGTCGATTGAGTAGCCTATGTTCCATGACATTCTGGTTCAGTTTGGGTCTTTTGGTCTTAGTCTCAGACTGCATAGTCTTGACTTTAATGCTGCTACACATACACACCTTATCTGGTCGATTGAGTAGCCTATGTTCCATGACATTCTGGTTCAGTTTGGGTCTTTTGGTCTTAGTCTCAGACTGCCTAGTCCTGACTATAATGCTGCTACACATACACACCTTATCTGGTCGATTGAGTAGCCTATGTTCCATGACATTCTGGTTCAGTTTGGGTCTTTTGGTCTTAGTCTCAGAATGCCTAGTCTTGACTTTAATGCTGCTACACATACACACCTTATCTGGTCGATTGAGTAGCCTATGTTCCATGACATTCTGGTTCAGTTTGGGTCTTTTGGTCTTAGTCTCAGACTGCCTAGTCCTGACTATAATGCTGCTACACATACACACCTTATCTGGTCGATTGAGTAGCCTATGTTCCATGACATTCTGGTTCAGTTTGGGTCTTTTGGTCTTAGTCTCAGAATGCCTAGTCTTGACTTTAATGCTGCTACACATACACACCTTATCTGGTCGATTGAGTAGCCTATGTTCCATGACATTCTGGTTCAGTTTGGGTCTTTTGGTCTTAGTCTCAGACTGCATAGTCTTGACTATAATGCTGCTACACATACACACCTTATCTGGTCGATTGAGTAGCCTATGTTCCACGACATTCTGGTTCAGTTTGGGTCTTTTGGTCTAAGTCTCAGACTGCATAGTCTTGACTATAATGCTGCTACACATACACACCTTATCTGGTCGATTGAGTAGACTATGTTCCATGACATTCTGGTTCAGTTTGGGTCTTTTGGTCTTAGTCTCAGAATGCCTAGTCCTGACTATAATGCTGCTACACATACACACCTTATCTGGTCGATTGAGTAGCCTATGTTCCATGACATTCTGGTTCAGTTTGGGTCTTTTGGTCTTAGTCTCAGACTGCATAGTCTTGACTATAATGCTGCTACACATACACACCTTATCTGGTCGATTGAGTAGCCTATGTTCCATGACATTCTGGTTCAGTTTGGGTCTTTTGGTCTAAGTCTCAGACTGCCTAGTCCTGACTATAATGCTGCTACACATACACACCTTATCTGGTCGATTGAGTAGCCTATGTTCCATGACATTCTGGTTCAGTTTGGGTCTTTTGGTCTAAGTCTCAGACTGCATAGTCCTGACTTTAATGCTGCTACACATACACACCTTATCTGGTCGATTGAGTAGCCTATGTTCCATGACATTCTGGTTCAGTTTGGGTCTTTTGGTCTTAGTCTCAGACTGCCTAGTCCTGACTATAATGCTGCTACACATACACACCTTATCTGGTCGATTGAGTAGACTATGTTCCATGACATTCTGGTTCAGTTTGGGTCTTTTGGTCTTAGTCTCAGAATGCCTAGTCCTGACTATAATGCTGCTACACATACACACCTTATCTGGTCGATTGAGTAGCCTATGTTCCATGACATTCTGGTTCAGTTTGGGTCTTTTGGTCTTAGTCTCAGAATGCCTAGTCTTGACTTTAATGCTGCTACACATACACACCTTATCTGGTCGATTGAGTAGCCTATGTTCCATGACATTCTGGTTCAGTTTGGGTCTTTTGGTCTTAGTCTCAGACTGCATAGTCTTGACTTTAATGCTGCTACACATACACACCTTATCTGGTCGATTGAGTAGCCTATGTTCCATGACATTCTGGTTCAGTTTGGGTCTTTTGGTCTTAGTCTCAGACTGCATAGTCTTGACTTTAATGCTGCTACACATACACACCTTATCTGGTCGATTGAGTAGCCTATGTTCCATGACATTCTGGTTCAGTTTGGGTCTTTTGGTCTTAGTCTCAGACTGCCTAGTCCTGACTATAATGCTGCTACACATACACACCTTATCTGGTCGATTGAGTAGCCTATGTTCCATGACATTCTGGTTCAGTTTGGGTCTTTTGGTCTTAGTCTCAGACTGCCTAGTCCTGACTATAATGCTGCTACACATACACACCTTATCTGGTCGATTGAGTAGCCTATGTTCCATGACATTCTGGTTCAGTTTGGGTCTTTTGGTCTTAGTCTCAGACTGCCTAGTCCTGACTATAATGCTGCTACACATACACACCTTATCTGGTCGATTGAGTAGCCTATGTTCCATGACATTCTGGTTCAGTTTGGGTCTTTTGGTCTTAGTCTCAGAATGCCTAGTCCTGACTATAATGCTGCTACACATACACACCTTATCTGGTCGATTGAGTAGCCTATGTTCCATGACATTCTGGTTCAGTTTGGGTCTTTTGGTCTTAGTCTCAGACTGCATAGTCTTGACTTTAATGCTGCTACACATACACACCTTATCTGGTCGATTGAGTAGCCTATGTTCCATGACATTCTGGTTCAGTTTGGGTCTTTTGGTCTTAGTCTCAGACTGCCTAGTCCTGACTATAATGCTGCTACACATACACACCTTATCTGGTCGATTGAGTAGCCTATGTTCCATGACATTCTGGTTCAGTTTGGGTCTTTTGGTCTTAGTCTCAGACTGCATAGTCTTGACTATAATGCTGCTACACATACACACCTTATCTGGTCGATTGAGTAGCCTATGTTCCATGACATTCTGGTTCAGTTTGGGTCTTTTGGTCTTAGTCTCAGACTGCCTAGTCTTGACTATAATGCTGCTACACATACACACCTTATCTGGTCGATTGAGTAGCCTATGTTCCATGACATTCTGGTTCAGTTTGGGTCTTTTGGTCTTAGTCTCAGAATGCCTAGTCTTGACTTTAATGCTGCTACACATACACACCTTATCTGGTCGATTGAGTAGCCTATGTTCCATGACATTCTGGTTCAGTTTGGGTCTTTTGGTCTTAGTCTCAGACTGCATAGTCTTGACTATAATGCTGCTACACATACACACCTTATCTGGTCGATTGAGTAGCCTATGTTCCATGACATTCTGGTTCAGTTTGGGTCTTTTGGTCTAAGTCTCAGACTGCATAGTCTTGACTATAATGCTGCTACACATACACACCTTATCTGGTCGATTGAGTAGCCTATGTTCCATGACATTCTGGTTCAGTTTGGGTCTTTTGGTCTTAGTCTCAGACTGCCTAGTCTTGACTATAATGCTGCTACACATACACACCTTATCTGGTCGATTGAGTAGCCTATGTTCCATGACATTCTGGTTCAGTTTGGGTCTTTTGGTCTAAGTCTCAGACTGCATAGTCTTGACTATAATGCTGCTACACATACACACCTTATCTGGTCGATTGAGTAGACTATGTTCCATGACATTCTGGTTCAGTTTGGGTCTTTTGGTCTTAGTCTCAGAATGCCTAGTCTTGACTTTAATGCTGCTACACATACACACCTTATCTGGTCGATTGAGTAGCCTATGTTCCGTGACATTCTGGTTCAGTTTGGGTCTTTTGGTCTTAGTCTCAGACTGCATAGTCTTGACTATAATGCTGCTACACATACACACCTTATCTGGTCGATTGAGTAGCCTATGTTCCATGACATTCTGGTTCAGTTTGGGTCTTTTGGTCTTAGTCTCAGACTGCCTAGTCTTGACTATAATGCTGCTACACATACACACCTTATCTGGTCGATTGAGTAGCCTATGTTCCATGACATTCTGGTTCAGTTTGGGTCTTTTGGTCTTAGTCTCAGAATGCCTAGTCTTGACTTTAATGCTGCTACACATACACACCTTATCTGGTCGATTGAGTAGCCTATGTTCCGTGACATTCTGGTTCAGTTTGGGTCTTTTGGTCTTAGTCTCAGACTGCATAGTCTTGACTATAATGCTGCTACACATACACACCTTATCTGGTCGATTGAGTAGCCTATGTTCCATGACATTCTGGTTCAGTTTGGGTCTTTTGGTCTTAGTCTCAGACTGCATAGTCTTGACTTTAATGCTGCTACACATACACACCTTATCTGGTCGATTGAGTAGCCTATGTTCCATGACATTCTGGTTCAGTTTGGGTCTTTTGGTCTTAGTCTCAGACTGCATAGTCCTGACTATAATGCTGCTACACATACACACCTTATCTGGTCGATTGAGTAGCCTATGTTCCATGACATTCTGGTTCAGTTTGGGTCTTTTGGTCTTAGTCTCAGAATGCCTAGTCTTGACTTTAATGCTGCTACACATACACACCTTATCTGGTCGATTGAGTAGCCTACATGTATGTTCCATGACATTCTGGTTCAGTTTGGGTCTTTTGGTCTTAGTCTCAGACTGCATAGTCTTGACTTTAATGCTGCTACACATACACACCTTATCTGGTCGATTGAGTAGCCTATGTTCCATGACATTCTGGTTCAGTTTGGGTCTTTTGGTCTTAGTCTCAGACTGCCTAGTCCTGACTATAATGCTGCTACACATACACACCTTATCTGGTCGATTGAGTAGCCTATGTTCCATGACATTCTGGTTCAGTTTGGGTCTTTTGGTCTTAGTCTCAGAATGCCTAGTCTTGACTTTAATGCTGCTACACATACACACCTTATCTGGTCGATTGAGTAGCCTATGTTCCATGACATTCTGGTTCAGTTTGGGTCTTTTGGTCTTAGTCTCAGACTGCCTAGTCCTGACTATAATGCTGCTACACATACACACCTTATCTGGTCGATTGAGTAGCCTATGTTCCATGACATTCTGGTTCAGTTTGGGTCTTTTGGTCTTAGTCTCAGAATGCCTAGTCTTGACTTTAATGCTGCTACACATACACACCTTATCTGGTCGATTGAGTAGCCTATGTTCCATGACATTCTGGTTCAGTTTGGGTCTTTTGGTCTTAGTCTCAGACTGCCTAGTCCTGACTATAATGCTGCTACACATACACACCTTATCTGGTCGATTGAGTAGCCTATGTTCCATGACATTCTGGTTCAGTTTGGGTCTTTTGGTCTAAGTCTCAGACTGCATAGTCTTGACTTTAATGCTGCTACACATACACACCTTATCTGGTCGATTGAGTAGCCTATGTTCCATGACATTCTGGTTCAGTTTGGGTCTTTTGGTCTAAGTCTCAGACTGCATAGTCTTGACTTTAATGCTGCTACACATACACACCTTATCTGGTCGATTGAGTAGCCTATGTTCCATGACATTCTGGTTTCGTGTGGAAATCTCTGGTCTGACTCCAACATAGAAACCTTCATCTTCAAGGTATCGTGGCCTGACATCACCTACAATCTTCTCATCGACAGGAACTACAAGGACAAAGTTAAATGATGACCAGGTTTGTTTATGTTTACAGCAAGCCTCTGGCAGCAGTTTTCCGGCTAGAAATAGATGTTTCAGAAGCTGCTGTGAGTGGTGAGTGGTTTGCTTGAGCAACTACATGTATAGTTAACTATAGTCAACCAGAGTCCGTGGAACGACAGAAATTACTCATCGTTCTAGGGACAATAGTCGCTCAATCAAACATGGTCGTAGTGGAAGAGTTAGTTAAACCAGCAGTCCAGACACATTGGTCCCCTAGTTAAGTGTATATATATATATATATTTTTGTTTCAAAAACCATTAGTAAAATAAATTATTTCCTGGAATTAGCATGTTCTACTGTAGTCTAGATAGGCCAATTTCATAGCACTGATTAAGCATTAGCTATTTTATGGTCGCGATGTGGTTAAGCATGCGCACGCTTGGAGACGGCTATTGTTGCATCACTGTCTTCAGCAAAGTTTGGCTTTGTAGTTAAGGCACATCTTCAGAAAAATAAGGCTGTTAAGCAGCTCTATAAAATTGGCCCCTGATCGCAGTAAAACCTACATTTTCGATGAGTACACTTCATAATGGAATATTTTATGACAAAGAAACTCCAATTAATGCACCTACTTGTAGCCACGCTGGGAATGAAATAATAGCCCTTCTCCAAATCTTCTCTATCCCTCAGTGGAATAAACTCAGGCCCTTTCATCTCCGTAGGGAAATCCTTCCAATTGTCTCGATCGAGGAAGAACTCCGACAACAACGGTTTCTCTTCATCTTTCTTATCCTTGGGTTTGGGTTCGGTAGGGGGTTGTGTTTGACCCTTTGCGGGGGCATCCGGGGGTGCACTGGGCCCTGGTTGGTCCTCTGGGGGAGTTTCACTCTCGCCTTCTTCTGAAACTGATTTTGGTGCCGCCTCAGGCTCAGGGTCAAAGTTACGAGTAAAGAAGTCGTAGATTTCATCCTCAGATGGGAGTATTGACTGTGGGACAGAGACGGACATGTGCATTGAGATTTCAAAATGACGTCATTTTAAATCAGCATTCGTAGATGTCTTGGAGAGTTTATTCATTCCTGATGGTCGAGAGAATGTCTTATTTTGCAGTTCAGTTTAATTTATTTGTTATATAATCAACCAAACTTGGGATGAGAGAAAAATCGTAAGGGCCTTATCGGGATTCAAACCCGAGACCTCTGACTCGCCAGGCAGACGCTCTACCAGCTGAGCTATAAGGCACAGTTGGTATACTCCCTCAGGTTTTCCCCAAGACCTTGAACACACCAGGCAGATGCTTTACCAGCTGATCTATAAGGCAGTTGGTATACTCCCTCAGGTTTTCCCCAAGACCTTGAACACACCAGGCAGTTGCTTTACCAGCTGATCTATGAAGCAGTTGGTATACTCCCTCAGGTTTTCCCCAAGACCTTGAACACACCAGGCAGACGCTTTACCAGCTGATCTATGAGGCAGTTGGTATACTCCCTCAGGTTTTCCCCAAGACCTTGAACACACCAGGCAGATGTTTTACCAGCTGAGCTATAAGGCACAGTTGGTATACTCCCTCAGGTTTTCCCCTAGACCTTGAACACACCAGGCAGACGCTTTACCAGCTGATCTATGAGGCAGTTGGTATACTCCCTCAGGTTTTCCCCAAGACCTTGAACACGCCAGGCAGATGCTTTACCAGCTGATCTATAAGGCAGTTGGTATACTCCCTCAGGTTTTCCCCTAGACCTTGAACACACCAGGCAGACGCTTTACCAGCTGATCTATGAGGCAGTTGGTATACTCCCTCAGGTTTTCCCCAAGACCTTGAACACGCCAGGCAGATGCTTTACCAGCTGATCTATAAGGCAGTTGGTATACTCCCTCAGGTTTTCCCCAAGACCTTGAACACGCCAGGCAGATGCTTTACCAGCTGATCTATGAGGCAGTTGGTATACTCCCTCAGGTTTTCCCCAAGACCTTGAACACGCCAGGCAGATGCTTTACCAGCTGATCTATGAGGCAGTAGGTATACTCCCTCAGGTTTTCCCCAAGACCTTGAACACGCCAGGCAGATGCTTTACCAGCTGATCTATGAGGCAGTTGGTATACTCCCTCATGTTTTTCATATATACCCAATTTCTTTCTCTGTATTGCATGGTAGGGCAACTTATAGCTCAGCTGGTAGAGCGTCCACCCGGTGAGTCAGTCAGAGGTCTTAGGTTCGAATCCTGATAAGGCCCTTATGATTTTTCTCTCATCTCAAGTTTGGTTGTTTCATTTCAATGGTGATTAGGCACCATGCCAGATGTTGCGTTTATTATATAATTATATAGTGAGAGATTGTTCAATGAAAACACAAACGATGAATACGTAGCAGAGCACTGTACTATACCCATAACAACAATAATTTGAATGTCTGTGAATACCAGATTTTCAATATGTAATTACATGCAACACAACTTTTTGTTCAGTATTACCAGACTTAATGCTCTTGATGATGCTCTTTGGTTTTAACGTTTAATCTTTTTTATCCGTGTACATGTATATATGTATGTTATCACTTTGGTTTATACTGTAAAGCGCCTAGAGGCCCTGGCATTTGGCGCTATATAAGATTGCTATTATTATTATTATACCGATGTTCCATGGACAATGCTGTATTTTGTGCTGTATTTTGTGCCCCGACTCGATGGAATGACCCTAAGGCTGGATTCATACTGAGCCTTCTACAGGATTTACGTGTTAAAATTTGATGTATGTCACCTTGAGAAAATATGGCATGAAGGGAATTTGGTGTGAAATAAATCAGCAAATACCACAGAATCAATTTGGGTGGCAAGCGATTTCAGTGCGTCAGTTCACAACAAACTCCTTCCACATCACAATTTCCTGAGGCAAAGTACGTCAAAATGTATGCATGTTAACGTGTGAAAACGGTCATGGTGAATTCACCTTACTGTGTGTTGTGCCTACCTGCCCTTTAACGGCCTTCAAAGCTGCTTTCCACTTGGTCCTGGCTGCAATGGACTGCTCAACTACCATGTCTTCTTCTACTTCTTTTTTGGTTAACTAAAATACACACAAATTACAAAACATATGACTAGCACAACTATAAACATTTTGGACAATGTAACATTTTGCCCAGTAGCGTATGTGCCTTTGTTCCAAAATGGATGCTGGTCTGATTAGCAAGTTTCACCGTTTCTGTGTTAGTTTCGTTTCATGTTTAAATTCGGGAATAAAATAATTAAAAAAGATGAGACTTCAATGAGTATTTTGGTGGTTCTCCTGGGAAGCCGAGATAGTGGGGGGTATTTTTAAATGATTTTTGAAAATGTTGCATTTAACATTGGTTCCTATGAGAGCCATATTTACCTGTGTGCAACCTTATGGCATGAATAACATGCATATTTTTAAGAAATACAAAGTTACAAAAGTGAAAAAGTAACTCACAAATGCAGGTTCATCAAATCTCGTAGCCATATCCCTGGCTCTTAGTCCGCGTAGAAGGCGCGATGGCATGTCTTTCTCGGGGTCTTTCTCTACTTCTTCTCTCATAGTTACCTCGCCTTTCTCCTAGAAGCAGGAAACGGGACATGGAGTAAGAAATAAATCTCTGCCAGTGTTTCTGAGTTTGCATTATCAGTATCTTAATGACACCAGTGGCCAGCCAAACATGTTTAGCGACTTTACACCTAATTTTGTACTTCTGAAGTGTTTTAGAAGGGAAAATGGATTGTTTTTGTCTGGGCGGCCAAGTTTTTTGTCAAGGGGGCAAATTTTTGTCCGGCGCTAACGGTACCTCTGATGATTTTGTGGTGGATAACCCTGATGTATTTGTTTCCACCAAGACACTACAGACAATCATAGAATAAAGGCAACAGAATTGCAAACATTATAAACTTTAGTGACAATTTCTGACCTTAGCCTTCATGACTTTCATTTTGATCCTCTCTCTGATTGAGGCATTGAGGTTACCAGGCGACTGGGCTCCAACTACGCCAGTCTGGGCAGCTAGTACTGCTTCCTCCGTGCTCATTGGCTCTGGATGGCAGAAAGAATCATACGGGTGTGTGAGCAGTAACCAATCAAAAGGGAGGAAACTAGGAATCCGCCACATAAATAAAAAAAACAAATCAACCTGAGGTGTGTTCAACAGCACAATACCGAAATATGTATGGCAGTGTTGGTATGCTGCAAACGAAACGGCTTGTTGAACGACTGCATCCCAAAAGGTACGACCAAACATGGCTACTGTAGACAACGCGGTTTGCTAAGCACCACGGCTGCACGCTTAAGGCAAAGATTCTGACAATTAAATTGCAAATTAAAACTGCTAACTCAACTGGTAGTGATCTTCCACAGTTGAAGAATAAATTTACACTTCAAAATTATCCTTGACACGCCCAATGTTAAAGCAAAATATTGACTTGAAACCCCGAGGCCGTAGCCACAATTTATCCGTCCGCCATCTTGGTATGGAAAGCGTACCACGTTCGAGTGGGATTGTTGGGATGCAATACGTATTGGGAACACCGTGCGTTCGTTTTGGTATGCAATACCGGCCTACGTATTGTGGTATTGAACGCGCCCCCGTACTTTGCATGCGAAGAGAATGGGGAGAACACTGATTTCAAATGCCAGCTAAATAAAAATTCCCTGCAAATCCCCCAGTGTCCCCAATCCATTGCAATAGTAAAGATTTGAAATTGTTAATGTATGCCAAAGATCCTACCTTTCCCATCTTTCTCTCTTTTCCCTGCTTTATTTTCTCCTGTCCACAACTACTCCAGGATTTGTCTCAGCATCCAGTTCTAGAGCGATTCGTTTTCCTTTCGTCCTAGGAGCCCTTCTAGGGGCTTTGACTGTGGCACTGTGTATTGAGTTGTTAAACTATGCCAAAGATCCTACCTTTCCCATCTTTCTCTCTTTTCCCTGCTTTATTTTCTCCTGTCCACAACTACTCCAGGATTTGTCTCAGCATCCAGTTCTAGAGCCATTCGTTTTCCTTTCGTCCTAGGAGCCCTTCTAGGGGCTTTGACTGTGGCACTGTGTATTGAGTTGTTAAACTATGCCAAAGATCCTACCTTTCCCATCTTTCTCTCTTTTCCCTGCTTTATTTTCTCCTGTCCACAACTACTCCAGGATTTGTCTCAGCATCCAGTTCTAGAGCCATTCGTTTTCCTTTCGTCCTAGGAGCCCTTCTAGGGGCTTTGACTGTGGCACTGTGTATTGAGTTGTTAAACTATGCCAAAGATCCTACCTTTCCCATCTTTCTCAGTTGCTCTTTCTCTTTTCCCTGCTTCATCTTCTTGTGTCCCCAACTCCTCTGGGGCCAGTCGTTTTGCTTTCTTCCTAAGAGCTCTGTCAGGTGCTTTAACTGCAGCACCATCGACTGGCTCCAAGGCAATGGACAACTGGAAACAACAAGAAAATGGATGGATCTTTCCATAATATAAACCCAGTTCATACGCCAGGCAAAAGTAAACGCAAACATAAATCTGATGACAAACATTTCATGGCGCAGATAAGTGCAAGTCAAAACTAGTACAACTTTCTGCGAATTTGCGGCGCGAAAACCTCACTTTCACGTGAAGTATGAACCAGGCTTTAGATGTCCCTCATTACATCTGACATAAAGTACAATTCATAAAAATGGTTTGAAGATAATATTAATACTTGTAAGACCAATAAAGTCAATAAGTTAACAATAGGATTACAGAAGAGTCGTAACGTACACAGTACTGCCAAGCTAGTTTATGGAGTACCTTGGCCGAGCGGTCCAGTGGCTCGTACTCAATACCGTGGTTGAATCTGCGATTGTAGGCTTGATTCCGGCTCTCATGTGGTGCGTGTGCACTTGGGCAAGGCAATTCGCTATGAATTACTTCACCCAGGAGTAGATGGGTACCCGCGAGGGTAGGAATGTGGTTAAACCAGCAGCCAGGGCTGTATACTCCTAGGGAGCTGAGAAGGTTTAAGGAATGATATAATTGTGCCCAATGACCAGGGATGATGATAAATGTCATCAGCGCCCTGAGCACCTTGTGTGGTACTATATAAGACTTTATTTGTCTATTTTATCCAATGGGGCGACACTTTTTGTGCAGAGAGTCATATAAGGGCGACGCGGTTGGTTAGGGCGACAATTTGGCATAGCCCCAATATTTTGGAAGTCAAAAACCATTTTTTTAAGGTCAAAAACCATCTTTTAAAAATCGAGAACCATTTTTATTATGTCTAGAACCGTCTCTGTTAGGTCTGGAACCATTTTTGGAAGCTTTGGTTACAGAAATTTGGTGTCCAATCGATGTCTTTTAGCCGAAATTTCGGTGGTCATCTGGCAAAGTCTTACCTTTGCTGCATTAAGTGATATTATTATTACTATCATTATTAGTTTGTCAGTCTTGTTCTCGGTCTTAGACCTGTAGGTCTTAGTCTTGGACCAATTAGTTTCAATCTTGTTCTCTCAGTCTTGGTCTCAGGCTGCCTATTCTTGGCCTCAACAATAGTGATTATTACTCCCCACTACGCTACTTGCCCAATCAAATTGTTATTGCTCATCACAAAACATACCTCTTTCAGCTTTTTTTCACGATTTGATGTCAATTTCTGCACAAGGTTTTCCGCTTCCTGAATTTCTTTAAACGGCTAAAAAAACAAATGTTAGAACGGTAAAATGCACATTGAATAAATGCTTTTATGTTACTTGGAGTTCTCCAACTTCTTAAATTTAAATGTATATACATGTACTTTTTAAGGAAAATTTTCAATTAAAAAGGTTTACAATTTTAAAAACGTGGTTGTGTAAAATTGTTTGCAACAATCAGACTTAATTTTTAATATTTTTGTTTTCATGATACCTGTAAGTGGCGGATTTCCGCTGTTGGATATCAAATAAATAAATAAATAAATAAATAAACTTGTTTTCATCGAGTAGGAAATGTTTGCCACATGCAACTGTTTTAATATACATTTTCTATATTTTGCAGTCATCAGGAAATGTCATCACTGGCCCATCAGACTAGTGTTTTTGACAGATTCTACTGATATCGGACCACTGGACCATGGGTAAATTTGACCTTTGTAAAGGCTTGAGAACACTCTCACTGCACACCAGGGTTGTAGTCGAGTCCATCACAAGTCCTCAAGTCCTCACAAGTCCTCACAAGTCCTTCACAAGTCCCTGGGTCTTAATTTAAGTCTTAAATGAACTCCAACAAAGGCATTATTCTATGCGTGTTCATCCTTTGCTTCTTGTTACTGGACTTGTGATGGACTTGTCAATGACTTGTGATTTTATCGGCTTTGGACTTGTGGTAGACTTGTGATGGACCCGACTACAACCCCGCTGCACACAGAACATGCTAGATGTAACACTAAACACATTCACACAGGCACTTACATTTACAGCCGTCTCCATTCCTTCAATGCCATCATCTTCACCATCCACATTCTGAATTTCAAAATTCAAATTCAAATTCAAACTGTTTTATTTGTCCAAGTTACAAAAAAACACAGTTTAACATGGAAAATGGTCTTTTAAACACATGCTCCATAGAATTAGAAAAAAATAGTATACATATATTGCTTTACACGCATCAATGAGTCAACTCCAACCATGACTTGTTGCAAAGCTGTCCTAAATTAAAAAGTAATTTGCTGACCTCATTTCTCTTGCTAGACTGGCCACTAGTCGCCTCCAGCTCCATAGTTGCCGTCATAGACTCACGCAGGTCCTTCCTGCGTTTCATGAGTCGCTGCTGTAGAGTGCTGGTATGGAATGTGTAAAGCATTTTTATTATTTCATTAAAGTACATATAAACTGTGACATTTTGATGAACTACATGTTGTGCGATTTGCTAATTAATTGTCAAATAATGGGTAGCATTTTTAACAAGCTTGGAGGTTTCCTTCCTTTTTTAAGTACATGTACAAGTACATCTGATACATGTAGTATGTGACAAAAATGTTTAAATTTACTATACTTTAATGAGATCAATGTCATTGAGCAGAACATCACATAAATAATATAACAATAGATGAATTTAGAAACACGAGAAAATTGCAGTGACAGGGATTCGAACCCAGGTCCTTGGCATACATGGCCAACTGCTCTACCAACTGAGCTACCTGGGCATCCCTCTGGAGCATCACAACAATTTCGTGCTTGCCACTCTTTTTCCAACAATGTAGTGGGGCAAATCCATGTCAACCAATTTCGCTACACTGAACGTTTTCGTGTATTGCCATAGAAATGCACGAAGGACTTGTACGCGAAAACGTCATTCTTTGCCTAAAATTGGGACAAAAGGGCGGTGCCCATAGTGCGACACATCGCTAAAATGTTGATTCTTTGTGAAGTTCTTGTGCGCTTTTCAGTAGGTAATATTTCTTTTTCTTTGCATTAAAATAATTTACGAGTTGTACCTCTTGAGCACAATGTCTTTTGTTTCTTGGGTACCCTTCTCCTTTAAGAGAACTTACGAGGTGGACATGTCGAATAGCGTTTACTGGAAATCATACATAGCAATTCATCGTTGTTTTAAATGTTACTTTCTCTCTACAAATGTCTGGAATAAAAACACAAACAAACTTGCCAGCATTAACCCTAAGGCCGATGAAATTAGATTACTAGTTTCTCGTCAACCATTTATCAAATTTTGGTGAGGGATTTTTTCATTATTCATTATTTAATCAAGGAAAAATACAACCTTTACACATGCACGAACTGCCATTTAGAAACTGATTATTAAAGGCACAGGCTCGTCAGCATTGCGCGCCCGCCAAATGTGTGCCACGCAATACGCAGCTCCATAGCAAAGGCATGGAGCTGCGTGTTTCGAGCACGAATTTTGCGGGCGCGCATTGCTGACGAGCCTGTGCCTTTAAGGCTCTAAACTCACCCAGAAATGGTTTGGTGCCAGTATAAATTCCATTGAGTTAAACCAGGTATATAGCTTGTGTTTGAAGGAACAAGTTGAGATGAAAAAAATCATGGGAAATGACAAAGGAGATGTCTGGTTATAAAAGAGCAATATAGGCATATATTTGAATAAAAACACAAAAGCTGCAAAACACAGATCGCGACTGCACACTACAACTCAAATGGAAACTTTTCACTTGGGAGTAGTTTGCATCAATTTTTTTCCCTTTTTTTGCAAAATAATGAAATTTTGGCATAATGAAATGTTTTGGTGCGGGGTCAAAATCACATGCGGGCACAAACGAGAAACTAGTAATCTAATTTTATTGGCCTAACATAGCCCTACAACAGGGCTGTAAATGGCTCACTTTTGAAATCTAGCTGACTTATCACTGTCGCTAGGCCTATTATTATATATACAGCCCTGCTCCAGAGTCCACTCGAGCACACTCGGAACAACAGCGACATTTAGGCCTACCACGTGTTTAGAGATGAACAGTCACGGTCCAGATAGCCCATCCTCTTGTGGTCATCTCATTGTATGACGTCACTAGCAGTACAATGATCTGGACCATGATTTGTTCGTCTGTAAACACGGCTGTTGTCACGAGTGTGCTCGAAAATGTCAAGAAAAATTACGTTGGACTAGTTTTTTTTCTGTTTAGAAGAATCATCGGGGAAAACGGACCACGGTACAACATTCTGGAGATTCCAGGTACTTCCACGGTAAGTTTTTCAATGTTTAATTTTTACTGTATTGGTGGCCATCTTGCCGCGTGCAGCAACATGTAAGACAGCGAATGGGGTTAAATTGGTAAGGGGCTATTAAAGTGTTATAAAGAAAATCATAACTTTTCTAAAAGTAGGCTAACCCTAGCTACCACCGGTAACTAACATTGATCCTGGTATACCCCAACACACAATCGTCTTTTTAAAATGTAGCTCAGGCCTACACTAGTATGAGCAACTAACAATGGAAAGTGGGCACACACCATTGTTTAACCATGTTCCTTGCTCTATGGTTTAACAATCATGACAATAGTGTGTGCCCACTTTCCATTGTTAGTTGCTCACATAGTGTAATAATAGGCCCCTGGCCCTAGCTAGCATGATCGAGGACCGGTGTCCATGGTTACAATATTAAATGATCGAGGACAAGAAAGTGCACTTCCAAATACTGAAAGGCACCCAGGCCTGTTTTTTTGCTGATATGCTTCTGCTTGGCGGCATGGGTGACTTTCAAGATCAGCACTTTTTTTTTCCCTTCAAAATCGTTGCTCAAAATGGAATCTTTAAACAAGTCTTTTTACAGGAAATTGCAATTTTTGTTAAAATATAAATCTCTACACGTTCTACATACCTCCCTGGCCGAAATACCCTCAAAAGTGGCGTACAAACATCCTTAAAACCCGAATCTTTCACGACAAATCATAGCACATGTCAGACAGCCCTATTCCCGTTTTTCAAGATATGGCCGACTTTGCACGTCATGACGTCACGGCGAAATAGTATGGCAAGCCAAACGTTTATAACGTATATGGCAAGCCAAAAGGGTCATAACGTATATGGCAAGCCAAAAGGTCATAAGTACTCATAGTCATAACGTATTGCGGCAACGCGTTGCGAAAATAATCACAACGGGTTGTGCTATCATCCAATCATACCCCCGTCAGACTGGACGGCGACCATCCACGACCTTAAAGGGGAGTTCACACTATCGCGGAAAAAATCACACTGTTCCATTGGTTTGTACACAAACTGGTTTTCCGCTTGTGCGCGGCCTATCGCGAGGCGCAAAACGTTTTGAGCTGGGTCAAAGCTCAAATTTGTTGAACTTAGACCGCGGTGCGCTGACCTTTCCAATGCGCAGCCAATGAGGTATCAGAGAAGCCCCAAGTTACCAGAGTGGAATTTTGTATTTTGGAATAATCGGCGATTGGGAGCTCATGCAATGCGGTGAGCGCAGCGCGAAAGTGTGATTTTTCCGCGATAGTGTGTATCCGCCTTTACCCCCATACCGTGACCTGTGCGATCATACCGCATTCTCACGACGCGGTCGACACGACCTTCCGCGCAGATCTATGGACTTGGCAACGGCGATCCCGCGGCGCTCTCACCATGCACGCTCATTCTTACTATGTGTTCGCTACTGCACTTACCACGTTCTATCTACCCCTAGAACTATGGGGGATAATATATCCCCATATAGTTCATCATGTGGTTTTTTACCAATACAGCAATATGGCGGCGTCTGAAGTTTAAGATCGGACAGAAACTGTTTTGGCTAGCGCAATAATCCGTTGCCCAATCGGCACCAAACTCCGTCTGGTAGTTCTTGAGACACTCACCTTGCGTGTTGCTACGGAATTTTGATACCATTTGTCCACTAAATTATCCGAAAATAATGTTTGGAAATGAACGGTTACATGTCACGCGGTACGTCCACTCGTCCACATGTATTTCTAGACATAGACTGGTTTCCGTCCACATATTCCACATAGGAGAATCAAAGCGTAGACTAGTTCCCGGTCTACATATTCCACACACGCGTCGATGTACATCATCTCAAACTGTCGGAATCTTTTGGTCTGCCCGTCAAGTGCGTGGGAAGTCGCGCAGCGGGTGTTTCAAACTTGAAAGGAAATCAGAAACATCCAAAAGCCTAGGTCCTTACTGAATCGTTACTCACCTCAATGGTATTACCTCAAATTCACTACCAAATTCAAACTTGAAAAAAAAAAAAAACGGTCCCAAAATCATACCGGCAAAACCAACTTCCCGATTCGATTGTGAAACATTGCTTTTTATACAAAGCTACAATGAGAATTCAAATACTTCATCCAATGAAATTTGTTTGAAAGGCATATTTGAATTGCGCCTCAATTGGTTTTAAAAACAAACTTGACTTTATTAATGGAAACGTGGAAGGGAAATGAATTTGAAAACAAAAACATGTATTTGCGTCTTATGACTTATATGTCTTATGACTTATAGTAAGTAGGTCATAATTATGTAATCCCCTTTACACTAAACTCGGTGCAGGGGCGGATCCAGGAATTTTTCCAGGAGGGGGTTTTGCCACCAGGGAGGGGTTTTGCCTATCAGATTTTTATGTCTGCTTGTTTCGGACAGGCGGACACGCAAAAAATGCATTACATTATATTTTTTGGTGTCGGAGCAGGGGGGGGGGGTTTGACCCCCAAAACCCCCCTCTGGATCCGCGCCTGCGGTGCTCTTCAAGAACTGATGCAAGCCTTAGAGCCAATGCACATGCAGTAAACAGTGTAACTACGTCATGGCCAGAATGTCAAAATCCCAAGATAATTCATCACAGTACGACGACAAAGAAAAGAAATAGTTTAGCTGACTAATTGTGCGCTTTGTCATGTTTGAGGATGAGGTATACATGCCTTGAGGATTAATTGTAGACGTGGAGGCATTTTGGATCCGACCTTAGCCATTTTACACTACAATATACCGCTTCAACCGTAGCACTTTTTAAAAAGCGCGAGGGTTACCGTAGCACTTTTACAAAAAGCACTAGGGTTACCGTAGTGCTTTTTAAAATATAAGCCCTAGCGCTTTTTGGTGAAAGTGCTACAGTAACCCTAGCACTTTAATTTAATTTAAAAAAGAAGGCATTCCGAGATAGTTCACCTCAAAATAATGAATTTTCTTTTTGGATACATCATCATTTTGTGGTAAATTATAACGGGATCTCAACAAGTACCATAGCACTTCCAGAGCTCCATAGATAACGACATTGGTGACATGTTTTATTTTTGTTATACATATATATATATTTATGCATAATTGCATTGCACACAAGACAGTAAATTACTTTTTAAAACAACATGCTTTGTACATTTAACACTGATAGAATGCATAATATTGTATACAGAAGTATATACGTATATATACATGTATGTGGGAGAGTATTAAAGAGGAAGAATCCCCCTTGACGAAAATCCAGCATTTAGGCTTTTTTCGATAGTCCAAACATCCCTCTTGCCGACGTGGATTTTTATTATTTTTTATTTGTCGGTTTTAAGTGGATAAATTGCAAGCAAAAGTGCGCTTTTCGAAAATGAGATTTTCGCGATTTCTGAAATGCTCATTAGGTATTCATGATATGCGCGTGACCCCGTGACGCAATCCTGAGAAAGAAAAGTCAACACGATTGTTAGCTCCATACGTTTACACGCACAAAACTTGGAAAACCGTCTCTGTTAGATGATGTTTTTTGGAGAATTGTTTTGGTCCAAAAAGCCAGAGATATGCCCAGTAGTTGCGTGGTTGTCACGTTGTTTTCACGTTTGTATTTTGAATTACAAGGACAAAACAGGCGAGGCATGATGAACATACACTTCGTATATTTTCCATTCAATACTGCACAGGCCGTTTTGTGTGTTTCTCAGGATGACGTATCGCCCCTGTTTGTAAACAAACCAAGTGACCTCGAGCGTTTTAGAATTTCGGGTGAAGAGGGTCGGAACTGAATTGCATTTTAAACAAATACTGTCGGTTTTTGGCGGAAAACATGTTGTAATCGCGTTGTAGAAACATAAACCTCCATGATAAACGGGAAAACTAAAAAAATGTGGATGGGGGATTCTAGCTGTTTAAATTACACTTTCTTTAGTGTACAGTATGTGTGCAATTATCGTTTGTAAGAGATTTGGGATCCATACATATCTAGTACTTTTCCAATCGGCAGTTAGTATTCTTATCCATAATATGGTTGCTGAAAACTCTCCTCTCACTTCCGGGAAACTGCCAGTTTCTACTTTTAATTAAATACATGTATTGTGTATTTTATACATGCAACACAATGTACATGTTTTTGTACACTAAAATATATTGATACACCAAGTTTAAACATTCATAAATAACTGTTGTGCACCAAAGACGGCCAAAGAAAAGGAAATCTTGGTTATACAGCTCGCTTGCGCAAGAATAACAAATGTTTCCCTCCCTGCATTGGTCAATAGGATTTCCCATCATACATGCACGTATCAAATAGATCCTTTACACCGGCGGCCATGATGGGCAGGTTTAAATGATTTGACATTAAATCCACAAAGTGCCTACTCGTGCATGTGACAATGTGACTGCCCCCTCTCATAGTCGTCCGTGCAAAAGGTCTATTCGTATGTTGCCAATCACCACTGGTGCTTTGACTAGGCAGTCGACTGCGTTTTTGATGTACATGGCCCAACTTTGATTTCATAGCAACACCTGGAGTCGATTTCACAAAGATCTGCGATGCGTCGGGAGTACCGAATCCATCGCAACTCTTGGAATCTGTGGCAAAATTACAAAGGGATTTTGTACTTGCAACGTCGCAAGTCTTTGTGAAATTGACCCCTGGGGCATGTTCATTAGTGCAATACGTATGCATACCCACAATACCTTCAACGCTATAGGTATAGGAAAATATGACATGCGTATTGCACTATTGAACACATCTCTGATTACAAACAGTGACATTCTGTGAAGGTAACAATCAATTGACTAAAAACCTGGTCAAGGATTATGCATTTTGTTTGGCACAACTCTGAAAATATACTGAGCAGCAAAAAAGTGCATAATTTTAAGTTGAATCAAAATTAATTTGTAATTAAGTTGTTTACATAAAATGTTTACATAAAAACTTTATTATGCATGAGTGGACAAAGCTTCTATGTGCTGAAAATTCCCACTCTCAGATTTACTGCTTTTTAAATCAAAACGTGGAGAAAATATCTTTTGCTGCTTAGTATACCTACATAATATTGGATGGCTTCGAGGGTGATATGAGAATATATTGCACAAGTCATGAAAATTCTGAACAAGCCAAATGCGAGTTCGGTATTTTCATGACGAGTGCGGTATATTCTTATATCACCCAAAAAGACATCCAATATTATTATTGTTATATAAAATGAAGCTTATACCTTCTTTGTTTTGAAAGATTTTCGCAAGATTTTTGTCTGTTTGGTGTTAAAACTCCAACGTACAACTGCAAAGGCTTTTATTACCGTTGTACGGTATTTTTTTGTTACTGTACTCACGCACGCGTTGCACACAAACAAAATACATACTTGATGCATGACGCGCGCGTACGTGTCTGGGCTCTATGCTGCACAGTATCACAAATGCAAGGTATCCGCAAAAGCTTCAATTTGTATAATAATTACTGATGCCGAACCTGCTAGTGTTCCATCTTTTCCTCTTCCTTCCCATCTTCCTTTTGGTTTCCCTTCCCATCATCCCTCTCATTTCCTTCTTCATTGTCTGAACTCAGTACATCTTCCTCTGTATCATCGCTGTCTGATGACTCGTCTTTTCTCCGCTTCCAAGACTCGTCAAGTCCTTCTCCTGGTCCTAATTCAGTCAACAGTTCCTCGGTGTGCTTCAACACTGGCTCATCATCATACTTGATTGTCTGGTACAACTAAATCAACACCAGCAACAAAACTGTTACAAACTGCTTACAAGTGAATACACACCAGCAATTGAGACTTAATGATAGGGCCATATGGCACATTGGCAAGAGAGTGACTACCTCTAGAGCATCATCATACTTGATCGTCTGGTACAACACCAACAAGATAATTAGAACACAAAACTGCAACTTAAAAGAGTTGTTTTTCCAGAAAATGGATTTTGTTTTAACCTAATAATCATATAAAATAACTCGAAAAAATACTATCCGTGTGAAGAAAACAGGAAATTTGCAATCTCCAATATGGATGTGTAATGACTGCACCGCTTTATGGAACCGGATAAATTAGTTTACAAAATATCCATTTTTTTTCAATGATACATTATCCTTGTAAATATATGAATTGAGAACGCGAAATTTTTGAATGGTTATGAGAAAAATATGGCACATGATATCGTATCAAAATCTCAACACCTATGGGAAAAATGCAGTGTTTAAAAATGTGATCTGGACACGCTCCTTTAATAATAGGGCCATATGATGCAGTGTACATGTACCCTAGAACAATGATTTTGGCAAGAGAGACTACGGCTCATTGAATTGTCCGACATTCAGACAGAAAATGAATGAAATTTACACATTGTACCTTAGAACAGGAAGTTTGGCAAATAAGTGACTACTATACCTTCTATTTTGTACCTAAACAATGAGTAAGGGGTGTAGGCCATGGTAAATGGCAAGAAAGACAGTTTACCTTTGAAAACAGTAAGATATTGCCAAGTGCGAGACTGCATGTATTATCCACCAATTTGTGGGTTAAGGACTACTCCTTTGCATAATATCCGCCATTAGCTGGGAGCTCAGACTGTGTATCCGAAGAGTATGTGTCGCGCTTGTGATGGATGCATATGGTATACGTGTACGTAAGTTTGGCAAGTGACTGGCTACATGTGCATGTACTATACCTTCTTGGCCATATGGAGGAAGAACCTTGCAGGTGCCTTATGGTCGTCCCCTGCCTTCTCAAAGTTAATCAAACCCAGCATGTACCACACTTGAACTACTTGATCATCTTCCTGAAGCAATCCCTCCAGAATCTCCTCCGCTTGCTGCAAAGTAACAAGTTTAGGTATTCAGATTAATAGGGAGTTTTAGATTGCTACGTCTGCTATGTGGACTGCAACGTAATGATGTCATGGTTTAGGCTCTTTGCATGCATCAAGTTGTCTTTCAAATCTACTGCCATATGGTAACTATTGATTCTGGCATTCTTGATTGCGACAGTGGACACGAGAGACGACTTGACGCATGCGCAAAGTCGATGTCATCGCGTCAAAGTCCACATAGTTGAAGTGACAATCTAAAACTTCCTTTGGTCCATTTTTCATCCTTGCATTTTTCATCCGTTTGCGTAGGGTTTGCATCCGAATCGCTCCATAGACCGATACAGACGGACATGCGCAGCGCAAACGCAACGCACGCAAAACGGACCTAAGGAAAGGCCCCTTAATGTGGGGACTTGAAAAATTGCAATACTTTCAGTCTGCCAGTGCAGTTGATATTGGCATTCCCTCGCATAGTCAAATGTTTCTCCCATGGAAACAATGATAATACAAGGTTCTTGTTATCTGTAAAGTCCTGAGAACCTCTTATTAACTTATTCAGTGCCCGTTGTTGTTACATTTAACCCTAAAGTGCCCAACTTCTTGCGTTTTTGGTATTTTATTTTAAAAATTGAAGTCGTACAAGCGTGACAGTTGGCATGTTGGCACTGAAAGGAGCTTGGCACTGAAAGAGTTAACAAGGTGTGACTTTTTCTATCATACCTCATTCATCTCTAGTTCCATCAATATTTTGGCCATCCCAATCCGGTTCTGGTAGCTGATTGGACAAGGGTTTATGGGGTCAAAGTTCAAACTGTCTGTATTCACTTCCTCCTCTTCTAGAGCCTTCATCTTAGGTAACCATAGCGACAAGCTCTTCTCAATCGATGTCTTCGCTTGCTGCAAAGAAATTTTGTACCAAAAAGAAAGCTTCATAAAATGCACGAGTTCAAAACCTCGTAAGTACAAAAGGATAGAATAACCATGTTTTCAAACTTTAAGCAATATACATTTCCAATCACTGGTTAATCATCGAGGGAATTTAAACTGCACATGAGTATTAAAGAAAAGGTGATCAAATGTCAATAAGGTTTGCACAGAATGACCACAAAACTGGGTGAATTTGGTAGAAACAGAAACCCTGTTTGCTACTGAACGAAATAAACACACTTCTGTGTCGAAACCATTCTCACATTATGTCTGTTCACATTAAAAGACTCGCCACAGTGTGTGTGATGTACAAAATGGCCAGCTGATAAGATGGGTGAGGCAAGATGGCGTCCATGCCAGCATTAGTCTAGTTCCCTACCTCTCTGTCATCTTTACTCAGCCAATAGCTAGCCAAGATCTGGTATGCCTCGGCACTGTCACTGTCTGCTTCTATGGCTTTATCTATGTACTCCTTACATCGTTTCTCTGCCTCCGTTGTGAAACTGCAAATAAAGAAAGATTGAAAGTTGTACGAATGTCAAATAGGTTAAACACAAATCATCTTGCCACTCAGTCACTCACTGGCTTATAACTTCTGTTCCTGTACACTGTTTAGTTTGCCATATTTTTACTTTACATTTTTTACACTGATGAATTTTATATGTATTGTAATTTTTTGGGGTGGGGGGGGGGGGGGGGGGTGGGGTGGGGGGGGTGTTGGCAGTGAAGCAGTGTAATAAAATAAAACTGCCATTTCTCCTAGACTTTGCAGAAGATTCCAACTAACAACAGAATAAAGACTTTCCTGAATTTTAAATTAACATTCTGGGACTGGGAGGGAGACTGGTGGTCTCCTGACAACTTCAAGATATCCACAAAGCTATTCATTTCACAAAACGGCACATCTGTTTATATCTCAACACAAATGCCTTGCACGTTGACGAGGCCTTTTTTCCTAATGTTGGTTAATCCTATACCATTTACCCTGACTGATAAAACAGTGGCCCATGGCAAGGAGTGCATGGCCCATGGCAGAGAGTGCATGGCCCATGGTATGTGCCCCCTTTCAGTCTCTAGTAATGCTTTTCATGAAAATGTTGTTATAGTGTGGATATTTATATAGTGCACATATCATATTTATCATGGTGCATCATGTTATTACCCCTGATCATCAGGCTTTTTTACCCTTATCGGCTTAATGGGAAATATACAGCCACAGCTGTCCGTTAGCTGCTTATCAAGCTCATCAAGCACAACACCTTCACTGCCCTCACAGGTACACATTTGCTCCAGGGTGGAAAGAGGCAATTTATGGCAAAGTGGGTTACCCAATGGCACACACACCATGGATGCAGGGTCGCCTCGATTCAAACTCAATGTTTTGATCTGTAAGTGAAAGTTAAGACACACTGCAAAGTCTGAAGCGTTTTTAACTAGGACCCTCTCCCACATCTGCTAAAAACACAAAGGGTATTTTCTCCAAATTGTGTACCAAAGCCATGAGAATTTATGCCTTAAATATACTAAAAAATAAAACAACCTTTTTTTTTCTATTTTCAGTAGAAAGGTCAAATTAGGCAGTTCACAAATAAAGAGGCACTCATCAAGCATGTGCTCAAATTGAGGTTAACCAATATGTTGCCATCAGTCATATTAAACAGTTTTAACATAGACGCATACAAAAAGAAAAAGAAAAATGTCTTGATAAATTTCTTTTGATGTCCAGTATATTATCCAAGGACCTGGGGAGCTAGGTTTTGCTTACCATGAATCAGTGAGATAAATCTCTGCCATTGAACAGTAGGCTTTGGCAATATCTGTGTCTGTCACTCGCTCAGTGCCACTGATCTCTTCAGCACAAGCTGCTTCTGGCTAAAGACGAAAGGGAATTACAAATAGTAATTAAGACGTCTGCCTAGTATGCAGGAGGTCGTGGGTTCAAGTCCCGTCTGAGCACACTATGAGTTTTAGTGTGTTCTCGGAAAGCGCACTTAGTATATACATGTAGTGCATACTGCGTTGTGAATGGGCAACATTACTTTCACTAAACATTAATTTTGTCATCAAGGAATCTACCTTTAACCCCATGTACACTGCTTGGTTTACTGCCAAAGAGTTATGGGTGAATGCATGGAAACACAGAGATCGATCAGCAGTACACTCGCCATTGGTAGGGAACCATTGTGTTGTGGTGTCAAGTAAACTTGCCATTAGTATGGATAGCCCACAAAAAGAACAAACAAACAAACAAACAAAACAACAAACGCTGACAACTTGTTGCTAGAGTCTTCAGAAATTGGTAACTGTTGACATGGACTAAAGAGGGGTAAAACAAATATTAATCTAATTATTATTGACTTAAATTTAGCACAAGTTGCTTGTATGGCCACTGACAAAAAGAATACCGGCATTCCAGCAATCATAATCCCACTAATAAAGTAATCATCTTTAGAGCAAGCCCACACAGAGAAATCTGTCACAAACAAGACACACTGAATAACACCTGTAATCACATCTAAATGTAAATCATTCTTCTCGCGCGGTGCTGCAGTACACAAGCAATTTTAAAAACAAAGTCCCGTGGGACCTCTGCACAAGTTTATCTACATGTACCTTCTGATGAAAACATCAAACATGCCACAATCAACAAAATCAACACCTTACATGTTATTCATGTTAGAAAATTTGCCTGTAACAACCATTATTTGAGAACATTGCATCTCCCAAGATGTACATGTAGGTTCTGAGATTTTTAATTAGGCCAAGACACAAATGACCGTTTCCAGTTTTTCTACCCCAACAAAGAAAATCATACAGAAACCAAGCAAATTAATGAAAGCACAATAAAGGTAAACAAAATGCTCTATCAAAGAAATGAATGTATGGAAATTATTAAAGAATAGTATGGAAATGTATCTACTTGTAACAGTCTTAAAGTGGCATTTAAGGTGCATGTGATGTATGGACAGTCTGTTATTACAACACTTAAACCCAAAATGTCAATGGTGTTGACTGCAGCCAAAGCTAACAGTCTACTTGAAACACAAGTGGTTTGTTTTAAGAGGAATGCAAAATCCTCTCAGATTTGAAATTGAAATGCAATTTGTTTGCATGAGCTGCGACGACGGGGGGGAAAACTGCTTCCTGCTATTGATTGCATTAACATTTCATGAAGTATCTTGTTGAAACAAGATTCAAATCCCCACTCAAGTTGCTTTTTATACGACAGATAATATTCATATTGCTGGAATTTATGCGCATTGAGTCCCTTCAGGGCAATACTGATTGATAACATTTTTAGCGACCGTGTGCATAATTGATGCCTTTATGGCAAGCTTACTGCAAGTTTGAATGCACTCCGCAGAAACTAAGCACTGCTCACGGCCGTGTTTAACTTGGAAAATATATCTGAATACAAAAGGGCAGTTTTATCCAGTTTGCTCAAGTTGTAGCTATTAAATGAGGTATTTCTCCAAACTGGCTTTTTGGAGGAAAAAAGTGTAATTTCAAATACTCGACCACTTGGCCCACCTCTTACGATACATTTACATGTTATATGTGTGTATGAAAATAAAGATCAAAAGGATTTGAACCCAAATATTTCCTTCTTATAAGCAGAAAGTTGTAATAACGTGTGTACTCTTATTGACGAGGTTCGGCTGTACATTCATTCTTTTTGTAAGGCAATAGGGAGGTTTAGATGCACGTTAAATGCAAACGTGAACGTGAAATGCTTTCAGCACTTAGTTATTATTCCAAGGACATCTTAAAACAAAAACGTTTTGCCCTGAACCAGTTTCAAACCTGGGTTCTGGGACCTATGATATGACTAGTGTGTTTAATGTGCATCTAAACCTCCCTATTGATCTTACATCTCACCTGTTTATCTTGTTTTTCTTTCTCTTTCTTCATGAGTTCAATTCCTTTCAAGAAGTAGTGTGTAGCTTCTTCCCCCTCGACCAGCTGGCCCATGTACATGTATTTTGCATAGCCCGTTTCTGGAGAGAGCGCAATGGCTCGACCCATGCAGTAAACACAGGAGTTAAGCAAAATCAACATCAAGTTTTTCTCATAGTGTCTCGGAAAAGCACCGAGCATAATACAGTGCTGATCAAGTTACGTCGGGTGGGGCCAAATAAACCCTAATTAATATTTATTCTCCCCGATTCAAGCCAAATTACATTCTCTCATCAGTTGCGGTACCCGCTGCTAAATGATTCAAACCAGCTACTCAACCTCGGCCAGCGTGGTGGTCAAGTGGTTAAGACGTCTGCCTTGTTTGCAGGAGGTCATGGGTTTGAGTCCCACCAGACCACATTATCAAGTTTTTCTCATCTAGTGTCTCGGGAAAGCACCGAGTATACAGTGCTGATCAAGTTACGTCGGTTAGGGCTATAAACAAACCTTAATTAATACTCATCAAGTACTGCAGTCTCATATGGAAGCTCTCCTAGGGGAGTATGTTTTCTCAAAGGAGACCCACAGTAATTTTGAGACTCAAAATATTCACTTTGTTGCCCTGAAATACTTGTGTGTACCTCCAAATAAGGCACAGAGTTGAATGCAACCATCAAACACTTAATTATTCTGATTAACTGGAAAGGTCTCGGAACAATCTCAACTACACGTGCTACGTCCCTGCAGTAACTTTGCAATTTCTTCATTGGACTTCACACAATCACACAATCACACTTTCCTTGTCAGCTACACCAAACCTACATTGTGTAGTTCACAACAATTTATGGGCCTATTCATTGGATGAAATCTATAAATATGATTGGTTTGATTGAGTGGAAAGCTCATTCAGTGTCCATGCACATGATACATGTAGGCCCATCGCCGCAGACACCACAAATTGACACTCAAGTGCAGTTTGCGACTTTGCGTGCACTTCGTGGAAACGTACAGTGGGGCTCACACGTTTTCATGAACTGATACAGTCTACATGTACGTGTGTGCGCGCACTCTTCGTAGACACGAATGCAAAATGCAAAGATTTCAGTTTCACAAAGTGACACGCAAGTTTTTGGTAGATTTATTTGATTAAAAACATGGAAAATGCTCAAAAAACTCACTCTATATGGGATATACCTTGTAATAAACACTCTCTAACTTGTTAATTAGGATAGGCATCAATTTGTGCAATTGACATTTTCCACCCGAGGCGTGCACTCAAGTACCACTGCGTACGTATCCATGTTACTTCACGGTGTCACCGACGGTATAATGGGAAGCTAATGCCTCCTAACTAATGAGGTTTATGATTACCCCGAATATTAGTGTTTATAATGCATTGGACTTTCACAATCCATTCAGCATCATGCACTAATTACAAAGGATATTTGCTTAGCCTTGTCTAGCTCCCCGACTTCAACCAACAGGTTCCCAATAACCTCCAACACTCGGAGGTTGTCTGGTTCTATCTCTAGCGCCCTCTGGAGGAACTTCTGTGCCAATTCGTAGTTGAAGCTGTCCATGCATTCCGTTGCCTGATGAAAGAGTCATGTATATAATGAAGCTGTTATGTGAATGTTTCCATGTCGACTTTAATAATTACAAAAGAAATTTACAAATTTTGATTTAACTGAAGAAAAAAACTGTTTTGTTTGTTGCTTGGTACCGTATGGTTTTTGACCGAAAGTGGTTGTAAAAGGTCTTTGCACAGGTGCAATATGTTTGGTAAAACTGTGCTTTAAAATGGCAGCATAGCATGCAATACACTTTGTAATATCAGATTGGGAATTTTACAGAGACCACAGTTGGAAGGCCATGACCTCTCCTGCCCCTGGTCTTAGCACGACCGCCCTTTAATTGGCAGACCTCTCATAGCCATTTTCACTTCATATTTAATAGGTGTGCCTATTGCATTTCAATGCCACTTTCCATTAACTGCCTAAATACATATTCATGTAGTGAACAAACAGAGTCAAACCAAGTCTACGTGTATAGTGGCCACCAGTTATTATAAAGATACCACCTGTCTATAGTGGCCACCTGTCTTTGGTCCTGATAATGGATTGTGTATATATACTGGTAGTGCTAAATGCAATCTCTGTTTATGCCTTGAGGGAGGCTACATGTTTTACTGTATTCCAGTTGCAGACTGTGCAGAAACGGCCAATTGAAACATGGCTTTAGGAGCCTACCAGATCCAGAAGTTGTTGTACCGAGTACTCTTGCCCCATGTCACTTCAACTGGTACCGGTAGTTCCGTATATAAACGAGCGGTTTGGTGCATTGAACTCATGTGCACTACATGTACTGTATGTAAGATGCCATTATTATTATTATTATTATTATTTAGAAGCCTACCTGATCCAGAAGTTGTTGTACAGAGTACTTGGCCTGTTGATGAGCTTCCCCAGTCTCTTGCCCCTTGTCGCTGCTCGTCCTTCGGCCAGACTTTCCTGGTCCAGTCGTCTTAGGTTCCTTGGCCAAGTCCTTCAAGCCTGTAATAAAGAACAAACATTCCCATACTGTGTTGCAATCAAGGGAACAATTTGGTTTGATTCAATTAAATTTAATTTTGGTTTATTCAGTCAAAGATGAATGCGATTTGCATGATTTTAAATTTCCCTTAAGATTGTAAACAACAAAAAATTGTGTTTGAGAAGAGAGTTACCGACATCATACATGTACATGCCCTAAAAACAAAACGGCTTTCAGTATAAAATGCCATGGTTTTTTTTCTTAACCGATGATTCAGGGCCCTTCTTTACGAGGGAAAGTTTAACAATGAATTATGCATAGGCCCCACTCCTTGGGCCTGATGAGAAATGCAGTAAATATTAAACAAACTTGTGGTAGCTGAGAAAAAGCAATTTCCTCATGAAACATTCAAAAACAACCTTCTACACGGGTGCAAATATTTCATATGGGTACATCTTGAGTGGAAATATCAAGGGTAGGACATGATTAATGTATTCTCGACACTATAGCTCCATGGTAAGGTTCAAGAAGGACATGTATGCTGTATGTAAAAAAAATCAGTTTTATTTTACACAGTGTTTTTTCGTACTTCAACTTGGCGTTTCTTTAGTTCTTTGAAAGCTTTTTGTAATTTATTTTTATCTCTACAATTTGATCAGATGCACCTGTGCCAGCTTATTACATGTATCTCCAAATACATCCATGATTGAAGAGATTAATGGCTACAAAAAGCCAGTGATGACTGATGACAGCTTAGAACCGGCAAATAATGCAAACTAATCAAACTGAATCTGTTACCTGATCATCATGATCATGCAGAAAAGCAATGCAGAATAAAGAATGCAGAAAAGCCTGGCTGATAAGATCGCAATATGGCCTTGGGCTCAGACCTGCTCTAGTCTTGCCCACTTTCTATTACAAATGGCTTGGCACTACATATTATCTGCGTTATGGGCAATGCATTTTCAAATAATTTACTGAAGATTCTAATGAAACATTTCATTAAAGGTAGCCAGCAGTACATCATTTTCAGTGACCCATTTTTTTTGTTATGAGTCGACAAGAAAAACCTTACTAAAAGAGTTATAACAATGGTACCAAACACCACATGAATTTATTTCTGTCCAAAATTATATTTTGTGAGAGAAATTAACAACTGAAGGTGGTTTTCTAAAAAAATTGATGTTTGTAATTTTGAGGCCTTATGAAATACATACATGTAGTATTACTTTTGTTACATGTATGTATTTTGTTGTATTAGCCAAGGATCGGAATAGAGTAATGTGAATGAAGTAATGAAAGTGATTTTGTTGCTGAACTTGCATTTATTTTATAGCCCATGGAGGAAGTTAAAGATAGTATACAATATGATTGGTAAACTGTTACAAATAGTTTTATCCCCCTGTGTGATTGAAGATATGCATGATTAAAACTAGCCCTAAAATTAGGGCTGTGAATTGCTCGCTTTTCAAATCTGACTTATTGAGTCGCTAATTCACAGCCCTAATTGAGGGATGTACGACAATACTCAGTCTGAAACTGCTCAAATCTGACAAAGTTCTACTAAAAATATCGTCCGAAGTACATCAGACCGAGCACTTTCACATACACCATTGTAATCCTGAGAGTCTAGTGTTTCATAAAATAACAGTAACGCTTACGGAATCGTCAATTTGGCCATCTACGATGTCTGGAAACATTGGACAAATTTCGGACAATGTTCTGAGCCGCATTCCCTGGGTGACGCCATCTTAGCTGATATGCTGGCGCTTCTCGATCATGAGACGTCAAGGAGCCCGGCTAACTGTGCAATATGCATAATTCATATTGACGTCCGTGTGTTTATCCCAGCTGGCAAGTACGTCACGCGCGCAGTGCAGTTATCGAACTGTGCGAGTGACGTACTTGCCAGCTGGGATAAACACACGGACGTCAATATGAATTATGCATATTGCACAGCCGGGCTCCTTGACCGAGAAGCGCCACCACGCGTCCAGCATATCAGCTAAGATGGCGTCACCCAGGGAATGCGGCTCAGAACATTGTCCGAAATTTGTCCAATGTTTCCAGACATCGTAGATGGCCAAATTGACGATTCCGTAAGCGTTACTGTTATTTTATGAAACACTAGACTCTCAGGATTACAATGGTGTATGTGAAAGTGCTCGGTCTGATGTGCTTCGGACGATATTTTTAGTAGAACTTTGTCAGATTTGAGCAGTTTCAGACTGAGTATTGTCGTACATCCCTCAATTAGGGCTGTGAATTAGCGACTCAATAAGTCAGATTTGAAAAGCGAGCAATTCACAGCCCTAATTTTAGGGCTAGATTAAAACCAACCTGAGCAAAAACTAGCTCCGTACTTCATCTAACTTTTGAGAAAACAGTCAAAAAAGGGTTTGCGGTAATTTCGCCCCAAAACCACTTCGCCCTGAACCATTTTGCCCTGAACCACGGCCTGTGCATGAAGTGGTTTTGGGGCGAAATGGCACTTGGGCGAAATGGTTTTGGGGCGAAATGAATTTTCCTCTCAGTCATGAGACGAAAAATAATTGTTTTACTCATTTCTCAAAGACTATAGCACTTCAGACAAAACCATTTCAGGGGAAGTTTTCTACGGTCATCATGTTTATATTGTGTAAGTTAGGCATAAATCTGTGAGCATTTCTGATTTTCGAGATACCAATCATGTTGCCTGTATATTCAGGCATTTAAACGCGTATTGAGGCATTTAAACTTGGCTGATAAAACATGAATTTGTCATTGTCAAAATAACATTTAGAAGGTAGAGTATTATGAGTTTAATAATCAGTTTTGTGGCCAAAGTCTTTCATTGTATCCCGTAACTATAGCCATTCATTAACGCGTTTCCGGTTACCGTATTAAACTGTAACATGATAAAATGCTAGGGTATAAAGGCAGCAAACGGGTCTGTATTTTATCGCACGGAGGGTCTCATCAAGTTTGCCTACGATTTCACCGAAACTAGACATCGGATCGATGCGTACTCTTCGGAATATTTGAACATTGGGGTGAGTGCACCTATTGAGCAAATATTATTATTATTATTATTTCTTTCTGGTATTCATACCAAGGATTCATCAATAGTGCTCATTGCACTGTCACTCGCAAGCGTGAGGAAACCCATGAAGAATTAGAATTAGAAATGGCCAGAGACACCGGGGATGATCCCCCTTGCTCTTCACGAAAGAATGCTCTGGGATCTTTAGAGTGCGTTTCCATTACCGGTACCTAACACACTGGACCAACGGCTTTACATCCCTTCCGAAGGATGGAGCAAGTGTGGTTGAGTGCCTTGCCCAAGGGCACAGGTACCGTAGCCATGGGGAGGTTCGAACCTGCAACCCCAAGTTTTCACCTATGATTGCGAGTCAATGATCTAAACCGCTCGGCCACGGTACCCCACTGGCCAAGGGACAATTTTGCCACAGATTTTGGGTTAGAAACGGCTCCAGGCAGGGCTGAGGATTTTCCGAAGCCCTGTTCACGGGTCGATCTATATACATACCATGTCCTACCATGGAGGTAGATGGTCCTACTATATAGTAGCTCATGTTTTATGTAATCAAAATGGAAATTTGTCCTACCTTTTCTGTCGCCTCTAGTGCTTCCTCTCTTTGAACGCCTTCTGCCTTTAACTTTGTCTGTTCCTCCCATAGTCTAAATGATCCAAATGAAATATAAAGGTGACGAAAACAAGCAAAAGCTGAAAAGAAGTGAAAGATATTAGATGACACTCAATTATCCGATGTAGCAGGAGGATGCGCTGCCAGGCTGCTTTTGCACAGGTGCTTTTGCAAGTGCGCGAATGAAACCTGCAACACACGTGTACATTCTATGATTACATGCAGACTGTGACCTTTCGATTTGCAGACGAGAAACCGGGACCTCTTCCAAAGTTGTACAATTTCTCGTAATGTTCCCCTGGCTTGCTGGTAACTAAAGTGGTTCCCATTTGAGCTAATTTAAGTCGGCCATTAAAATAATGGGCAGTTGTACTTTGTAGGTGCATTTAATCCTCGATTGTGTTTCCTAAAAAAGAATACATTTTTGGATGTTTAGTAAATATCCACCTTTATCAGATATGGAACGACCCATAGCCGTGACCATTTTATGGTAGGGGTGTTTCATTGTACAGGTCCTATATAATTCATATTGATCACCTTTATAAACGTACTCTAAACAATTAATAGAAAACTAAATATGCTACTTATAAGTGTACTATGTAAATTTATGGCTATTATGCCTGTTATTTTTAATGAGAATGAATTATTTCTTATTAGCTTGCCTCCGCTCACTGCAAACATAGTTGAGTCCACACAGTTCTATTTTTAGCTCACGAATGTATACAGTCTGGTTCTTACAAACGGGTACTCCCTTCATTTCGTAAACAGGTCAAGGAAACACACATTCCACCAACGTGTACGTGTACACAATAATGCATTGTAAACATTAGAGCAGTATTAATAGGCCTACTCACAAATCGTTTGTATTTTTGCAGTTTACTTCCAAAAATCAGAAAATATAGATTATTTGTTGAACGTACCTGGGTCTTCATCTATTTCTGACCCCGTCTGAGATAGAAAGATAATGACGTTGCTCCTAAGAAACCTGCAGAAGACGGTGATCTTCGATCTTCCCAAACTGAAAACCGACATCAACCTGTTGCGTCGGATCATCCGCGCGGAGCGGTATGATTTGGGCGTTATCTGCATGGAGGACAGTCAAGTGCGAGAGATGAATAAAATGTACCGCAGCAAGGACGTGACAACGGACGTGTTGTCCTTCCCAGCACATGAAGTAGGACAAACCTGCTGTTGTAAATGTATTTGTAAAATAGATGTGAAACTGGGCCATCATACAGTTCGTGAACCTTTTTACACTTTTAGTTAAAGGTAGTACTAGTTAAGGATGTTGGTAAAACGCGGAACGCGGAAACCTTTCCATTCCACTGTACCATGTTCCGCATTCTGTTCCACCCCTCCACCCTTCTGTTCCACCGTTCCGTTCCACCGTTCCGGTTTTACCAACGTCCCTAGTAGTACTAGTACTAGTAGTAGTAGGCCTATGCTGATTACTCGTTTGGTAAACTGTTACCAGTGGAAAACAGCATGACTTCCACTGTTAATTGAAAGCCAAGGGCGAGAAAACTACCTTGTAGACATTTCAGCCATATAAAGGCAGTATTTAAATAGGCCTACTTCAGAAAACCTGAACAATCCAAGCACGTTTTTTTTACTGTATAAATGCACGAATGAATGGCTCCAAAGATCGCCTGTACTGTAGGCGATCTTTGGAGATTCAAATAGTTTTGTCATTTTTCTTATGAATGGGGGCAATTCAGACAAAATAATTTTACCATTACCATCTTGACAACAAGTAAGCTCTTAGATAATGATTAAAAAAACATTTGGGAGGGTAATTACCAAACAAGTAGCTAGACCTTTAAGTTGTACTTAAGTTACAATCCAACTTGCAGAAGGTTGTTTTTATGTCTTAAAATCAGTCAGTAAGTTCAATGTCATCTTTATTTTCAACAGAGAGAAGCTGAAGTCAAATCAGATTTGCTGTTATATTTCGTAGAAAAGTATCGCTGTTTACAGCTGTTATATTCACGTAACGTAGGCCTATAAATGTTCTAAGCCATAGTATACAGGTGATGGATGTCTCGTATATCATAAATGTAATTTTGCCGGGAATTAGGAAAACGTTGGAAGCTTAGCAAAAAATATGGAAAACTTGTCATGTTGAGTTTACTCTATGGACGGAGATTAGGCGGTAAAGCATAGGTACTGTGACTGTACACGTACCATCATATTTATTGAGCTAATATACTACCAGCACAACACTACACCTACGAGTTCCAGCATATATGCATATGTGTGGCACCAATGCATGTTACATGGAAGGACACTAAACAGTTGCTGGTACAGATCTATTTGTTTGGTCAGAATCCCAAAAAAAAATTCCGCCTCTAAATAAAGATATTTTGTTTGAAAATACCAGAAGTCTGACTGTCGGGTTACACACATACTAGTTACTACTAAAAAAATTGCTAAGAAATGCCAATTTTTTTTTTTTCATCAATAATTTTATTAAAAGTAGGCCTAATAATTAAAAATCTTTAAAAAGAAAATTTAAAAAAAATTAAAAAAGCATCCTGCATTTCTCGAGAAATAAAAAAACAAAATTCTGTGAAAATTAGTTGCTGATCCCATGGAGGAAGGAAAACAACTCTATGGTGATCCTTACCAAATTTTGAGTTGTATAATTAAGGAATTTTAAATTGTCAATAAACGCGAGGGTCTCAGTACTTTCTTTTGTCATAAAATTTGCAAATGAAAAATGCATGACGTAATAGAATGGCTTAAGCATGTTAAGTGTCCAAGACGAGGCTGCCAGTGCTAATTAGAAATTTGTCAATAAACACTGCAAAAACAATCTTTCCCAACAAAAGCAAAAGAATTATCAGGACGTCACAAAAACAAGTAAGACTCAGTCTCACCTTCCCAGTGCACAGAGCTTTACAGAGCCTATAAAAAGTAGTGTAATCATCAGAGGCCAATTTCATGGTGCTGTTTAGCACAAATATTTGCTTAGCACAGAATTTGTATGCTTTATTTTGCAAAAATGGGTTGCCAGCCAAAACTGTATGTGATGTGTATAAAAAACACAATTTGGTGTACAATTTTGGTGAGTAACTAATTTTACAAAGCAAATAATTTCTGTGCTAACAAATTTTTAGGACAACACAGAAATGCTTCAGTTACTATGATGTACTAGTTTCTTCCTCCATGGTTTGACTCAGTCTGACCTTCCTGCACAGAGCCTTGCAGAGCCTATAGATATTAATAGTGCAGGACAACACAAAAATACTTCACTAACTGGCAATGACTCACATTTCCTCCAAAGAACCTTGCGCCCGGCCGACTACCCGACCCCTGGAGTGACCTGACTGATCTGGGAGACATTTTCTTGGGGATGTCCTTTATTCAGCAACAATGCCAACAAGATGACACTAATATCGACAATGTGCTGCCTGTGAGTGTGATGTTTGTTGGATGTAGTTCAGAATGCTTAAGTCAGTCTCATTAGAAGTCATGGAGTGACCTCTGCAAAAGTTTCAGGAATCTTAACTTTGCTTTTTACACGTAACTGTGTTTTTGTACATTTTGCAGGTGCTAATGACACATGGACTCTGTCATCTCATTGGCTACCGGCATGACACAGATGAACGACTTAAACAGGTGAATAATACCACTATTAAATACATCTGGATAAATAAATATTCTCAAATTTACATTATATGTACCTCTAGTTGTAATTTCCTTGCAGTTCAGTGTAGTCCCTGTCACTGATAATTAGCCCTTCAAAGTCCAGCAAAATGATAAGGTTTTCTGTCCAGTGTGGACTTAACCATGGATTTCAAGGTTGTAAAAGTTTGGCACCACGATATTAACTGATATTATTCTTGGATTTGGAGTAATTTTTGATCATTATTCTTTGTGTAACCAAGCGGTACAATAAATATACTCAATCATGGACATTTGTCCACATTTGTATCAAATTAATTCACCTCGGCGCTCCTTGGGTCATAATCCCTTATTTAGAATACAAAAGTAACAGAATGTGGCTCTTGTGAATGCAATTGTTTCTCACAAAAGAAATCCATAAATTCCAATATACTTCCAATTGCACTCGGTGGCACCCCCAACATGCAGATGGCAGAGCTATTAAAATTACCATGACCAGACAAATAAGTTGGCCGGTACACACAATTTCAGCTATGGCTAGACAACACTGATTTTGTTTTTTGATTACAGATGTACAAGAAGGAGCTCGATATTTTGACTGAATACAACAGATTGACAAACAGCAACCTAACACCCATGACAGACCCAGATGAAGTGCACTAGTGCAGTGTCTCGTCTCATGAAACTTGAAACAATGTCTTCCAGTTCTTCCAGGATGACAGACGTCCGCAAGGACTACTCAATTTGTACACATCTTCAAAGTGTAGTTGCTGATTTGTTACATTTAGCTTTCCTGTATGTAAAGTGCCTTTTATGAGTGCATATATATTATGCAGCGAAGGAAGACATCAATGTGTATCCTTTACAGACATGGCTGCACTCTAATTATGTAAACAAATTACTTGAGAATATGTATTCATGTACCTAGTTACAGAAAACATTATTTTCTGTGCTTCTTAGAATGTCATGCACAAATCAATGCAACAATTACAATGATATTTTTTTAGTTATACATGTGTGTACTGTAGTTTTAACAGTAGCATGTTATTAGCACTTAAATTAACTAAATGTTATTGGTTTATTTATAATGAACCCAGTATTCCTCAAAGCACCACAAACTGCCTTACTTTACCAGGCTTCTAAGGGCTAAAGGATTACTATTTTGTGTTTCAATTACTTTTAACACAGAAGTCTTCCTGAGTGGATCAAGAATTTTACAAATGTATTTTGCAGTGGGCAGGAGGATAAATGCCCCAGTGTAGCCTTAGCCTCTCACTAATTCTTTCTGGCTCCAGAACTGATTTTGTTAATTCATTTTCTAATTTCAGTTGTAGCACACACCTGATTGGTTCCTTGTCATAGCTGGCTAAAACCACAATCCATGTTGATTGTTAAATTGAAGCAAATGGGCCAAATGTATAAAAAGCATGATTTTCTTATTAGTAAATAATATTAATAAAAACAAAGCAAAATGTTAAACTCAGAAGAATTTGCTGAAAAATGAAAGAGTGGGTTTTTCCAGTCTATTAGGTATTTGTTTTCTTATTTTGCGACTGCAGTATAGAAAATGTGGTTTGGCAGAAGAAGGAATACACACACGTACTTGTTTGAGGAAAGGAGTGTACCATGGATAACTGTTGCGCATTTTACTAAGCGAAATGGTTCTGGTGATTTTCCCTGATGGCAGCAGTAATAATGGCAACAGCGTCCCGCAGGGTGGACATGTGCGCTATATAAGAATCCACCATTATTAATATTATTATAATACTATGTGTTCACTGGGGATAACTTTTGGTACTGTATCGACTTCCGTCTAAATGCATTTGTTTTTCCTTCGTTTTACCTTTTTAAGAGATCCTATTATAATCACTTCAAATTGTAGTAGGGCCATGCACAGAAAAGACAATTTCTTCATATGAAACTACATGTAAGTGTAACTAGCGACATTAAGGCAGGTAATTTTCTTTAAATTAGTTTATTCCATATTTTGATTAACATTTCTCAATTGATTTAATAAAAGTAAATACATATACACTGGCAAAGTCACCCACATTGGCTAATGGGAGGCATAACCTCAAAATAACTACTAATTTACATTTACACAAACATGAAGATTTCTTGAAGATTTAGTAAAGGTTTCTGCCTTATCAATTCATATTTAAAGTAATTATAAGTTAATAAGGAGCATGTGTGTCACACATTTTCTTTTCATGATAACACCAGCAGATCCTCAATTTGTAAGTAGGATTTCATCAGATCTCTACAGTACAGCACTATTCATTTTCACATAGCAATTTTTGTCCTAATTAGTGACATTATTAGAAAATGGCGGTTGATGTTGAACCATGTTGAATCATACTCGAGGAGAGAAAATTAGAGGAGGAAATCTGGTTTCATTTGTTGTTTAAATAAGCATCTTATCTGAGCACAGAATATGAATTACTCACAATCCGCTTGCTTGAAAGTGCCTGAAATTGCACATTTGGACCAGTTTATGCCTTGCAGAAAATTCCAAAATAATTGAGGTTTTCTGGTAACTTGTCACCACAGAAAGGACCGCAACATTCAATATTACAACAGGGCTTACCAAATGGCATTATCCAACTAGGATAAACAAAATGAAATCAAAACATTTACAACAAAAAGTAACTAACATAATATGAACATAATACATGTAACATAACCAATGTGTCCTACTATTTACACTTCAAAATGCTATTCACAAAACAAATTTGAACAGTGGCTTAAAGGCACAGGTTCGTCAGCAGTGCGCGCGCGCCAAATTCGTGCCACGAAATACGCAACTCCATGCCTTTGCTATGGAGCTGCGTATTTCGTGGCACGAATTTGGCGCGCGCACTGCTGACGAGCCTGTGTCTTTAAGGGGGGTGGATGCATGGTAGTTACTGATCCAAATGCACTCACCCCCATTGGAAGCAGAAAACAAACAAATTGAAATTTGTGTACAAGTTAGCATATGTTCAAGCATGGAGGCCCTATAGTGCCCCTCATGATACACCAATCTGAGGGCCGAGGACTCCTTCCCTGTACGTCTGCCATAACTAGGGGCCATCCAGTGGCATGAACTGTGCGTTTTGTGTTGAAGCTGTTACACTATGTTGTAACACACAATTTGCATGTTTTTTGTTGAAAGCTTGTGAAGCCTGTGTACACAATTAAAGGTTATGGCGGACGTACGTGCAGGGAAGGCGTTCTTAGTTACCGGATTCGTCTATACCTTTTGCCATGGAGGAAGGAAAATTTGCTCCATGCTTTTGTTTAACGCAAACCCCCCATCCCCCTTAAAAACCTGAAGGAATTTCTTTAAAATTCCTTGGATGTTCGAGACACAATGGGTGAACAATGGAAGGGGGGTACCCTCTGTCACATCGTGCTGCATATGTTACTTCTGGTCTGAACTTTCAATGGACCTGAAACATGACGTCACATACGTGCTTTCCTATGTCGCCTGGTACCCCCGAGTCTCCCCCATAGATTTGCGAGCATGTAAACCGTGACGTCATTATGATTCAGGTCCATTGCCATGTACAGCACCCATTGAAAATAATGAAAACATTGAATATGAATTACAAAAAAGAAGAGCAATATCAACTTCCTGAGACAAACTTAAGTGTAAAAGCCACAACCAGAAGATGATAGTGTGGGTGAAATGCTTCATTTGTACACATTGGGTTAAAGAACAAAGCACACTTCAAAGTACCCATTGTTAACCATTTGTTCAACTCCCAGATCTTTAGAAATTGATTGATTTAATATAGCTCAAAGTAAATTTACAGTAAACTCTCATAGTACACTCCCCAATATATAGTTGCTCCCGATATAAACCTTTTTTCCTGGCGCTGGCACACGTACTGTGCATAATGTGGATGCTTGGTTATTGCACTGTGTGGACATACAGCTCACAGTTCATGGTCTGGCAAAAAGAGCTCTAACAAGAGTTTACTGCGTTGTTGGACCTGTGGTTTTCACTTTTAGCTTGTTACCAAGTATAGAGTGCTGATCAAATTGTGTGGAGAATGGCAAGAAGGTCCAATAATATGCTTATTGCCAGTTATTCCTGAACCTGCAAATGTTATCCATTGCCCGTCACAACTTCCCCAGACCCAATTCAATTGTATAGCCAAGTCACGAAGGAACTGTTATTCCTAACCACTTCGGCTGGTGATGTTTGATGTGAGTTGTGATTTCTTTGTCTGCAAACAATGAATGTTGATTGCAACAAATGTTACACTTTGCAGACCCTGATCAAACAGCAATTGGGAGTTCATTTGCCAATGAGCTGCCCTTTACTGAAGAAATTTCAAAATTGAGTACAAGACTTACCTTTTTCACCTACTAACAGGGGATAAAACAAAAGTACAGCAAAACCTGCTATTAAGACCACCTTGATAAAGAGGCCACCTGTTTATAGTGGCCACCCGTCTTTGGTGCCAAATGCCATGTGCAAAATGCTAGTGCAACCTTTATAAAGGGGCCACTATTATATATACACCAATCCGAGAGCCGAGGACCCGTTCTCTTTATGTCCG
This sequence comes from Henricia sp. BOLD:AAB3569, assembly GCA_037783545.1. NCBI lineage: Eukaryota > Metazoa > Echinodermata > Asteroidea > Spinulosida > Echinasteridae > Henricia > Henricia sp. BOLD:AAB3569. The sequence continues at coordinate 2,928,252 of JBBELK010000340.1, read as the reverse complement.
CCATAACTGGGGGCCATCCAGTGCCATGAACTGTACGTTATACATTATGTTGTCACTTCGAACAATTTGCGCATTCTTTGTTGAAGCCTGTGCACACAAAGGGGGCGCGTTGTGCACTATTCAATTTTAACAACACAGAACGTACATTTCATGGCACTGGATGGCCCTCTAGTTATGGCGGATGCGCAGGGAAGGAGTCCTTATAGTTACCGGATTCGTGTATACAAGTTTCACTGTAAGTACTAATATATTGAGAGGAACTCAGTAGTTACTTAAATAATCCCACTGTCCAAACATAGTTCAAGTGTGTCACATGTATTCACAGTCATGCAAGTACACTTCATTTTGTGGTTTGATTTTGGGAATTTCCCCAAATAGAACATACATGAATGTATTGAAATACATTTATATTTAATGCACACACAGTACATGCTAGACTGCACAATAATGACAACGTTTGATCCTTATTAACTATAATATTTAACAACAGTTCCTCCAACTTACTTTATACCTTATTAAGCTGTATTCAGATGGAGTTTTCAAGAACATTTAACTCCATCCACCATGTTACACTTTAACAATTTCAAGCAGACAATCTGTTTTTTAAGACTGTCAAATATTACAACTGAGCTACATATTGACATTTCTTTTATCCTTTTTATCATTTCAAAACCTGATTTCGTTTTTCCTTTCAAAATTGTAATACAACACATTTCATTCCACATTTAGGCAGTATTTTTATACACAAGACAATGGGTCCATTTTTACAGCGACTGCGCATTGAATAAGTATCTATAAGCCAAGATACGACCACTATTTATACCACCTGACAATTGTTTCTTTAGTGAAGCTAAGCAGAGATGCAATACATATATCTTATTTAAATTATCACACAACACATTTACATACAGCATGATATTATGTACATGTTTAAGGTCTGGCTTCATATAGTTCAATTTAACGCAACACCCAGTGATGACCATACAAGAAATCATTCCCCATATGTCCAACAAATCTTCATATAAAATTCATCTCTCCTTACCACTCATATCTAAGTCCCCTAAGATTAAACCGAGTCTATATGCAAGAATAGATTGAACGTTTACTACATATAGCAAATACCACCTGCATACTATGTACGGCTACTGCACCCGCCGGAAAGCAAAATACTCCCTCAAGCCAGTGGCACCATTATTACAGCAAGCAGTAAAAGTCATTACATCTGGGCCCAATTTCATAAAGCGGTTTAGAAAACAAAATTGTTTAATCCAAAATGTGTTTTCCTTATATAAAAAAGTTAGCAGTAAAAATATTATGTGATGTGTATAGACCGTACGTGTGACTTTTGTTTACATCTAAAGCGCCCTCTCTTCAAATCTTGCCTGCCGTTGTGCGCACGCATCACGCTTTGCATATATTTGCTTGGGGAATGATGTCAAAGGGGTCAAAATTCAAAGCCAATGTGACCGACGACCTCATTCCTTATTCAAATTTATGTACACCAAGATGCATGCGCACGATGCAAGACACCGGGGAATATCTCCTTGCTCTTTACGAAAGAATGCTCTGGGATCTTTAGAGTGCGTTACCATTACCTAACACACTGGACCAACGGCTTTACATCCCCTCCGAAGGATGGAGCAAGTGTGGTTGAGTGCCTTGCCCAAGGGCACAGGTACAGCAGCCGGATTCGAACCCGCAACCCCACGTTTTCACCCATGATTGCGAGTCAATGACCCAAAGCACTCGGCGATAGCCACACCCCCAAGGTCACATCGTCTATTGCAATTGACTGGTGTTCTGTTATTCTTGCTAAGAACACAAGTTGACATACAATTTTGACTATCAACCCATTTATATAAAGCAAACACATTTTGGATTGAGCACATCTTTCTGTTGAACAGCTTGATGAAATTGGCCCCAGGTTACTACAATTGACATTAACATTTTCCCAATTTCTTTCAATAGACTAGACAGCATTAAGAAGCACCAAATTTAGAACGGAACATGCATCGGACAATGCTAATCAAATTACCAATTAATTTTTTTTTTAAATTGTATAAATTTCAAGACTAGAGCTAAGGTACTAGAACCTACAAACCAAGGGATGGCCTATGTTATCTTTAGTGAGTTTAGGTATTAATACTATACTCAACCACGCAGAAAGTTTTTATTTAATGATGGTCCCAAACCATTAACATAACCCCCATTTTGTTTCATGTGTTAATTAACAATATGCACTTATGTATACATACACCAATTTGAGAGCCGAGGACCTGTTCTCTGTACGTCGGCCATAACTGGGGACCATCCAGTGCCATGAACTGTACGTTACATTATATTGTCATTTCAAACAATTTGCGCGTTCTTTGTTGAAACCTTGTGAAGCCTGTGCACACAAAGAGAGCGCGTTGTGCACTGTTCAGTTTAAACAGGCGGACGTGCAGGTCAGGAGTCCTTAGTTACCGGATTCACGTATAGCACAATATAGTCGCACTCTACACACAAGTTACATGTACAAATACAACAGCCATTTAACAGAGCAAGCACTACCATGAGATGGTTGACTTTGTTAAAATGTATGTGCCTAATATGGAAGTTTCTCATAGTGACAGTATTTGCAATTGTTAGCATTGTTTGTGGGACGTCCTGTACAGTGTCATTAGCTCATGTCTAGAATGTCCTTCTGAGAATTTGACAGATTGGTGCAATTTGGTAAAGGTCACTATTTTCCTAGTTAAACACCAGTCCATCTGCATTTTTTCTCTCATTTTCCCCTCTATTTACATGATACTAATCTTCGGCACAGGTGTTTTTTAACTACACTATCACTACATCACATTAGCACTGCACATATTATATTTTTGTTTATGTACAGATTACTCCTTATCTATCCTCTCATCTGATTAAAAGATAATTCCATTGAAATGAAATAAATAAATACGCATGCACCTGTTCAGGGCCCGTTATGTACGTTGGACATATTGTTGGTGACATCAACATGTTAGCAAATAAACAAATTAGGGAGTATTTTGGTCAAAATTTTATTATATTCCACAAGTATATGGATGATATTCGAATCAAGCATTTTCAAATTTTTTTCCCGAAAAAATTCAACATTTTCTTGGGTGTAAGTTCGTGGAAACGAAAATTCATCCATTTTGAGTCCAGTGTCCGGAGTGCACGCGCACACTCTGTCAATTCATGAAAACTTGTGTCCCCCACTGTGCGGTTTTCACAAACTGCAACAGAAGTGGTGTCAGCGCGATGTGGCAAGTGGCTAGATGCACTTTAATTAATTACCCTTTTAAAAGAAACTAGATGAGGGGGAGGGGGGGGAACACCAAAAAAAAAAAACCTAAAACAAAAAGCGAAAGAAAAAAAAGGTAGCATCCCACCTCAAAGCCTAACTATTCAAGACAACCCAATAGAACATTTGCACAGGTGGCCATGACAGGGGGCAGGTTTTCATATTTAAATGATGTGACAATAGATCAACAGAGTGCCTACTCGTGCATGACGCCTGGTGACAATGTGACTGCCCCATGTTATCATGGCCATTCTAGTCTATTATAAAACTGATGATAACTTAGATAAACCAGAGTTGCCGTTAGATTCAAATCCTAGTTCTGACTACAGATTGCTGGCTGAGAATGTGTGACAAATTGGTCCTTTACAAATGAGTATTGGAAATGTTGTGTGCAGGTCAAAGGTCATAATGCACGGCAGTGAGCTCTGAAAGGCATTTCACTTGAGCAGCACTGCACAGCAAAACATGTGCCTTTGCACATTACAAACACAAATTTAACATAAATGCTAAACTTTTCAGGACACAACTTGTAGATGAGTTTCTATGAGATAATGCCCAAGCAATACAATTCTGTATCAAACTCAGAGCAAATGCACACAAGTTACACAAATCTCAAAAAATTGATGGCCACACAGATTATTTTTGCTTTATGGTGAAGATAGGATGAATATGTCAAATCCATTGCATTTAACTAATTCAGTTTGGCAAATTTTAGGTCTGCAGCAAAGTTTGACCAATTTACAGAGATGAGTTTACAGTGGTCAAAATAAAAACACCACACCAACGACAATGGGAAAATGCTATGCAGAGGCTCTAACACGACATGTCTATCCTGTAACGGTAGACATTTCACTGTAGAGCACTTCCACACATACAAAGAAATAGCTAGGAATTAAGAACAGAAAGGGTTTTAAAAATACAGGAAGTGGCAACAAAACGTGCCTTGTAAGCAACTTAAACTCAGTGAGTTTGCCATGTGTCTATTTTATATGCATCATTGAAACAACACTAATTGTATGAAGGCAACTTGATCATTCCAAACTGCATCAAACCACAAAGCTATATTTTACTTATTTTCTACCAACTTGGACCAGCTGTAAAAAGAAGATGGCAGAAATTTCACTTCAGAAAATGTGTGACAGTAGTGTTGAAATTTGGTTGATTTCGTCCAGAGATGGTAAAAAGGGAAAGACCTATTAAGTTAGTGTTGTAATAAGTCATTGCAGCACTCCTACTGTTACAAATGTCAGTAACTGAGATGTCCCTGGGACCTTGTAGATTACCTTGTTATAACAGGAACTTTGTATTATCAGGAATGAAAACAATGAACGAAAGATTGGGACCTAAACTTTGTATTAATAGTGCTTTTGTAGAACCTTTGCACAAGCCAGCCATGACAGGGGTCATACACACCGTCACCATGCGTCATGCACGAGTGGGCACTTTGTGGATCAATTGTCACATCATTTAAATATGAAAAACCTGCCCCCTGTCATGGCCGTTGGTGCAAAGGGTCCATTATTGAGGTCATACTGTATGTATTGGTCCTAGTCACTCCATGCCACGGAAACCGGAGATGAGTACCGGCCGTATGAGCCAATATTGGCTCGTAAACGACCTACCTGCTATACCGATATGTACTACACTAACAAGAGGAGCTAGGCCTAACAAGGTACATCAACAACTACATCTTGCACGTTTTTAAAGTAGATTTAAAAAAAGAATATTGTTATTACAATATTCCTGTGCGTTTTTTGACATTCTCAAAATGTGCGTATTTGACCGACCAACAACTTTCCCCTAAACTTAGAACATGACATGCTCGTTGAATAAAAGGAAAGTTGGACTAGGCTAGGCTAAAACACACTTCTGCATTTTTACAAATCACACTAAAAATTTAACAGATGGAGTATAGTTCTATCTCTACTTGTTAAATCCACATTCATTTTATCTGACAAGTTTTATTTACAATTCCTTGAGAAGGAGATGATAACTTAAGTGATAATAATAGGAGATTTCAACAAGACAGGGTTACTGCCAAGTATTAAGGCAAGGTGGAACATTTCTAAAACTGCATTTCTAAAACTGCAGAGCTTTTGCTTATCTATTCAAACATTTGTTATCCACTTTAGATAGAGAAATGTTACTTATGTCATTCTAACAGTTCTGAATAATGAATGTCTCCAAATGTACAAGACCAACAATGGACGAAAACAAAGGAGTTTCGAAACTGCTCTATAATTTCTAGTGTTCCGATACGTTTATTGGGACAACCATGGCCGAGCAGTTTACCGGGTAGGTCACTGACTTGCTTTTAAACTCCAGGTGGAAACACCCGAAGGTTGTCAGTTTGAAACCACACAAAATAGTTTCACCATTAAGCAAGGTGCTTAACCCCAATTGCTCCATCCTTTGGATGGGATGTAAAGCCGTAGGTCCAGTGTGTTGTGTAATGCACTGAACAATTTCCAGAGCATTCATTCACAAATTGAAGGGAATCTCCATGGTGTCGCTGGCTAGGCTGCCCAAGGCGCCACCCACCAATGTATCTCGATGTTTAGGTGTTTCTGATAGTTGTAAAGAGTATTGAAATGTCGGCACGCTTGTTTCACCAAACTGGGCTCTTTGTTGGCACTTTGTTGGTGATGTACTCACTCGTTTGTGCTCCAGTTCACTTTGGATTTGATTAGGGGCCTGGCTGTGGCACACTTAAAGCCTAATCAGACTGCTCTAAATTAGGCATAGCCTGAAACACCTGGATTGAAACCGGATTTGGATTGAGTTTGAAACAGAAATCTTAAATCAATCAAACTATAAATTGATCAAATTTTACCAATGTTGGTCTTTGAAAAACCACTAAACTACAGTTTTTCGTTTTACAGGGAGAAAAAAAATTGATTTTGAAAACATGAATTATTTTGTTTAGAAGAAACTACTCTTTGAATTATTATACGTTTATGCATTAGGGTAAACCCCCGTTACTTACAAAGTTACAATTACAACAAGACATGAACATTTATAGAAAAAAAGAATTATATTTCAATCATTCATAGCTATCATTATTTTTAATAAATTACTATTTTGGATTATTTCTATTATAGGGACACCTTTATTACATGCATGGATAATTTGTAATTTTTCAACGAATTTAAAATAACCCTATTTAGTGCAACAGTACATAGCGGCTTTTCTAGATGCAATAATTTACGTCTGTAAACACTAGATGCTCTCTACAGCTAGCAATGTTTATGTAACATCATAATTAGTCAGGAAAGAAGGAAATTGTTATGCTGAATTAAAGGCACAGGCTCGTCAACAATGCACGTGCGCCAAATTCATGCCACAAAATACGCAGCTCCATGCCTTTGCTGTGGAGCTGCATGTTTCGTGGCACAAATTTGCCGCACGCGCATTGCTGACGAGCCTGTGCCTTTAATGACTTCAATGATATTCTGACAGTACTGGGTGTGCAATGCATGACTTGTATACATGGTCTTCTTGAAATTAAGGTTTGGCTATCTCTTTAGTGTGTAAAAGTGTTAGTTCCGCAGATTTCCATTATTAGCCAGACAAGTATCGGTTGTGTTACTGAACAGCACAGCACCGTGTTCAGTTTTGTTTGGGCATGTTATGCATTCAAATACCACATGCGATCATGTGACAAATTCCACCATGGTAACATTCCAAACCGGTGCCCAAAAGTATGTAAATGAGTGCCCAAACTATGTTAATGAGAGCGCAGGGTTACGGTCTTCTGGACACTGCTACGGGAATTAGGACGCATTTAACTCATCTTAACTTTTGTAAAATTGATCCCAGGTTCCTATTTTATAAAGCCCACTTAGAAACATTCCTAAATAAACATTATTAACTCATGTTTTTCAAGATAGTAAAAATTAGATTTTATCGTTCCTAAGTCCACGTAAGAATGTTTTTAACTTTTGTGAAATATGACCCAGGTCTCAGTGGCTAGTTGATAATTTGTGCTAACTGGCGAAACCTGTTACTTGATTTAAATACATGACCAGGGGATGATTTTACACAAGCGCTAAGACGCATCTTAGGAAGGATCACTCTTCTTATCTTAGGACATTGGTATGGGAATTAGGACGCATTGAACTCATCTTAACTTTTGTGAAATTGATCCCAGGTCTCAGTGGCTAGTTGATAATTTGTGCTAACTGGCAAGACCTGTTACTTGATTTAAATACATGACCAGGGGATGATTTTACAAAGCGCTAAGACGCATCTTAGGAAGGATCACTCTTCTTATCTTGGGACGTTGGTATAGGAATTAGGACGCATTGAACTCATCTTAACTTTTGTGAAATTAGTCCCAGTACTTCGTTTATAATAAGCCTAAGATTGCTGCCTGCACTGAAACTTCAAGTGATATTAACATCGTCAGCGTTTTCACAAAGAGAACTTTTTGGGCAGTAATTCGTGCCCAAAACATTCCCTTCTTGAAAATGCCAATGGCAAGATGGGTAGAATTAGGGATGGGAATTTACAGTTAATTCAGAAACCGGTTTGAAATTCATTCAAGTGTCGGTTAACCGTTTGGCCGACACTAAAGAGTGTTGCTGGTGTTTATAGTAAAAACAAAGATGCATGTGTAAAGTACACAATACCCCTAGGCCCCAAAACTAACCGTTGTACCTTTATCTGGTCAGAATAAGACCTCATATATATTTATTTCATGAAAATTTATTTCATTAAGTCGAATTTTTGAGAATGGGTTTTGTTTAAACATTCGACAAAACCGGTTTTTCATTATTTTTCGCTTAAACGGTTAACCAGTTAAACGGTTAACCAGTTAAACTGTTAACCAGTTAAACGGTTAACCAGTTAAACGTCCCATCTTTAGGTAGAATTTAATTTTGAGATGATTACTGCAAACATGGAATATGACCTATACTATCTAATATGTTTTTAAGCATTACTCTACGGTTTACCCATACAGCAGTTTGTGTGGTTGTCCTATTCTGGTCATTTGTGATGAAGTTCAACAACTTTCATTAGCTTGCTGGTTCACTGGCTGCACATAAAAACAAAAATAATACAGTGTTAGGTTAAACTGCAATTTGTCACACTTTGTTTTTGGGTATGAGAGTGATCGTGCCCATTAGGTTTTGCAGCGAAATATCGCACCAGTTCAATCTAATTAAACTTTTTGCAAATTCGCTGCACACAAATTGCTGTGTGACATCGAATTGGCTTCACTTCTTCAATTAATATAATTATAGTAGTGAGTGTTAGATTGTCATGTGGACTGCTACGTGATGACGTCGATGTTCAGGCTTTATGCATGCGTCAAGTCATCTCTCACGTCCACTGCCACAATCCAGAATGCCAAAACCACAGTTGATGCATTCTTGATTGCATGCGCAAAGCCTCAATGTCAACGTCATTACGTCGCAGTCCACACAGTCGACATGACAATCTAAATGAAGCAAGCTTAGGTCAGCTGGTACCCACCTGTCATTGGTGTCTTGCTGGTGTTATTGGTCGCCGGTTTCTGTCTTCCCCTAGCTTTCATTGCTGCAATATCTGCATCAGTTAGCTTGGAGTCACCCAGTTTAGCTGTAAGCAGAAAACGGTAATTGTGCTAAATTTAACTTAGATTCACCCAGTTTAGCTGTAAGCAGAAAACGGTAATGCTAAATTTAGCTTACAGTCACCCAGTTTAGCTGTAAGCATAAATCAGTTCATGCTAAATTTAGCTTACAGTCACCCAGTTTAGCTGTAAGCATAAAACGGCAATGCTAAATTTAGCTTACAGTCACCCAGTTTAGCTGTAAGCATAAATCAGTTCATGCTAAATTTAGCTTACAGTCACCCAGTTTAGCTGTAAGCATAAAACGGCAATGCTAAATTTAGCTTACAGTCACCCAGTTTAGCTGTAAGCATAAATCAGTTCATGCTAAATTTAGCTTACAGTCACCCAGTTTAGCTGTAAGCATAAAACGGCAATGCTAAATTTAGCTTACAGTCACCCAGTTTAGCTGTAAGCATAAATCAGTTCATGCTAAATTTAGCTTACAGTCACCCAGTTTAGCTGTAAGCATAAATCAGTTCATGCTAAATTTAGCTTACAGTCACCCAGTTTAGCTGTAAGCATAAAACGGCAATGCTAAATTTAGCTTACAGTCACCCAGTTTAGCTGTAAGCATAAATCAGTTCATGCTAAATCGCTTCGTGGCCGAGCGGTTTAGGTCATTGACTCGCAATCACAGGTGAAAACTTGGGGTTGCAGGTTCGAACCTCCCCACGGCTATGGTACCTGTGCTCTTGAGCAAGGCACTCAACCACACTTGCTCCATCCTTCGGAAGGGATGTAAAGCCGTTGGTCCAGTGTGTTAGGTTGAATGGAAACGCACTCTAAAGATCCCAGAGCATTCTTTCGTAAAGAGCAAGGGGGATCATCCCCGGTGTCTCTGGCCATTTATAATTCTAATTAGAATTCTTCATGGGTTTCCTCACGCTTGCGAGTGACAGTGCAATGAGCACTATTGAGGAATCCTTGGTATGAATACCAGAAAGAAATAATAATAAATAATAATAATAATAAAGAAGGGAAATTCACCGTGGTAAGATTATGTGAATAAATGCTTACAGCATTCTCTGTCTTAGCTTAGTTCTTACCTCCTGGAAGTCTGGGTAGTCTTTTGGCTTTTCTTTCCAAATTCTCTAAATCATTCTGATTGGAGTTGAGATTATTGTAACTGCCAGACCTACAAAGGAAGACAAGGTCCAGAAACATAGTTGCTTTAGTCTCTTTGATATCAGTAAGGAACAGCTTCACTACCGTGTTTCAAAACCACCAGTTGGCTTCATAGCTCAATTGGTAAGGCGTCTGCACATTAAGCAGACGGTCCGCAGTTCGAATCCCGGTGGAGCCAAGTTGTTTTTCACTGCATCCAGATTTCCCAAACTCAGACATTTGTATCATATTAATTCACCCTGGTGGTCCCTAGGATATTATCCCTACAAATTACCTATTCATACTTAACGAGCGTATATTGGAAATTTGTAAACGGGGTTTTTAGAAAGGCTAGTTGTCACACTATTTGTAACCATTTTTGGGTCTAAGTTATCTCTTCAGAACAACTGAAACTTATTTTTTATATTTTGAGACCAGACAAAGGTTCATGTATTTTGTTGCCAAAATGCCCCCTTTATCGTGGAAAGACTCGGATACCACATTGGGGGAAATGAGCAATGTGACAGTGTCTCATACAGCCCATTATAATGTGTACATTCCTAAATTTTCACTCATGCCCATTTTATAGGTTAACAAAGCCTTGTAAAACAAAAGCCAACATTACAACAAAAACATAACATTCAAGAGCCAGGTTTTTCATGCAGAACAAATACAATGAAGCATTAATTGAGTTCTTGCGGACCACGCACACGAGCGTCTTCTGTGTTTGGGAGTCAAATGAACCACGTCACAATGCATTAAGCCGGGCCGTACACCTTGCGTTTCATCCGTGATCCGATCACGATAGCGCATGTTGTGCAGTCGCATCACAAGGTGTACGGGTTCTGTGGTGCGTTCTGATGGCGATGTGGTCACGATTTTGTGTACTAGTCCGTCGCAACGCAATCGCAGAATTTCGAGCATGCTCGAAATTTGGCGTGTCTGTGCAATCACAAGGTGTACGACCCAAGGTGTACGACCGGCTTAAAGTGACGAGCCTGTGCCTTTAATTTTGACTCCCAAAATGATGGTCTAACCGTGTGTGCGATGGTCTGCACTACCCCAATACTTGGACAGAAATAAATAAAAATTAGTAATACCCTGGCAAGAAAGCAACAAACTAAAAATTAACCAAAATACGAACATTAACATCGGATCGGACTGCAGCCCTGCAGCGGCCCCTTCAGGTGCATCCTGGGATACATTAGGTGATGATGCATGCTGGGATTGCCGATGGTGGTGGTGGTGGTGTGAGGAGTTAGCGCCCTCGTTTGAGTGCGTACGGCTACGATTTCCGTGTCTTCTTCTGCCCGGCTTCTCACCGCCGGTGTTGGATGGGCTTGGATAGGTGAATGCTTCAGGTTGACTGTAGGGTTTGGGGTTAATACACAAGACATTGGGGTACACAGATACATGCATCATGCAAACATAAAGCACTCAGCAGCGTGACCAACCCTAGCAGAATTCTCCCAGATCTGGCAGAATTTATTTTAAAAATTTAATCTAGCATTAAATCTAGCAGAATACAAAATCTAGCAGATTTCTGGAAGAATTCTGTAAAATTAGATACATGTATCCCAGCAGAAAAACTAGAGAATAGCTTTGAATTAGCTTTTATTTTATTATTTTGCACCAATTTTAATGACGAGGAAGGGTAAGAATTGGTTGCACGTGCACTTGAAGCTGCACTCAATTTGAGCCAAGCAGAACAATGTGTCGATACAACGTATGAAAATTAATGGAGAGTCAATGAATTGACAAAACAATGGTGGGCCCTCCGCGATCATTTGTGATCCTGGGTGATCTTTTGTTGAATCTAGCAGAACATCACAAATTGAACCGGGGGCCAATTTCATAGAGCTGCTTAAGCATGAAATATTGCTTAAGCATGAAAAAATTGATAAAATTAGGTTACCAGCAAATATTTCATGTGATTGCCATGGTAATGAAACAGTCCTCTTACACTGAGGATTTCACTGGTAACATTCTCTACTACGCAAGAGTCTTTTTGTACTTAAGCAAATTTTGTGGTTAAACACCTCTATGAAATTGGCCCCTGGTCATCACGCTGGCACTCAGATATATCGGAGTACTGTTATCAGTATCACCGCTGCCACTGATGTGTCTTTCTATAAATTAGGGGTCCAGCTTTGGTGTCCCCCGTTACATTTTACATCTTGGTTTTTGTAAATTCAGGACACATTCTTTAAATACTTTCCATCTCAAAGAGTGTGTACATAAAGTACAATTCATACAAAATGGTTTAAAAGCCATTTTAATGATTTTTGTACGAAAAATAACACATATCAGGTGTAACGGGGGACACCAAATGTCACACTTTTGTACCCCTAATTTATAGAAAGACCCTGATTAGAGTGGATTCAAACTGAGCCTTTTCGTGTGTAAAAAGGCTCAGTACGAATCCACTATTGATTGCTTTCGATGACGTACAACATCCGGGAATGTGTGGTGGGCAACGGTACGCGCACGCCAATAGATGCACATGAACACGCGTAAAAAATACTCACCAGCGTATTTTCATTCGAAGATGCCGCACGCGGGCGTTGTAATACGTTTAAATTATTGAGCATGCACTGAGCTTGTAAAAACGAATGTGCTTTTAGTTGATCGCGATTTTTAGCCTGAAGAAATTCGTTTTTATCTTTCTCGATACAACAGCCATGGCACAACAACATAAAGCAAGATCAAACAACAGAGGTAAGTGCAACCAATGCGTTTTTATTGCTCTTTTTGCCGGTTATTACTCGAGCCACGTGGGTCATGAAAAATGCCCACCAAAATGGTGGATGGAAGGGGTGACGTCACCAGAAAGCAATAAATTAGGGAACATGTAAAACTTGTGTTACATTTAGTACTTATTCAAATAAAAAGCCATGCCCATCAACAGAAAAAAATTGTCAGCATAACAGAAATCACATTGTACTAATGAACATATTACAATTTTAAATTGAATCATACCAAAATGCAGTTTTTAATTTTACATGCAATTTCAAGCAAGGCAAGTTTCCTCTCTCGTATCAGAAATGTTTGACGTTACATGTATGCCATGCAAGCATAAGCACACATAACAATGGCATTGATATTTAGGGTGGAGTGACACTAAGCTTTTTTTGCACGTAATTGCAACGCGCACCGCTTTGATAAAAAGTGTTGTGGCGGGAATTTGGAGTGGAACACTGCACTGAAAATAACAATCACAAAAACACTCTCTGGCTAAGTAAATTTTGTGATTTTCAGTTCTTCGTTTTACTCTAAATTCCCTTCACAGCGCTTTTTCTTAAAGTGACGCGCGTCAAATTTAGCCACAAAAAAGCTCAGTGTGAATTCAGCCTAATTGAGGTCACTGAGGCCAATGGTCCATGCCCTACTGAGTTGGCCCCGATGCTCTTCCAAGATACAATGTACACACTATCTGGGCCAGCATGCTCTATCTGCTTAAATTTCACGAGGCTTGTATACACTAATAACCAGTACGTATTTGGAACAAAATTGGCCATGGTGCCCCTAAAGTTGGCCTTGAAATTTAGACAATAACTTACGACTTGTCCAAGTTGGCCTGCACAAACTGCTGGCTTGGTGTAAAGTTGCCATCAGGGCTTTGCTGTGGGCTTGACCTAATAATGGGACCTTGACCTCCACCCCCACGGATACCCACGATGTGACCTCCTCCACGAATGCCAATGTGACCTGGTGAAATGGGAGGCGGGTGGCCGGCTCGGATGGCCTTGGCTGGGGAGGAAAATACACCAAAGAATACTGATAATGGCTAGTTCTTATAGGGCCCTGTTCCCCGCCTCCACCACGGATACCCACGATGTGACCTCCTCCATGAATACCATTACCTGGTGAAATGGGAGGCGGATAGCCAGCTTGAATGGCCTTGGCCAGAGGAGAAATACACCACAATAATGAATATAAGAATAATGGTTCTTATATAGCGCATTCCCCGTTTGCCAACATCTCAATACGCCTTAAACCTACACAAAGGATGACGTTAGTACTTTAGTACTCTATAGGCTAGGGTGGTTTGTTTTGGGGTGGTACCGTTACTAGAGGGTTACCCCTAAGCTACGTCCATGACAACCATTTCAACCCATCGATCAGTGGCAAGTTGCCTCTCCTTGCGTTGTTCCTCCTTGCATTGTTCTTCATTTTTCTCTATGATTTTTCTGTCATCCCACGTTTGGTCGCTATAATGTAATTATTATTAACCACTCAACTCAGCCGTAATGTTTCAACTCACCAATCTGTGGCGAGTTTCCTCTCCTTGCATTGTTCCTCTGACGGACAGCTTCCTTGATTCGGTCAACCTCCTGCTGGTACCTGGAGCCAGATACATACATTCACATGATTAAACGCTGAACAAATGCAGTATGTTAGTCATCCGTAGCAGTAGATGACTCTTCCTAAAGTTCACATAATTGCCCAATTAGGATAAATAAACAAATCTGAAATAAATCGAGTTGAATACCTCTTGCGGTCCCGCATAGCGCCCTCTTTTGTTTCCTTGAGGGCAGCTTCCAGAGACTTGACTCTTTCAGACGTTGCACGAAGACGCTTCTCTAGTTTCGGCAGTTCACACCGCAGGTCTGCATTATCACGCACCAACTGTATAGATTTAGGGACGAAACAAGATGATTGCGAAAACTTACTTCTGAGGGATGTAAGCAGTAAACGATGAAAAAAGAGGAAATAGGAATCCAGCCACAAAGACTAAAGGGGCATTTATATTATCGCGGAATACTGGTTATTGGTTTGTACAGGAGCTAGTTTGCTGCTTGTGCGCGGCCTGTCGCGACGCGCAAAACATTTAGCGCTTGGTCGAAGTTCAAGTTTGTTGACCTTTGACCATGGTGCGCTGACCTTTCTAACGCGCAGCCAATGAGGTATCAGAGAAGCCCCAAGTTAGCGGAGTGGAATTATTATTTTGGAAAGATTGGTGATTCAGAGCTCATGCAATGCGGTAAGCGCAGTGTACAAGGTTGTTTTTTCCGCGATAGTGTGAACGCCCCTTAACATTCCTGCTAACAGCTCCCTAATTATTAATTGAAGCAACAATGCAATTGTGATAAAAGAAAACACATTGGCCATAGTGGGACTTGAACCTATAACCATCCCATTGCGAGTCCAGCACTCCTACCTGCTTGTGAACCTTAGTCAGCTGTTCCAGGTTGTTTTCTAGGAATGAAATCTTCTGTTTCTGCGCTTGGCTCCCACCCACGTCATCGTCGCGATCGCTTCCCTCGAGCGCTTTCTTGACACGATTCTGCAGATCTTGAACAAACAGCTTACGCAGGTTGTGTAGGGTCTGGAGCTCCTTGGCCTGATGCGAAGGAAAAGGTCAAAGGTCAAAGCCAGGTCAGGATTTTGCCTAAAGACCATATTGAATAGGTGCCATCTTGTAGGGCAGTTTCTTTGTTCCTTGAGGACATGCAAGGTTGCGCATATTGTGCTCACATTGTTAACCAATTTAAATGTCAAACACTTCCCTACAAGGCAGTACAAGGTGGCAGCTATTCGATACGGTCTATACAACTATGATACTCCTACACAAAATGTCAAAATTAAATATGGATTAACTTGGTAGTGAACGATGTGGAAATATATGGTCTCTAAGGAGCCGTCCAAAGTTGTCAAATTTTTCACAGATTTACAAAGTGGGAGTGAGGAGGGTCAAGGAATTTACATGCACTGGACCTTACATGCGTAGGACTTTACATGCACTGACATTATATGGTATTGACAAAACATGTTAAGTAGTATTTCAGGGGAGGGAGTCTAGAAAAATACTACGCTCTGTAGAACCGTGGAAATGTTAGCAACTTTAGACAGCCCTTAATGGGTTAAAGATTCCAATGCATACCACTGTCTCTTCCAGGCCTTTGAGGTCCTGCTTCGCTTGCTCCCTCCTGTCAGCTTGTTGGCTGTAGACAAAACGATTCCAGAAGAAAACATTAATTCATGGAATTTTGAGAATTCCCGCAAATCGGTTTAATTTACTAAAACAGAGAAACTCATTGCATATTCCAGGATACCTTGCAACATGGCTATAGTTACCATAAACAACTGTTAAGGCACTAACATTCCACATTATATCGTCATGTGCCTAGCAGCAGGTCATATAACCGCTCTGGTGCCTGACAGAAGGGCGTAACTTATTTTTGGCTCCAGAGTGCTTATATGCCCTTCTGCCAGGCATAAGGCGATACATTGACTCCTAATTTAAACTTTTACCCTCACCCAAACCCTTGAAAAAATATTGAAAGAATTTGGTACTCCACTATCATTATTTTTTTCCGAATTGTAACTTATTTTGAAGATTTGAAAGAGAGAGAAAAAAAAACCCCTAACATTGCATACTGGAGCCCAACATTTGGACCACAAAACAACACTGCTTTCTGACCATACATTATTTAGTAGTTATCTATACAGAGGTGATGGGCTAGAGCATCTGCATAGAGAGTCAGAGATCTTGAGTTCAATTTGTGATGAGAACCATATGATTTCTATCATCTTTGAATGGGATGTAACGCTTTAAGACCCCAGAGCATCATTAACAATTCACAATGACTTCACAGTGTTTGGCTTCTTAAAGCATTACCCGTCTAAAGGCCCGTCTACACAAGCCAACATTTGTTGGCCAACAAGGACCAACATGATGTGCTCGACCGTGTGAACCAACATGTTTCAGCATATCTTGACTGCAGTTGGTTGCTGCCTTCACGTGACAGGCATTCTAATCTGCTATTGGCATGTTCTCCAACAAGCTCCAACAAAGTCGGGCGATAGGAACATGTTCATACATGTTCCAACTAGTTGGATGTTGTTGGACGTTGTCTGGAGTGACGTCCACACCATCCAACTTCTTCAGACACGTGTTAGACCTTGTTGGCCAACAAATGCTGGTACGTGTAGAGGCAGGCCTTAACTGACAATCTAAGGTTTGGACTGACCTGAGCTCATGGAGTTTGCGTGATTTCTCGGCTTCCTCCTGTTTAAGTTTCTCATAATCAAGTTGTAGTTTCTCCTGTTGTAGGATCAATGTCTGATTCAAGCTGCAGTTTAATAACAAAATAAGCATGAGTAAAATTAACAAGTCTATATTCAAAATAGAAAGCAAGTACAGACAGGTGCGACTCTATGCAGTTTTATAGCTTTAAACAATGCAGACTTAAATATAAGCAAACATCTTAGAAGACTGCTTACTCCTTAAGTTCCTCAATCATTTGTTCCATCCTGTAGATTTCCATCCTAAGGCAATACATCTTCAAACTGAGCGAGTGTTTTACTTATTAACAAACATCTTGTAAGATTTCTTACTCTCTGAGTTCTTCAATCATGCGTTCCTTCTCCGAGATTTCCGTTCTAAGACTTGTCAGTAGCTGGTGATGAACTTCACGATGCTTCTCCATCTGATCTTCCATCTTGGCCTAATCAAAACAAGAACAAAATAGAAAACAATTCACAAAGTAAGAAAAATGCACAGAAAAACTATCCAGTCAATGGAAATTTACTCGCATTTACAGTTTTATTAGTAGAAATCTCCAGTAGATATGCCCTGCTTATATACAACTTTTACTGCATTTTCCATGAAGAACTCCGATTGTAAACAATAAGATAAATCTGCACCTGCAATTCCTTGGCCGATTCTTCACTTTCCCGAGCTTTATCCTCCAATGCCCGGTCCTCTGTCCGGCGCTTTTGCTCTGCTGGTAGAAAAATGCAAAACCAAACAACATTTACTGCCTGTCAGTTTTACCCACTAAGACAATGTATCCATAAAGCAATGACTAGAGATGCATTAGGTGACTTGGGGGAAAATACCGAGTCTGACAGGGAAAAATGGGGGAATTCTATATACGTCCGTGGGAAAAATTTGAGTCGCTTATGCAGAGTGCGGGCCTGTGGCGCGGTCACATATTTCCATTAAAAATAAACGTTTGAAACGCGTGCGCGCATAGCACGTTTTGTGTTCGAACATAACGCACGAATGGCGCGGGCCACTTGACAGCACCCTCACGTGTTCAAGAATACGGTCTAATATGCAAACCTATTTATCCCATCTAACTTATAACGGTGGATTCTCAGATGCGAATCCAACCTGAGTGTCTCCGATTCTAATCCAATGCAATGATCTAACTCTAACATCTGGTCTACCATCAGACGCACCTTCATTGCTGACTTGGTCCAACTGTTCATTCAACTCATCCAGCTTGTCTTCAAGACACTGTTTCTTTAGCTCAACCTCTCGCTGATTTTCATGGACTGTCTTAATCTTGGCTTCATGCTGTCAAGATGATTAATAGTAATGATGGGTAACAATAGTTAAATAACCAGCAAATTCAAGATGCCAATCCATTTTCCGCCGATTCAAATGATTCTTATTGCAAATTAGTACATTAATAGTACATTAATAACGAATTGATCAAGTTATGTGTTTTATTATTTCGTCAAATTCAATATGGAATTTGTTCATGGTGGTCTCTGATGTAATTAAATCAAAGCCAGATTTGTTAATGCTACCAACAGAACAATTATCAGAACATCTTATGTTTCAATCTACACCAACCTGTGCAATGAGCATCCTACAGGAATCCAGCTCCTTTTCATGTTCTTCAACCTTCTTGACGTAGCTACTTGAAGTCGACTCAAGATGCTTACAGCGTTGATGTAGTGTCTTCACCTCCGTCTTCATCTTACTAACATAAAGCCGTGCCATAGTGAACTCCTCGTCTACCTTGTCACTGTTCTCAACATTCAACTTAATCAATCAAACAAAAACCACAAATACAGATTAGGGTCTTTCCATCAAAACAGGAGCCAAAGTGTGACATTGGTATGCATTTATAAAAATGGCCTTTTCAAGTTAACAAAATTGTTTAAAGACATTTCTGTGCAATTCCTAAATAATGTAGAATATTTAAAATAATTTAAAAACAGTTAAACATGTCTTGGTATCGTGATCTTGAAAATATTCAAGAAAATTGTTTCACGATCAATGAGGGACTCCATGGCATTTTAAAATTACATTCAAGTCTTTTTGGTTATGGACATGAAAACACGACCCAGTCTTTGCAACATCAGACTCATTTTCGCAGAGCGGATCACATATTTAGCTTGTTTAGGCAAAAATTACTCTTGACATTTGGCTTTTGCAGCAGTTTAATTAGTTTGGAATGTTCAATAACTTGTCTTGCCATGTTTTTGCCATGTTACCTTATCAGATAATCTTAGCACTGAATTGAAATCTTTAAATTGATCGTAGGGGGCCGTCCAAATTTGTCAATATTTTCACAGTTCTACAAAGTGTAGGAAGGGGGTCGAGTAGGACTTTACATGCACTATACAATGTCGACATTTCATGGTAGTGACCAAAAAAATGTTGATAAGTAGTATTTTGGGGAGGGGTCTTGAAAAATACAACTTTGGACGGCCCCTAACTTGTATGAGAGAATACCACAGCTAAGACAGCCTGTTCATTTTATGAATTAGAGTTACCACAGCTAAGACGGCCTGTTCATTTTATGTTTTCCTACCTTCATATCAGCCACATTTCCACCCAAAACACTTCCAATCTCCCCAAGATCTTTCAGTAGACTAGTCATCATTTCAGTGGTTCGTCTTCGCTGATGCTGCTCAATGTCTTGGGCTTTCTCAAGCTGAGCTGTGATGGCATTCAGGGCATTCTATAACAGAAATCAAGCAAATTGTCAAAAACAAATCCAAACTTGCCACCTGAGAATACATAGAGATACACAGAGGCAAACCTAGTTTAATCACAGTCCTTAAGAGGGAAATATTCCTCTTCATTGGCTCATTATTGCATACCCTCCACCCACTCTCCACTCCCCCAGAAATTGTCTTTAGTGACAAAAACCCTGGTCATAGATTTAATTGTTGCATTGATGACAATTTCAAATCATTATCACCCTCAGAAAAAAATTGGCGTCTTGAATCGACTTTTTGAATTGACTTTTTGAGGATTGAGGTGAAATTTCTCTTGAAATTCCACCCGACCATCAATTACAAACCACTTCTCTCAAGATACCTTAAAATTCAATTTCACCCTTAACTCCTAAGAAGCTTCAACTCCTACCAGTTTCTCTCCCAGCTCCTCCGTCAGTTGCTTGTTACTGCGTGATTTATCTTCAAGCTCCTTAGACTTCTCATCATACTACGAGCAACCCCTTCCAAGTATTCTTGACCCTCCCTATTTACACCCTTAACTCCTGAGAAGCTTCAACTCCTACCAGTTTCTCTCCCAGCTCCTCCGTCAGTTGCTTGTTACTGCAGGATTTATCTTCAAGCTCCTTAGACTTCTCATTATACTACGAGCAACCCCTTCCAAGTATTCTTGACCCTCCCTATTTACACCCTTAACTCCTGAGAAGCTTCAACTCCTACCAGTTTCTCTCCCAGCTCCTCCGTCAGTTGCTTGTTACTGCGTGATTTATCTTCAAGCTCCTTAGACTTCTCATCATACTACGAGCAACCCCTTCCAAGTATTCTTGACCCTCCCTATTTACACCCTTAACTCCTGAGAAGCTTCAACTCCTACCAGTTTCTCTCCCAGCTCCTCCGTCAGTTGCTTGTTACTGCAGGATTTATCTTCAAGCTCCTTAGACTTCTCATCATACTACGAGCAACCCCTTCCAAGTATTCTTGACCCTCCCTATTTACACCCTTAACTCCTAAGAAGCTTCAACTCCTACCAGTTTCTCTCCCAGCTCCTCCGTCAGTTGCTCGTTACTGCGTGATTTATCTTCAAGCTCCTTAGACTTCTCATCATACTACGAGCAACCCCTTCCAAGTATTCTTGACCCTCCCTATTTACACCCTTAACTCCTGAGAAGCTTCAACTCCTACCAGTTTCTCTCCCAGCTCCTCCGTCAGTTGCTCGTTACTGCGTGATTTATCTTCAAGCTCCTTAGACTTCTCATCATACTACGAGCAACCCCTTCCAAGTATTCTTGACCCTCCCTATTTACACCCTTAACTCCTGAGAAGCTTCAACTCCTACCAGTTTCTCTCCCAGCTCCTCCGTCAGTTGCTTGTTACTGCGTGATTTATCTTCAAGCTCCTTAGACTTCTCATCATACTACGAGCAACCCCTTCCAAGTATTATTGACCCTCCCTATTTACACCCTTAACTCCTGAGAAGCTTCAACTCCTACCAGTTTCTCTCCCAGCTCCTCCGTCAGTTGCTCGTTACTGCGTGATTTATCTTCAAGCTCCTTAGACTTCTCATCATACTACGAGCAACCCCTTCCAAGTATTCTTGACCCTCCCTATTTACACCCTTAACTCCTGAGAAGCTTCAACTCCTACCAGTTTCTCTCCCAGCTCCTCCGTCAGTTGCTTGTTACTGCGTGATTTATCTTCAAGCTCCTTAGACTTCTCATCATACTACGAGCAACCCCTTCCAAGTATTCTTGACCCTCCCTATTTACACCCTTAACTCCTAAGAAGCTTCAACTCCTACCAGTTTCTCTCCCAGCTCCTCCGTCAGTTGCTTGTTACTGCAGGATTTATCTTCAAGCTCCTTAGACTTCTCATCATACTACGAGCAACCCCTTCCAAGTATTATTGACCCTCCCTATTTACACCCTTAACTCCTAAGAAGCTTCAACTCCTACCAGTTTCTCTCCCAGCTCCTCCGTCAGTTGCTTGTTACTGCAGGATTTATCTTCAAGCTCCTTGGACTTCTCATCATACTACGAGCAACCCCTTCCAAGTATTCTTGACCCTCCCTATTTACACCCTTAACTCCTAAGAAGCTTCAACTCCTACCAGTTTCTCTCCCAGCTCCTCCGTCAGTTGCTCACTACTGCGTGATTTATCTTCAAGCTCCTTAGACTTCTCATCATAGTTAACAGCCATCTCCTCCAAGGCTTGTAAGACCTCCTTGGCCTCTTCCTTCGCAGCGACATTCTCCGTATCCAGTCTGGTCATCTGTGATTGCAGATACTCGCACTCACGACGGATGGATGATAGTAACTCCTCCTGGTCTAACATCTGTTCTTTCAGCTTCTCAGTCAAACGGGATTGGTTGTCAATTTCACTGTCCTGTTGGGGGGTAAAAAGAAATAGGGCATTTTAAAATAACACGAAATGTCTAAAACAACCAATCCAGAATGAAATTTGAGGGCGCACATTAGCTTGGTAATGTCCAACACACATGTGAAATTACTGATGGTTATTGCTGAGCAGCCTGTTCTATTTGGGAATAGATTTAAACTTTGATTTTATTCTGAAACAAGTATCTAACCTTCTGATCCAGCTGTTCATATAACTTGGCCCTTTCTTCCTCCCATTTGTTACGTTCCTCTTCAGACACAGAGACCGTGACTGTTTGTGTGGGTGGAGCTACTTCTTGTAAGATGGTCGCATTTTTGGTGTTCCGTTCATTCTCTGGAACAGTCTCACCTGAAGAATGAAAGAAACATTGTCATTTATGTTTAATAAGAGATTTTCATTTAGGGATTAAAGGTAGGTTTGGCCAGTCTGATAATCACCCGAGCCGCCAGGCGAGGGCCATTATCAGTGCCCAGGATTCTAGCCGGTTTTAAAGAGATTGTTTAAGACTGGCCAAACCTACTTTTAATCCCATTCATAAATACCTTTTTGTGTAAATCGGTAAAACTCACCAAAACTAGCTTGTCGTTGTGCCATGTTTTGCATTCACTTTATACTGCATTCGTATGAACTGCTAGCTGTGCATCGAGTTGTTTTTGTTTGATCGCGCCCTGGTCAGTGCGTAATGCTAGCGTGTTGTACGTGCACACACACGACCGGGTACTTCGGGAGCGTACAGTTTGTGTGTGTGTGTGTGTGTGTATTTGCCTCCAATCGTGGACCTTCATAGCAATAAACACACTCAAACCGTGGACCTTTAACGAACGTGGACCGTCCACGGTTGTAAAACTGTGTTTCTCAAACCTATATAGGTTTGAGAACCAATTACAATTATTATTGGTTCTCAAACCTTTTACGTTTAAATTTCATCTCTCTAGCTTTAAGTAAAATTAAGTTGGGTGTCATTAAAAAAATTCTTCACTACAGTAAGGTAAAATTTAGTTAGGTGTCATTAAAGAAATTCTTCCCTGCAGTATAAGGTAAAATCGAGTTAGTGTCATCAACTAAATTCTTCCCTACAGTAAGGTCCACGATTGCCGGCAAATACAAGTATGCGTGTGTGTGCGTGTGTGCGTGTTCCATATCCGGTTTTTTTCTTTTACTTTTACAAAAGAGAAAGATATTTCTATGAAAATAAATTCCTGTTTGCCAAATGTACCCCTTTGCCGTAGGAAGACCCAAGTATAAAACAAGAACTAGACTAATTCCAAATGAGTATGAAACCGGCAGAATATTAATCTCACCTGCACGCCACCTGCGTAGTTCAGCCTCCGTAGCCTGAAGCTGAGCCCGTAGTTTCAAAACCTTCTCTTTCTCCTTCTCATATCTTGAGCGCCATTCCTCTGCAGTCAACTCAATGTTCACGGTCACTGTGTTTTTAACGGTCTTGGCTCTGCATTAAGTAAGCAAAACCTCCATTTATAAGACTTTATATTTAATATAACAAGCTCACGTGATAGCTAATCCCAATCAGTGAGGAACAACTGCAATACCGTGTTTCAAAACCCCCAGTTGGCTTCATAGCTCAATGCATAGTTCCGAGATTGCCCAATTAACCCCGCCCCCTTGGATATTGTTTCTATGCCTTACACGCTATCATCAAAATGGCTACACACACTGCACAAACCAATACGACTTTCAACGGAAAGCACAGATATTCATTTGAGAAAACTCAAAGGTATTCATGTTTCAGGGTCGGCAGTTACCGTAGCATGCACTTAGTAAAAGGCCAGTGATACAGAGATGTCATTTTTCATAACAATTCCCCTTTTTTACCTTTGAACAGCGAATCGCCCGGCCTTAAAACAAACATTTCACCCGGAACACCGCATACAACGTATCAGCAGACAATCATGTGATATTGTTTGTGAGGCAATGCATATTGACCTATGTGGGCGCTGTCTGCTAGCTCTATTGTGATTGGTCGGCAGGTTCAGTTGATTGACAGGTCGGAACTATGCATTGGTAAAGTCTGCACGTTAAGCAGAAGAACTCCAAATCGAATCTCGGTGGAGCCAAGTTGTTTTTTATTGTATCCAGATTCACTATCCAAACTCATGGATGTTTGTAAACATTTCTATCTAAACAGTTTCCCTTAAGATGAAAATGCATATTAAACTAGTGAAGTGTACATGTACCTTTGTCCAAACATCAACGTAGACTTGGTTTCCGCATCGTTGTAAGAGGATGGTGAACAGCAAATAACGATGGTGGTCCTTGAGTTACCACCGAGGGACTCTTGAAGGATTCGAGTCATCTTACTGTCACGATACGGGATGTGGGTTTTCTACAAGAAAAGAGACAAACACTGAAATATCAGTCATTGAAAGAGGATGGTGAACAGCAAATAACGATGGTCGTCCTTGAGTTACCACCGAGGGACTCTTGAAGGATTCTAGTCATCATTCCCCCTCCCCCAACTCTACCACCCCTGCCACCCCATGTGATACCAACAATACGCAGATTCTTACCGTGCCGTCTGGCAATGCTGAGACAACATTACCAAGAGCCGATAGCGACTTGTTGATGTTCTTTGCCTTCTGCTCCCGTCTTGCTCACCTGCCAGACACAACCCTAACCCTAACCCCAAACCTACAACCGATAGTAATAGATAGATTCTTACCTTGCCGTCTGCCAATGCTGAGATGACATTACCAAGAGCCGATAGCGACTTGTTGATGTTCTTTGCCTTCTGCTCCCGTCTTGCTCACCTGCCAGACACAACCCTAACCCTAACCCCAAACCTACAACTGATAGTAATAGATAGATTCTTACCTTGCCGTCTGCCAACGCTGAGATGACATTACCAAGAGCCGATAGCGACTTGTTGATGTTCTTTGCCTCATCCAGTACAGTGCCTTCAGCTCCCGTCTTGCTCACCTGCCAGATACAAACATGAGAGGACAGAAAAACTATAAGAGCCTCAACGGGATTTGAACCAGAAACCAAGTACAACCATCAAAGCTTGATCAATGTGCATCCATCAAAAAGATTACCACAATTGCTATATATGCAAAATAGACTACTAAAGTGTGATGTCAGTTGCCAGGCTATCTGGGTCTAGAAATTTTCTGGTAAACGGAAAAATCCATTGCAAAAATGCAGGAAAGCAATTAACTTGTTTTAACCCTGCAGGTGACGGCTTCTCAGGACCTCTACTAAACATGACTAGTTGCAGTGCAATGTCCCACCGGCATGGCCAGTGGGGACAAAATTGTTACTGCAGTAAATGAGTGAAGACTACATTCACAAACTTTTAAATTCTAAACTAGCCCCCAAAAAAGCTAATTAGGTAGGAAAATTACGCTCATTAAGAATGGCATGAACCCTGCCAAGCTCATTATTTCATGTGTGGTGCTGAGATGGTCACTTGCAAGGTTAAAGTAAAGCCAGTAACCTTGGAAACACACAAAAGTACTCTGGAATTTGTCAAATGAAGCGCCAAAATTCCAACAAACGAACGGCCAGCTGTAAACTACATGTATCACTTTGCCATGTCGGTCTGTGTGGCCAAGACCGAATTACCATTTTCACTGCAACCCTTTCCTCCGTTATTTACCTTTTCACTGCCAGCTAAGTCCACTAGATAGAGTTTGCCACTCAGCTTTTTCTGTGTCTCCACATTTTCCTGTTTGACTTGAATCAAGAAAATGCTGTGGCTGCGAGAGCTGTGCTCATTCATGTCTGTCAACAGGATAACAAAACAAAAGTTAGCTTCACCTGACAAACTGAAAGGGAGAATCATGCCAAGTTTGGGCCAAAAAACACTTTAGAAACAAATGTAAGATTTGAAAAAGATGATTCAGAAGTAGAACAGGAAGATTCACATAAGTATTCCTTAAAAATGTCTTATTTGGCTGGGATTTTCTGGCAAAGATACAGTTTAGGATTTTGGGGGAGTAAATTTTCATTGCCAAAAGTCATGGTACCGTAAATTCACTTTAGGCACACCTTTTCTGTAAACGGTAAAAAATCAAAATGAAATATGCCTCACTCTGCAGAAATTAGGCTGGTCTTGCAGAGGCAGAAATACATTCCTTCCATAATCTTGGGTTTAATCACTGGTCAAGTATGGGCTTTACCACTCACATGTGTAAAGATCATCTCCGAATAACACGTTTCTGGTTTTGGTAGCGATAAATTGCCCTAGACTGTGCGACATGCGACTGCTTTTTGCAAACCAGGTCACAAACAGAACTCTTTTTTTGGCAGACTTACTTGTGACAGCTATGTGCCTGTTGGATTTTCCTTCATCAATGACTTCCATTACTTCCTCAGGACTGGAGACGAATCGCTCCGAGGCGCCTTTCACGTAGGGAACACGATTCTTATCCTCATGGACGGACAGGTTGGTCTTGGAAACTGCTCAACAAAAAAAGGACCAAATGAAAGTTTAAAATGTCCCGTTACAAACTTAAAGACGTTATAGAAATAAAAGGACTCTTACGGGTATAGACCGTATCGAATAGCCACCATTTCAAGGGGCAGTTTCTTTGTTCCTTGAGGACATGCATGGTTGCACATATTGTGCTTCCATTGTTGAACGGGTTAAGTAACAAAAGGTGCCCCACGGAATGGCGGGTATTCGGTACGGTCTATATAAGAGGCCAATGCAAAACAATCTTGTTTTCCAATTTCATATGATTACAGTTGCCCGCTGTACAACATTCGGCACTGGCAAGCTCGGTGTTTGAGTGGTTAAGATGTCTGCCTAGTATGCGGGAGGTCGTGGGTTTGAGTCCCACCCAAGCATGCCATGAGTTTTTTTAGCATTTTCTGAGGAAAAAGCAATTAGCGTATGGCATCATGTCTGGACAAATTACATTCCATTTTACAATCTTGTTTTTGCTGAACCTTAGGATTGCTACATTTTGTCACTGGTATTGGATTAACTTTAATCTAACTAAATGTAGATTTTTAATATAATTTTCAAGTCATTTCATGGCAACTATCACCAAGAGAAACATGAGAAACGAGCAAATGTTGCAGCCATTAACATATACTCACCATCCAGCAAGTCTCGGATTCGATCCATGTAGATTTCAAAGTAGGACACCTGGTGGGAAATAGAGTAATCAGTTACAATGTGGGTTTAGAACATCTGAAAATTTGTAGTAATAAACTGGTGTTGATACAAAGGGCATTAAACTTGTCAAAGCAGGAGTCTTTTTAAATCTTTATTTTGAAGCTATGAAAGTTACAAAGAAAAATAGTAGTTTGATCGGACAAAAATATGCGATTAAGAAGAAAAAATGTTACATGTAGGGTCGGAATGTGAGGCCAATGATTTTACAATGTATAGTAATCTTTCCATCATTTGGGTTCTTAGAAGTAATTACCTTGATATGGAACTCCAGACTTTCATCCATCTGGTAGATATGATTAAAGATGTCTTGAACGATGCGAGGAATGATGCCCATATAGACGTCATCATTAAGCACACCCTACATAGAGAAACAAATGCACATTATACACATTACACACAAAATAAAGAGCAAAGATCTCATTTGTATCATTTTGTAACAACGTTTCATTGCAATAGACTGTATTCCTGAACATGCTGAATGCGTGAGGATACTGTCAAGTGGCCCGCGCCCATCGCGCGTTATGATCAAACACAAACATGCTACGCGCGCACGCGTTCCAAACATTCCAAACGTTTCCGACTTTTTCCCCAAATCACCCCTAGTTCGAGCGCCCTCACACGTTCAGGAATATGGCCTATAGGGGTGTTACACAATAAAATGAACATTCAAAATTCATGCCCTGTAACAGACTGTTCAGCAATAACTATCAGTTATTTCACATGTTTCATGAAATGTGTGTGTTGGTAGCAAGTTAATTTGCACCCAACAAATCATATCTGGAATGGTTGTTCTACGTAAATGAATGTTCCATTAGTAATCCTTTTTGCGTCAATGGAGGAGTATCCCAAGTACAACACCTATTTTGCTGATTTGTGACTTTGAAGTAAAACAATTAATGAGCCTGCTAAAAAATATGTTGCCACTGCTCAAAAGGTATGGTGTACATTGGTTCGGAGTTTGTGGAAATAGGCATATATGCATTGAAAGCAAAATTCTGTACATAAAACAAAAAACACAGGTCTGCTTTTTGACAATTTACATAAAAATTAAAGATTATGTGCATACAGGTCTGTTTATCGAGTATTTTTCATGAAAAGAAAAATTGTAGGTCTACTCAACTTTTGTACTGTAAACCGTGTTTGGAATGTTCTCATGCATGACACGCTATTTGTTCAATCATGGAACACCATCAATGCACAAACTCAATTCACTGTATGCTGCATCATGGTGGTTCAACCATTACTAGTTTGTTCAATACTGATCATGCCATACTCCGAATCCCCCTAGACCTTCCTTCCCTGTCTGATTAATAAATTACGATCTGTGAGTGCCTCCAGCACTGCACACCACTGAACAGAGGCTAGCTTACGGGAAACTGAGAAGCCAATATTGTCACAATAATATCTCTCTGTGAAACCATCCTGCCTGCACGAATTCCTATAACGTAATTCTGTTTCAGGATTCCTATGGGGGTACAAAATTGGCAGGAAATTGATTTCTCAGGAATTGAAAATGACATTGTTTATATCAACCACAATTTACCTCCATGGTGAATGTTTTTCCACTGGAAGTCTGACCATATGCAAATATTGTCCCATTGTAGCCCTCCAAGACATCTGTAAAATAAAACAAACATTGAGAATGAAACCACCGAGTCCTTGATTTGTTTTATAATCAATAAACCAGTACATGTATATGTTTAGTCTGCCTGGACTGTTAGCAAGTTACATGCACAGTATGGTTACTGGTGACATGTACATGCAATATGTTTGCTCTGGCACACTTTCAGTTCCAAAACAACCCAATCTGGGACAATTTAACAGACATTACATTAGACCCGAGCACGCTATGAGTATGAAGTTGTTCACACAGTGTCTCAGGGAAGCACCAAGAATACAGTGCTAATCAAGTTACATGTACTGTAAAAGCTAAAAATATTCGCGGTGGTTTTATTTTCGCGCATTTCGCGCACCAGACAGAGCCCGCGAAAATAACAACCTGCGAAAATATTGTTTGCAACAATTGTGGCGATCCCTGAAACAAAACATCATTTCCATCCGCGAAAATAACAACTTGCGAAAATGTCAGTGATTTTGAAATGCGCGAAAATATCTGTACGCGAAAATATTGGCTTTTACAGTACATGTACTGTACGTCCGTCTGGTAAGGGCAAAACAAACCCTAATTAATGTGCATTGGGCACTTACATGTAAGGATCTTACTCATGATACAACTGAGAAGATTATCCAAGTCTACAAATAAATATGTACTGTAGCCTATGTTATTTGTTCCCAAAAATACATGTATCTTAATAATCAAAATGTATTTGCTTGAAGCCGGGTCAGGTCAAGTGACACACTTTACACATATTTGGGTAATCTACAAACTGATATTCCTGCGAAGAATACAGTTTGTTGTGATTTTGAAATATCTGACATATGTCAAGTGTTCGAATGATTTAGCACATCACTTGCAACCTTTACTAACTGTAAAAGTAAGATTAAGCTTTTAAGGCTTTGTACCAGTAGCAACAACTACATGTACTTGAACAGATTGTAAACAGTCTTCACACATTAATATCAGACTTCAGACTACAAATTCCATGACATTGCACAGCATCATCTTAAAACGCAAGCACGCGCACACACACGACACAAGGTAGGCCTACACTGTACACATAGGCTAGTAAAGGTCCATGTCTGCGTCACAACAGTCTGTGCATTTTAAATGACGACTTGGGTTTGCTTCTGAGAATTGCGAATTGCAATCTGATTGCCGATATATACACACACAGTGGACAGAGAAAACGGGAAGGGGTTTTGCTTGACACACTGGGTGACAAAATGATCCCCTCTTCCAATATACAGTTGAAGTCAGAAGTATAAATACAACTACATGTATGCAACCAAGTGTTAAAACTGGTGTGCTTACACAATTTTTGTAACAGTCTTTACTAAATTCTTCATTTTGTGGAATTCCTCACGTGCATGCAGTACTTAAAACATAGCTTGCACACCTTGCAATGGTTCGGGTAGTCATATACTACAGTGTACATCACATTATGAAAGCCCAAAGTAGTGTGCACAGGTCTGTTCATTTTATTTAGATCACACTGTAAAATTAGGGCAAAATGACGAGTTAAAATTTGGCCCTCAGATTTTATTTTAACTTGACAACATTACTGATGTTGCAAGTTTTAAATGGAGTTGGAAACATGGAGAGCAATGGTACCGGTATTTGACACATACAGATACTCCACAATGCACTGGTATTATTTTCTACAACAGTTGATAGAAGCAAGCATGTGGCAAGTGTGAACACTGAATTGCATTATTATATGAAATGAAGCTTTTGCGGATACTGTGCGTTTCTGATACTGTGCAGCACAGAGCCCCAATCTAATGCGCGTGCAGCTAGCTGGGTGCAACCAAGCACACGTGTACGCACGCGTCGTGTGAATATATTGCGCCTGTGTGATACACGCAGGAGTACAGTAACAAAAAATACTGTACAACAGTAACAAAAGCACATGCAGTTTTCAACACCAAACAGACACAAATCTTGTGGAAATCCTTCAAAACAAGGCTTCATTTTATATAACAATAATAATATTGGATGTCTTTTCGGGTGATATGAGAATACTGCACGAGTCATGAAAATACCGAACTCGCCTTCGGCTCATGTTCAGGCCTACCTGTTGTCGATTCTATACATGTACATAAATAAACAATTAGATTTCAACACAGGTGGACAGACAATTCTCCAGAGCATTTATACAGAAAGCAGTCCAAATTACATTACATGTATACACAGTAGATATTACATGTACATGTACTATTGAAGAATTGGAACAATTTCCATCGATAGAAACCCTAAATTAAATGGCCTGTTTTCTTATTCAAACTTCCATAATATCAGGAAATAAAAACTAAATTAGCCGCCACCATCCAGTAGCACTCAGCAAACCTACCGTTACCGTACATGTACCGGGTACATTGTACATGTACAATGACTAACACTTGATGAAGCCCTGTGTTTTTTCATTATGCCGAGATAAAATTCAGTTTGCCATGGGTAAAATACTGAGGCCTCCTCCAAGCCAGCACAGCACTGGACCCTGAGTCATATGCCTAGTCATCATACATTCACATCTTAGTCGACTCTAGTCTTTATAGAATGGGTGTCACTGCTGTAATCTTATAATAAAAACCTGCACAAACACCATCACGTTCTGCTTACGGCGTGTCTTCCGAATGTAGGAATCTTATATATATTTTATAAAATTCTCTAAATAAAAACTAATTTCCACAATACAGAAACACCTAAAGAAAAACACCTGTAGACCAAAATGCATATCTATTTTTCATTTTAAATGGTAAAAAAAAAATCAATTATCACAGGAGTGCACCGTACGTGTACTGTATTTTCCAAAACTGACTTAATTTATACTAAGGCCAAACAAAATTAATGGTGCGTTTACGGTAACGACCTAAAAAAAATGCAATTTTTTTTTTTTTACACTTGCAATCTTTTGTTTTGCAATCTTTAAAACTCACTATTAACAATATTAAATATGTTCATGTACAAGTGTAGAAAATGTTATGTTCGTTGGAAATTTTTGCAAATAGTGCTCATTTAAAATTATCAACTTGAAAATTTGCAATAAAAAGTTTGAGGTCAGCAATTTGGCCTAACAATTCCAGGTAGGTCGGGTTACTGTAAACACACCATTTATTTTGTTTGGCCTAAATGTCTGGCTTTGTTTTTGATGCCAGAAATTTCTGCATTTAAGGAATACATGTACAAGTACTACATACATGTACGGTAAATATTGAGGCATTTGACACGTGATTTCATGCATATCTGTTGAGTTTTCTGTCCATCACTGGATTAAACACAGACCCCTCTGGGAACAAGAACTGCTGCATAGTGGAGGACGGTGCCTCTGGCATGTCTAGCACCAAGACTCCACTGTTTCCCACGTCATATTGATTTTTAATCTTCTCGTTTTGAAATCTGTTATGCTAATCTGTTATGCTAATCCGCACCAAACAGTGAACGAAATTTGATCTCTCAACTTGGAAGTGTGCAGCACTTGTTTTAATTTTTTATGTTCAGCTAGATTTTAAAATGTAAAGTACATGTATCCATCGTAATAGTAAATCACAATTTCAAGAAAATGACCATGAAAGAGAATGCTCTAATCTTTGTAAGATAAATGTTAATAATGTTTAGTGATTGTACGGGTACTGGTAGGACATGGAGGTCAAATCAGTGTGTGCAGTGGACCATTGTAATGACAAGCAGACTTGACATTGGTGTGCAAATTATCGTTTCAGTACGATGTACCGGTACATGTATATACATCACTTGCTGATACCACACAAGAGTGAGCCACATTTTTAAGCTTATTTAGGGGTAAACAAATAAAAAACGATATACATTAGGTTTCAGGTAGGAAAAATAAGTTTGTAAGATATACATAGGTTTTTCTAGGTTGGGGCGAGTAACTGGAAACAGGTATTTTTTCTTGGCCCAAGTCAAATTTCAGAGATACATGTACCATACATGTATCCATTTCATTACAGCACTCGTTTTGTAGAGTATGCAGACAGCTGATTGATGCAGTCAAATAAATTCATCAATCTGCTTCAAATTTACTCATGTCTGAAACCTTGATGGTAAAATTAACAGTCAGTAATAAACATGTTTTGACTTTTTGTAAACACCGTACCGGTACGTGTGTACTCCTTCCCCACCAAGAGGATACATGTACATCCATGCACACTTAATGCATACCGCGAGGCATACAGAATGAGCAAAACAGTACAAACCAGTAAGAATGGTTCCAACATACATGTACCGGGTACTGTACATAAAGCATGCAAGTGATTTAACGTGATAAATTTTTGAGAAAATGAGAATTGGCAATTGCTGGCGCCATAGCTGATATGAGTCAGGGATCGTTTAGAATGGGACGTACATGTATAAATGTAGGCCGCCTACATCATTACATGATATACAGCATATATGTACCGGTACAAGTACTGCAGTTATCACCGAGGGCACATCCGGAAATAAAAAGGACAATTTTGATTATCTGAAACAAGTGGAATGTGCTATTGATGAAGATTGCCGTTTGCTACATGAATGTACTGTATTGTCAGTACAGATGATGTTCTCAAAGGACATTCCCAAAGCAAATGCAGATCTTGACGTAATGAAAATAAGGGGTACCGGTACATGTGTACAGGGCCCAATTTCATAGAGGTGTTTAAGCACAAAAAATTGCTTAAGCACAAAAAACTCTTGCTCAGTAGAGTATGTTACCAGTGAAATCCTCATGTGATAGAAATAGTATATGACCAGTTTTAGAGGACTGTTTCATTACCATGACAATCACATGAAAATTTGCTGGTAACCTCATTTTATCAAGTAAGGTTTTTCATGCTTAAGCAATTTTTCATGCTTAAGCAGCTCTATGAAATTGGCCCCTGGTTATCAGAGTATACAAGCCGAAAAGGATAAGGCATGCTCTGCAAGTTGGCCTCAGAAAGTGTACATGTATCTTGAAGGGGCATCAGAGCCAACTCATCAGGGCATGAGGCCATTGGCCTTGGTGGCCTTGGTTAATGTCAAGGCCTGGGATAGGGTATGCTGGCCAGGTTGGCCTCCGAAAGTGTCTTCAAAGTGCATCAGGGCTGACTCAGCACGGCCTTGGTTAATGTCAAGGCCTGCGAATAACAAAAATGTGAGGAATTGCAAGTGAGCATCATGGCCAATGTTTTGCAAACGATATTTAAGGCACTGGTATTACAAAGATGCTAACATTTCTCTCAGGAACCTGCCTAAACCCCCTCTAATACCCCACATTTAGAGTTTGCACCACATACCGGTAGACATACATGTATGGTAGCACTTTATACATGCGTGTGCCATTTTAAGTTGATTCTCTTCACATGGTGCCGAAGAACTTGCATGTTATCAGAATTTAGCCTAAATGGTGGCTATTAAACCTTGTGGCTATATAGGCTGGATCCGAATTAGTGGCTTTGGCTGTGGCTATGGCTGTTGCTATGATGTTGCTATGATGTTGCTATGGGCGGACAATGAAAGTCCTTAGAAACAGCATAGAAACAGCCGCAGCCACAGCCAAAGCCACTAATTCGGATTCAGCCTAACTTCTGCCAATCCTTCCAATCTTCAAATACACATTTTACTATGTACCTTTAGATTACTAATGTACCATTAGATTCACATTTGCTGCAACTACGGTACCCTTTCTACTATAGGTCATTCTACACCCAATCATGCAAATCCAGATTGCATGTTGAAGGATCAACACAACTCTCTGTGAGCCTGTAAAACCAAACAAACTAGTCCACATACCCACTCTCTAGATGTCATGTTATTGTAACCCTTCGTCACTCACTTTGACACCTATTATCACATTCATATTGACACCTCTCTCCAAACAAGTGCATTGCCTTTATATTCTTGTGCTCAATGAACAATTTAGAAAATCAAAATTGGTCATACATCCCGGTTCATACATATGGGTCTTTCTATAAATTAGGGGTCCAAAAGTGTGACATTTAGTGTCCCCCATTACACCTGATATGTGTTATTTTTCGTACAAGAATCATTAAAATGGCCTTTAAACCATTTTTGTATGAATTTTACTTTATGCACTCACTCTTTGAGATGGAATGTATTTAAAGAATGTGTCCTGAATTTACAAAAACAAGCTGTAAAATGTAACGGGGGGGACACCAACATTGGACACCTAAATTATAGAAAGACCCATATATAAAAATTCAGGTCACATTTTTTTGGCTGTGTTTTGAAGCACAGGAAATAAACCCGGGACAGTTTGAGTCCAAAGCAAAGTGGAAACTGCACTGGTTGGGCCAAATAATTGGAACCTTTTTATTCAAGAGAAAATGAAACTAAGCTGATATACAAACAATGAACTATAAACTGTGGCTTTTAAGGCTGCTTTGGCCAGTCTGGGGGTAGCATCTCCAACTAATTTGTGGGCAAACAAAGAACCCAAATACATGTAGGAAACAATTAATGATTCACTTGGGAAAAAAAAACCAAATATCGATAAGCGTACCCACGCCATTCTTGCAGTTTGCTTTGATGAGTTCAAGTCAAAACGCTTTAGCATGTCTTTGTCGTTACTTAATTCTATATTCCAAAGAAGAAAATAAATAAAAAATTGCCAGCCTTGGTCTTCAGTTTTTCTGCATCAATCATGTCATTAAATTGCAAAAGTGGAGCATCAGTTCCCTCCCCAGATTATTTACCCAATTTCATTTTGATTTGACATACATACATACATACATGTATTCAGGTTTTTGCTTAGAGAAAATGCCACTGATACATGTAGTTTTAAAACCTCTTGAAAAAAATCTAGTTATAATAATATAATAATAACAGCAATCTTATATAGCGCCAAATGCCAGCAGCCGATTTCACGAAAGAGTGCGCAGCCTGCGCAACTTTTGCAAAATGGCGCAAGCCCCATAGCTTGCGTGTAATTTGCACAGGAATGTTGCGCAGCCTACGCAATAAAATGTTGTGCAAGCGGACTTACGCA
The DNA here is from genome assembly GCA_037783545.1 of Henricia sp. BOLD:AAB3569. Lineage (NCBI taxonomy): Eukaryota > Metazoa > Echinodermata > Asteroidea > Spinulosida > Echinasteridae > Henricia > Henricia sp. BOLD:AAB3569. The sequence continues at coordinate 2,892,391 of JBBELK010000340.1, read as the reverse complement.
CTGCGTAAGCATTCGTGAAATCGGCTGCTGGGCCTCTACATGTACTAGGCGCTTTACAGTATAAAAACAAAACCATTGATTTACTTCATAAATTACTTGATCTCCAGTTCACAAAACAATATGCATGAACTACACGTAAACCATACACCATTAAGATGCACACAAGTAGTGTAGGGTATCTAATGTGCATTTCTCTATCTTGTGAATATGATAACCGACTGACATGCCAGTGCATGTACAAGTATGCTCTATGCAGTAGGCTTCTTCATCTCATAGTGTCTATGGAGCAAGCAGTGATGACTCATCCTTATGACCTTAAGCATGACCTCGTGTTACATCAGTGATGCACGTACACAGGTTTAATATTAGCACTGTGCGGCCAGCCTGATTTGAACAACTCTATTTCATCCATCCCAAGTTTATGCCAAACTAAATTTGTATCAAATTTGTGTGTGCATACATGTAATGTAAATACATGAACATTTTCTTGAGCAACACACATGTAAATTTGTCTGAATCATACATGTACGTACCGGTACAATCAACAATTAGCAGCACCAACAGTTGGTTAACCGGTACGTCCTACATGCATATCTTTTTACATTAGTCTTGACCCACATTAAGGTCACTCCCAAAATTAAATTTCTCACCTACGTCATCATGCCCTTATTTTGTGCTAATCAAACTTATTTCAACCTGGGGCAGGTTCAACCCTGTAGGCCAAAAAGACCATTTCCACTTTGCAATGACCAATGAGGCAAGGATGTCGTGGAGAAAAACAATTACCGTATGTCATCCCAAAACAATGATACGCAGACCCTTTTTGCCCCACCCCCAGCCTACAAGCTTACCTACATGTAGGTGGGGACAAATTTAAAACACGTTAGGCCTTTTCCCACTAGACAAAAAAACCTGGGAAGACGCCGGGGTGAAAATAAGCCTGGATTCCCACTTGCAAGTCTCACTCCTGCACCACTCCCGCACCACCCCCGAGATTGTTCATTCCCCGGGGCGAGTTCAACCCTGCTCGGGACCAGGGTTGGAAATTTTGGCCCCGGGGCAAGACACTTTCCCTGGGGCAAGACACTTTCCCTGGGGCGAGAACGGTAGTGAGTTCTCACTTGTTGAAGCGGGGTTGAATTTGGGGGTTAGTCACTCCTGGGAGACCCTGGGGCGAGTTCGCCCCGGGGATGGCTGTTCTAGTGGAAAAAAGGCCTTAAACGTGAAGGAAATTCAACCCAACTTTTACCTTCTGCTCTGCAAAAATACGTGTGAGCCACAGGCCAGTAAAGCAGCAGTGTGGAAATTATGTAGTGCCCCCTCAATAATTAATAGGTTAAATATAGTGTAGAACTGCAAATAAAATGTTCTGAATATGTGGAGGTTACACAGAGAACAAGTACAAGTGCAGCCGAACCAAGTACCAAGAAATATCTTTTGGACGCTACGATTGGCTGATCATGCAAACAGTAATTTAGGAAGTATCTAACAAAACATCCAACTACATGTAATCAGGAATTTCTTTGTTACGTTCTGTGTGAAGAGTTTGTCTGGGTAAAAATTCCTGTGCAGTGTGCTGTGATCAGTGAGGCATATTAATATCACCTCCATCAACATGATCAAAGTATCCAATGCTTTAACCCCAGTCTCAGTCAATCTATACCGGTAACTGTGTCAAATAAATCTAACCTTTAAAAGGGCCCAGTGTATCGTTTACAGTATTTAAATCAATTCCCTTAATAACTGTCTTGTACATGTAAAAGGAAAAATTAGTGCACATAATTATGTTTTTAAAACCGTCTTTAATTGCTATTTTATTGAAAAAGTTACCACTCCATGTCGAATAACTTGATAGGGTATTTGGTATCATTGCTCTGATTACTGAGTAAACATTCTGAAACAGTTCATCAAGAAAGATCTTGAGTTACGCAAATGATACACTGGGCTTTTAGCAGATATTGACCCCTTTCCAATGACGACATTTTGGGAGTCAAATAATGCCGCGTCATTGTAGAAGCGATGTGTGCGCATTGTGTGTGTCCATAGCACGAGTGACGCGCTATACTAAGGCTCCCATTGGTGAATTAAACCGCGTTACGCCCACCAGAGACACACACAACGCACACGCACATCGCTTCCACAATGACTCAGCATTATTTGACTCCCAAAATGGCGTATTCACACTTGTTCCAAATGGGTCAATACAGGTAGTGGGGAAAATTAGCCATGAATGTTTACCACTGTCTGAGTGAAGTATGTCAGGGAAAAATCCAAATAAAAAGGTTGTTATAAATCTTTGCAGAGCAGCCAATAAAACAGCAAAATGGTCAAGCATGCACCTCATCCAGGGTTGTCTGCTTAATCTACCTACTCTCATTTATGATCCTTTCACTGCAGGCACTGGGGCATTATTAAATTTACTGAACAGCTGCCAGCCACCTCTACTGACTGTGTAGAACATACACCCATTCATGGGCCAATTTAATACGTCAACTTGTGTTTTTGGCAAGAATACATGCAGCAGAACGCTAGTTCATTTTAATACACATCACATAAGATTTTGACTGCTACATGTAATCCATTTTTATAAAGCAAACAAATTCTGGATTAAACCAATTTTTCTGCTAAACAGCTTTATGATCTTGGCCCCTGGACATTTTTGATAAATTCCACCAAGCACTGTCAAGTACTTGGCATGTAGGATAAATTATGTTTTTTTCCCTAAAAAATGTATTAATCTTTCTGACATTAAGGAATTCTAAGATGCCATCTCATTTTAGCTGTCAAGATGATGTATGGGCTTACAAAAGGGTACCTGGGAAATAAATACACATGTACCATACATGCATGTCTACAATGTAATAACAGAATAATAGTTGTGCATATGGCCAAAACTACTGAACTTTCTGATTATGTCAAGCACAAATTCACAATTTTAACAAAAAAATTTATTTCAAGATTTTCGAGTGGATAGGCCTGAACAACATATATAATAATGTACGGTACATGTAGCTCAGCGGGAATACGTCCATTACAATAATTTCCTATCCATCCAAAATAATTTGTGTGCACACATTAATTATACAGTACTTGTACAGTCAAACTTGCCTATATACTATAGTGGTCACCATCAAGACTGTTAGAAAAACACTGGCCACTATAAAAGTGAGGTCACTTTCCAAACATGACAAATGTTGCATTAGCATGATACACACACACACATGGCATTTAGGACTAAAGACAGGTTAGCCTCTTCATCCACTGGCCACTACTGTACATCTCAATCTGTACCGGTATGAATATTTATAAGGCAGTCATGTCACTGTACATGCACATCTCAATCTGTACCGGTATGAATATTTATAAGGCAGTCATGTCATTCCATTAGAACCCAAGAGAAGAAAGCATAGTCAATACAAGTCTCCACTGTACTGCATGTTTTACCCAATTCTGTACACACATGACTAAGGTAATAATTGCCCATAACTGGATTAGCAGTAAGCTTCAGTGGTTGTTAATCCTATCATCAGCTGAGCCACATGTGGCAGGGCACAGGAGCAGTTATATGCAAATGAGAAGTACTTGTTGACTACTGGTCGAATGATGTAGGGATTCATGTACTATACTACTGGTATGTGTAAGCATGTTTCTTCCATGGTGTAAGAGAATGTTACATGTACACGTTACAGGCCTTGACATCACCTGAATTGGCCCTGTGATGCCCTCTCAAATACACATTCTGAGGACATCTTGGCCAGCATGCCCTATCCTCTTAAATTTCATGAGGCTTGTACCAGTACATACATGTACACTAATAACCAGTACACATTTGGAACAAAGTTGATCAGGGTGCCCCTCCATGGCAGTTGGCCTCAGTTGACCAGCATGCTTTTCCAGACTTCCATGCCTTCAGGTTTCATAGAAAGACACCGATGACATCACTTTAGACATAGTATCAGGAGTGGCTTTGTCCTGTTTTATATAATTTATTGGCCTACATGTAGGTTGACAATGCCACCACAATGTAAAAATGTAGCTACATGTACAAGTAACATCCATGGTAATGGATATTGATGCTGTTACTGTCTATAAACATACAAAATAATTATGAAAAAAAATTATGCATTAGTATGTACATGTACATGTATACACTAAAGGTGTATGTAAAGCAGGAAAATGCTAAAAATAAAAACCTGTAGCTGTACAGATTTTCCACAGGGCAGCCAAAATTTTTAAAAACACTTATACATTTATATGCAGGTAACATACATCCGATATGTATGTTTATATGCAGGAAGTTTTTATAAAGGTCTATTTCCTTTTTTTGGCTTTCCGTTCGGGTTTTTATATAATCCAGCTTTAACATTTCATACATTTTTAGAAAAGATGGTCGGTATAAATTCAGGAACATGAACAACAGTACATGCACAAACAAAATGGTACTTGACCTCTTCACCAACAATTTACCCATTTTTCAAACATCAATGAGCCTATATATATGCTTAGAGGGATATTTCACAGGTGTAGGGCAAGTTATAAACACCACAAAGGAGAGAAAAAATAGAACCTTCACTGATGCGAGACTAACACACATGCAATTATATTAGGTATTATTGGCTTAGAAATAGTCCTAATTTAGCAATGACCCTGGGTGCATTACATCACAATGCAGCACTGTCACACTACATAGCATGGTTGATGTTGATTTTAGCACAGACAGCTGTTGCATTTAACAATGAAAATAACAAGTGTGCAGAACTGTGCAGATTAAAGCCTAGCGTACATGTACATCGACATTGCAACTGGAAGCAACTCAACTGATCAGTTGCTGTTGATGTTTGCGTAGCGCTCATCGACAGCAACTGATCAGTTGCAACTGGCGGCAACTGGGAGCATCCAGCCAGAGCACACACATCGACATGGCAAATCAGTAAAGCCTAGAGTACATTGATATTGCAACCGGAAGCAACTGTTGCTTTCAGCTGAAGACGGCAACTAGTTGCAAGTACGTGTACATCGACATAACTGACCACAACTACATGTAGTTGCCAGAAAGTAGAACATGAGCAACTCGAGGCAACTGGGATTTTTCCAGTTGCCATTAGTTGCAAGTGCGTGTATATCAACCTTTTTGAGCAACTGATCAGTTGCTCCCAGTTGCCGCGAGTTGCTTCCAGTTGCAATGTCGATGTACGCTAGGCTTAAGGCACACGATCCTTCAACCACTCAAGTCTTTCAGTTTATGAAAATATAGACCGAGTGAGGACATGTGAGAAAAATAAATGACAAAAAGAACACATGGAATTAAAGGACAAATTACATGTATGCACATACCGGTATGACAGCATCCTAAATTATGGAAGTGTTTGGAACCCATGTACATGTACACAATGTATTGTAAAAAAATGTGAGCCGTTTTGGGGGCAATGTTTTATTTATGCAGGTGGCATTTTGTCTGCAGGGAAACTTGGTTATTGTTTTGCAATGTGCCTTAAAAAAGGTTCAAGTTACCACAAAATAACCACCTTGGGGGCCGTCCATAAAGTCTGTACACATGAAATGTACACATGAAATGCTCGCTTTTTAGACGACATAATTACGTGCTCATTAGTACATACACCAGGGAACAATAACAGCACTGTTTTCCTGGTTCCTTATTTTTCCCCATGTTCCACAAACACAAACGTATGAAAAGACACAGGTGTGAAGTTGGTTACTTATTCGACGTTCGACATTCAATATTCAATAAGGAGCTGTTACTTATTCGACATTCAATAAGGAGCTGTTACTTATGCACCTATCAATTGTTTCCCCACCCCCTTTCCCCCGCGCTGCCCCACCCCCTAGGTGGGGGTTTGGTCACGTTTTTCATGCCCCAGGGTGAGGCATTTAACCCTTTGAAATAAAATTGTCTGTGCATTTGTATGTCGAATAAGTAACAGCTCCTTAGACCGTATTCCTGAACGCGTGAGGGCGCTCGAACAAGGTGTTTTGGGGGAAAATGTCCATAGACGACAGTAGAAAAGTGGGGGGTACGTTCAAAATAAACGTTTGGAAGGCGTGTGCGCGTAGCGCGTTTTGTGTTCGAACATAACGCACGATGTGCGCGGAGCACTTGACAGCGCCCTCCACGTTCAGGAATACGGCCTATTGAATGTTGAATAAGTAACAGCTCCTTATTGAATATTGAACGTCGAACGTCGAATAAGTAACCAACTTCACACCGGTTGAAAAAACAGTGTTTTGGTGTAATGGTATTACCTACCTGTACTTGTACACCACCCAAATAACAAATGCATCCTTTCTAAAGTGCAGGGCAAAAACCGATCATGTGCACTGACTTTAAAAACAAACAATGTGTACCTTTGACGATGGCCTTTGCACACTTGTTGTAGACCTCTTCTTGTGTTGAGATTTGCCGGAAGACCCTGTCGAAAACAAACACTCTTCCCTGTGGATAACACAGACAAGAAAACAATCAATCCCTTTGGCAGCATACCTTAGGTTGTATGGGACAAGCCAAACAAATTTACTTAGTTTTGTTCAGATTTTTCCAGAAAATGGCTTTCATTATAACCCATCAATCATATAAAATACCGTATCTCCCCAAAATACTATCAATGGCAAGAAAACAGAAAATTTGCCATCTCCAATCATCAAATGTGGGTGTGGAAGCAAAAAGGTTGGTGTGATCAATGCACTGCTTTATAGAACGGATAAAATAAATTACAAAACAACGGTGTTTTTTTTTTACGATATCCTTGAAAATGTACGGATTAAGAGCGTCACATTTCAGAATGGTAATGAGAAAAATATGACATATGATATGGTATCAAAATCTCAACACCCATGGGGAAAAATGGGGGGTTTTGGGTAAATTTATATTTTGGAATCGATAGCTTAAATTCAATTCTAAGGGTATTTTTTTGTATACATTGAACAAAGATTTTAAGGAAATTACCTCCTGGAATCAACACATAATGTAATTTTAAGATATACTTCCCACTTGCACATTTTTTTAAAGGAGAAAATGTGATTTTTCTACAAAAAAAACAACAATCGCGACAAAAGTGCAAATTGGAAGTATATATCTTATAATTGAATAAGCTATCGATTCCAATACATGTACGGTATATTTACCAAATTCCCAAGTTCAATCTGGACGAAAACAAATCCAAAAATGGGGGCTCAAAAGTGTGATCTGGACAATTTTAAGGGGAAAAATGCATTGCACAAATAATGAAACACTCAGTTGGGGGGCGGGGGGGGAGGGGTACGAGTTGACTCGGGGTCAAGTTATCTCGGGGTCGAGTTGTCTCGGGTGCGAGTTGTCCAGCGTTTATACGAATGTTATTTTATACATTTGTATTTAAACTATTTATAACACGTTAAGACATCCGCAAATCAAAGACATATCATGACAGAACGAAAAACCGACAGAACTCACCCCCATTGAAACTGTGTCCTCATTTTGGAATTTGACTGCGACGACCGACTTGGAGGCCATCGCCAGTTCACTACTGTTCATGGGCCGCACCCGGCACACCACTTTAATATTGCACTCATCAGCATCCGCCATGATTGAGTCTCTTTCCTTATGTTGCTTTAATAAGCAGGGAATGTATTTGCCGAATACTTAGTACCACACTCGTCACATCACCGTCTGACCGTCACTGAGTAATGTAATGACATTACAGCCATAGCCAGAATATGCGGTGGAAGCTGTCCACTCGACTCGGCTTCGAAACGTAAAACTCGACTTCAATCACAGCCGGCGTTTTCGGTGAAAAATAAAGCAAGAATTACACTATCAAATCACCCCAATCAAGACACAAGAAAAATCTACATCCACCCCTGGTACATTATTATTAAAATCATAGATTTTTACATCAAACACGCTTATTTTTAGAGACTTTTCCCCCTTATGTAGCACAGCGGGGCAAGATCTTACTGGGCGAAACATCCATCCCGCAGCGCAGTGTCTGACAAATGACATCATCACGAGCCGGCCGTGTAGCAATTCTCGCGAGACATAGAAAATGAGCTGATATTTTTTTCAGTTTTATTTATATTTTTACCACAATATCCAATAGTCAAAAACAATTTGAGTTACGTATTCAAATTTTAAGGAAATTAGATTATTTCTAATCCTATTTTTGAGATATTTAATGTATTCTCGTTTATTCTAATCACGTGACAACAAACATTAAAGATGGCGGATCCCAAATACGTTAATTTGCCCGGAATTGTAAGTAATTTGACAAGTAAATATAAGTCAAATATACCGTGGATAATTAATATATTTTAAAGCCAGACACTTCCTAAGGTTATGAGTATTTGTTTATTTGATTCTGTGTGGTTTTTCTGCCCAGTTTTACATCTGAAAATTAGTTACGAATGGTGAGGGCGAGGGGCGCGGGCCCGGTCGGCAGGTCGGTGCATGCCATGAGCGCGGCAGCAACTGAGCAGCATACATACAGCAGCTGCAGGGCCGGGAAGCGTGTTTTTTTTTACACCGCAGGCGCAGCCAGGGGTACACCCCAATGTTTCAACCCGAATAGAGTCTAAGTTTCCAATGACTGATACTTCTCAAGTGACAATCTTGGAAATAGTCACAACTCTTACTCTCACTATTAGTATTATTAATATTAGAGAAAAAGAAAAAACCGAGAAACTTCGAAAAATCTCAAACATGACTGAGATTTGAACCAGGGACCTTATGATTACAAGTCGAGCTCTCTTCTAACCAGACCACAAAGCTGGTGGTTGCAAATGGACCGCATTCAAAACCCTAAATTCTTTAAAATAACTAACCCTAAACCCTAACCCTGAACCCTAACCTATTATATAGTCTCCTCTCAAGACGCTAAAAAGGTACAAAACCCCTCATTTTCCCCTCGCAGTGGTGTAAACAAAAATTACGCGGCCGGGAACGGGTACCTGGGTGCGGCCGTCACATTCTCACGACTCCGCCTCCCAGCCCCCGTGCTTATACCCCACGGTTTCCCAGCAGTTTGTGAAAGTCGGACCCTCCGGAATCTTTGACGTCAAAAATGGCTATTTAACGAACAGAAAATAGGCCTACCTATACAACTGTAGTTTGACTTCTAAATACGCTTACATACCACATACCTTTTTCCACCATGTATTCAGTTGGGAACTTTAACATGAGCGTACTCGTAATCTATAATCGCTCCATTGAGCGATTTCGCCCAATGGAGCTGCGCGGTTGTTTAAGCTGCCAGGTTTAATCGCTCGATCTGGCTGCGGAAAGAGGCGATAGCTCGTTTGGGCGTTGGTGGGAGCAGCTCATTTGGACGATTGAGCACGGTGATGGTTATAAAATATATCAGCATATGAGCTTCAGGATTTTACAGCTTAATGTAGAAATATATGTCTTCCAGAAAAACAACCATTAACTTATTAAGTTATTTTGGCCAAGTAGGCCTACCCATACAAATGACACAAATAATTGAAAAAACGGTATTTTTTTAGTTTATGCCACAACTCGAATTTAAGGATAATAATTATTGGAATCAATAGCTTGTACGATTTTAGAAAAGGAATACTTACATGCATTTCCGTCGCAAAGGCTTAGTTTTAGAGAAAAATCACGTGGCGAAGTTGGCAACGTTTGCCTTAGTAGAACGCAGCTGTTTACGAATTTGTAAAAAGTCGGGGGAGCCATTCAGAGATGGAGATCAGATGCACTGATAATTTATACATTACAATTTGAAACCATAACAAGTGCACACGTACCAATGTTCGTACAGTAAACACGCTCTGCATTGTATACAGCCCATAGAATGCACACCACGCGATAAATATGGTTGCAACAGTGCGAGGCCAAAATTTGCGTATGACTGTCTGTCATCACTCGCGTGAGTGAGTAGGACATTAGCGCAGCCTAGTTCCGCCAACAACTCGACAAAGTAGCACAGACTAGTGGTACCTTTGCTTGTTCACTTTCATCATTCTGTGCACTACTCTTATAATGTTTCTTTGATGGAATCATTCATATTTCAGGATAACCAGCCTGATGTGTATGAGACCAGTGACCTACCAGAAGATGACCAGCAACAAGACGTGGTGAGACATACTCCAGCCTTGTCCCTCCCTCCTCACCCGACCCAATCACCCACCCCTCCCCACCTCACCCACCCCTCCCCACCTCACCCACCCCTCCCCACCTCACCCACCCCTCCCCACCTCACCCACCCCTCCCCACCTCACCCACCCCTCCCCACCTCACCCACCCCTCCCCACCTCACCCACCCCTCCCCACCTCACCCACCCCTCCCCACCTCACCCACCCCTCCCCACCTCACCCACCCCTCCCCACCTCACCCACCCCTCCCCACCTCACCCACCCCTCCCCACCTCACCCACCCCTCCCCACCTCACCCACCCCTCCCCACCTCACCCACCCCTCCCCACCTCACCCACCCCTCCCCACCTCACCCACCCCTCCCCACTTATTACCCCACCCCTCCCCACCTGTTACCCCACCCCACCTGTTACCCCACCCCTGCCCCTCGCCACCTCCTATCCCACCCCACCTCTTACCCCCACCCCACCTCTTACCCCACCCCACCTCTTACCCCACCCCACCTCTTACCCCACCCCACCCCAATCTGCCACAACCATACCATAACCTATCCCAGGCCCACCCACCCATCTCACCCCACCCCACCCCACCCCACATTATACCGCTCAAGCACTTTTGAATGTCATTAACCCTATTCTTTGACTCATTGATTTACCTACAGGGATGTTTACATGTGTAGTTGTGTTTTAAACATCTTGTGCACTGTTTGTCTTGAATGTAACACTAAACAGTATCCCATTCTAAAATATCACTGCAGTATAAACCTATTAAAACTAACACAAACAAATTAAATGATAGCCATAACGTTTGTGATATTTTGTTTTGTTTTTTGGTCATTGTAGGAAGAACTTCAGAGTGAGAGTGTGGAACAACTGGATGTTGACCCAAATACTGCCTTCAACAAATTCAAGGACAAGAAATTATTTAGCAGCAATATAGGTAAAGCAGCAAACAAGTCTTGTTGAAATCACGGGGGAAAAATTGTTGTTTCTTAAACACTAAAAGTACACTTCTGCAAAAACTACACAAAGTTCTAAGCACTGTCATTGTGTTTGCGTGTATGTGCCTGTAAACAGTGTGTTGCTCAACTTGCATTTTTAAACTTGCATTTTGCACAGTTCTACGCTATAAGAATGTTGACACCTTGTTTTTTGTATCGGTAGATTTTTCTGATCGAGTAAGCCACTCAAGAAGAACTGGCTACTATGTTCCAAGGACAGAATATGAAATTGTAAGTACTTCAGAATGTTTGGTACTCATTTTGAAAGAAAAAAATTCTGAAAATCATTGGGGAAAAATTGTTCATTGACTGCAAAGATTTTTTAAAAATACATACATCTTGGAAAAGTTCTGTGATTTTGAAATCCCAGTTGTGCTTCAAGGCACCATTTTCTCCATTGATAAACCTTTCCTGCGTTACACACTAATGTAAAAGCATTCACTTCTCTCTGAAGACTAGTTTAATTGTGCTTTTCATTTCGATATGTTTGTAATTCTTGACATTTATCACGGTGCGTCCATCTTTGTCTTGCTCCCCATGGTACTTGTCGGGCACGATCAGTGGTCTGTTGTGAGCATAAGTGAGTTTAATGTTCATTTCGCTGTTTTTAGCTTGAAGAAGGCACAGAGGTCAAGGAAACACCAGTACAGAAATTCCAGCGACTGCAGCATGAAATCAGAGAGCTTTCTGACGAAGTGGAACAACTCAAAGTAAGTCTTGGTGACATTTTGGAGTGAGGCAGTGTATGTCCTCTCATTGATGCATAAACTGAGCAAAGCAAGTTGATTGAATCAAAGTTTAAACCCAAGACACTGATTTAACATATAAGTCTGTTTTCAATACTGGAGAGACTTTTTCACCAGGATCATATCTCCGTGCAATGCCAGTTGACTTCTCTCAAAGCAAAAGAAATATCTTAAGACAGATCTAAGGGGATAACTTAAGCAACAAATAGTGCAACAACATACCTTTCTAAAAAAACCTGTGTCAAAATTTCCTATTTAACATAATACACATACTTTGTGACATTTGTTGGTGTCCTTGTTACATACGATATATTAAAAATTTGCACACAGGGCTTTCAGAAAGGTAGGTTGTGGCACTATTCGTTGCAGTTCTTTAGCTGAAGTTATCTCCTTAGATCCATCTTAAGATATTTGTTTTGTTTTGAGAGAAGATGAATGACATTGTACAGAGATATAATCCTGAAGGAAAAGGTCTCTTCAGTATTAAAAACAGACTCCAGAACACTACCAACTAAATGTTGCCAACTGAATTCGTATCTTTTATTGCCTACAGCAAATAGCGGTGGAGTCTAAGTCACCCACTGTTTCATCAGCAAATAAAACAATTGGCCATTAAAACAAACTAACTGGTTTCAGTTTTCATAATGTTATACTTCAATAGAGCAAAGCAATTTAAATGAATCAAGGTTCAAACCCAAGCTACTGATCTAACATGTACCAGAACTCTACCAACTAAGTTCTACCAACTGAATTCCAATCTTCTATTGCCAACAGCAAACAGCAGAGGAGTCTAAGTCGCCCGGCGTGACACCAGTCTCCATGCTGCAACAGGTGAACACCTTGCAGGACCAGCTGTACAACTTGCACTTGGAGAAGATTCTGGGCTCAGAAGCAATCATTGAGGCTGCCGACCCCCAGGGGACTCTACCAAAGTAAGATGGGGGTTCTATCCTAGAACTATCCTAGATTCTGGGCTTAGAGGCAATCATTGAGGCTGCCGAGCCACAGGGGACTCTACCAAAGTAAGATGGGGGTTCTATCCTAGAACTATCCTAGAAGCAATCATTGAGGCTGCCGACCCCCAGGGGACTCTACCAAAGTAAGATGGGGGTTCTATCCTAGAACTATCCTAGATTCTGGGCTTAGAAGCAATCATTGAGGCTGCCGAGCCACAGGGGACTCTACCAAAGTAAGATGGGGGTTCTATCCTAGAACTATCCTAGATTCTGGGCTTAGAGGCAATCATTGAGGCTGCCGAGCCACAGGGGACTCTACCAAAGTAAGATGGGGGTTCTATCCTAGAACTATCCTAGAAGCAATCATTGAGGCTGCCGACCCCCAGGGGACTCTACCAAAGTAAGATGGGGGTTCTATCCTAGAACTATCCTAGATTCTGGGCTTAGAGGCAATCATTGAGGCTGCCGAGCCACAGGGGACTCTACCAAAGTAAGATGGGGGCTCTATCCTAGATTCTGGGCTCAGAGGCAATAATTGAGGTTGTCGACCCCCAATATGAGTGTAGTATCGTCACCAAACTTTCTTTTTCATCTGCAGGAAGTTGGTAGGTCAACTGGAAGCCTACAAGAATCTCAGTACACAGACATCAGGGAAATCCCCTAACAAGCCTGGCCAGCCTGATAAAGATGGGTGCATCACGTATGAACTACACTACAACCCAGAACAGACCAAATTCACTGAGCTATCTAAGGTTAGAATTTCAGTACACAGACATCAGGGAAATCCCCTAACAAGCCTAGCCAGCCTGATAAAGATGGCTGTATCACGTATGAACTACACTACAACCCAGAACAAACCAAATTCACTGAGCTATCTAAGGTTAGAATCTTAGTACACAGACATCAGGGAAATCCCCTAACAAGCCTGGCCAGCCTGATAAAGATGGCTGCATCACGTATGAACTACACTACAACCCAGAACAAACCAAATTCACTAAACTATCTAAGATCAGCATAACACAAATTGAGAGAATCCCATTTGATTTGCGTTGGGAACAATGAATGTTAGTTCATTCTTCTCACAAAACGCACAAAGAAATTAGACTTTGCCACAAGTATAGTAGACCCAGAAGGTTGCTAATGGGGCTGGAAGGCTTGGTCTTAATCCATCTGCATGATCAAACCCTCCAATGCTTTGATTCATTCAGTATGCCACACGGTGCAGTGCTGATTTGAGTTCTGTGTGTTTGTAAATCTTTCATTGTTCAGGTATCAGAATATACCCTTTCACGGTTATCGAGGCCACCTTGTTCACGGGGCACTTCGAACACGCGTTGCCGTGTGCGTGCGCGATCGTAGCTAATGCACAGTGACCTAACAATACATTCGTATACGATCCGCGCACGCACACAGCAACGCGTGTTTGAACTGCCCCGTGAACAACATGGCGTCGATAACCGTGAAAGGGTTTAATGGAGCAGAAATTAGAAAGACTTGAGACCATTATTGGACAGGTGCTTTGATTCATGTAGTATGCCACATACATGGCCTACAGTATCAATATAGTCGTAGTGCAATGCAGATTTAGGTATACATGTAATTTGTGAATCTGTCATTTTTAAGGCTTGAGGCCATTATTGGACAAGTGTGCCACACGGCCTTCGCTGTGCATATAACCACTGTAGAATGCAGATTTAATATTTGTGTATGTGTCATTCTCCAGGCATCTGAGTTGGAGCAGCGATTAGCGAGGCTTGAGGCCGTCATTGGACAAGATCCGCAGAAACTTGTAAGTTGAGCAGGAATCCACATCTCGGCACTTCCATGCCAAACATCATTCCATTGCAGGAAAGTCAGCCAATAACTTGAAAACCTACATAACTTTGAAATGAATGAATATTAAATAGTGATCATTCATAGAGATCTTTATTTTAGAAAAGAAAATTTGCAAAATCATTACTCCTTGTGGCATATAAGAAACCACAGAAATCCAGTTTTGGACAGAATGATATAATTAGTACAATATCTTTGTCCTTACACATGATTATTTACTTTATTCCAGTCGTGTCTGTGCACTGAACAAACATCAAATTTCCCAGACTTGAACAAGAAGTATGGATTCGAAGCAGGATTTTTCCCTTAAAAACTACATTTAATGACTTTTTATTTTTCCCACAGTCTTTCCTAACCGGTGACACAAGTTCCAAGTGTCTGATGGTGAGTAAGCGGTTTTATTTTAAATCAGGTCATCTCGTCATGTGGATAGCATGTTGCCTAAAATGACTGTTGGTGCCAAGCACAACCCAAACACGTCCACTATTGACCCCTTTCGAACACGTGCGAATATGCCATTTTGGGGGTCAAATAATGCTGAGTCATTGTGGAAGCAATGTGCGTGCGCGTTGTGTGTGTCTCTGGTGGGCGTAACGCGGTTTAGTTCACCAATGGGAGCCTCATCATAGCGCGTTACGCGTGCTATGGACACACACAACGCGCACGCACATTGCTTCCACAACGACGCGGCATTGTTTTACTCCCAAAATGACGTCATTGGCATGAGCTCAATATAAAATAGGGGTTAACCTCAATAGTAGTGATGTGTACAGTCCAGTATGAACATTTTTTAGAAACATCTTTAAATTCTTGGAAAACAAAGGGCGTTGTCAAGGGGCATTTTTATTGAAATGTCTAAATAAACATAGACTACGCACTCATTTGACAATAACTTTGCTCAAAATAATACACACTTTTCCCGCTATTTTTGTGCATTCTATTCATACTCCCATCAATTCCAAGTTGTCCGCCGTGGTTTATTACTTGCAATTTCGTGCCAGTGGTCAGTTATGTCATTAAAGCGAGCCTTCCCAGTAGAGACCCGCCCTGTAAGCTCGGGTAGTGGTGGCTTTATCCCATTATGGCAAATCAAACACTGTGACGTAAGTTGGTGTTACACATCAAATGTAAACGAATACACCCTTTGTAAATTTGCTCTGGCACTATAATTTTTCAATGTAGCCCCTTTTTGTTTATTGAGGAGGCAGGGAGTTTTTTTAAAGCATGGTTTAATGCAATGAAACAGCAGCATGTTCTGACTGGTGAGCAAGCATGGTTTAATGCAATGAAACAGCAGCATGTTCTGACTGGTGAGCAAGCATGGTTTCATGCAATGAAACAGCAGCATGTTCTGACTTGTGAGCTAAACTGTTATCATTGTTGTTATTGCAGGAAGCCGTGTCTCAGCTCCAGGCCCAAATGAGTGTAATAGACCCAGTACAATTGGACCATGCTGACGCTCGCATCCAAAGCTTACTACAGCATCTGAATCAGCTTAAAGAAAAGAAGAAAACAGCTGAAGATGCGGGCAAAGAGAGTAAGGTTAGTACAGTCAAACAAAGATATCAGAAGGATTCGAACCAGAGACCTAATCCCTCAAGTTTTCCCTCAGAACCGAGAGAAAATTTGGTTCATAGGGAAAAACTGAAGAGTACCACTGTGCCTCATAGCTCAGCTGGTAGAGCATCTGCCTGGTGTATCAGAGGTCTTAGGGGAAACCTGAGGGAGTATACCACTGTGCCTCATAGCTTAGCTGGTAGAGCATCTGCCTGGTGTATCAGAGGTCTTAGGGGAAACCTGAGGGAGTATACCACTGTGCCTCATAGCTCAGCTGGTAGAGCATCTGCCTGGTGTATCAGAGGTCTTAGGGGAAACCTGAGGGAGTATACCACTGTGCCTCATAGCTCAGCTGGTAGAGCATCTGCCCGGTGTGTCAGAGGTCTTAGGGGAAACCTGAGGGAGTATGCCACTGTGCCTCATAGCTCAGCTGGTAGAGCATCTGCCTGGTGTATCAGAGGTCTTAGGGGAAACCTGAGGGAGTATACCACTGTGCCTCATAGCTCAGCTGGTAGGGCATCTGCCCGGTGTGTCAGAGGTATTGGGGGAAACCTGAAGGAGTATACCACTGTGCCTCATAGCTCAGCTGGTAGAGCATCTGCCCGGTGTGTCAGAGGTATTGGGGGGGAAACTTGAAGGAGTATACCACTGTGCCTCATAGCTCAGCTGGTAGAGCATCTGCCCGGTGTGTCAGAGGTATTGGGGGGGAAACCTGAAGGAGTATACCACTGTGCCTCATAGCTCAGCTGGTAGAGCATCTGCCCGGTGTGTCAGAGGTATTGGGGGGAAACCTGAAGGAGTATACCACTGTGCCTCATAACTCAGCTGGTAGAGCATCTGCCCGGTGTGTCGGAGGTCTTGGGGGGGGGGAAACCTGAAGGAGTATACCACTGTGCCTCATAGCTCAGCTGGTAGAGCATCTGCCCGGTGTGTCGGAGGTCTTGGGGGGAAACTTGAGAGAGTATTATACCACCATTACAACTCCGCTGATAAAGCATAATCATATTATTCGCTTTGTAGATCTCTGAGTTGTATGACATGGTTGAGAAGTGGGATGGAATAGCGGACACAGTACCTGCTGTGGTGGAACGACTGCAGGCACTCAAAGAACTCCATGAACAAGGTACGAACCTCCTCCCCCTGCACCCTGCCCCCGTCACATCCATTCTCTATGGCTTTTACTGGGATGCTATAATATCTCACTCCCTCCCTCCCCCCTCATATCCATTCTCTATGGATTTTTGCTGTGGTTGAATGACTGCAGGCACTCAAAGAACTGCACAAACAAGGTATGCCACTTGTCTGATGACCTTTTTGTCTTCAAACAGCTTTGCAGTTCAGCCAAGCCTTGAGCCATCTGGACACAGCACAACAACAGCTGACAGTCGGACTCAATAATCAAGACACACATCTTACAGAGGTAAACTAGATCAATTACTTATTTATACATCGTATCAAGTAGCTGCCATCTTGTAAGGCAGTTTATTTGTTCCGTGAGGACATGCATGGTCGCATGTTTCGTTCTTACGTTGTTTAAATTTCATAACTACCCAGCCCAAAGACAGTTGTAAGACACGTCATAGCTTGTTCATGTCTCAAGGTAGTAAAATGAGCTGATATTTTATAAGAACACCTCACATGCTGTTGAAAAAAGATTCTGACCAAGAGATCACGGAAGATGAGAGATGTGACATTTTATCAGTCAGTAGGTTCACAACTCTGCCTGAAGGGCCTCCCCGAGCTCCTGCACTTCTAGGGCAGTTTGGAAGACACCCGGATGCACTGGTCAGCTCATCCAATGCAGGTTTATAGCACTTAACTGCAGGATTCTTCCTGAAATGGAAAATATCACAATTCTTTTCTGTGTTCAAACAGGTCATCTTGGACCCGGAGGAAATCACTAAAGCAGAACAGTCCTGGGGCCAATTTCATAAAGCTGTTGAGCAGAAAGATTTGCTTAATCCAAAATTTGTTTGCTTTATAAAAATGAGTTAAAAGTTTTGTCAACTTGTGTTTTTAGCAGAACACTGGTCAATTGTAATATACATCATACAAGATTTTGACTAAAAACCCATTTTTATAAATCGAACAAATTTTGGATTAAGCAAATTTTTCTGCTAAACAGTTTTCTGATATTGGCCCCTGGAAGTGATTGGTCGATCAGTGCCTTGTTATCCACAAGTTCACTGTATTCAGCAAATTTCTGTTCTGATCAAGAATCAATATTTTACACTACGCACAATACGTTAGGGATGTATGCAGATATTTTACTGAGGGTATGGATTTCACTTTAATGATTTTGTATATGACTAGACAATTGTAACTGCATGACAGACACACTATGTCACAGGAATAGGTGAAAACAGTCATTTGAAGAAAAACAAATTACAAAATTAAACCACACCAATATCCCTAACTTATTGTTAGTAGTGTATTTCAATATGTGTAGCTTCTAGCAATCCTGTAGATCCGTCATTGACAGATTTCAATACAAAAGTACAGACTAAGCTTTTGCCATCTCTTGACCCACAGTTGAAGGAGTCCTTTTCAGCCAACATGGCCGCCATCCAAGCTAACTGTCAATCATTGGAGGAACGCATGAAGAAATTCCAGAAGTAACAAGCTTGGCAGCATTTAGAACGACGATGTGAACTATTTATTGTATTATCATGACTGTGCACTTGTTCCTGTGTAGTGATTGCCATGGTTCTTTGCACGGTTCAATCGTGTCACCTCAATCCATTCTAAAGAGTGCAAACTGTCAGTTGCGTATGCATTCCAAACCTCGATCTGAAGACGAGGCTTAGAATGCATAAGCAGTCTGGCAGTTTGCACTCTATAGAACTGATTCAGGAACACGATTGAATTGTTAAACGCGTAAATAGGGTCTATTGGCTAAACATGCAAAACTCCCTCGCATTGTTTGGCATTCAGAGCCTCCATTTCAATGCTATTCTTGTTGGAGTATCTGCATTATACATAGCTCCAGATGCTTAAATCGTTGTCGGAATGCAAAGCCGAAGAACAGGAAACTTATTATTCCTAAGTGAATACATCACCTTTTTTATTTTACTACAGTAAACTCTCATTATAGCGCTATATCAAATAACCAATGCATATACAATTAAGAGAATCAGGAATGAAACTTGTTCTGCATTTCCACAGAACAGGTTTCATCCTTGGAGCTGAGGGGGCGTTATAATGAGAGTTTACTGTATTTTGGAAACTTGTCAGGGTGTGGATCATTGTCTATATTTTTGCAAATCAAGATGTGTACCATTCCATGGGTATATACAGTCAAACCTCATTTATAACACCCGGTAATATAACAAGAATGATGTATTATCGTGAATATAACAAACTGATAACATTTTATCACAAAAGAAAGCACTGAGATCCTCGTTTTCGATGACAATTTGAAATTCCTTAATAGGTTCTCAAAATGTTTCTTGTTAAAAAAAATACATGTACTCTCATTATCGAGGTTTGACTATGTTTGCACTGATGGCTAGGTTTTGTATCAGAGTGGGAGGCCGCCTTCAAACAAGCAGTTTTAGATTGTCATGTTGAGGCTTTGCATTGCCACAAATGTCACATCGTAGTCTGAATCTACATGACAATCTAAAACCCTATTGATGCACAAAGTTCCTTTGTTATCTCTCTATGACAAACCTGGCCACCAAACCTTTCATGTGTTAAATATTTTGGGGATTACACATTTCAAAGAGTACTTTTATTTATTTCATTCAATTTTATTAATCTCTTCACCATGGCACTTCAATGCTTCCAAGCAGTCATGAGTAGTTTAAAGTAAAGGCTATCTGTAAATAATGTACTATCGCATTTGTGGTTTTATTTAGAACTTAAAGACGGAGGCTCGTCAATGCACTACGAGCTAATTCGTGGCACGCTCAACAGCGAACAGTATTAAGTCGAATCATGTGCACGCGTACATGTTTGTAAACTAATGAACCTGCACCGTCCGGGATCGTAACAGCTGACTGCCCAACTAGTATGGAGCGCATTAACGAGCCTGCGTCTACAGTGCAAGTGTCTTGTAATATCGATTTTAATTGCAGTTGCATTTGGTGGATTCGCAGGTAATAAAGGAAAAACTCAAAATGAAGACTCCATAACTGCAGATCTTGAGTGGCACATTTCACTGGTGCCTGTGTTTTATTTCACCTATTAATATCCCAGGCCAGGAGAATTAAACTTAATTTACAGGCTGCAAAAGTTCTCTCCATGTGTCGACTACTTCAGAATCTGAGCTTGGTGAAAAACCACTTGTTCTTGCCAGTCTTGTATCTGCAGGGGGAAAATACATGTGGAAGGATCAAAGTGGATTACACAATATATACACCTTCAAAAAATGTTTGGAAATTTGTGGTGTTGGGTTGATCATATTTTGCTGTTGCATTAGCATTGTGCATCATTGGAAAGCCTATCCATGTCCCAAGTTTTTAGGGAAGACACACAAATCTTGCCGGCGGTAGTACCGCTAAAAACAAACGTCAGTATCGGCAGTTAGAATTGTGTGTCTTCCCTTATTACTTTTTTATGTACTGTACATTGTATTTGTGAACAACATCTGGTATGGTGCCTGATCACCATTGAAATGAAACAACCAAACTTGGCCCTTATCGGGATTCGAACCCGAGACCTTCGACTCACTTGGCAGCTGAGCTGTAAGGCACAGTTGGTATACTCCCTCAGGTTTTCCTATTGTATTTGTGGGATGAGCAGCACATTATGTCTTGTTCATTCCTTGTTACTGATAGATAGTTGTTCTGTTGAACACATGTATGGCCACATGCTGTTTGAGACCCACCCACATTCGCAACAGAGTTGCTGAGCCCCCAAACAAGCGACTGTTAAGCCTGGTTTCCATATCATCGCAACAAACACAAACAGTAACGCAGTCGGCAAAGTTGAACCAAGTTTAACTTTGCCAATTGTTTCCGTCTAGTCTGCGTGCGCGGGTTCCGATTATATAGAAACTAGGCTTTACAAATGTTGTAGAAGGAAATGAATGAGCTTTTTATCAATATGAACAGTTCTCAAACAACCTGGTGATTGGAAACTTTTCAAACTTTTTGGGGGTTCAGCTACCAGACTTAATTTAATTTTTTTATGGCAAAAAAAACCCAGTCTATCCCTACAAACAGGGTGTTCAGAGTTTCGCACTAGCTTACCTCTCCATAAACTTGCTTTTGATCTCTCGCTTGGCCTTGCGTCTGAGTGTGGGGTCCCGGAAAGAATCTTTGTTCACAACTTGTTTGTCAATGTTCACATCCACAGAATACCTGTACCAAGAAAAACAGGGGAAAACTCCAAATGATGCACAAATGTTCAGTGCAATATTGATCATTTATAGAGGTCTTTATTATTGAAAAGAGATAATGCCAGGATGGTAATGGACGAACACATCAATGTAAAGATGCCCATAAGTTTCGGCAATCGATAGTCATTAAGGATGGATGTGTTACACCTCAACTATGCCAGCAGTAACAACTTGCAGTTGGCTCACCTATGCATAGTTCCGAGATTGCCCAGTTAACCCCGCCCCCTTGGATATTGTTGCTATGTGCTCACAAGCCATCGCAAAAAAATGGCGAGACTACGTACAAAGCAACGGGACTCGGCATGGAAAGCACAGATTCATTGGAGAAAACCCAAAAGTATTTATGTTTTGAGGTCGACAGTTACCGTAGCACACACTGAGCAAAGGGCTAGTAATGCAGGGATGACATATCTTTCATAAAAATGCGCTTTCCTACCTTTGAACAGCGAATCGCCCGACATTGAAACCAAAATTCACCCGGTCAATGGCGCATACAACATACAAACTGTATGGGCAGAACATCGCGGATTATTTGTGATGATTGCATCACTTTGACCTTTGTGGGCGATGTCTGCTAGCTCTGTTGTGATTGGTCGCGGGTTCGGCTTGATTGACAGGTCGGAACTATGCATTGCTGGGACAGTCCTAACATATTAGGGAGTTTTAGATTGTCATGTGGACTGCAACGTGATGACATCGATGTCCACATCACAGTCCACATAGTCGATGTAACAATCAAAAACTCCCTATTGTTGAGACAGTCTGAGTAATTACTTGGGACCATTGGTGTAGTTGGGGCATAACAGATATAAACAGCACTACCCCCTAATGCCCCTATACCTCAACACACTCTTCCCTATTGTTAATGCACCAACCCCCCTAATAACTGAAAGGGATTCCTTTAAAATTCCTTGGATGTTAGAGACACAATGAGGGAACAATGGTAGGGGGATACCCTCTGCCAGATATCGTGCTGCATATGATAACAGATGCATTCATTACGTCAATGCACCTACCGCGTTGGCATGAGATGGTTGTAGTTGTAAACCTTGACAAACGCTTTCAGCTTGGAGCGTTGCTTGATACGTTTCTTGCTCATGCGTTTGGTCACCTTGCGTGGGTACCGCGCCACGCCCGCAACAAGGGCGTGGCCATAGGCGCGGTCAGTACTGCCATCATCGTGGTTCTGAAAAGGGAAGAATGTATGCACAATCAACACGTGTGGTTTTGCAGACAATAGCCCTCAGATACGTGGGTACGAAATATGTTCACTGGTCGCCAGCTGAGATGCCGTGCGTTCTTAGTTCTTGTCGGTTGTCTCCTCCTGAATACTCCAAATGGAGTTTTAACTGGAGGTTTGTGCGTAAGTCTATGGAACAGGACAGAAAAAGTTTAAGTCATTATAAGGAAAATAAGTGACGACCAGTATACAGAATTCTTTCCGATACGTGTACACATGGAATAGACAACAGCTTTGTTCCTTAGCTTGTTCCTTCTCATTCCAGTCCTACCGGATGTGACGTAGCATCAACCGCAAGAATTGCAATCAAATTAGATGGAGTCAATTTACCTTGACAATGAGAGCCTTTCGGCCTGCAAACCGTCCAGACAGAACGAGAACCACCCGGCCTGCTTTCAGAAACTTGCCCATGGCTGTTCCTATGTCAATAGAAATACACACCAAGTCAATAGACCTTTTCAGGGTTTTCAGCACACAACGCAATTAGCATAATTGGTACACCGGACCTTTGACATGTATAGAACGGTTCCCGATCCTATCGTTTATTGCTGAATGCCATCTAGTGAAAGTAGAATCGGGCACCAATTTATACATGTCAAAGGCCCACTGTACCAATTATGCTAATTCCTTTGTGTGCGGAAAACCCTGAAAAGATCTATTTAATGTCTAAAACAGCGCCCTCTATTGAAATCATGCCTGCCAGTGCCATTTTGCATACACATTATGCTTAGGCATGTTAGGGAATGATGTCAAAGGTCACACAATTTTCAAAGCCAATCTGAATCTCACTGGCAAATAGGGATGGGAATTTACGGTTAATTCAGAAACCGGTTTGCAATTCTTTCAAGTGTCGGTTAACCGTTTAACAGTTCGGCCGACATAAACAATTGTTGCTGGTGTTTATACACTCTACCAAAAAAGTTCTGTCACCAGTATTAAGACATTTGTAGATATTTATTATGAAATTGGATTTAATGTAGGAAAATAATATATCAAATTTTAGCTGAACATAGGCCTATTTATATTACTCAAAGGAATAGAGCTCAACGGAGTCCATGATGGCAAGCTTCACTGAACAGGAATGCAACAAAGGAGTGTGGGGTCAGAATGAAATACACCAAAAAACAACGATGTCAACTTTATTGCACTCAAGCAAGGGGAGTTACAGTTCAGTATTTTGCTTCCACCATACCTAATGCAATGGCACGATTCAGATTGGACAATTTAACCATTTTGATTTGGATGTTTTTGACAAGACATTGATAAATCCAAACTTATGGCGTCTGTGAACGTGATCAATTGTAGGTCAACATGCCTACCTGGTTTCTAAACAAATGGCACGACTTCGCAAAGGTACCTAGGCCTACAACTAAGTACAGTCGGTAAAGGAACGAGTTGGCAAGGGTACGAGTTGGCAAGGGTACGAGTTGCAAGTTGTCTCGATCGAAATCGTATTTTATAGTGTACAAGAAAGCTCTGTATGTCTAATTTAAATACTTTATTCTGAATAACAGATGATGTAAAACTCAATATTCAAACAAACGTATTTCTTTTGTTAATTTTGCTTCGTATGAGTGGATGACAGCCGATTTTTCAACCATGATTTGGCTACCCGTACCTCACTGTTTTGGCAAACCGGCAGAAAAGGTTGTTAATGATGAATTGTGGGTACTATTGCATACATTACCGACGACCATTTCCTGTAAAAGCGGAAGTAATGCTCGTATCCCCTGTGAGGGCGTCCCACTACTCCATCGATATATAATCACTGGATGAATATGCAATTGATTGCTTTCGATGAATGTGTGGTGGTCAACAGTCACGCGCGTACACGCGCGCGCCAATAGACGCACATGAACACGCGTAAAAAATACTCACCAGCGTATTTTCATTCGAAGATGCCACACACGCGCGTTGCGATACGTTCAAAATATTGAGCATATGCAGTCAGCTTGTAAACAAGAAAGTGCTTCTACTTGATCGCGATTTTTAGCCTGAAGAAATACATTTTTATCTTTATCGATACAACAGCCATGGCGCAACAACATAAAGCAAGGTTAAGCAACGGAGGTAAGTGCAACCAATTCGCTTTTCTTGCTCTGTTTGCCGGTTATTACTCGAGCCACGTGGGTCATGAAAAATGCCCACCAAAATGGTGGATGGAAGGCGTGACATCACCGGAAAGCAATCAATAGCAGTTGGCTATTGACCCCTTTCGAACACGTGCGCGAATATGTCATTTTGGGAGTCAAATAATGCTGAGTCATTGTGAAAGCAATGTGCGTGCGCGTTGTGTGTGTCTCTGGTTGGCGTAACGCGGTTTAGTTCACCAATGGGAGCCTCAGCATAGCGCGCACGCGCATTGCTTCCACAACGACGCCGCATTGTTTTACTCCCAAAATGACGTCATTGGCACGAGCTCAATAGGCCGTATTCCTGAACGCGTGAGGGCGCTGTCAAGTGGTCCGCGTCCATCGCGCGTTATGTTCGAACACAAAAAACGCTACGCGCGCACGCATTTCAAACGTTTATTTTGAATGGAAATCTGTGCGCGCGCCACAGGCCTGCGCGCTCCGCGTACGTGACTTTTCCTCACGTACGTATGCACATACCCCCACCATGTACTGTCGTCTATGGAAATTTTCCCCCAAATCACCTTGTTCGAGCGCCCTCCCGCGTTCAGGAATACGGTCTATAGACCAATCCGGTAACTATATAGGTCTCCTTCCCTGTACATCCGCCATAGCTGGGGGCTTCCACTGGATGAACTGTATGTTTTTGATGTTGCTGAAGCTGCATATGTTTACTTCGAACAAGTTGCGCGTTTTTGTAGGGTTGTGTACGCAAAGGGAGCGCGTCGCGTGCACGCGAAGCGGGCGCGTGGCGTGCAAGCGGAGGGGGCGCGTTCGTGTATGCTCATATCCATTACATAATAGATATGAGCGGTTTTTGTTCTAACAGCAACATATAACACACAGCCCATGCATTGGACGCCCCCGGCAATGGCGGATGTACAGGGAAGAAGAGCTTAATTTAATACCGGATTGGTCTATACGAGAATTGAAGCCACGCGCCGGCCGCCATTGTACCCCACGAACAATGCTTGGCCTAGCCCTAGACTGCTACCCGGTCCATGCGATCGCTTGCGTTCCACACATGTAGACCGTGATACATGAAGACTTGAAGACAGTATGACCAGTCTAGCCAAGGTATTGTATTTGGTGGGGTATAATGGCGGACGGTGGCTTCAATTTTAGACGTCGTTGTTTCAATCCAGTGATCATATATCGATGCACTACTCCCACTTAAACTGGTTCCCGCTCCACATATTCCACATACAACGACTGAATAATGAGCTACCGTGGTGTTTAAAATAGCACTAAGCATTGCGTCATGCATTTATTTTTAGGATCGTACAACCCTTACTTTTCAAAGCGCGGCACGAGTGTATAACATAACAATTTGAGAGGGGTTATTCCATATTTGGCCAATAAAAATGTGTGCAATTTGTAATTTGTGTGTATCCATGTATACCTTTTGTGTATGCACTCAGTTTTTGTGAAACCAGACGAATCTTTCCGTAATTTACAAATTGATTGTTCATGAGGGGTGCCGGTGGTGCAAACTATTGTCCCGAGGTGATCTTGAGACGGTAAGCCTGTTATTATACAAATAGTAAAAACAAATTAATAATAACAAATAAATGAAATAAAATATGTGCCCTGCGTTGAAGGGGTTATTTGGCTGGAGTGATGTACATGTATTATGATAACAATGTTTCTCTTTATTTCAGAAAAATGATCACAATTTCTAATTTCCCCTCCCACATCATGATCGGCACCCTTTCCTAGACTGGTTCCCGTCCACATATTCCACATAGGAGAATATAGGGACAGGTAAAGGGCGCTTCATATCGATCTGTGATTGGTCGTCTTTGCGCGTGCGCATTGTGTGCTTTATATTTATAAACTGGCGAAGCCCTTTGCTTCAGGCAATGTACTTTATTTACATATGGATATGTTAGACACGCACGGCTGGGTTAATGTCAATGCAAAATATACGCACTTACTAAAAAATATATTATAATAACCACGTGACCACGGGCAGATTTCTGCCCGTCGTGGCCGCCCTCATCCTCTTAAAACAGTGCCCTTTTAACGCACTCCCCGATCGCGTGCGTACCGATCCTGACTCCTGAGATCTCAGGATGGGCCGCCCTTTACCGATCCTTATATTTTCGCAATAAGCGATAGGATCGGGAACCAATCTACACCCTTTCCCATCGATATATATACACTGGATGAAGCAACGACGTCTAAAATTGAAGCCACCGTCCGCCATTGTACCCCTCCTAATACAATTTATTTATTTATTTGTTTTTATTTATTTAATTCGATATCCAACAGCAGAGATCTGCCATTTACAGGTATCATGGAAAAATAAACTAACTTACAGATACAAATTTAAAAAAATACTCTATTAAATGGAGAAAAAAATAACTACAAATTACATGTAAATTAAAATAAATAAATAAATAAATATGCATACATTTATGTCAATAAATAAGTTAATTCAATGTGAAGCTGGCTAAAACTGTGATGCTAAATAAACAAAGTTGAGCTAGGAGTGGGAACTACTTCTATAAATCTGTGTACGGAAAGAATTCAATGTTGGTGCTCCAAACACATCGCATGTTTCATGGAGTCGGTTGTAGGTAGATGAAATCCTTGAAACAAAGCCTTGTTTGGTTACCTCCACCCGGCTCCGCGGAACATGCATGATGTGTTTGGCGGCAGATCTAGTTCGACGTTGTGGGACATGAAGAGAGAATGGATTAGCAGTGGTTAAATTGTACTTGTTATGGATAAGTTTATAGAGAAATATGCAATCATTAACTGTTCTCCTTTGGACAAGAGTTGGCAAATTAAACAATTCACACAGTTTAGAGTAAGACAAATTACATTGATCATTGTGTAGGACCCTGTATATAAATAATAAATAAATAAATAATAAGTAACGTCGTTGCAGTCTTTCAAGTCTGTCAGATTGTGAATGGGAAATGGAGTTAAACACTACTGTACAATATTCCAATGCATTGCCTACACTGGTCATACAGTCTTAACTAGTCTACATGTACGTCATGTCTATTACATGTGTTAAGTGGCATGCAAGCGATCGCATGGACCGGGGAACAGTCTAGGCCAAGTACTAGTATTGTTCGTGGGGGACAATGGCGGCCGGCGCGTGGCTTCAATAATCTCGTATAGCCAACTGCTATTGCATACTTCATCCAGTGTATATATATATCGATGCCCTCCCTGGTATGCAACTGTCAACAATCATAGGTTTGTTTGTGTAGGGATCAGCGAAAACCTCGCGTGATTCACGCACACGATGACTAACTGATTCATGTGGTTTTACAACGTGCATTCCACACGTACGTACAGTTTCGACCGGAAAATTAAAAAACACACGCCTACAAAACTACAATCTGACAATGGCGGGTGGACTTTCAGCGTACGTTTTTAACGAGCGATTTTGGTTTCCTGCAAATGTAACATGGGCCGATCTTCGGACCACAGACGATGCGAGATACCCGCAGTTTGAGGATTTCAAATATATGCTGATGTTGGCGATCGCCATCGTTATTGTCAGATTATGCTGTGAAAGGTAAAGTAACTGATGAGCACAATGGAGCATGATGTAAGAACGTGACAATCGGACGTCACGTGACCATATTCGTGTGACTAGTCTATGGGGCGGGTGTGTTTTGGCGAGTTTGTTTCATGACAGATCCGAATCCCGAGTTTTAAGGCAGTATACACCAATCCGGTAACTAATATCTCCTCCCTGCATATCCGCCATAGCTGGGGGGCGTCCAGTGCATGGGCTGTGCGTTTTTTGTTGCTGTTAGAACGAAAAGCGCTCATCCATAATACATGCACGAACGAGCCTCCTTCGCGTATACGCGACGCGCCCGCCTTTGCGTACACGCGACGCGCCCGCCTTCGCGCGCACACAACCCTACAAAGACGCGCAACTTGTTCGAAGTAAACAAATGCAGCTTCAGCAACAGCAAAAACATACAGTTCATTCAGTGGAAGCCCCCCCAGCTATGGCGGATATACAGGGAAGAAGACCTTACTACCGGATTGGTGTATACCGGTACATCACCTGTAGGCTGTACATGATTGGTATCTCGAAAATCAGAAATGTTGGTTCCCCCTCCCCAACCTCCAACGCTGCCCCATCCCCTAGGTGGGGGTTTGGTCACGTTTTTCATGCCCCAGGGTGGGAGTCCCACTTTTGACCCTTTGAGTTTGAAATATAATTTTCTGTGCATTTGTATGTCGAATAAGTAAACCGCTCCTTATTGAAAGTTGAATAAGTAACAGCTCCTTATTGAATATTGAACGTCGAACGTCGAATAAGTAACCAACTTCACACCGGTAATATAAACTGTCATGATGACCGTAGTAGGCGTAGTCGTAGACAATCCCTGAAATGGTTTTGTCTGAAGTGCTACATGCCTACTTAAGCTTTTAAGTTAAGTATCGTGCCGTCATATGTTTTCGATCGTCATGTGTTTTCGATCAGCAAACTTTACACTGATTTACCGCCGGACTGTAAGAGATCCACCGTGATTTGTGGCCTTTTTGCAAACGGTGAATCGGTCGCTTGTCTGTGCAAATCAAATTACCTGGCATGAGTTATCTTTCAAACTTTGCAAAAGTGCAGGATCGATTGCGTGATTGCCTTGCCAGTTGAAAGTTAATGGCGTGCAAAAATCCAACAAATTCTTATCTTTTTTGAACGCGCTTGGGAGGAATCCTAACGCAGAACTTTTGTTTTACACTGCACTTTGCGCGCGCCTGCTCCAACCATGCACTGCTAAACTTCGCAGCATATTGTGCGACACCGCTTACAAAACCGTTAGAAGTTCATTTATTTACTGACAGAAAAGTAGGCCAGCTTCTGAACTTGGGTGTTGCTCAATTTGAAACACTTGGCACGCCATACGTCAACAGAAATCGACCATCAAACGAACGATCGAAAACATGTGACACTGCTATCACCGTGGCGCATGCAGCTTATCGCTGTCGGGCAATTTGAGAAAAGAAAAAAAGCAGAAACTTTATGGTCTGTTGTTGAATATATACTTCAAGGATAGTGTTTAAACGTGGGTAAAATTGTTTTAGGATATTTGCTGTCGTTTTGGTTTCTGAGAAATTTTCCCGTTATCCGATCGAAAACCCATGACGCCAGGATACTAAATTTGCGGAGAAATGAGTAAAACAATTAATTTTCGTCTCATGAGAAAAATTCATTTCGCCCCAAAACCATTTCTCCCATGTGCTATTTCGTCCCTAAACCACTTCGCCCGAGTGCCATTTCGCCCCAAATCACTTCGTCCAAACTATACATCGCCCATATCATATGCTACTTCGCCCCAAAACCACTTCGTGCACAGGCCGTGGTTCAGGGCGAAATGATTCAGCATGTTCAGGGCGAAGTGGTTTTGGGGCGAAATGACTGCAAACCCTTTTTCTCAAAAGTTAGACGAAGTACGGAGCTGGTTTTTGCTCAGGTTGGTTTTGGGGCGAAATGACTGCAAACCCTTTTTCTCAAAAGTTAGACGAAGTACGGAGCTGGTTTTTGCTCAGGTTGGTTTTAATCATGCATATCTTCAATCACACATGGGGATAAAACTATTTGTAACAGTTTACCAATCATGTATATATTATCTTTAATACCGCGCAGAAATGAACGAAACTGCTCTCAACTAGGAATTCAAGTCACGTGAATTGGATCTGCGCAGATCTGAATCTGGATCCATCCGAAACATACACGCCCTATGTTTCATGACAGATCCAAATCCAGATCCCGAGTTGTTTTACAGCACAGAAACAAACGAAACTGCTCTGAAACAAACGATTTGTCAGTGTCTGGGATGTATTTCTCTTCCGTCTTTTCTATTCCTCCTGATGAAAATGTTGATGTCCACTCACATGGCTAGGTTCCCTCAGTGGAATAGGACTATTGTTGGCGACTGTAGCTACATAGGTTGGTAAACCAGTTCTGGTCCCATCATTGATCTGAGGCATGGGTTTAGTCGGGAGCCTTGATAAGGGTCTGACTGTAGGTCTGACGAACATTATCGGGGACAATGTATTCATGGCTAAGTAGTGGTAAGCCTCGCAGATGCCGGATAATACATGTATTACGGGCAAACCTAATAATACCAACGCGACTAAGGTGAACACCATCCATGGCCAAGAGTTTTGGATTGATGTCGTCATTGTTTATAAAATGCCATTTGTTTTTTCGGCACAGTTCTCTGATTAGGTTGTTAGCTTGGACAATTTTATGGCACTGATGCTGATTTTCCTTTCGTCTGTGGATAATTGAGGAAACTTCTCTTGGGCCTCCCTGCACAGCGATTCCATTTTGTCAGCAATCATTTGAGGTTTATCGGCTGTATTGTTCGTTCCTACATGGTAAATTAATCCAGATGTTTGGAAGTTTGAGAATTTACTTTTCAACTCTCTTGAGATATCTTCAATCTTAGCTCCTGAATGCGAAATGACTGTCACAGATTTTAACTGGCTCAGTTTTTTGCCCTGAATATTTCTAATCATCGAGTCACCAATGAGGGTGATCTTGGATCGTTGCTTAAATTGTTCCGGTTGTTTGGCGCGGTACTCCTTCATTTGGTCATCAAATGGCTTACAACAGTACTTGAGAAATTAAAAGTTGTGGTTTTATTGTCTGGTAACTTTAAAGCAAGTGGTGTTGTTACCATGGAGATGAATTCAGCATTGCATGGGGATTCACAATCCACATACTTGCGGTAATAGTCATCAATTACTTCTTCAGAGGACGCGTCAAGGGGATCTGGGTCATCATCTTAGGCAAAGAGCTCGTTGAAGTGGTTTGACAGTTCAATAGGCACATTTGTCAGGTTAGCAGTGCGATTGTGACGCCCACCTGTGTTGTGACACCCAGAGTGTCTATTGTTAGCCAGCCTCCATGAAGAATTTAGTGACGTTTTGACAATGGCTTCACAATTAATACTTGGCAACGCACATTGATTGCTATTTGACAACAATGGTTGTCAGGCTGAGTCACTACATACATGTACAGGAGTTCCATTGTACATGTACATGTAGCTTGCATACTTTTGTTTTCATGTTCCAGCATTTTTATTTGTGATTTATACTGTTCATTTTGGAGGAATTGGGTCTTTAAAGCACATATTTCATTTCTAATATCTTTAACAGTCTTCATCCTTAATAGTTTATTTTCATCTGTTAGGGCTGTATCGAGTACAGTTTGGCCCGTCTGGGTTACCTGGGTTGCCTTGGTCAAGGGTGTCATGGCCGTGTCCGCTGTTGTGTCATTCGAAATTGCAGATGATTCCAAAATTGAAGTACCCTTCAATCTTGCTGACGAGAGACATGATTTGGGAAAAATTCTTCCTTTCAGAAACGAGTCTTTTTCTAGTCTTATGCAAAAAGACTGGAAAAAGGTCTCATTAAAGGTTTTGAATACATGACTGCTTCATTTGTAGAGTATGCCTAATGCCGAAATCCATATGTGTGATTTGACAGTGCATTAAAGGCCCAGTGGATCATTTGCAATGACCCCAAAAAGTAATCGATGAGTTTACAGGGGAAAGGTTCTGAAAGTAAAGATTGAATTAATAGCAACTATCCAATGAAAGATTTTCGCTCAAAATGATATAATTTTACCAGAAAATAATCCGTAAAGATGAAATTATTTAGATCGTTTGCAAACGATTTACTTATTTTTGGTTCGCATCTACGCGGTCTAAAATGCATGGGCGCTGTGTACTCCGCGCACACGCACTACAGAGTGCATGACGCAAGCCACATAGTACCCGATCAACTGAGAACGAATATTTGAAACACCCCGCCAAGACCAGGAAAATGCATATGGATTTTCATTGTTTTTTTAAACGTGGTACATTTGACAAAGCTTAAATTTCTTCGGATGAGTTCGTTGATGTCTTTCTTTTGATTTATAATGGTTTTATTCGCAGAATCGCTCAAAAACAGATCATCTACCGGTACAGGGCCATAAGAAGCCTCTCCCCCATCAATATTTATAACTTTTATAGGCTGTTTTAATAAAAGCTAATATATTATTGAAGCACTTTATAACATTTGATAACAAATCTTTGGTTCACAGCAATGCATGTACATGTATGAATGTACATTGTGGCAAGTAGATGTACATACCGGGGTACCAGTATTTACATGTATTTCCTGCTAAATTTACATGTTGACTGCATATATTTTGCTGGTTATTTTTATGACCTTGGTTTTATTTTTATGAAATGAAAGGGTTGCTTAAGCAGAAAAGGGTGCTTACTGGCTTTATGAATTTGTTGTATGTGGTGCAATGTTCCCCAAACATAACCATGCATTTTGACCTTGCTAAAAGCTGATTTGGACAATGACTGATAAGGGTGCCTCAAGGATAACATTATTTTTTTTCTTTAGTACAGATCTGGATAATTTAATCATGGAGCTATAAAAGGTTTAATCCAGCGGAACATTTGTAAAAAGATTGGCAATATCAACGTGATCAAAGAGGCATATTGTTACCCATGACCAATTTTATAAATATCAGGCCATTCTGGCGTACATAAACACTCGTCTGAATCCGCTTTTGTCAAACTAACGAATATGGCAACAAAGGGAGTTGAATTTAGTTTCAAGGACTGTGTACATGTACCTACATGTATGCAATTTGTATGGTGCATATGGGTGCAGCCAGGATCTGTATAATGCAGACATTGTACAAATGTATGCACACAAACTGCAGTCCTGTGTGATTGTAAGAATGATTACAGTAATATTCTCTGTTTACATACATGATATTCAGTGGAATCTGGATAGCCATAGGCTATGGGAAAAATCATCTGGGACAGCTTATTTGTACAGTAAAGTGGCTTAGGATTAATTGTGCTGAAGCCCACTGTTTGAAGCCCATGCACTCTATACTGTTTGAAGCCAGTCCCGGTGAAAACAATTATGATGGTACTGTACATGTTATTCAGTCACCGTGAAATGAACAACCACACTTAAAGGCCCTGTAGATGATCTGTTTTTGAGCGATTCTGCGAATAAAACCATTATAAATCAAAAGAAAGACATCAACAAACTCATCCGAAGAAATTTCAGCTTTGTCAAATGTACCACGTTTAAAAAAACCATGAAAATCCATATGCATTTTCCTGGTCTTGGCGGGGTGTTTCAAATATTCGTTCTCAGTTGATCGGGTACTTTGTGGCTTGCGTCATGCACTCTGTGGTGCACATACTGCGTGTGCGCGCGATCCATAAAAATGCAAAGCGTTGGAACACACACACAGAGTACACAGCGCCCATGCATTTTGGACCGCGTAGATGCGAACCAAAAATAAGTAAATCGTTTGCAAACGATCTAAATAATTTCATCTTTACGGATTATTTTCTTGTAAAATTATATCATTTTGAGCGAAAACCTTTCATTGGATAGTTGCTATTAATTCAATCTTTACTTTCAGAACTTTTCCCCTGTAAACTCGTCGATTACTTTTTGGGGTCATTGCAAATGATCCACTGGGCCTTTAACCCAGTTTCTCATAATTTAATTGACTGGGTAAAAATGTAAGAAACATTGAGCGCTAAATGTATGTGTACAGTAAGAAAGGATTTCCTCATATCAAATGCACTGTAACCTTATAGCTCCATGCTGTAACTGCCATTGTAGGGCATTTTTTTTTCCCTTGAGAACATGCATTGTTACACTTTGTGCTTGCATTGTTCACCAATCATAAGTTGGCTCACAAGATGGCAGCTATTCAGGACGGTCTATAAAGTATGCTCTCCGTTACATGTATTTGTGAGCCCCTGAAAATTGTTCATAAAAGCACACGTACCAGACATAAATTGAGCAATGTTGAGGATTACATTTGCATGGAGTTACCAGTATTACAGTTGAGGTACAGGTTTGAATTATAAATGAAAGTTTATACATATATGTATGTAGTATAACGGCCGATGCTTGTACTCATCATTCTCTAGCCAAGTGTGAAAGTACTAGCCTTATTACTAGTAAACATTATATATTTACAATGCCACATCGTGTTTATATCATCTCTGATTAAAGATACGGTACGTAGTTTGGTTTCCATATCGTAACAAATCCAGAGAGTACAACAAACTTGACGCAATTACTACCGGTACAATACAAATAGTGACGTAGACATGGTCAGTTAACTTTGCGCTTGTTTGCAATATGTTTTGAGCATTGGCAGCAGCATTTAGTCTGTGTGTCTGTGTTAGTTACAACCATATGGAAACTAGGTTTATGATCGTATGGAAAGGGGTCATTCCATGAAGTTGAGGAACAAAGTGTGACATTTCTTAATTTCCAAAATAATTGTCAACAAGGAGCAATGAGTCATCATTTGTATAACGATGTTGCATGATGTGGTTGTACAGTGTAAGCACTGTTTGGGGGTAATTTTAGAGTCTTCAGTGTTGACAAAGTGCCGCCATTTTGAATTATTTAACAAAGTGGTGGTTGTGGATGTAACTTGGAAACCAATACAGTTCAACTGCTTTCACTCCAACTACAAATGTTTTCATGTTGAATTCGAAATTAACACACAGTTCTCAAACTAAACAATCCTTTTTAATTTGAATTTGGAGGATTCTAGCTTAAGTTTCTTTGTGATTCAAGAAAATTTGCTAAAAAGCACCAAATGTCACACCTACATTTGAACAAAATTCTATTTTTGCTTATGGAAGTAATAAATGTTTTGAATTTCTCTCATCCAACAGCTTGAATTTCTGAATAGTATTGATTCATGGTGTTATCAAGTTCCAAAAAAAGTAAAAATGGTTGCGGATGTAACACGGAAACTGTGTTAGTCAACTTCATGGAATGACCCAAAGATCGCTTATCACGACTTGAAAAGAGATCCTGTGTTTTCTTCCTACCGTACCAGTACATGTATACATATGTAAACAAAACTGCCAAACCAAGTATCTGTTTATCTGAAATCACTTATTTTATGTGATACACTTTCTGATTTGTGTCAGCAATTGTAATTTTAGGGATTAAAAATATGTTAAGAAGCCACCAGCTGTCAGTCCCCATTGTTGGGACTATTTCATGTTTAAAGCGCCACGATCCTTCGTATCTCAAGATGCATGTTACTCAAGACACATGTTACCGTGGTTTACCCACTGCAACTGGTGTTACGAGGGATCGTAGCACTTTGTGAAATCATGTAGTAGACAAAATGTGTAGTGCTATACAAAATAAGCGTGCCTGCTATTGGATAAAGTCTCTACATTTTTAAAATTAGTCAATTAGAATATTGACGTGATAGTGATACATTGTAAATGCTGGAATTGTTAGGTTTTGGTAACTTTCTGGTATATTGCTCTTCACTCAACTGAACTATTGGACCACCTACGCCTTGAACTATTCATAAAATCACTTCTCTTCGGTAGCAACCGGGCTTATGTTTATCACACTTGGACGTTGTTGGTTCATGAGGCTTACATGACATCAAATATTGCTACATGTATCAGACTTTCCATGTACCTATTTTTGTTGTCAGTTTGTACTGTAGGTGGTTCAATAATTTTTTCCAAGGCTGTTTTTGAAAATGTTACCCCACTGATACAATTCTAAATCCCCTCTGACATTTCTCCATTTCCCATTATCACTTTTCAGGTTAATATTTTCCCCAATGGACCTGAAACATAATGACGTCACGGTTTGTTTACATGCGCGCAAATCTATGAGTCTCAGGGTACCAGACGACATAGGGCCATAGGAAAGCATGTACCGGTATGACAAACAAACTGACACGTCATTACATGTATGTTTCTGGTTCATTGGCCTGGCCTTGGGACTGCGTACCACGGTCACTCTGACCTTTCCATATTTTCTATTTTCAGGATAATATTTTCCCCTATTGGCCTTGCCTTGGGACTGCGTACCACCAGTGGCTACAAGCCTGTTTCAAATCTCATCCTTGAGAAGGCTTTCCTATCAGTCACAAAGAATCCTGACCACAAGAGACTTGAAGGTCTTGGCAAGCAGTTGGACTGGTCCGTGCGGCGTGTTGAACGCTGGTTTCGCAGACGACGCAACCAAGAACG
This sequence comes from Henricia sp. BOLD:AAB3569, assembly GCA_037783545.1. NCBI lineage: Eukaryota > Metazoa > Echinodermata > Asteroidea > Spinulosida > Echinasteridae > Henricia > Henricia sp. BOLD:AAB3569. The sequence goes on along the minus strand of JBBELK010000340.1, from coordinate 2,855,416 downwards.
TCCCTCGCACCTCAAAAAGTTCACTGAGAACTCGTAAGTCTTCCAAGATAATGCAATCGCCTTGTGGTTAGCTGCAAATCCATGAGACGTTTGTAGACTAAGATAATGTGCTGATGAAAACTGTGGCTTTGTTCACATGCTGTTTCAGCTGCATCGCAAGGGGGTGCACAAAAGGGTGGTACATGTACATGTACAATACTTTGGAGGGGAGGGGCACATTGATTTCCCCAAAGCAGCATACACATGCATATTTTCCAATCTCTTACATGAACATGTAGGTGGGTGAAGGGCGAGGGGAATATCCCTCACCTCGCCCCTTTGGCTTTACCACTGCAGGGCTTTAACTTTGTGTAAAAATCTACTTTGACCATGGTTCTACATGTGGTAATTTAAAACTTACTAGACCATTATTTGCATCTACATGTAGGCACCTACATGTACATGTACGTATCTGCTTTCAAACGTATGGTAAACAAGCCAAGTCAGGGCTGGAAATACCCACTGGACCAGTGGACCGGGGCCAGTAATTCATGCCTCGGTCTAGTGCTCTCTCTACCGTACTAGACCAGCAGTCCAGTGCATTTTGAAACTAACAAAAAGTAAATACACATTCCTTGTGGCTCTGGTCTTGTAAAAATAGCGTCGGTCTAGCAGATTTTTTCATGAAGTACACATTTATTTTTTTCATCATGTTAATAGTAATATTATTATTAATACACGTCTATCGATATACATGTATTTAACCTCGTGTCTATTCTGCATCCTTTTAAAGGTGGCGTTGCGTGTTTTACACATTCGTCTTTAGCTATGGGATCTACTACCTCCCCCAAAATGATTGGTTCTGGAGCTCCAGAGCTTGTTGGATTAATTTTCCATACCATGTGAGTTATTGTGTGTAGTAAGTTGATGTTTTTTTAGAGGTTTTTATATCCTCAAATGTTGCAAATAAAGCCACTTGCAAACTGGACACATGCACCAGCACAGCAGCATATAAATTACTGCACACAACCGTAAAATTAAAATCATGCAAAGTGTGCTAGCACTAACAAATTTGCAGGATATCTGTTTGAGAAGCTCATCATTCATATTTTTCTTTAAAATTACTTATCAACTATCGGTAAGTGCAGATTTAAAAGAAAATCCTAAATTTAGGAGTGGACAAATTTTGATTTTCTTAAAAAAAGCAAAGCCATGATTTTGGGGAAATATTGGTGGATACAGTAATTATCTCTTGCTTTCTTTGTTATGAATTTCAATTTGAGAAAAACGTGGCTGAAGTGGGCTGTGAACCTGAGCCTGTGGGATAGTATAGGGCTCCCATTCTCTAATGCCTGGGCACAACGTTGCAGGTCTCTAGTTTAGGCTCGAGTCTCCTTTTTGTAAAGATTTTATAAAGCCTATGATTTTCGTCCGGAAAAATACATGTATTGCGATAACTGATAATATAGCCCATGCTTGCCCTGTACAAACTTGCTGGACTAAAACTTGTTTTACAAAATGTAAAAGATGTCCATTTCCCTGATGTGTATTGTATTTGTGTTTTGTGCTTTTAGTCTCTTACTACGCCTCTCTACAACTACTATATGCTAGAGGGCGCTTTCTACATGTCACTGCTTCTGTCACTCTTCACAGATGTCAGGAGAAAGGTTGGTATCCGGCTGCAATGTTATGGAACTAAAGCCAGCCGTACACCTTGCGTTCTGACTTCGTTGTGATTGCACAGACATGCAAAATTTAGAGCATGCTCACATCGCCATCGGAACGCATCGCAAAACTTGTACATCTTGTGATGCAACTGCACAACATGCGCTATCGTGATCGGATCACTGACGAAACGCAAAGTGTATGGCTGGCTTTAGAAGTGGGGCACTCTGCCCTTGATTGGGTCTGAATATCAGAGGGTATTGGTGTTAAAGGGACACACCGGCTTTGTTGGGCTATTTTGGGCTCGAAATAGACTCGTACATTATTCTAAAGCGCTTTCCAGAGTAAATTAGATATATCCTGAAAAGACGCCGTCAAATTTGGCCGTTTTTGAGCATTTTTCAAAAATTTAAGGTCACAAGACTTTTTGGAACCAGATTCTGGTTCCGAAAAGTCGCGTGGTCTTGTGAGTTAGTTGTATTTCCAGCCGTAGAAACTAGCGCGAAGTGCAAGTTGCTTTTGTCATTCGTGGTTGGTTTCTCTTCTTGTTGGAAAATAATGTCCTACGAACACTACATTATCGTTTCGCCCAATTGACACTTTTATCTTTTTGTGTATGTGGTTTGCGGAAGCACCATGTAAATATCTCACCATGTGAATATCTCAACATGTTAATCTAAATGTTTTTATCCCCCGATTGCAGGATTTTTTTGCCAACGTTGTCCACCACATTGCCACCGTCGTATTGATTTTCTTCTCGTTCGTCTGTAACTTCACACGCATTGGGTCCCTCGTTATGGTCATTCATGATATCTCAGATATCTTTCTGGAGGCAAGTATAAAACATTTCCTTGCCAAACAGCAACTTAACTTATGATGAGAGAAAAATTGTAAGACCTCTGACTCACCGGTCAGACGCTCTCTACAATGTCACAGGCGTTGCGCGATCAAGAGAGCGCGCAGCGTGGACAGTGATTCTCAACGGGAGATTACACGCGTTATAGCACAGATTCACTGATCATGCCCGACACGTACTATGGGGAACCAGACAAAGATGGACGCACCGTGATAAAGGTCAATTGCCCAATGTGAACTAAAGGCCTCTTTGTTTGATCATCATTAAGTGAGATCTTAAGGCTTGCTTTTATAAGGGGCTGTCAGAAGTTGTCATCATTTTCACAGTTCTACAGTTCCTCCCCCTAAATACTACTTATCAACTTTTATGTACCGTAAAATTTCAACATTTTAAAGTGCTCCCCCCCCTACCCCCCATGCTTTGTAAAAATGTTGACGGCACCTTACTAATGATGGGTAGTTCATCTTTTAAGAATAAATCAATTTTCCTAATGTTAACTGCTCATAAACACACAATCTGTATCTTGTTTTGCTTTGATTACAGGCTGCCAAAGTTGCTAACTACGCTGGATTCATCATCATTGCCTACATTATGTTCGTGGCTTTCAGTATTGCATTCTTTCTGACTCGAATTCTACTTTTTCCATATTGGTAAGTGACAATTATATGACCATCAACCACAAATGGGCTGCAAAGTTGGCGCCAAGTCAATTTGTTTTTGTGTTTTTACAGTTTCACAAAGAACATTTTTTGGGGCGAATTGCAATAAAATTGACTTAGCCACTGGTCTAAGACCGGTCTTTTATAGCCGGCTATCGAACTTAGCCAGTCTTGGCTTAGTCGCTGGTTTAGCCCATTGCAATAAACCAGTCTAACTGAAGTATGGCTGCGCCCGTACCTGCACCAGCTGAAAAACCTGCACATCTTAATGGAAAGTGATGCAGCCGGCTATCCTTGTGTAATTTCAAGCCAAGCAAACGTCCTCACAAAGCCACTTGATAGCGGATGTGCTTCAACATGATTTGCAAAGAAACTGACTGTGAAAGTTGTCAAATAGCGGTAGCACTAAAAGGCACCATTGGACATAATGTGCGTTCTGTTCACAACACTCTTCATCTTCTTTCAGCACAAATTACAAGATGTAGCGCCGTGTCCAAAAAATATGGAGCGATTATAGCCTGCTCGCCGCGGGCTTAAATTTTAAGACTGGTCTTGCACGAGGACCACGATATTGGAAGCGGGCTATAATTATAGACGCTGCCTTAGCCAGACCGGTCTAAGGCCGGGGTCAGACGAATTACAACATTCCAATATATTGTATTTTTACTATAGTACAATTACGAGATTTTGTGCGTGTGACCCCAAATCTATTGTAATCGTATCACAATCGGTCAACGACGAAAATTCTCCTCATTCGATTGTGATAAGATTGTAATCGTATTACAATAAATTAGCAAAACATGCGCGTGTGTCCCTCCCATTCAACTACTACTTCCCTATACTTTGTGTTCTCTTGTTTCCTTCCCAGGATTCTCAGTAGTATAATCATCGACAGCCACAATCTTATCGGATTGTGATACGCGTGTGTCCCTCCCATTCAAGTACTACTTTCCTATACTTTGTGTTCTCTTGTTTCCTTCCCAGGATTCTCAGTAGTATAATCATCGACAGCCACAATCTTATCGGATTGTGATACGCGTGTGTCCCTCCCATTCAAGTACTACTTTCCTATACTTTGTGTTCTCATGTTTCCTTCCCAGGATTCTCAGTAGTATAATCATCGACAGCCACAATCTTATCGGATTGTGATACGCGTGTGTCCCTCCCATTCAAGTACTACTTTCCTATACTTTGTGTTCTCTTGTTTCCTTCCCAGGATTCTCAGTAGTATAATCATCGACAGCCACAATCTTATCGGATTGTGATACGCGTGTGTCCCTCCCATTCAAGTACTACTTTCCTATACTTTGTGTTCTCTTGTTTCCTTCCCAGGATTCTCAGTAGTATAATCATCGACAGCCACAATCTCATCGGATCGTACCCATCCAAGTATTTCTTCTTGGCCTTACTGTGCATTCTTTATGTGCTGCATATCTACTGGTTCAGCATCATCGTGTCTATGGTTTACTCTGGTATCAGGGACGGAAAGGTATGTATATTTACGCCTAGCTTCCAAAATTCAGTTTGATAAAGCATTATTCACTTAACCGTAATCCTTTCAAGAACATCTCCACAGTACTGCATGATCATGTGACCCATGTCCACTCTGCACTGATATTAGGGTTCCGGTATTTAAGCAACTTGTTAGATGGTTAAAGGTAGAGTACATCATTTGCAGTGACCCCAGCTTGTTTGTCATGAGTTCACAAGAACAAAATTAATAACAATGGTACTAAAATGGTATTTTATGTCCAAAATGGTAAGGGAATACACAGCGGTACCGGCAGGTACCGCCTGCACGAAGGGAGAAACCACAATCTTTCTTCTTTCGTGCAGGCGGTACCGCTAAAAACAAATGTCGATACCGTTGTCGGTAACGGAGGTTAGATTTGTGTAATTAACAGCTGAAGGTAGTTTTCTTAAAAAAATATGAAAGTCTTTTGCAAAAGAAATGTTTACTATTCAACTGGACACAAAAGCCATGAATGGATTTTTCAAGTTTTCTGAATTATTGCTGCCTCTGTGTGGCTGAAATTTCTACATGGGCTTTTAATCATGAGTGGAAATAACACTCTTTGTAACCGTTTACCAATCATGTACTCTATCTTTAACAGTATGTTTCGGTGTCATGTCACATCCGCTATGACATGAGTGAACAAAAGCGAATGAACAAAACTTGTCCATACGATACATAAACATTTCTAAGCACGAACAAATTTGTTTTTATACCAGTCGCATTGCTATGTTTGTATGCAAAGGCATTGGCAGCGGGTCACAAAAGTGCCAGGATGTACGACCGACAGAAGACTGCTTTGAAATATCAATCCACCACTAAACACAGAATTTAAGCTTGGTTCGAGAAACTGGACATTTCTTGCTCGTTCCTAATGTGATGTTAAAGGTCTTAATCCTCTTTTAATCCGTTATTTTTATTTCCCAAGTTGGAGAACGACTCTCGTAGTGACGTCGCCGAAGACACAGACTTGGAAAGTTCAGAGGATGGGAAAATTGCCAAGAAAAATGGCGCTAAGGTCAACTCCACCCAGGGGAACTCGGTAGCCAATCACCATTGAGGATTGAGATGACATCAACGTCACAAGGTACACAAGTGCATTGTGGGATTGACCATGGGGACTCTCTATTGGTCAAGATTTTCTTTGTAGTGGCCTGTATTTACAAAACTGTAAAATAATGATATAGTCAATCGTAACTTTAAGTAAAGTTTAGCACATGTTACCAATAGTCTAAAGGGCTTTTCACAAGACAAAATCTCTCCTTAGGATAGCTTAGAGGGGCAAAATGGCGACGCTCGATTTGTCATGGCACGTGTTGGCACGAGTCCGCACTCTACTCTAGTTTTCTATATTTTCTATGTTTTGCAAGCAAACAGCAGCCTGCAAAACAAACGCCAACTTTCCCAGATTTCGGAGAAGCCATCTGAAAAATAGATTAATCTCCCAAATTTAGAAACATCTCAAAATCTCTGAGGTTGTTAAAAAACTCACAATCCAAGAGAGTTATTATCTGTGTCAGAATTTGCGAGATCAGTCATTTTCAAGGAAATCTGTTGCAAAATCTGGGAGGGTTTGCAGCTCTGAAATAGCATGGGTTAAATGCTGAGATGTAAACATCCAAACTCAATCTGGAGAGAGATGTTCTAGTGTAAAAAGCCCTTCATCAACCAAGGTTAAGCACATCAGTATTTCCAATGTTAAGCAAAATAGTATGTGCTCTCTAAAGCCTCCCACACGTTGACCTGCAAAATTCTTGCACCTCGACGGAATACTCGGCATCAAGCGGTATCGCTGGGGTTACACAACTAAACAAATCATGCGAGTATCACCGAACAAGCGGAAATTCGACACAAAATCATTTTAATGAGGCTGGATCCGCCACTGCCGACTGTTCTGTGTCGACGCAATGTTGACGTGAGGGTGGCTTTAAGTTCTAAAGGTAGTCTACTTGTTTGGTAATAACCCTCCAAACAATTTCTGAATTATTACCTAAAAGCTTACTTGTTACCAAGATGGTAATGGTAGTAATCATCCTGTGAAATTATTTTTGTCTGAATTGCCCCCATTCATGGGTAAAATGACAAAACTATTTGGATCTCCACCGGCGATCTTTGGAGCCATCCATTCATGCACAAAACCGTACTATGAAATTTTCAGGTTTTCTGAAGTATTACTGCATCTATGTGGCTGAAATTTCTACAAGGTAGTTTTCTTGACCTATGCTTTCAATAACCAGTGGAAATCATGCCGTTTTTAACACTTTACCAAACAAGTATACTACCTTTAAATCAGACCCAGCTTTATTCCAGTGTAACATATCTACTCTTGTAAATGCAGCTGTTCCAATTGAGGCTAACGGTATTTGTTCTCGACGGTATATTTACATGTACAATACTACATGTAGTGCAAGTAGAAATGTATCGTGTGATGGCGGACAGTCTGGGTCAGGTTTTTGAAACCAGGGCCTTTTTCCAAATCTCTGCTTCGTCTCCATCTCCGGCTCCGTCTCCATTCCACCATCTTGAAGCCGCATACTAAACTTCGGCTCGGCTTCAGGCTCCAAAACGAAGTCAACTAAAGAGGTGACTTCGGCCGGCTTCGTGAAGTCATGAACTGGAAAATCACGTGACAGCAACAAAAACTTTGTGAACTTTTTTGCAGGTTTGCTAAACTTTGCCGCCGACAAAACTCGTCCACTAGCGCTGAAAAAGTGTGGTAGGCCTACTAGGCCCGACTAGTGTTCCAAACAGTTTTTGGTTTGGCTTCGCTAAAGTGAAGCCGGAGTCGAGATTTGGAAAAGGGCCCATAACTAAAAATCAACAGTAGATCCAGTCCAGGTTTGTAGTCGAGTCCATCACAAGTCACCACAAGTCCCTGGGTCTGAATTAAAGTCACAAGCTATTCAAATTAACTCCAACAAAGGCATTCTTTTGTGCGTGTTCATCCTTTGCTTCTTGATACTGGACTTGTGCGGGACTTGTCACGGACTTGTGATGGACTCGACTACAACCCTGATCAAGGCTCAATAAAATACAATGGCAATTTCGGACGGTACCTAGAAATTCCATGCAGTATTTAGTTACTACTCAGAATTTCCATTGAGCCTAGATCTGCCACTGATTACTAGTTATGCTCACAAAAACTCGGTCCTGGGGCCGGTTTCATGAAGCGCCACGGTAAACCACCGTAACATGCATCTCGAGTTACAAAGGATCATAGTGCTTGTGAAATCGACCCCATGCTGTCTAACATCCAACAAATGTAATCGTGTAATTTTTGTCTCATTGTTAGAACGAACCACAGTTTTAGTCGATGTACTGTGCAAAGTGATTCTTGTGATTTACAGTAAAAATGTTTGACGTTTTAAACGTAATTGTTTCTTACTAAATTTTTCTTAAATTACTTGTACCTATACGTACACGCATTCTTGATATGTAACCTATGAACTGTCAATTAAGTCAATTGATGTATATGTATTTTATGACACGCACTTGGCACATGCATCGGTGAAAAACTTGCATAAGTTTATTTCATTTAATCTAAAAGACTCGTTACTCTTTCCTGCTTGCAAAGAAAACAAAAACTCTGTCTAAAGCGGGCCTCCCACTGTGCGATATTTGCCACGAATTTCCTACAAATTGGTACGATTATCGGAGACTGCCTATAGACTCTACACACAATCGTACCCAATCGTAGGAAATTCGTGGCAAAAATCGCACAGTGGGAGGCCCGCTTAAAACGAACCAATTTTGGCGGTTTGGATTGGTCGTTTTGTTGCATGAAATTTAACATTATTTGTGCAGTAAAATACTCTAGGAGTAGGAAATGTTATTGACATTCCTACATGATGTTAGGCCTGTACATTTTCGAATAATTTACTATTCAAAAATTTGGTTTTATTTTTGATCGAATATGCGATATTCGATGCGTGAAATTATCTCGCCCATTCAGCTTTTGCAAAAATTAATCTCGTTTTAAACTACAGAAATGATCATCGACTCTAACCATAGACCTTGTGATCAATGTGTTGTATCCTGTACATGTCATCGAAGCTACCGTTTCGGCGACGGAAAAGAGATTTTCACCTTTTCTTAACTAATTGACATGTTTGGTTTGGGGTGGAAAAGCACATACCGAATATTCTATTTGGTAAAATGCTATTTGAATATTAGATGGACGATCGAATATTCGAATATTCGATTCGTTAGGCACAGCCTTACTACCGTACGTGTAGATAGTGGACTCTCATGCTGTACAATGAAGTTTAAAATTAATATTACAAAAAAAGCAATGTATGTTTAGCATTTCTTTGGTTGGTTTCATTGAAATTGCCGTGAAAATTCATACATGTAGTGTATAATTTGTCAAACACACTGAAAAATTATGTAAAAATTTGTGAAAAAAGTTATGCTTAAGATCCTGAAAAATATAAAATACTAGGAGACATCCCCAGTTTCGATGCTAACTTTAAGCAAATTTATCAACCTCGGAATCGCTAAACTATGCTACATTTGTAAACACGGGAACTTTTTGTTAATTAGGGTTTATTTTGTCCTTTCCCGACGTAATTATTAACACTGTATACTCAGTGCTTTACCAAGACATTATGAAAAACTTCATAGCGTACTCGGGTGGGACTCAAACCCACAACCTCCTGCAAACAAGGCAGACGTCTTAACCACTTGACCACCGAGCTAGCCGGTGTTGAATGGCCGGTTCGAATCATTAGCAATGGGGCACGAATTTGACGAGCCTGCGTCTTTAAGCAGTATGAAAGCATGGCCTTGGTTCATGTACCTGATCTTACATTACCAACTAAACTTATTCCAACAACACGCCAGTACCAATTTTATTTAAGTGCAAGACTTAAAATAATGACAATGAGGTTACTGTTTGTAAAATATAGTAATTATTGTGTCTAAAATTTTACATTTTGTTTATATATGTTCTTTTTTAATAGCTATATGTATGTGCAGTGGAGAAACTTTTCAACATGGATAATTTAATGTTCTGTTTGGCCATATTTTGCCAAAGAATGAACATTTAATTTGTCGTCAGGGGTGAATTGGAATATAAACGGCCTAAGTCTAAAACATCATATGTCAACTGGATTTAGGTGTCTTAAGTCTTAAGTCACAGAATACAACAAGTTGACACCAATTTGAAATTCATCAATTGCAAGACAAATTGACTTATGATGTTCTAACGTCTTAAGAGTTAAAAACACCTTAATCTTCTTTATTGCAGTCCACCCCTGAACTTCATGTTTTGACACAAAATGTAGTATTATTGCAGTTTACAGTTATTACATGTGTGATTTGACAAAATTGAGTTCAATGTTTTCAGTCTCGGATTTCTTGTGGGTGAGAGATAAGATGGCCTACTGCGGACATCATCATTTAACAATGTTCAATAATTATTGGCTGTCCAAAATGCGGCGTCGTTATGTGTCATGTATATGGTTAGACTGGTTCCCTGTCCTCATATTTACTTACCAACCCCCCCCCCCCCCCCCCCGGAATTTGTTCATTGTCGTGAACAAAATGACTACATCGCTCTCTGACACGGTTGATTTTGAGCAATGCAGACCATGACTTGGTATAGTGAACGTGATACACATCATAATAGCCTTTCTTCCTTGTAGACTGTCGAAGTGAATACGTCATCTTTTGTTAGTTGCCTAGGCAATGGCTTTACACTCAAAAACCGTGTGCTTTTGCAATAGACAGCTTAAGTGTGACGTAAGTTGCCATGGTAATTGGCTGTAAACATCATGGCCGTCGGAAAAAGAACCATTGCAAAGACACAGGGACACGGTTCAGTGATGTTTGGTGTAGAGTCATTGCCTAGGCAACTAACAAAAGATGACGTATTCGCTTCGGCAGTCTTAATAACATGGCAACACGTCACACTTCGGCTGTCTATACCAGAGGGCCCGTTTAAAGACCATAGCATTCCCCAAATAATCAAGGGTTATTCCTGTGTAATGTTATCAGTACAAAATGTTTCAATCACTAATACTCACTTCCGCAACGAGTTGGTTTTGTTCAATTTTCTTTCAAGTTATAAAATGGGCCTTGAGCATGCACAAACCAGATAACGCTATTTACAATCTCTTGTCCTTATATTGGCTTGTGGGTAGCTCCGAAATTGAAGGAACGATCGAAGTCAAGATATGTTTTCTTTTTGCGAAGTAAACGATCGTATCTGAGCGAAATGCGGCAAAGATCATAGATTAAAGAGAAATGTGTAACATGTCCCCCGAGACTTGTATTTAAGCCGATTTAGACTCGACACGAGTTCAATTAACCCATTTTACCAGATTAGAGACTACGGCAGTTTGGTTGCTTGCGAAGTTGTCCATAGAAATGGGCTTAATTGAAGCGCTATTTTCATAAGTTCTGGCCTTGAAATGTTACGGCAAGTACGAACTGCGGCATCGTCAGCATTAGCCTTTTTGAAGTATGGCGGACACAATAAGCTACTTTAAAGTGGGTATAACATCGAATAATATGCAATAACTGCATTTTTCACTCTATTTATTTATAATTCTGTCTCTGTATTATTTTTACAAATACGTTATTATTATAATATATCTCTTTTGTTCTGCCATACTTCTGGTAGTTTATAAGGTACAACAAATGCAGGTTTTCATGACATAGGTCACTCCAACCATGGAGGAAGAAACATGCTCCAACTGAGTCCCTCCCCAGTTCTAGTACCAAATCAACGGGAATGGGGCATCGTGTAAAATACAGGCTTCAAACTAACCAGCGTCCCCTGCCGTTTCGGCCATTTCCAGTACAATTTTTGTCCGTTTTTCAACACAATTTATTCACAAAGTTCACAAATAAACTAAACCGAGAATATTAACAATGTATACGCCTAGCTACTGGTTATGATGGAGCATTTCGATTTGAAATTATATTTACTTACATGTATATGTTGTGTCGGGAAAAATAATCGCACAAAAGGGTGACATAATCACCCAGATTTTCCCCATCTACATTGCGTTTCCCGTATGCGAGTACCAGTGAATAGATTTGAGCACTGGTTATCTCCGAACCCAGGTTAAAATCACTACGCAACCCTTATGTCAAAGTATCAAACCACCCTACAGTGTTATTGTCTGGCCCATCTGTTGCAAGGCAAAAACCAACAACTTCTCAAGCGCCTATTGCTAAAGCGCATGGAAAAAAACTACTGGTTTTAGTGTAGACCCAGTAAAAGGTGATGTTTTCAATTCAGTACTCTAGTGCACACCGATACCGAGATTAAAATGACCTTGGGCTTTGCTGCAACATTAACAGTACATGGACGAGCTCCTCTAGCTCTATACGGGTCTCTCTGTACACGTGTACAATGCACACACACACAGCGCAGACATATATATGTGTCCTCGTTCACTGAAACAATGTGTTCATATCTTTCTAAAGAATTTAGTTATTCTGCGATCTTTTACACGGGAAAATAAAACAATTCCGACCCTTTAGGTTCTAAACCAGCCCGAAATATCCACGTACGAATATTTGTTAGCCAGTAATACGTACATATGCGCCTGGGAGTTTATCCAAAACGAAAAAGCACGGCGGAGCACATGCGAGCGTTGTTTACTACTAGCCGATGGCCGCGCTTCGCGCGGCCATCTGCTAGGTCGACTGGTTTTCGGCCAACTTATTACACATATTCCACATAATTATCATGACTCGGAAGACTTTCTGAGACAGAAGATAGGAGATTTGACAGGCCGCCAGCCCGCAGGCCGCACTGTGCGCGCGATCCAAAAATAAGTAAATCGTTTGCAAACGATCTAAATAACTTCATCTTTACGGATTATTTTCTGGTTAAATTATATAATTTTGAGCGAAAACCTCTCAATGGATAGTTGCTATTAATTCAATCTTTACTTTCAGAAATTTTCCCCTGTAATCTCGTCGATAATTACTTTTTGGGGTCATTGCAAATGATACACAGGGCCTGGTTTGACGTGGTACCACATGAGGTCTTGGAGAGATAATGCTAATAATGTATCGTTATGTTCATGTGGTATACGTTTTAGTAGAACTTTGAAATAAGTATATATGTTTATCATGTAGGAAGAGAACTTCTCCCGTGCTCTTACCTATAAACCATGGTCGCAATTTGTTTACGGACGAGATAATAAGTTATATTGGTGTGTTTTATTTTGACGCATTAATTGGTAAGAATATGACACTTTGTTATGTGTTCGTGGACCTCATTTTAGGCGTTTCCACACTTGGAAAATCGCGGGGTTGACGTGGATTTGGCGCGGGCTGAAAAAGCGACGTTTACCACTTGAGAAATGTCCACTCCGCGTCAACCACGAGATTGGTTTCAAAGTGGGTTTAACCATGGACCTCCATGGTTAAACCATGGAGGTCCATGGTTTAACCATGGAGGTCCATGGTTTAACTCAACCCTGCTCGGGACCAGCAGGGTTGACATTTTTCGCACCGAGATGAAAACTCTCGCCCCAGGTTGAAAATTGTAGTGTGAAATGAGCAGGGTTAAGTTCGCCCCGGGTTCAGATTATCGCTGCTTGTGAGAGCTCTACAAATGCCATGTCAAAGCGCGCAAATGTTACCGTTTTTATTTTTTATTTTGTTGAAATGTGCACGAATACTACCAAGCAGTTGAATGTGTGTGCAGGTACATTATGTAGCGTTAATAATTACGGAATGGATACCAAACTCACTTACAAAATTGTACTGTGAATTACGGAATGGATACCAACTGGGATCCGGGAAAATAAAAAATGTACATGTATTTCAAGTTTATTAGTGAATCTTGCAAGTTGAGCAACAACCACGCGAACTTGATACGTCAAATGAAGCGACACCTGCCCTTTAACCTCAAAAAGTGTTTCGTTATGAATGACCTTTACAGTCAGAAAGCAGTCACTACCAAGTTGATATATGGCACTCACCTGCCAAGCTTGACAAGATGGAATGTGGTTAGAGCAAGCAGGGATGGAATGTGGTTAGAGCAGGCAGGGTATATAGGTCGACCTTTGAACCTCAAATAGTGTCCAGTTCTGAATGGGCTTCTTGTCTGTATGATAAACAGGTGGGAAATGGTTAATGGTACGGGGGACGCCAGCCAATCGGGCGATACGACTGTCGGGGGGTTTCGGGGACGTGGCGGCGGCGTGTTCAATTGGCCAACGGTCGTTACACCAAATATTCACAGATATCGACATCGCCGCAGCAATATATATTGGTAACGTATTGAATATTGCAACGTTTCACACGCCTATGTGCCAACCAGCATCAATGACAGTTTTACATTTTGACCCCCATTTGAATGCGCCATAGGTAATACAAGGGACCAACGAGCATCATTTCACGATTACACATTAACAAAGAAACATATGGCTGAACCAACGTCTGACGCTAATGGCAACATGAGCATTGTCCGCGAAATGGCCATGACGTTGCCGTCGCACATCGAAGCCGTCGCCGAGTTTTACGACAAGTGGTCTGCACAATACGACGAAGTAAGCTGTTAACTTAACAATTAAGTTTACTAACCATCTTTCGAATGAATATCATTTTCGTATGTATATTGACCTGAAAACGTTAACTTTGCAGTTGTTCAAACCCCAAGTCTCATTGGAGGGGGCCGGGGCGGGGCGGGGGTACAAGAACGGCGGGCGACATCGTCTCAATTCTGGACGGAAAGAAACTAGCTTTGTTCATGTGAACGATTCTGAACATTTCGAAATTTTCCGCGACTGTAAATTATTCGATTTTACCAAACAGTGAGATCACAGCGAGATTCGAACCCGAGACCTCTGACTCAATCAGGCTAGGAAGCAAATAATAAACCTACGATCGAAATGTTTCAGGAGGAGGATCCAAAAAATCCCAGAGCTAACAAAGTCCACGAGTTTGGGAAATCTGGATGCAGTGAAAAGCAACTTGGCTCCACCGGGATTCGAACCGCGGACCTTCTGCTTAACGTGGAGATGCCCTACCAATTGAGCTATGAATTCAACTGGTCTCGAATCACGATATTGCAGTTGTTCCTCACTGATTGGGATTGGCTATGACGTGAGCTTAGCAAGTCCTACAGAGGGATAAACCCTTTAATGAGAAAACCACCCCTCCCAGAGATCCCAGAGATCATTTAAGATACGCCCCAAACCCCTACCCGGCTTGCCCCATTTATTACACTCGTTCAGCTCGCAATTACTCTCCCTAATAAAGAAGAATTTGAGGGTATACAAAATATTCATGTGCTCGGCGCACAGATATCCGCCTATTTACTTGGGTGCACCCATAGGGAAGCACGTACGTATGGCAACAAACGGTGACGTCATTATGTTTCAGGTCCATTCTCATACAGCAGGTGCTTTTGTACACCCGTTTATTGTATAGAGGTTTTAAAAAGTAACTGACTCAATGAATTTATCTGAACTCTTTAGGATGTCGATGATGAAAGATACGGCATCCAGGCGACTTGTGCAGCAGCCCTTAGTAAATTGATGCCTGACAAGAGCGCCCTCATTGTTGACTGTGCGGCTGGAACCGGCAAAGTCGGGCGAGAGGTATTGAGATAGAAACCTATTACAAAACTAATAAAATATTAACATCAAAGTAGCATGTCCTCTTAGCCCATTCGCCCCTTCAATACCAGTCTACTATACAAGGTGTCCTAAAAAATCGAGATTAAAATACATGTACTAATTACTCATCAATAATTACTTTTATATACCTCATGCGTAGATTCCTGTCATCTGATTGGTTAAAAGTGGGGGCATTGAATCGGCTAGACCCGGCGCGTATATGCCCACCGGGCAATAGTTTTTGCCATGCCCCGGGCATAGTCATTTAGCGGGTTCCGGACGCGCGCATTACATGTGTTAGCATAGCTGTGCACCAACTATGCAACTGCATGGGCGCTTCACGTAAACATTCATCAGGACGGTAATGGCGGAATCTCGACGTCATTTTGTCGTCTGTCGTAGAGGATGAAGTCCTTAAGAAAGTAAGAGAAGTGGCCTATACAGTGAAAACTGTGTCAGGTGAAATGTCAGCTTATTTAAGATGACATTGCTTGGGGTACTCCACGTAGCGTTTTGTACAAGTCGGGCACCTATGTTTTTGAGTTTTTAAATTTATTCTTGAGTGTATTGCCACAGTTACCCCAAACCCCAAAGTCCAACGCATTATACAGTATATTACATGTTTGTGTAGGGATGACATCTTTAGCGTTTTTTTATCACATGGAGTCCCTATATGTAGAGTCCGAAGCGGTTTGTCGGTCATAGCAAGACTGGCATATCATGTAACGTCATTAGGTATCGAGTCTAAAAGTTATCTTTTTTCTTTTACTAACTCTAGTTAGCTAAGCAAGGCTTCACAAGGATTGATGCTGTGGACATGTCCAAGAAGAGTTTAGAAATCAGCGTCTCAAGAGGAGTCTACGAGAGGCTGATTTGTGATATTTTGGGGGCGCACAAAATAAAAGGAGTTACTGACGGTATGTAACTTTAGTTTATACTTTGTATTTTAAATACATGTATATAGGCATCCCTGTGAAAACGCCGTTTTTATACGGATGTTTTTGCGCCTTGCCTATAGACCTTGCTGACTTACCGTGTTGGGACTATAACGCGAAGCGTACAGTGCGCCCTCTGGACTAGTGACCTTTCACAATCTTTTGAAAGACTTTGGCTGCGTTCGGGCGTGCAGTTCTCGTTTCATTGCTCACAATAAACTGAGAAAATACAGGCCGTAAGTCGTGAGAACCTTTGATGCCGTCTAAAACAAACCTTAGTGAGTTATTGTTTCAGTTATTGAGTTGACACGTTGAGCAAATTCACCAAAAATCCCACCCATATTCCACCATCTTCGTACAAATCACATGACACTTGACAGGAGTACGAGCACACTCCCCATTTGTTGGGGAGTAGTGAGAGCATACTCTCACTGACCCGAGTGCCGTTATTCTTGCCGTTCACGCGCGCAGGAGTATAACTCGTGTTAACACGAGTACACGCCCGAACGCAGCCAGAGACAGAGAAAACAAAAGAAAACAGATTTAACAGGCCCACGGTCCGGAGGGCGCACTGTGCGCTGCGCGTCAGACTTGTGCAAGTCTACGCCTTGAATTATTGGCGGATCAATAATTTGAAATATTGACAGTAATTGTTCGATAACTAAAGGTTGGTCGATTTTATTTTTCTCGAGGTGCCACACCCAAAGGGCACGGACAATAATCTTTAATACATTTTTATTGTTCAGGTTATTACAGTGGTTTAATCTGCGTGAGCGCAATCGGAATGGGTCATGTACCAGTGGAAGCCTTCACTGAATGGAATCGAATACTCAAGAAAGGTAGCGTGAATATTACACCATTCATCGTGTAATATCGTACATCGTTTACCTGCTTGTTTAAAAAAATAATAATTTACGATGTGTACTTGTTAATACAACGTGTGCTTAAAGAGTAGCTTTTATTTACTAAAATTAATTTCATTTTCTTCATACACACATTCGTTTTCATCTAACTTGGGAATCGAAATAAGTACGAAAAAAAATGCTGACAAAATTTACAATTTTTGGAAAAGACAACCGATATGTTGTGCATCTTTGCTTCATATAATTAATTATATATTTTCTTCTGTGTGTCTCCACGTGAGTTTCTCGCCGTGACCTTTTGATACCCAGATTTTCTGTAAGCTCGTCATAATCACGTCATCTCCATCAAATGCGACGATCAACCACGTGTTGCAAGATTACTATTTCACAGTTATCACTGACGTCACCGGTCATATAATAATGGTCAAGCCTTTGGGGTGCAAAAGTCATATTAAATTACACCCAGCTTCGGACTATGCAATACGGGTCAATAAAACGTTTCCTTCCATTTCAGGTGGATTTATGGTTTTCACAATCGGCAGAGATCCGGTACACGATGAACATCAGCGTGCGGTGTATGAGATGTTTCAACAAGGCGTTTGGGAGTTGATAAATGTGGCCGAAGTTGAATATTTCTATTGTAAGAATAATGCCAACATGTTCACCATTCGGCGCGTTTAGGCAAAGAGCCGACGGTTCACCATTCGACGCGTTTTGGCCAAGAATTAGTGTCTATACTAATTGGCATTTAGGATAAGGACATACATAACAAAACGTTCATCGTAGTTATGTTGAAATTATTCTAGATTTTGTTAATGTTACCTTTAAAAGAAACAAAACCACATTTGACATTTTGAAGTCAGTCTGATCCTTGATATAAACTGATATCGAACTCGATTCACACACACACAGTACTGTGTTAAAGGAAGAGGCTCGTCAATGCGCCATGAGGCCGACATGGGATACAGGAACCGTTTGGAGGCAGTGATAAAAAACAAAGGCTTTTCTATCGATTATTAAGAGTGACTTTATTAAGGGTATGAATAATTATGGACATGATATGAATAATTATGGACATGACCTTTTTCGGGAATATGTCTGAAAATACCCCCAAAATAATACATTACAGAAAATGTCACTTGTTGTTATTCTTTCAGTTGTTTATCGCATACTTATCATAAGTAAGCCAGAAAAAAACTCACTCATTTATTAACATGATTCAAAATACTCTAAACATTACAAGGATGTGAATAATGTTGGGCACAACTGTATGTGTACTTTGAAAACTTGGTAAGTCGACTTATTGCAAACAGGAATTCGACATGTTGACATAAATTATCTCGCCAAGTCGACTTAGTATATATATTAATTACTCACCAAGTCGACTTATTAAATTTAGGAAGTCGACTTCGCAACACAAATTACATGCTTAGGCATACCTAACTTAAGTTGCTTGATAAAAACCGGCCCTGGAAGGCAAACTTAAGAAAGTTAGCGAACCGCCGGGGTGAACCGTATGTGAAACCACTCTTATATAGAAATGACGAGGGAGGACTTTTGGAGGCGTTGTTTTAGCCCATGTAATTCCCTTCATCGTTTCAGTCTGATCACTTGTGGAATCTTGCATTTTACGGTTGTAAATCTCTGGATGCCAATTATTGTTTGACTTCAGACATCGAGATCGAGGGACCAGCGTCAGATGGAACGTGCTACATGTATATCATATGTGACCCGCTCTGCAAAAAAGGTATTAAGTCGCGCTGGCTAGTATTCTTTTGCGACCATGAAAAGAAATCCGCGGCAAATCCACGCTCAATAAAATACCAAAACACAATGGAAATTCCTGGCGGTGCCCAGATACCGCCTGGAATGTCTGTGTTCCCCCTGGAATGTCTGCGTTACGCCTGGAATTTCTTTTGTGTTTTGGTATTTTAATGAGCGTAGAAATGCCACAGATTTCTTCTTATGGTCGCAAAAAGAATACTAGCCAGCGGTTTTCCTCCCACTTCTAAAACTGCAACTCCTTCTTCGTCATCTCAAGTTGATAATATAGTATAGTTAAAGCTAAAACCGTATAGTTGATGGCATAAAGGGCCTTAGTTGCCGAAGATGCCATAAAATATACAACAACAACAACTAGCCAGCGCGACTTAATACCCTTGCAGCTAACATGTGATAAAGTGATTCAGTTTTCTGGGAGTATATTTCCGTATTGACGTATAGGATATTTTGCCTTGGGCGCCCACAATGTTCCGAAAAGTCTATAGAGCGGGGTTAACTGTATCAGACGTGGCCCGTTGGTGGAATTCCCCGTTTTCCTTCGCTTTCTGGTTTTCTATAGTATTAGAATTAGGCAGACGGAAATAAGGGAACAACCTTAAACGGTCAAAGCTCAACTCATTTCAGTACAGCTTGTTATAGTGTAGTTCCTTTTAAATCATATTTTAGTCATATTTCCTGTTCGTGTATATTATGGCCTGCGTTATGCCCCTCCATATTTTCCCTCCATATTTAGCGGAGATTGAGAAACTAAAAAGAATCGTTTTGTAACTATCCACATATTGTCCTCAAGATTTTTCACTCATCTCAAGTTTGTCTGTTTCATTTCAGTGGTGATAGGCATGCACCATATAGGCCTGTATTGCGTTTTGTTATTCAGTAAAACACGTGCATGTGGATGCAAATGGGAAGAGAATTTTACGGCTACCTTCAGATAAACAGTGCTCTACAGAAAGAATGTAAATCGTGAAATACCCGGCAAACAGCTATGCACTAATAGACACAGGGCTTTTGTATATTCAGACCCTATCACACCCTTTTCTCGTGAGAAACCATAAATCTTGTATAGGCCTATTCGTGTATAATAATACACGCACAAAAATGTATATTATTATTATTATTATTATTATCAGTTTCATTTATACAGGGTGGCCTCATCAGTTAAAAAACTGCTATCCATAAGGGCCCTGTTACAAGGACTAAAACAAGACTAGATACAAAAGGAAGTAAAATCATAAACAGCCTTCAACGTCTAAAACTAAAACAAATAAATGGATATTAAAAATATGAATTTAAAAATGGTTAAAATATAAGTTTAAGAAACTATAAAAACGATCAAACCATAACAAATATATATATGTACAGAAAACAGAATATATGATAAAACTACTATCAAATGGACACTACAGTTAAAAGATAAAACCTAAACAAAAACAGTATCAATTTATTTTAAAAGAGAGATTTAAAACACGCTGAGGATTTGGCATGCCTCTGGGCTGCTGTTAACTTGTTCCATCCCAGGGTCCCGATGTGCGCTTGGCGGCATTTGTTTTGGGGACAATTGGGAGATGTAGAAATTCGCTTGATTTAAAACGTGTATTGGCAGTATGTGATGGCGTTTTGAAACGTGTCTTGAGATAAGAAGGACATAAGTTATTAAGACATTTATAAACCTCGCACATCCTATGACACTCCCAGCGATATAGTAATGATGTCCAGTCGAGTTCTTGGTGTAAGTCAGCGATATGAGTTCTTGGGTGAGCATTTAAGATTAATCTTGCAAGACGATTGTGGAGTTTTTGTAGTTTATCTGAATGGATGCATGCGCAATTAGACCAAACCACGTCACAGTAATCAAATAGTGGCATGACCATGGCTGTGCTCAGCATTTTAAATGTTCGATCAGGAAGACATGGTTTGGCCGATCGTCTCAAGAACCCAATTCGCTGAGAGATGTTCTTGGTAATGTAATCTACGTGCTTAGACCAGGTCAGCTGCTCATCAAGAATAACCCATAGATATGTATATTGTGTTACGCGCTCGACAACAGTGCCATTGGCAGAGATCTGTACATCGCTAAATGCAGAAAGTCGTGGACGGGTGCCAACAAATATATACTTAGTTTTACTCGCATTAAGAATGAGTTTATGACTAGTCGGCCACTGAGTAACTTGGTTGATCCCGTCCACCATATGTCACGTTTAACATTATCTGGGGAAGTCCCTTCAAACATAATCATGGTGTCATCAGCATACATACTGACTTTTGTTCCTGGTATTATAAGGCAAGACGGAAGGCTATTGATAAAAATGATAAAAAGAAGAGGACCAAGAACAGATCCCTGTGGGACACCAACAGTCACATTGGCCAGGGCAGACATAATGCAATCAATTTTAGTCGCTTGTTTTCTCTCAGAAAGGTAAGATTTAAACCATTTCATTTCTAAGTCCGCAACACCGACATTCTTGAGTTTATAGAAAGAAGAATATCGTGATTAACGGTGTCGAATGCTTTCTTAAGGTCCAAAAAGATGGCAGCTGTCACCTTTCTAGAGTCCATATTATATAAAATATAATCAGTGACGTCTAACACTGCAGTTTGAGTGGAATGACGTGGTCTGAAACCAGATTGTTCAGTGGCAAAGAAGTCGTCATTATTAAGAAATCTAAACAATTGGTCGTACACTGCCCTTTCAAGGATTTTGCTGACTAATGGGAGGACAGAGATAGGCCGATAATTAGAATACTCTTCCCGGTCGCCATTTTTAAACACCGGAGAAACCTTAGCGATTTTCCACTTCTGTGGTACAATGCCTTCTAGTAGGAGACCAGCCTGTATAGGTCCCGTGACCAAATTCTGGGAACAAAGGTTTGAAAGTGTTTTTGTGTTCCCTGATGAATACCGAACAATTTTGACTTGGGCTTCCCCCTTGAAAATGTCAGGCATTTCCGGGAGGGGTCAACAAAGGTCAAACAGGGGTCAAAATTCAAATATATTCCAATCGTGTCGATATGCATATCAAATTACTCAACTAGTCATGAGGATTCCACAAATGTATAGTTTGTTATACCTCCGACATTAAATGAGGGCGCTGTGGTCAAAAACGTCGAAAGGTCAACGCACTTTTGACTGGTGGTCAAATTCACCAACACAGTTAACATTATCCGATTCTAATGATTTTAGTGTCTAATAATATGTTTTCTGACATGGCAAATTCAACTAAGCAACTTTTAAAAGTAAAAGTGGTTACCATAACCTTGAAATTTCAAAATGGCTGCTAAAAGGTTAACATAAATTAGCCAAAAACAACAATTTTTTCCCAAAACCCATGGATAAGAAATTATTAAATGTTTGTCACCGAAACGTCACGAACAATTGAAACACTACATTTTTAAAACAAATAATGATTTTTAATTATGTGTATCCTTTTTCTTTAGAGCACATGTTCGATATAATATTGTACAGTATACCATATAAAGTGTATAGGTAAATGATGATGATGGGCTGTGAATATCTGCAACAATATAGCTTCAACAACATGTTCCCTCATTGGGTCAAAGTTTATGGATGCAACGAAACTGAAATTTTACGCTTGGTAAGTACCTCATTGAACCTTTCATCCTTTTTTTCATATGTGATTGGACCAAAGACAACACAAAAGGTAATATTTACAAAACAATTGATGGCTTAAACTATGTTTAAATGGGCCAGAGCCCATATGGCAATATTTTTACATTCCTCAAGCTAGTAATATTAATTGAGTATACAGGACATATAATACTCTAAATCATTGCGACCTTATTTCATGCTTGATGAAAATTGGTCGATTTACTTGATCTTCTCTGACCCATATGACTCAATTCTCCGACTCAATTCAGTGAGACAACCCACTGGAAAAAGATCAGTAATCGTGTTGACCTTTATTGACTTTGCCGATTTTGAGGTTTAACACCCGTTCTTTGAGTGAAAAAAGCCCCTTTCCCCGCGCATCATATATTTAAAAAAACAAAACAAACTATCTGTAGGCTACATGTACTTTGAAATGCGTAGCAAGTTGGTGAGAAACATAGACGTACTTTTTATGTACTCACAAAAGTTTGCAGTGCGGCGCTGTTTTCCGTGTCATTTTCCTGCGCTGAGCGTAGGGTCACGGAGCTCAGTGAGCAGATGCGCGCAAGTTGTTCATATGGGTCAGAGAAGATTAAGTAAATCGACAAATTTTCATCAAGCATGAAATAAGGTCGCAATGATTCAGAGTATTATATGTCCTATATACTCGATTAATATTACTAGCTTGAGGAATGTAATAATATTGCCATATGGGCTCTGGCCCATTTAAACATAGTTTAAGCCATCAATTGTTTTGTAAATATTAACTTTTTGTTGTGTCTTTGGTCCAATCACATATGAAAAAAGGATGAAAGGTTCAATGAGGTACTTACCAAGCGTAAAATGTCAGTTTCATTGCATCCATAAACTTTGACCCAATGAGGGAACATGTTGTTGAAGCTATATTGTTGCAGATATTCACAGCCCATCATCATCATTTACCTCTTTATATGGTACCGTACAATATTATATCGAACATGTGCTCTAAAGAAAAAGGATACACATAATTAAAAATCATTATTTGTTTTAAAAATGGAGTGTTTCAATTGTTCGTGACGTTTCGGTGACAAACATGTAATAATTTCTTATCCATGGGTTTGGGAAAAAAATTGTTGTTTTTGGCTAATTTATGTTAACCTTTTAGCAGCCTTTTTGAAATTTCAAGGTTATGGCAACCACTTTTACTTTTAAAAGTTGCTTAGTTGAATTTGCCGTGTCAGAAAACATATTATTAGACACTAAAATCATTAGAATCGGATAATGTTAACTGTGTTGGTGAATTTGACCACCAGTCAAAAGTGCGTTGACCTTTCGACGTTTTTGACCACAGCGCCCTCATTTAAGGTCGGAGGTATAACAAACTATACATTTTTGGAATCCTGATGACTAGACGAGTAATTTGATATGCATATCGACACGATTTGAATATATTTGAATTTTGACCCCTGTTTGACCTTTGTTGACCCCTCCCGGAAATGCCTGACATTTTCAAGGGGGCAGCCCAAGTCAAAATTGTTCGGTATTCATCAGGGAACACAAAAACACTTTCAAACCTTTGTTCCCAGAATTTGGTCACGGGACCTACAGGCTGGTCTCCTACTATTCAGATAAAGATTTATTGACAATATAGGCTAAGGAATGGCAAATGGCAGGACAGGCAAGCTTGAGAAATTTACAAGATATTCCGTCAATACCTGTTGCAGTGGAAGAGTCCATGTGCTTTATTTGCTCCTTAACAAAGTGCGTTGTTATAGGCGTAAACGTAAAACTTGTGGCATTGCACTCTGTGGAAGGTTCGTCAAGAATATTGGTGTCATGTGGCATAAATTTTCGTCCCAGATCTCTGCCAATCCGAACAAAATAGTCATTAAAGTCAGTGGCAAGCTTTTGCTTATTGAAATTGGCACCGGTGGGCAGCGTAACATTGTTCTTAATGGAACTGGCTTCCTTGGCTAAAGACCATAATTTTCTAGAATTGCTAGTGTTATTGGCAATAGCATTTTCATAATGATTCTTTTTTAGATGTTTAGCCAAGTTATTTGCCTGATTCCGTAATTGTTTGAATATTAACCAGTCATCGGGGTTACCTGTTTTCTGAGCCTTAGATTTCATACCGTCACGTTTCCGTCCCAGTTCCAGCATATCTTTGGTCATCCACGGTGCCATGTATAGGGTGCTATATTTACAGGGCTATTTGTTCATGGCTACCATCCAGTTAAGACATCTTAACAGTTAATTTTAATTGTATAGACATTATGTACATTCGACTTTCATATAAGAAGTGCCAAAAGAGTTGAAAGTGCTATTGACCCATGACAAACATGATATTGAAGAAGTCGACCATTTTATATACAAGTTTAAAACCCGGATTAATGTGAGAGCTATATTCCAAGCAATTTGCTAAAAACAAAACAATTCGAATGTCGCCTGCAACTTATTGCAAATTATTTCAAGACACAGGTCTAATTTCGGAATGTCTGTGCGAGTTGAACCAGGTAGTATATAGTCAAGTCAATCACAACTCCAGCACAGCAGCCGAATTCACCAACAATTGCGCAGCTTGCGCAACTTTTGAAAAATGGCATAAGCCCCATAGGCTTGCATGTAATTATCACAGGAATGTTGCGCAGCTTACGCAATAAAAAGTTGTGCAAGCCCGCGCAAGCGGACTTACACAGTGCGTAAGGATTCGTGAAATCGGCTGCAGGTCCTAAAACAATCTTTCACAAGTCTACTATATGTGAACCAATTTACACCTTACTGAAGTGGCTCATGAGAGTCTTCAGCGCATCTGAAGGTTCTTCAATCTTGCCGCACTGACACCGCAACATACGGCGCATTACCTTCTTGAACTGGGGGTGTTTGGCCCCGTAGAGGATGGGGTTAACGCAGCTATTAGTGGTGAAAACCACTCCAAGGAACAAGAGATACCGATCGGTGTTTGGGATGAAGAGCGCCACACAGTACGGCGTGATGCAGACGAAGAAAGCACACACGGCCATGAAGAGATTCTTGGTGATTTCAAGCTGTTGGCGATTAGAGCGCTCTTGGTGAGCGGATTTCAAGACGGCCGCGTTGTCTGAAACTTGGAAGCTAGAGCTACCGGCCGAAGTGCTTGAAGTAGCACCCGTAAGGGTAGTGCCGCCGTGCATGGAGTTCTGAGCCTTGAAGTGGCGCGTCACGTGGATGTAGATCATGATATAGCTGGTGACAATAATTAGGAAAGGGATCGGATAGGACAGGAAAGTTTGGATTCGCTCGAAGGTCTTGGCGTTGCGGTGAGTGTCCAAGTCACTACATGTGTGATGCTGCTCGTCATAACCAAACCCTCCGATGCCAAAAAGAGGTGGTACGACCATTGTGGTGATGGCGACTAGCCACAGAACGGCCACATTGATAACCAGATTGCGCGTGGTGTACAGGGTGCGATACAAAGTCATCGGCCGCTTGATGAGAATCAGACGATTAAGGGCGATTGAGGCTAAGTTGAAGAGACTCGCTGCTGAGCTAACATACAGCAGGAGACCCGCTAAGTAGCATGGTGCATGGCTAGCTAATGGCCAGGTATCGGTAGGGCTTAGCAACCCCACCGCGCTCATGGGTAGAGCTATGCCCGTTAGCAGGTCAGCTACGCTCAAACTGACCACGAACACGTTAGTAGATGTCCGAAGCTTCTTACTGAACACCACGGCCAAGATGACCATGCAGTTACCGACGATGTTCGTGGTTGCGATTAGCAGCCAACAAATTGCGACTATCACGCGTTCCTGGTATGTCTGCAGAGAGTGACTGGGGCCAGGTGTGGCCGTAGTGGTTGCGTTTGACATCCAGAAAGTTGTAGCGTTTCCCACGTCAGGTGTTGTCGTGTCTTCAGGGAAAACAGTCGAGGAATCATTGGTGAAAATCGTCGTGAAACTGCTGTTATTCATATTGAGTTGTTACGTTTAATGTTGGTAGAAACGTTGAAGAAATCACTACCTGCAGAAAGCGAAAGGTAAGAAGAAAACCAGGAATCGAGATAAAAACAAGAATTACAATTAAGTATGAATTATTGCGTCGGTCCAAGCGATGTTAAGTCAGTAATTTTGCCCATTCACGACGCAGTATACGCGTTTCCCGAAAATTCGCTAAAAACTCAATGCGTCGAAGATTCCCACAGACTGTCAAACAGAATATTCTGTCAACATTTGAATGAAAGTATAGTATGATCAGAGAGTCGCCATTTTGAGGCTCGTCACCAAGGTAACGTCTCGTCTCTGTGTCAATAATTCTCTCATCTGGAAATTATAAACTTGAGGAAATAAACAAGTATGGATGACCGAGCAAAAGCGGTTTTATTCAAGTTACACATTATTGATTTTCCTAAGTGCTTTGCGTGAACTACAATGTAATTCGGGACGTCGAAGTTAATGGTATTGCTCTTGATACGCGGGTGCTATTCGTTGTACATGACTTTGTACCAACATTAACAAGGAGAGATATTGCGTATAGGCTCGAGTTAAATCCACCAAGTCGTTTCTTTCCACGTCTCGCTTCAAATTAGAACATTCTTATCCAACTTTGCAAATGAGGTATTAATGGGGTAAATCTCAAATTAAGAAAAGCGTGAGAGAAAAGGTATAAAAGGAAAATGCACGTCACTTGATCAGCACCATTGGATCTTTTACAGACTGAACTAAAGAGTAATGTTGACAAACTTCCTTATAGATGCAGTAATACTTCAGAAAACATGAGTAAATGAATGGTAATCAAAAATGCCCGCAGACAACATTAGTTGACAGTCAATTTCTCTCACAAAGGTACCATTTTACACAAACAAAACAAAACATGCCGTCATTGCTATCAACAATTTTAGTCAGGCTTTTCATGTCAACTATAGTAAAGTAAAAATTTGGGTACCTGCAAATGATGTATTGGGAAAAGTCGCGTCAAAATGGAATCATATTGAACTTTTAATATCGATTTTGACGTCAGTGTCAAACGATTTCCGTTTCCGATCGTCTGGGAATGAGCAATATTTTGATATGACTTGGACTGAGAGCAAAATAATCCATTACCAGATGAATTTCCATGAACCGATCGCTTGGCAACGCACGCATGTGTATTGCATGGAGCAGCGACAGTCACCCTGCATGGTTGAAGGGCTTGACACAAAGATACTAACTTTTCTATATGGCCTGAGCATTATTTCGTTCATAAAACCTAACAAAGTGCACGTAAAATTATACATTATGTAAAGTATACGAATTAAAGGGTGTCTACTTACCAAAATGCCAGATGTAACAAGCGCAGCTGCGGCATGTACATGTACACGTCTAGTCTGTATGTGACTTTCAAGCCGATATATTTCAACTGTATAGGCCTATAGCGCATCGAGTGCATGCCTGCCACTTACTGTTTGCGTGTGCGCGAAACCACTCGAGTTAAATGTCTCGGGTAAATTATCCAGCCCAGCCGCCGCTGCAGTTGTGAGATTAGTTGAGCTAAAATGATCTTATTTCATATGAACCCGGAACCCGGAACCCGGATTGGCGCGTAGCCCTGATCGCGTCACCCGTCTTTCGATCATGCGCACTACTCAACAAAAATATATTCCCCGGAAAGATATATTCCCCCGTGTAAATCGTCCTGCTGTGTTCAGTCAGCAAAATCAAACGCCCCGGATTCGAACCCGGGACGCCAGAGGTAAAAGGCGAGGAAAGAACCCCTACTCATAGTGAGTGTAACTGGTCTAAATATTCGCTGGTAATCTGAAACATCAATTGCTAAAGCGCAATGAAGCAGTTCACTGGTTTTAGTGTAGACCCATGCAATAACCTTAGCAATACATACATTAAAGTTGCATTGCCCGTGATTGGATGAAAGGATTAACAAAAATTAATTTACACAAGCGAACGAATTTAGAAAGCTTACGTGTCTCTGTAACGAAAAATATCAAAAACTTAAATTTCCGACGTCGGGAATTGGAGATACAAGCCTTTTTCTTGAAACGTGCTTCACATGTTGTACATGTGCGCGTAGGCTCATATGTACATAGTATGTGTACAATGTACACATGTACGCGCACATGTACATTTACGTCATAACCCTGTCGATTAAATGACCTGCCAGCCATTTAATCATTTCTTGTTTTTAATCGACTGGCATTAATCCTTGACGGATTTTTACGTTCTTGGTACCAAATGAAAGCTGATAACTTTTTCTATTCTAGAAAAATACCTTTGGACCTTTGGTCCTTTAGTAATTATCCTCCTGAATACTCCACGCGGAAGTCTAACAAGGAGGCCTTGGGGAAGTGGAACTAAATTAAATCCATAAAGGTGTTATGGTTTGGGACGTCTATGGTGTCTTGAGGGAGCTTGTTCCATTTCCGAATAGTTCTGGGTAGAAATGACTGCATATAGATGTCTGTCCTTGCTGCAATTTCTATGAACTGTTGGTTGTGAGATCTACGAGCCCGTGCTGGTTTGGGGACTATGGATGATGGGTTAATGTGAACTATGTTATGTATTATTTTGTAGAAGTAGGTAAGTTGGTTAACTTTCCTTCTCTCTTCCAGTGAAGACCAGCCTAGGGTTGTCAGCATGTCGGTCACACTGCTCAGCCTGGAATAATCTCTTGTTACGAAGCGAGCAGCCCTCCGTTGCACTTTTTCCATGGATGTTACGTTCTTAGCTATGTTAGGGTTCCAAGCAATGCTGCCATATTCTAGGTGTGGTCTGACTAGCTATGTGAGGGTTTCAAGCAATGCTGCCATATTCTAGGTGTGGTCTGACTAGCTATGTGAGGGTTCCAAGCAATGCTGCCATATTCTAGGTGTGGTCTGACTAGCTATGTGAGGGTTCCAAGCAATGCTGCCATATTCTAGGTGTGGTCTGACTAGCTATGTGAGGGTTCCAAGCAATGCTGCCATATTCTAGGTGTGGTCTGACTAGCTATGTGAGGGTTCCAAGCAATGCTGCCATATTCTAGGTGTGGTCTGACTAGTGCTAAGTACAGCTTTTCTTTGACTGATCTCGATGCAGAATGAACATTTCTTTTGATGAAGTTCAGTATACGACTTGCTTTGGATGTGGCATGTTCCGTTTGACGATTCCAACTTAGGTTATTCTGGATGATTATTCCCAAATATGTGATGTTGGTTTTCTCAACGAGGTTGGATCCTAACATGGTGTAGTTAGTTTTGCCAGGGGCCCGCTTCCTGATGGAGATTCGCATGATGTTACATTTGTTGGAGTTAAATTTCATTCCCCAGGTTTGCGCCCAGTTAGCCAAGTTGTCCAGGTCTTTTTGAAACATCAATTCATCAGTTGATGAGCAGATCTATCCGGTATAACAGGCAGTCGTCGGCAAAAAGGCGGGTTGTGCCAGTCACTGATTTGCTTATGTCGTCGATGAAAAGTAAAAACAAGTGGGGGCCGAGCACAGTGCCTTGTGGTACGCCACTGTCGACACTTTGCCATTTCGAAGATTTTCCATTTACCACAACTCTTTGTAACCTGTTGGTTAATAATTCCTTGATCCATTTCTGTGTTTTTCCCCTTATCCCGTAAAAGTCTAATTTTTGAACCAGTTTTTGATGAGAAACTACGTCGAACGCTTTGGAGAAGTCGAGTACTGCCATGTCTGTGGTGATTTGATTATCGTAATTGTAGGAAATATCATCTAGAGTTGTTACGAGTTGGGATTCGCAGGACAGGCCTTTACGAAAAGCATGTTGGTTTTCGTTCAGGATGTCGTGTTCCTGGAGGTGTTTCATCAATTGGCTATCAATGATGTGCTCTAATAACTTGGAGCAAACAGAGGTCAACGACACAGGTCTGTAATTTACAGGGTCTGCACGAGAGCCTTTCTTAAAAATGGGTGTTACGTTGGCTTTCTTCCAGTCAGATGGTAGAGAACCCAGGTCAAGTGATTGTTGGAATATGAATGCAAGTACTGGGGCAACTTCATCGGCAGCTAGTTTCAAGATTTTGTTTGAGATGTTGTCGGGACCGACGGCTTTGGAGGTAATTAGCGACGTCAGTAACTTGAGGACTCCGCTAGCAGACACGGTTATGTTTGTCAAGTCTGGGTAGGGACTCGGTGGTAGAACTGGTTGTACATCGGTGTTATCCCTGCTGAAAACACTACAGAATTGATCCTATTTAACTTTTAAAAAAATTGTACGCCAAAATCGGCCCAAACACGGGCAGTCAACTTTAAAGGGCCCCTTATTTAGGATTTTTATCAATGAAATCTATGCTTTAAAACCACTCTACTCAGTTAAAGTCATAAAAATCCTATTTGGAGCTTGCTTTGGGGGTTAAAACAAAGGTTTTTAGTTTTTATGCTAATGAAAACATGCTATTCATGACCAAGGTCACTATGTCACAAGAGGCAAACACAGGAAAATCACATTACACTGTGCACAAAAGATTCCACTTTTTTCTCAATTTTCCTGAAACTTTTGTAATCCATGGCTGTTTGAGTTTGTTTTACATGTTGCCTGCTGTATATAAGCCATGAAAAAACTGGGGGTAGAAACTGCAGCAATTTGCCACAAGTCCAACTTGAAGTCTTATGTTTTTTCTTAACTTTTCCCTTCTCTCTTCCTTATGTGATGCACTCAAAACAGCGCCCTCTGTCTGTGATTTATTGCAGTGAAATCTTCAAAGTTGAAAAATGCCACCTTTTATTGATTTTACATCCAAACGAACAACAGTATTATTATTATTATTATTATTATTATTAGCTGTTTTATTTATACAGGGTGGCCTCTTCAGTTTACATATAAACTGCTATCAATAAGGGCCCTGTTAAAAATATACACTATAAAACAGAGTAAACAAAAGAAACGCAAATTTAGGAATAAATTAATAAAATAATGTGGAAGGATAGGACATGATAAAATCAAACCAAGACATGAACTTAAAATACTTAAAAGAGTGGCAAGAAATAAAGTGATAAAACTATACGAAAGCACATAAAAACATAAACAATTACATGTAATTAGTTAAAACATATACAATTAAATTAGTAAAGGACTAAACACTGAAGCATGATAAAATGAAACAATAAAAGATAAACACTATACATAAATATATTTATCTATATACACAAATTAAAATTAATATTAAAATTAATATGTCTTGCTGAACAAGTAATCCGTCATTATGAAGCAAAGCTTAGGCACAAAGTTGTTTAGCATGTCACAGGCCCTTTAAGGTTGCCGTTTTCATGTTAGTACTCTATTGTATAGACGCTTTAAGATATTTAAACTTCGGTTCGGTTTCGGTTTGGTTCGGTTCGTTTCGTTTCCAGCGAGTCTCGTTGGGTCGTTTGCAGTTTGCTGTTCACAAAATCCGAATGACTTCAAAACAGTTTGAAAGTATTCAGAACAAAATGGAATGGATTATTCATTTTGAAATGTATGTATAATTAGATTGATATTCCGAAGGCGACTTGAACACAGTTGTGAAAGGACTCCATGTGAGCAAGTTCAAGCAGCGACTGGAGTTCGACTATAGTCTCTCGAGCGACGGATACTATTGTTAAATGGGCTCTGGTCGAACTGTATACTTAAATTAATGTAATGGCTGCTTGATGAAAGTATTGATATGATGTAATGTAGTTTAATTTAATTTATAAACTCATTTCGGAGATGACTTGTGGTGAATTACTTCCCCGGTCCGAGCCCTGAGCCTACGCGCTGTGGCAATGTTAGTTTCGGTTCAAGAAACATTGTATTAGGGACCATTATAAATGATATACGCTTACGGGAAACGTATGCAGCTCGGGAAAATCGGGTGGTTGTATCACATTTTGCGTGTTTATTCAAGAAATGAGCGCATGTGTACATAAGCATATTGATGTGAAATTCTCATTACTTGTATTGTTTCAGATTAATACCCACGCAAAATCGTGATACAATCACCCGATTTTCCCAAGCCGCATACGTTTCCCGTACGCGTATAATTTCTAATGGTCCCTATTTTCTAATGGTCCCTAATGTGTTTCCTGCTGAAACCCCGTCCGGGTATGGACTTCCGTGTTGTTTGCATTCATCTGGTGATTTCATTTTCGTTACTTAACAGAGACAATTCATCTTGATATTTTGGTTTTTTTTATCAGCACAGAAAAAAAAGTCTAGAATTTAAAGGTGCATGTTCAGATCCAAAAACCAAGGCATATCTCAAAAGTGATGGGAGTTTCATGACATATGTCCCGTTTTTTTACCATTCTGAAATTCAATGCTCTAAATCGGTTGAATGCAATGTATTTCCAAGAAAGAAACCACACTGAAAAATCGCCTGGGTTATATTAACCCACGGATAGGGTGAAAACTGCAACTACCTAAATTTTGGTGTAAACTGACCCACATTTTGGTAAATAACTAGGCTATCTAACTATACCCATTGCTCAACCAAGTTAATATTTTAGCCAGGATATTTTGTGGTGTACATCATTTGCAATGACCCCAACTAATTAAAGTGTTAATAACAATGATACCAAACACCACATGATTTTAATTCAGTCCAAAATTGTATTTTGTGTGAGAAATTAACAGCTGGAGGTGGTTTTTTAAAACAGTCTTTTGCAAATTACTATTTTTACCATTCAACTTAACACAAAGGCCATAAGTGGATTTTTAAAGTTTCCTGAAGTATTACTGCCTCTATGTGGCTGAAATTCTTCAGGGCAGTTTTATCAACATGGGATTCTGATCACGAGTAGAAATAACGCCCCTTTTAACAGTTTACCAATCATGTATTCTACCTTTAAGTAAAGTTTACAGTTTTGTTTGTGTCTCTAACCCTGTTGGTCTTTTGTAATGAGTTTTGGCTTGCTCAGGTCGTCGATTTATGTTGAATTTCGAAATACCCAGCAGATATTTAAGTGCATCAGATGGCTCTTCAATCTGTGCATATTGACATCGCAATATGCGATGCATCACCATCTTAAACTGCATGGGGATGCTTCGCTGCGTACACGATGGAATTAGCGCAGCTGTTGCACAGGAATATAATGGCACCATAGAGAAGAAAACGATGCTTAGGGGCGAAGAGATTGGCAAGAAAGAACGGAGACACGCAGAAAAAGAAGACGCAGACGGCGAAGAAAAGGTTCAATGTGATCTTTAGCTGTTGTTTGTTAATACGATGTAGACGTGGGTCGTTGCGAGCACGTACAGGACCACTTGGGACCTCCGTACTCGCTTCCCCTGTAGACGGTGTGCTGGGGTCGTCCATGCATGTTTTCCCTTACTCTCGAGGCTTTCTGCATTTTGAAATGACGCCGCACGTGGAGGAATATGACCGTGTAGCTTGAAAAGATGACAATAGAAGGCACGATATAGAATGTAACACTTTGGATCAGTTCAAACGAGCTCCCTCCAGGGTGGTCCTGAAGATCAGTGCATGTGCGGAACTGCTTCTCCAAGCCAAACCCTCCGACTTCAAAGAGAGGCGGGAGCAGCATTACTAGAATAGCAACCAACCACATGACGACCACCATAATAGCTAGATTGCTGTTGGTGTATAGCCGCAGATAGGTGCTCTTCGGGCATTTGATGAGAACGGCTCTATTGACAGCAATAGATGCTAGGTGAAGCAAACTAGCACCGGCGCTGACGTAGAGTAGCAAACCACCCAGGAAGCACGGCGTCTCCGAGGCAAAGGGCCACGTATCACCGGAACTCAGTAGAGCCACGACACTCATGGACAGCCCCAGGCCGGTCAGGAGGTCAGCCACGCTCAAACTGATCACGAAGACGTTAGTAGATGTCCACAACTTCTTACTGAAGACGACGGCCAAGATGACGGTGGTGTTACCAGCGATATTCAAGAAGGATATTATGATGAAGAAGGTTGCTATCAGAACACGCTCCGGGTAGGAATACAGGGATGACACCGGTTCGGTTGTATTGGGGTTTCCGCTGGACGTGTTCAACTCATCCAATATTGCCGATGCCATCTCAGTCATGGTGTTGTTAGGATCCATTTTCAGCATTTGCGACTTGCGGTAGCTGTATCAAAGTTTCCAAGACCAGTTGCCTGCGTGCTGGTGTTCAAGACGCATCCACCGATTCAACCGAGACCTGTAGAATTTACACAATTACAGAATACACAATTACAGAATATAACAATAGCACAGCTACGGTCGGGTAAGAACGCCCCCTTTCTATCAACTTTACGGGGAGACGGAATGGATGGTGCCATTGTAGGCTTGATTTGAGGAGGGCGTATTTTTCTCGTCACCAATATTAATATGTGAAGGTACTTTCTTTTTTCTTTTGTTTACAATTGGTGCATTACAAACGTTCTCAGACCTACATGATACATGTATATCAAGCACATTTTTTGACATCCAACGACTTACCACAAACACCAAATATAATATGACAATATTAGTGTCGTGTATTTTGCGTCATTGATGTGTGCGTATTTCTGGCGTTTACACAAATCCCAGTGTATTTATTTGTTGTCAATACTGATATAGCAACGCTTCAACACCTTAGAAAACAATGATGGCGAAAGGTAAATATTTGGGATTTACCTGAAATGTGGTAGTGATCAAACCGTGCACACCGAAACCTCCCAAATTATAAAATATAATCAGCCTCCAACTCTCACAGCTACGCGGAAGTACATGTACATAGTACATGTGCAGGTCTTTACAGGTTGGTCACGAGCCGATGCTTTTTCAGGTATAGCCAGAGGCAAACGGATCCATTGAAGTTGGGTTGTTTATTGGTGATTTCCCTTCTAATGTTATTGCTGCGAAACACTTCGGGTGTTGCGTTTCGTGCAAATGGTATTTCCGTATAAACCATACTCTTTCTATCTTGCGTTTCATAATTTCACGAAATATTGCGCAATATGCGCCCAATAGCTTGTTGCGTGTGTACTGACGTATGTCCTTTCAAATGCACACTCAGTATCAATTTGACCTGATTAAATTGTTGTTGCTACGTGTGATTTAGTGCACGCGGCGGGTACGTGTAAAGTACAGAATCAATACCGAGTGTGAGAGAATGGCATAAAGCAACCACGTGACTTGTTTGCTAGTGCTAGGCTATGGCGTGCACCACTTAGCAACAACAGCGTATACTTTCTAAACTGCACTTCCATTTAAAAGTTAGAATTCGGGGCGCCATTATACAAATGTTACACGAAATGGTAGATCAGCCGTGTTAGCTTCAAAATAACACTGAGTAATATATATATATGTAATAGCACTTAATTAAAGCTAATAAACTAAGAAATGGTGCTTGAGCTTTCGTAGCAACAACTACTTTATCAGATGCAGTGAAGATGGGACCATTTTGTGAGGTATCGTGGCCGAAGTGAGGTACCGTTGCCGAGTGGGTTATGACTCGCATAAAAAATCACAGGTAAAAACTTGGGGTTGCAGGTTCGAAACTCCCCTCGGCTGCGGTACCTATGCCCTTGAGCAAGGCACTTAATCACACTTGTTCCATCCTTCGGAAGGGATGTAAAGCCGTGTGTCCAGTGTGTTTGGTAACACACTTTAAAGATCCTAGAGCATTCTTTCGTGAAGAGCAAGGGTGTCTCTGGCCGTTTCTAATTCACCGTTTCTAATTTGTTACGGGGCGATTACTAAGGAATAGTTTGCCATTATGTATGTTGGAATTACATGTGTGATGTCCTTTCTTATCTTCCGTCTACATAATTTTTCTCCCATTTTAAAATCGATTCTCGAATATTGACTTTGTTTAGAGTCTTAGAGTCGATTAATCGGTATCGTTGCGGAATATTAAACATGGCGCTACCCACCTATACTGTAAACAACGTTCGTTTCTACGCTACGTTTTTGAAGTAGCGTATAGTTCTACAGATTAAAAGAGAAATCAAGCATTAATCAAGATGTTGGACAGAGCACACGTGGAAAATGTGGCAGCATCCCTTG
This sequence comes from Henricia sp. BOLD:AAB3569, assembly GCA_037783545.1. Lineage (NCBI taxonomy): Eukaryota > Metazoa > Echinodermata > Asteroidea > Spinulosida > Echinasteridae > Henricia > Henricia sp. BOLD:AAB3569. Next base: position 2,819,058 of record JBBELK010000340.1, on the reverse strand, counting down.
TCAGGGAATACTTGAGCCGGAAGGTAAACCGTGAAGGAAACAAAGGAGCGCCGCGCGCCGTGCTATGCCTAGGCTATGCGCACAGCACGGGCCGGCACGGCACGGCACGGTTCCACGGCATGGCACGCACCGTACAGGCGCGGCACGCACCGTTCGCGTTACGTACGGCACGGCCGGTGCTGTGTGCAGGCATCGCCTCTGAGTCCAACCATGGAGGAAGGAAGCATGGTCCAACTAGGTTTTCAGGGATGTGCCATTATTGGCCTTTTGGGCTAGAATTAACAAATCGGACATCAAAACAAAACACTGTCACTAATTTTTCCCCAAAATGACTCATCACTCATCAGCCATCAGTAGGTGCAGTCTGCAAATCTAAAAAAAAAATCTGTACGTTTGCTGAACGGTTCAGGGCGCTATACGTCACAGCCGGCAAGCTAGCGCAACTTCGATCAAGCGACTATATATAACTAGGCCTAGTTGACTAGACTAGAGTCCCTTGAATAACGGATAATTTCTGTTACAGTTGCTTGATCAAAGTTTCGCTAGCTTGTCAGCTGTGATGTTATAGCGCCCTCACCGTTCAGCATACGGGGGGGGGGGGGGGGTGTGGAGGGGGGGGGGGGTGTGTGGAGGGGGGTGTGGAGGGGGTGTGGAGGGGGGTGTGGAGGGGGGTGTGGAGGGGGAGGGGGGTGTGGAGGGGGGGTGTGTGGAGGGGGGGTGGAGGGGGGGGGGGGTGGAGGAGGGGAGGGGGAGGAGTGGGATGGGGATGGGGATGGGGGGGATGGGGATGGGGGGGGGGGGGGGGGGAGGAGGGGATGGGGGAGGAGGGGAGGGGGGAAGAGAGAAAAAACAAGCTGCGTGGTAAATTCAGATTAAGTTCAATCCCTAGTGCCATTTGTGTACAGGGGCTGAAGTCAAGCTTGCAGTCAATGGATCAAGAAATGCCAAGAACTGAAGAAAGTATCAGCAACAGACTTCAACTTGCCAAGGAGGTCCACATTGAGAAGTTACTCAAGAAAAACAAGGTACGATGGGTACATGTACCACCAAGTTAAACACCCAGAGTGTCATTTGAAAGATGAAACTTGGGAGTTGGGTTGGGAAGTTGATCAGAATTGTTTAAATTTAAAATGCCTCATCTATCATTGGAATGTGCAAATTTGATGGAAAAAAAACTTTGAATTTTTGAAACTTCAAAATTTTGAGTGGGAAAAATTTAAGATTTTGTGAGGAAACACTTAGAAATCTTCCAGCCTGTCTCATAAGGTCTGAAGCCATGATCAACTTCCCAATTCTTTCCATTTAATTTACATAGACATGATAGATGCATCAGTGCTTCATAAAAGGAGTTGGGAGCGTGTAAATAAAGCATGAACTCGCTGAAAGTCGGTATATTTGTTGTCAATTGGCCACATTTGTTTCCTTCCATTTAGGAGGAACCGGAGCCACTGCGGTCAATGATTGAAATCATCACAAAGTATTTCCTGGAAAAAGTGTTGCAGTCATCGTCAAAAACAGACTCTGTTGCCCTCCATGGGCCACTAGCCCCCTCGTCAGCATCAAAGACACGACAAAGTGTGCCATCTATTGACAATGCAACTGACGACATTCTGCCTGATGGATCAAACAGCAGCAGTAGTAGTCACAAGAACAGGGGGAGTAAGAAGAATTCTCCTACTAAGCCATTGAAGTCATCACTGATGGAGACAAATGAGTTAGGTAGGTCTTCAGTCATTAAAACTTACTCCCTTTGTGATGAGATGACTCTTCACGAATGGTTAAAAAATACAGTAAACTCCGGCTAAGTCGGCACTCTTGGGACCCAAAAATTTGTGCCGACTTACGCGAATGCCGACTTATGCCGTAAGTCGTCATTTTGCCGACTTACACAACGTTACACGAACGGCCTATGCATATGGTTAATTGCAGCATGGAGGCTTTGATTTACCTTGGTTTAATCTCCTTGTTTTTGGGGTCGATTCCAGCAACGAAATCCTTAAACAGCTAGAATCCCCCCATCCACATTTTTTTAGTTTTCCTGTTTATCATGGAGGTTTATGTATCTACAACGCGATTACAACGTGTTTTCCGCCAAAAACGGACAGTATTTGTTTAAAACGCAATTCAGTTCCGACCCTCTTCACCCGAAATTCTGAAACGCTCGAGGTCATTTGGTTTGTTTACAAACAGGGGCGATACGTCATCCTGAGAAACACGCAAAACAGCCTGTGCAGTATTGAATGGAAAATGTACGAAGTGTATGTTCATCATGCCTGTTTTGTCCTTGTAATTCAAAATACAAACGTGAAAACACCTGATGTAAAACGACAATAATCTACTATTACTTTTTTGTGAAAAAAACCGTAAAATTGTGGCTCACAATGAAGTCGAGTCTTTTGAAGGAAACACTGGTGCATTAATTGCGACCGGTGTTTGTCACGGAACGAACAGCGGTCCGTGTACAGCAGTGGGAATGGTGCCTGCGGGCCGCGCCGTAGTTCCCAAGTGTTTGAAATTGGCACACGGTATATGCACATCGGCCGGTACAAGTTAGAATGAGCGACTCATTTTTCTCTCTCTTCGTAATAAAAAAGGATCTTAGCTTCTGCTCTTTTTTTTCATGATGTCTGGTAAAACATACAACCACGCAACTACTGGGCATATCTCTGGCTTTTTGGACCAAAACAATTCTTCAAAAAACACCATCTAACAGAGACGGTTTTCCAAGTTTTTTGCGTGTAAACGTATGGAGCTAACAATCGTGTTGACTTTTCTTTCTCAGGATTGCGTCACGGGGTCATGCGCATATCATGAATACCTAATGAGCGTTTCAGAAATCGCGAAAATCTCATTTTCGAAAAGCGCACTTTTGCTTGCAATTTATCCACTTAAAACCGACAAATAAAAAATAAAAATCCACGTCGGCAAGAGGGATGTTTGGACTATCGAAAAAAGCCTAAATGCTGGATTTTCGTCAAGGGGGATTCTTCCTCTTTAATTGATTTATGTGAACATCGTGTTTTTATGGACACGCTAAATACGCGCGCGCGTGAGCGAGCACGTGTAAAGTTCTACATGTAATGGATGTACATGTACATGCATCATGCGACGACTCCCAAAATGGAAAGTGCGCATGCGTACAGGGGAAACCCCTTTTTGAGTGCACGCAATTTCACACATGGCCAGGGCTGCGTTCCACATACGCGAACGTTGCCAACGTTTGCCACTGGTACAGTGCTTTTGTGCACTGGTCTATGGAAAGCCGGGTACCAGTTGTTGGCGAACGATGCAAACGTTTGCAATGTTCGCGTGTTTCAAATGCAGCCCTGGCTGTAACATGACGACCCGTGCGTGCCAATAAACAGACGTCAGTTAAGCAGTGTTTGTCTTTTCACTCGACACTCGACGGCAGGGAAGGAAATCGATGACATATTGTGTGGTTTTTTTAAGTGCCGACTTACACAAGGGATTTTGTATTGCATTTTGTTGAAATGGACCGAGAATAACATGCCGACTTGGGCGAAATGGCAACTTACAAATGCCGACTTAGAAACATACATTTCAATGGAAATGCATTGTAGACGATCGGGACTTTCGTCAGACGGCCGACTTAGGCGATTTGCCGACTTGTACGATGTCGACTTAGCCGGAGTTTACTGTATGTCACTTTAAAAAAGCTTCTAATGAAAAAGAGATGTACATACTGTTTATGCACCGGAGGCACCTGGCTAATGTACCTGGCTAATGTACCTGGCTAGTGTACAGAGAAGGAGACCCAAGTTACCGGATTGGTCTGTATGACCAGAAACCAATATCACAAAAGTTAAGACGAGTTCAGTGCGTCCTAATTCCCATACCAACATTACAAGATGGTGGTATGGGAACTAATGGAAGAGTTACCCTTCCTAAGATGAGTCTTAGCACTTTGTAAAATCAGCCCGTGGTTATGTATTTAAATCAAGTAACAGGTCTCACCAGTTAACTCAAACTATCAACTAGCCACTGAGACCTGGGATTGATCTCACAAATGTTAAGACAAGTTCAATGCATCCTAATTCCCATACCAACGTCCCAAGATAAGAAGAGGGACCCCTTTTATTACCCGTCTTGGCGCTTTGTGAAATCGGCCCCTTGGCTATTTTGCAAAAATCTCTGCATTATCAACTTGTGGTTGAATTCAGAGCCACTGTAGACGTGGTAGAAAATGTGCAATTTGCTATATCATATACTTGTACATCCACAGAGTATGGCGCTGGCCTTCCCCAAGAGGACCTTGGTGGTACCTACAGGTTGGAACGCGGTGCAACCCCCGTTATCACGATTAGGGAAAGGCCTGATGTAGCAGAGCCTGAGAATTACCTTACACCTTCTGAAGATAGACTGGCTGGCAAGAATACCTCGTCTTATAGCATTGGCGGGATAAACATGAAAGACTTGAAGCAATCTGAAGACAGACTTGCCGGCAATAATACCTTGTCTTATACATGTAGCATTGATAGCGCAAAAGAAGATGCCTTGCCAAGGAGGATGGGAGTCCGTCCAAGTAGTGCCTCCAGGAATCGCAGTCTAGGAGGTCCTGTTACAAGCAGTTTGGATGTGAGTTGGATGTTTGTAACGCTGAGTATGGCAAAACAGACAAAAATCTCGCAGAAATCTTTCGAAACAAAGCTTCATTTTATATAACAATAATAATATTGGATGTCTTTTCGGGTGATATGAGAATATACAGCACTCGTCATAAAAATACCAAACTCGCCTTCGGCTCGTTCAGTATTTTCATGACTTGTGCGGTATTTTATCATATCACCCTCAAAGCCATCCAATATTATATAATTATCTGTGCTGTTTCAGAACCACAGCAGAAAGAAACCTACCAAAAAGCCAGCATCAACCACAGCAAGCCTAGACATGCCCCCCTTGGACTCTAGCTTAGATATCGGAGTAGATTCCAACAAATTACCGTCAGCAAATCGAGATCGTCTCAAGGATTTGGGCTTCACGTTTGATGCACCAACGAAGGACACTGTTAATGAAGAAAATGCTACAACCCAGCGAAGACCAGAGTCGAGATCCCGGAAATCCTTGCCTGATTCTGAGACAAAGACGACGTTAGACTTAAAGCACAAGAATGATTCATCATCAGGGAGGCCCGTCATGGAGAGAACTGACGCCAATAAAGGGTGCATACTTACAAGAGTCATTGAACAAGTTTTAAGCCTCGCTTAATAAAAAGAGTAGTAAATAAATATTTTGGGATTCTATCATGATTTATAAACTACTTAGAAAAATAAGAGTATTATGCATCACTTAAAAGAAGCATTCATAAATACCTTAGGCAGTTTACGCGTCCCTATTGGCTGAGAGCACGTCACGTGGGCATTTATATTTGCTCTTGTCAAGGCAGAGTTACCACATGCAGCAGGTGCTACTCCTAAATGTAGTTTGCTTGATACAAATGTGGACACAAGTCCATGAGTTGGGAAATATGGATGCAGTGAAAAGCAATTTGGCTCCACCAGGATTAGAACCACAGACCTTTGCTTAACGTGCAGATGCCCTACCAGTTGAGCTATGAAGCCAACTGGTTGTCTCGCATCACAGTACAGTATTGCAGTTATTCCACACCTCGACGGTCCCTGAGTCATTATCCATAATATAATCCTTCATTCATACTTGTAGTTCGCTTCTTTGGCATTGCCTAATTTTTTCATTCTGATACCTGATTTATAGGAGGGTATCGCCAATCAAGCAGACACTTGGTGACCTTCAGCTAGGAGACATTGATGATTTGAACGATGACCTTGGCAGTTTGGAGCTAAAATCAACGTCTAGAAAAACCATCAAAGCAGCTGATGCACGGCCAATCACGCAAAAAGAAGCAATAGTAAGACTTAATATCAAGACATCTACCTAATTATAGAAACAGACTTAAAGAAGCATGTCCAGATCACTGTTTTTACGACTGTTAGGTTAGAGTCAAATTCGTTTTCTGGAGAAATCTGAACAAGCTCCTTTAAATGTTATTTGTTCAGTTTTTAAAGATCTGTATAAAACCTAGATTTTGTGCATTAAATGAGCGTTGTCAGATTAGAAAACGGATTTTGTTCTAACTTAACAGTCATACAAAATACCACCCTCAAATACTATCCATAAGAAGAAAACATGAAATTTTCAATCCCCAATTTGGATGTGGACGGTGGTCGATTTAGAGCATATTTACATGCACCAGTGCATGCAAAATTTCATCTGTGCATGCAAAATGTAGCAAATTTTCAAGAAAAAAATGCAGATTTTTGTTTCCATATTGACCCCTGGATGTGGAAGCAAAAAGGTTGTTGTAATCACGGCATTACTTTATATGAGCGGGGAATTTCAGAATGGTAATGAGAAAAATATGAAAAATTATATGGTGTCAAAAACTCAACACGTGGAAAAAAGTTAAGGTGGGTGGGTCAAAAATGTGAGTTGGTCACGCTCCTTTAACAATGATTGTTCATACTTTGTTTCCTAGGAGATGAAGAATCTTTTATTTGGCTCTCCGTCTGGGTCGTTTAACGAAGAATGGCGGATGCAAGGCTTAGGATTCAACAACATCAGCAAGCTGGAGTTTGGAATCGTTCAACATAAGGTTTGTATGGCAGCGTTGGTATGCTGTAACTGAAATGGCTTGTTAAAAGACTGCATCCCAAAACGTATGATCAAACATGGCTACTGTAGACAACGCAGTTTGCTAAGTACTACGGCTGCACGCTTAACGCAAAGATTCTGACAATTACATTACAAATCAAAACTGCTAACTCCGCTGGCGGTGGTCTTCTATTGCTCCGCACGCCGAATGTTGAAGCAAACAGGTAATTTATTTTGTATATTTCTCTTTGTATCAGGGTGGACCATGTGGTGCCCTAGCCTCCATTCAAGCCTGTATGTTGAAGCATCTTCTCTTTGGAGAGAACAAGGTTTCCACGGTAACGAGTTTACAACCAACCAATCATGAGAGGAGTGAGTGCCTGGCCCAAGCTATATGTGATATCACATGGAGGGCTGGTGAAAAGTCGCATGCAGTCATTGCAATGTAAGCTAAATACTGTACATCACTTATTCTTAGGAAAACTTGTCCCATAGGCTGTGTGCATGGGGTCTCAGGCAGTGTCCATGTATGGCAAACCTTCTTTAAAAGGTAATATGTCTACCTGGGGGAGAGAGAGAGAGGTGTACATCGCTGTCTATGCTGGTATGAACACATGCGTATTCCAAATTTTGCAGGTTAGGGGATGCTTTTTGCCCTTACAAGGGTCGAAATTAACCTAAATTTCATGATGGTCAGACGGACCATTAGAAAACTCAACTGGTCCTGCTGAAAATGGTCCACCGGTGCTTTTCAAAATGGCACCGACAACACTTTTTAGTTTAAGAGTGTACATTGGGTGTAGGATGGATGGGATTGCTTTTTGATCCAACATTAACACTGGGCATGTCTGGAGAGATCGGAGAAAGAATTGTAGTTCATCTGAAAATGTCTAAGGCGATCGGAAATTGTTTGTGGTAACCAGGAATACTTTGCATTGAGTAAGAGATGTTTATTGTGGATTAGGCATCAGGGGATGTTTCCATGAGTCATGAAATGTTTTCACTGGTCTATCGGACCATCTTTTTTGATAGATCTAGTGGTCTTTTTTACTGGTCTCGGACCACAGGACCAGTGTTAATTTCGACCTCTGCTTTAAAAGTGAGCGGATGGGGATGTTTTGTATCTGTATGTAATAGGCAGGGGGCCTGTTTATATTAGTGAGAATGCACATGTGTTATACTTCAGTAGAGAGTGACCTCCTGGGTATGTCTACCAGTGTTCTTCACTGCCGGTTTTGTCCAGGGGCGCCGTCCGGACAAAATCATCACAGGTACCGTTAGTGCCAGGACAAATTTTTGCCGCCCGGACCAAAAACGCGGTCGCCCGGACAAAAAACAAATAAATTTTCCCCTCCAAAACACAAGAAAGTACAGCCATGTCATTTCAAAGTTAGGGTTCAAATTCTACGAACGTGATTCGCTAAACACCGGTGTCATTATCGTTCACTTACCACGCATATTTTTTTCAAACGGCGACCCAAATCCGTGTCGATAAAATTAACGGCCATGACAATTTCCATTGGCTAATCTTCTCTCCTCAGACCATCAACCAGAGCTCAGTTTACATCATCTGGACGATACAAGACAGATGGTTTGACAGAAAAGGTGAGTTAACCATATCTGGCTAGAAAGCCGTTGCCAGTGGCTCACCTGTACACATAAACAAACCTGGCCTACAATTAACTGCGGTACAAACCTTGGAAACATTCTTTAGTAAGAGAGTTAAACAGCACATGCATATTTTTCTGTTTGTGGTCAGATAAAAAATGTCTCAGGTCTAGTAAAACTTTTGACTTACTAGCTTAAAAGATTCAAATTTCAGATTTTCACCTGAAATTTGAACCTTGCAATATTGCAAACACTCGATTACTCTAGTAATCTGGTCAGACACACCTTTTGATCTGGTCAGACACACCTTTTGATCTGGTCAGACACACCTTTTGATCTGGTCAGACACACCTTTTGATCTGGTCAGACACACCTTTTGATCTGGTCAGGCACACCTTTTGATCTGGTCAGGCACACCCTTTGATCTGGTCAGGCACACCCTTTGATCTGGCCAGGCACACCCTTTGATCTGGCCAGGCACACCCTTTGATCTGGCCAGGCACACCCTTTGATCTGGCCAGGCACACCTTTTGATCTGGCCAGGCACACCCTTTGATCTGGCCAGGCACACCCTTTGATCTGGCCAGGCACACCTTTTGATCTGGCCAGGCACACCCTTTGATCTGGCCAGGCACACCCTTTGATCTGGCCAGGCACACCCTTTGATCTGACCAGGCACACCCTTTGATCTGGTCAGGCACACCTTTTGATCTGGCCAGGCACACCCTTTGATCTGGCCAGGCACACCCTTTGATCTGGCCAGGCACACCCTTTGATCTGGCCAGGCACACCTTTTGATCTGGCCAGGCACACCCTTTGATCTGGCCAGGCACACCCTTTGATCTGGCCAGGCACACCCTTTGATCTGGCCAGGCACACCCTTTGATCTGGCCAGGCACACCCTTTGATCTGGCCAGGCACACCTTTTGATCTGGCCAGGCACACCTTTTGATCTGGCCAGGCACACCTTTTGATCTGGTCAGGCACACCTTTTGATCTGGTCAGGCACACCTTTCGATCTGGTCAGGCACACCTTTCGATCTGGTCAGGCACACCTTTCGATCTGGTCAGACACACCTTTTGATGAAATTTTGTATTGATAAGTTTTTGTCTAGACGGGTCAATTTTATTTTATTGTCCTAAGATTAAAAATAAAAATAAAATAAACCAGAGTGTTAACTGATAATTCATGCATGTCATCAGTTATCTAACTTTTACTAATATTTCGTCACTATATAATCTTCAGTTGTTACTGTATGCTTTGTATATCCTTTCAGCTTGTGCTCAACCATTTCAAGAAAAGAGAGGAGCTTTATGAGTTTATTTCATCACACATCGGTGTGTTTGAGTCCAATACGTCTAGTGGATGTATACTGGTACTATGCTCAGCCATACAGTCAAGAACAGTAGCCAAGTAAGTACTCTGCCCTAACCGAGGGGCCCATTTTACAAAGCGTTAAAACGTGTTCTTCGGAAGGGTCACTCTTGCTATGGGAATTAGGACGCATTGAACTTATCATAACTTTTGTGAAATCGATCTCAGGTCTCAGTGGCTAGTTGATAATTTGTACTAACCAGCGAAACCTGTTACTTGATTTAAATACATGACCAGGGGCCAATTTCACAAAGCGATAAGAAGCATCTTAAGAAGGGTCACTCTTATCTTGGGACGTAATAGGCAGATCTAAAACATTTTTAGGGGGTGGGGGGTGTGGGGGGAGGGGGGAGGGGGGAGGGGGGAGGGGGGAGGGGGGAGGGGGGAGGGGGGAGGGGGGAGGGGGGAGGGGGGAGGGGGGAGGTGCGCTAAGAGCCAAATATTTGTCAAAACCCCCATTACAAACGTGATATTTGGGGTCCATGTTACCTGGAGTACTACCATAGACTATGGGAAGGGGAGTGCGTTTGTTCATGTCTTTCTTCCTTCTTTCTCTTCTCTCTCTTTTTTGTTGTTGTTGTTATTGTTGTTTTTTTTTTTACAATTTTAAAGGGGGCGGAGGGGGGCGGCTTTGATCCGCCAGTGTATGTTGGTATGATTATTAGGATGCATTTAACTCATCTTAACTTTTTAAAAATCGATCCCAGGTATGTTTGCAAGTTTTGGAAACAAGATACACAGTCAGGATTGTGATCAAGCAACCAAGATACACAGTCAGGATTGTGATCAAGCAACCCAGACACAGTGTGGATTGTGATCAAGCAACCCAGACACAGTGTGGATTGTGATCAAGCAACCCAGATACACATTCAGGATTGTGATCAAGCAACCAAGATGCTAATAAAATGCTTATACAGTTTCTTTTGGCCTCTTTAAAGGGTATACACAAGTTTCTGGTGATTTACAGTGGCTTGTATTTGCTTTTTGTAAAACAACATTCTTATTGTTGTACAGAATAATTGAAGACATGGACGAACCCACCAACAGATTCATGGGTGCACATGGCTACTGCACACAGGTAATAATACATTGTATGAACTGAGGCCAATGGCCTGAAGCCCTGCTGAGTTGGCCCTGATACCCCTTCAAGATATACACTTTATGAGGCAAACTTGGCCAGCATGCCCTATCCCAAGCCTTGACATTAACCAAGGCCACTGAGGCAATGTCCTTATGCCCTGATGAGTTGGCCCTGATGCCCCTTCAAGATATACACTTTATGAGGCAAACTTGGCCAGTATGCGCCCTATTCCAGGCCTTGACATTAACCAAGGCCACTGAGGCCAATGGCCTCATGCCCTGATGAGTTGGCCCTGATACCCCTTCAAGATATACACTTTCTGAGGTAAACTTGGCCAGGATGCCCTATCCCAGGCCTTGACATTAACCAAGGCCACCAAGGCCAATGGCCTCCTGCCCTGCGACTCATTTTCTTTTTACAAATGTCAAGGAGAGTTGTTTCAGCCAAATCTATGCTGATTGTAGTGATTTAATTGATGCAGGAAATGGTCAACCTCTTTCTCACCGGCCGAGCAGTCTCCAATGTTTTCAATGACGTGATAGAACTTGACTCTGGGATAGAGGAACGGCTCCTACTCAAAGGTCTCAATGGCCGTAGTGAGATTGGCCTACTGTCGCTGTTTGAACATTACGGCTCATGCAAGGTATGTTGAAGCAGAATCAGTGTGGTCATTTTGGCAACGGTCTAGGTTAGGATTGGGAGAAACTCAATTATCTGAAGGGTACTTGACAAGTGAATCCGATTTTTGCAGATATCTTAAATTGTGTACATATGTTTACCAAAGCAATAACAAAATGTCCCTGTTTAGAACAGGATCTCAACTCAGTGCCTACAAAATGAAGTATTGTCTCATTGAGCTTTGCAGTTTCCCAAGATTGTATATCCTCTTGCAACAGTGCCTCTTTAACGCACTCCCCTACTCGTGCATCCCGAGGCCCTGTTGAAATTGCCTCTTTAACGCACAGTGCCTCTTTAACGCACTCCCCTACTCGTGCATCCCGAGGCCCTGTTGAAACTGGCACCATTTCGCTGTGGAAGCAACGACATAAATCTTGTCGCCGCTCTGGGCCACTCAGGACGCTTGGCAGTACATTGCTAGCGTTCAAATACACGCACGCAGATTAGTTTACACAATACAGAGTAATACTCGGTAGCGCTAGCCGTGTCCGCGTTGGTGATTGGCTGCTATTTAAAGCATACAGGGAATCCGTTCAATTCATGTTTGTCATCATGCATCCTATTTATTAATTTGAACAACTGCGGAGTTAATAAAAACGTCGTCGGAAATATCGGTACGAAGGGATAGTCATGAAGAACAAAAACCCAATCCAATTTTTGGAAAGCATAGAAATTGTTGCTCTTCAGCATAACATGACTAAATTGATTAAATTACATCAAAATGACTCATGTGTGCGTTCGCTAAGCGTAACAACCGCCTAACTTCACAGATTTGCATGTATTTCCTGAGGCGCTTAGCAGATTGGAAATTCCCTGGAATCTCGGGATGTACATGTATATATATACAGAGACCTCTCACAACTCTCTTGAAATTAAAATATATGAGGTTTGGGAATTTGCAGGACGTGTAGCAAAATAATATCAAATAGATTAAGTAAGCAAATGGGTGTTTTGGCCGAGCGGTCTAGAGCGTCGAACTTAAGTTCCTGCGCTAGTACTAGAATGTAGGTTCGATTCCGGGCCGTGACGAGTTGTGGCACCTGTGCCCTTGAGCAAGGCACTCAACCACACTTGCTCCCATTCCTGTAATTGGCGGTCCCTCCGCTGTTGGATGTGGTATATAAATAAATAAAAATAAATAAATAATAATTAGGATGTTTTGATGTTTGTACATATAGAACACCTTGTACTGTAGAATTTCTGAGGGAGTAATGACGGTTATTGTAATGGTCCTTCTCTGTTCCGATATGTTATTGTTACTGCAGGTTGGAAGCAATTACAAGACTCCTCGTTACCCCATCTGGGTTGTCTGCAGTGAGAGCCATTTTAGTGTCTTGTTTTGCCTTAAGAAGGAACTCCTCGGTGACTGGAAGGTCGAGCGCCGTTTTGACTTATTCTACTACGACGGTTTGGCAAGACAACAAGACCAGATACGACTCAGTATCGGTAGGTCTTATGACACGTGTCTTCTGTTTTAATACTAGAAAAAAGTGGGCTTATCCATGGCAAAGGGGTACAATGTGGTTTGGGTGTGTGTGGTCTAGTGCCCAGGGCCCAATTTCATAGAGCTGCTTAAGCATTAGCGGGAAAAGGCATGCTTACTGTAGCAGACGAGTTAAGCGCCATTTCATGGCTGCAGCGGGCTTAAGCATGCCACGTTTGGAAACCGCCATTGTTGCATCACTATCTTAAGCAAAGTTTGGCTCTGCGTTTAAGGCAGGTTTTCAGTTGCTTACCAATAACGATGTCTATGAAATAGCCTGACGCTCGGTTAACGGAAAATAGGTTGTTAAAAAGATTTGGGCCCAAATTTCATAGTCGCTTAAGCACTATTTCATGGTTGCAGTGTGGTTAAGCATGCGCACACTTGGTAGTGGCTATTATTGCATCATTAAAGGGGCTGCGGGGAAATTTTACAAAACAAAGAAGGTATAAGCTTCATTTTATATAACAATAATAATATTGGATGTCTTTTCGGGTGATATGAGAATGTACCGCACTCGTCATGAAAATAGAGAACTTGCCTTAGGCTTCTTCAGTATTTTCATGACTTGTAAATTTGTGCATAAGACTAAATATCTGTCTTAATTGATCATTTGCAGACACAACTCAGAGCTGCCCGGAAAGCCAAGAGGGTGACCTTGTCCCACCGCTGGAGCACTGCATCCGAACCAAGTAAGACATCTTGTTAGGGGCTGTCCAAAGTTGTCAACGTTTTCATGATTCTACTAAGAGTAGAAAGGGTCAAAGGTTGCATAGGACTGTACATGTACTGTAAAATGTTGACTCTTAATGGTACTGACAGAAAAATGTTAATAAGTAATCATTTTGGGGGAGGGGGAGGTCTTGAAAAATACTGCTCTCTGTAGAACTGTGAAAATTTTGACAACTTTGGACGGGCTCTTAAGGGGTGGAGAGAAACAATTGATAGGTGCATAAGTCTATGGGACAGGGCAGAAACTGTTCAAGAATGTTATTCACTTCCTGTTGAATATTAACTGGTTATTGAGTGATTACAAGGAAAATAAGTGGCGACCAGTAAACGGAATTCTTTTTATTAGTTGCTTTATGCCATTCTCTCCTACAGTGAACGTAGTATTGAACACATTCTCACTATCAAACCTTTTACTTTTATTTCTCAGGTGGCCTGATGCTATTGTGAACTGGAATGGAGCTGAACCCATCTTATAGTAAAGGTAACTACACATACAAATATAATGTCAGGTTCTAGTAATATGCCTTAAGCCAATACGTGCCTAAGGGTTATTTATTTCACCAATGTTAAAGGGGCTGTGTCACGGTTTGGGCATGCGTAGCAAAACTTGAAAAAGTTGTGCTAACTTTTTCAAATTTGTCACTCGGGTTTTGCATTTCTTATTCAATCTTGGCCATCCTTTCCAATTCTTTAGTAATTCTGGCAGTGCATGGTGTACTTGTCAACTGTCAGGTTGTCTTATTTTTTATTCGAACTGGCATTGTCTGCCGTATTTTTAGGCCGTCAAACATCAATTTCACCGAGTGTGCTGCTGTCATTCAAAAGAGAGTATTTCTAACAACATCGAATGATATGGTTTGATACAGCAATTTATTCAACCTTGATCTCCAAACATAACTGGTATGGTGATTTGGTTCTGAAAGCAATTTTACAGCACATTCTGTCAATGGAAAGACACTGGCCGATGCACCGGGTTTTCCCAGACACAGCGCACCGGGTTTTCCAGACACAGCGCGATGAAGGCGCACAACGCAATGTACCTATGTAGTTGAATTTTGCGTTTTGTACACACTCATGAACACTGTACTTTCCATGCAACGCGCACTAAGTACACGAACCAATGGTTGTGTAACGAAATTACACTACATACATCTGAGTGCGCATGTCTGACAAAAATTGGCACATGCGCAAACCGTTACACAGCCTCTTTAAGCACTTAACACTCGGAGATTAAAAGAAATTTACACGGAGGCTCCAAGGGGAGACTCCGGAAGGCACTTTGTATAATGCGTAAATAACACTGTTTGGCGCAAATAAATGAATGGAGGTGCAGGTTCCTTCAAGACACCTGTTTACTGGTCCTGTGCCTGCAGTACATAGCTGCTTTTACGTACGGCAGCAAAAGGACCTTACCCATGTATGTTTGTACACAAATCAATTGATAGGTGCATTTATAAGCATAGTGTAGGATACGATACTGTAATATAATCACATGGCATCACAAACCATGACATTAAGCGATTTACGTATTTTGGAATCAAATTGGAATCAAAAAAACATTGACACCATGTGAAGATTCCTGCTGTCACGGTGCATCGTAAACTTTCTTGCATAGATCTACGTCATGACTTTGTCAAATATGGCAGGGTGGATTGGATATTTATCTTAGGAATAGGCCTATTTACAAGTTGTTTCATTACTAATCTTGTGTATTATGAAACATTCTGATTACTGCATGTGAAGAACCATCTTCAATGATAAGAACAAGCAGAATTTGATGGAAGGATATATTTTAGTGTGCCTACAGATACATCTGTAAAGTAGATGTGTACATCGAGTGCAATAGTTTAGGTAATAATAATATAATGGCATCTTACATAGCGCACATATCTATCCTGTGGGATACTCATGGTGATTTAACAATATCATTACCCTGGTCATTGGGCACAACTCTCTGGGGAGTATGCAGCCCTGGCAGCCTGACACAAGCACTCAACGGCATGCAACCATTGTAGGTACTCATTTACTCATGGGTAACGAGAGGCAACTTATGGCAAAGTGGCTTGCCCAAGGGCACACGCACCTTGGTTGCAAACGAGATTCGAACCCACAACTGTAGATTGTAAGCACGGTCTTAAATTCAACGTACCAAACTGCTTGGCCATGGTACTGCACATACTGACTTAATGTGATGGTTTAATGTAGAAGAATTCACGAGATGGAGGAAGAATGAACAGAATTATGTTTATATTAGGGGCGTTCGAGATGCTTATACCGGGGGAAGCCCCCTAAAGATGCAAAACAAACGACACAGGCTTTCGCTTTGAATTCTGGGAGCACAGGTCAAAGGTTGTTGCCGGGTGGGGCTTTATTAATGCCGTTATTGTTCGACTCGCGATGAAAAATGAAGCTGGCACCACGCAAAAATAGTTGCCCTAAAGTGCCGCAATAAACTTTGTCAATGTCCATAGACATAGATCTACTGATTACGCAAATTGTATTTACAGCCCTATTCCCTCTTATTTTGCGTCATAAATCTGTGTTTTTCTTTGTACTCGCGTCGCGATTCCAAACTGTCCGCCATGTTTTACTGCTCACAGTTACTAGGCGACATGTTTACACCACAGACCCAGCCGCGAGCTCGGGCAGTGGTGGCTGCCACCGGGGCAGACTCGTGTAACACGTGATGGTTAAAAGAACGCTCCAGTGTAAGTTGGTGTTACCCGGTGTCAGCATCTCGAATGCCTCTATCGAGTATTTAAGAGACTAATTTACAAATTGAGAAAGGGAAACATTAATGCTCTAAACATGTGAAAAATAAAACAGATGATGGCAAATTAAGCATGAAATTAGCATGGTCTAGTCTGCAGTTGACACTAATTGAAAACTTTGCCTAGAATTTAAACATATTTTATTTTTGTGACCTATATTTAAAGGAGCTGGTCAGATTTTTCTAGAAATAGGATGTCGTTTTAACCCAAGTATCCTATAAAATACCTCCCCAAAACTCTATCCATGGGAAGAAAACCGGAATATTGCCATGATCTTCAACTTGGACGTGGAAGCAAAAAGGTTGGCGTAATTACTGTACTGCTTTATGGAACTAGATAAATTAGTTTACAAAAAAAATCAGTGTTTTTTTGACGATATACAGATTGAAAATATACGGATTGAGAATGCGAAATTTTAGAATGGTGATGAGAAAAATACGACAAATTATATGGTATCAAAATCTCAGCACCCATGGGGAAAAACGGACGGTTAAAAAAATGTAATCTGGACACGCCCCTTTAGAAACTGCTGCGCTGTCTTGTAGCATTACCATGTTGTCTAAAAACCCTTCTTGCCCACAATATTCTGTGTATGTACCGTATGAATGCATTCTATTGCGAAAAAGCACTCATTCTCACTCATTATTTGAAGGTCACGACTGCTGTGTAATGAAGCAACTACTGAAATGGGACATCAAAACTTTGTATCTGGGGCAGACAGACTTCAGAGCGGGTTTCTGTGTTCAAATGAAACGTTTAACAATAGGAACAATAGGGTCCGCGGAAGGACGTCTGCAATTTAGAATTGTGTGCAAAACAAGTCCAAACAAGTCCCTTTGCCACATATCGTGCTGGGTATAACAGGAATAGGTAACAGTCATTCACAATTGAATTATACCAATATTGTGAGTAGTGTATCGGTTATAGACAACCCCGTTTTCTAAATGCGTCGTAGGGTGTACATGTCAGCTTTATTCCCACAATAATAATCAACATCAGCTTTTTCTATCAACTCCCAAACTCCTTGTTGAATCATATCGTCCACTGCTCGCCGATATCCATCATGTACCGAGTCTTTGCCGATTGAGAAAACCATAAAACCACCTGAAATGCAATGAAAGGAGACGTTCTTATTAGCACGTGCACATGTGGTCTAGTATACAAATATTGACTGCTCATGAGGGTGATGGTGCAAACTATCGTCCCGAGGTGATCTTGGAACGGCAGTCCTGCTATTTTCCCGAGGCCGCAGGCCGAGGGAAAATAGCAGGACTGCCGTTTCAAGATCACCGAGGGGCGGTAGTTTGCACCATCACCCGAATAAAAGCAGTCAATATTTGTTTTATATACCTCATACATTGATTTTGTTTGTGTCAAATGATTGGTATTTTCAGAACAAAATTCAGTTTTCAGAGAGCCAAGCCAAAGTGCACATTATCCGCGTGAACGCGAACACCCATGCTAGTTGCTTCCATTGATTTACATATATATATAGCTCAATGGTTGCTTCACGCACGCGAACGCGTTTAGGATTTAGCCACCTCTTGCTTTTTATTATGACCATCGGGTACTGCATATTAATACTCATCCTCTTAAAACAGTGTCCCTTTAACGCACTCCCCGATCGTGCGTACCGGGGCCCTGTTGAAACCGGGGAACAATCCACAGAAATATTGTCACCTCTCTGGACCAATCGGGAAACTTGGCAGTGCATTGCAGGCATTCAAATGGAACGCGCGCAGATTGTAAAGGCGCGTTCACACTATCGCGGAAAAATCACACTGTTCCATTGGTTTGTACACAAACTGGTTTGCCGCTTGTGCGCAGTCTATTGCGATGCGCAAAACGTTTTCAGCTGGGTCAAAGTTCAAATTTGTTGAACTTTGACCGCGGTGCGCTGACCTTTCCAACGCGCAGCCAGTGAGGTATCAGAGAAGCCCCAAGTTACCAGAGTGGAATTTTCTATTTTGGAATAATCGGCGATTAGGAACTCATGCAATGCGGTGAGCGCAGCGCGAAAGTGTGAATTTTCCGCAATAGTGTGAACGCCCCTTAAGTGTATACCGCGCATGCAGTGCTCTACATGTACTTGGTAATGCTGGCCGTTGTCCATGTCGGCGATTGGCTGCTATTTAAAGCATACTGGGGAATCCGTTATTAATTTTAAAAGCTGCGGAGTAATGGCCCGGTCACACATAGACGACGCACGGGGGACGCACTGAAAATTCAGCAAAAAATAGAAAATAGGATCAGTGCGTCGTTGTGCGCCCAACTTTTGTCAGGACTTGGAAGAGGCTAGCGAGCTGACACCGAATGCATAGCGTGTTGCTGACGCGCTACGCGTATACTGGGCGCATACAAAGCGCATACAGACCGTATACAGAGCGCACATGTCAAAAACCCCAACGAATGCATCAAGGCGCGTTCACACTATCGCGGAAAAATCACACTGTTCCATTGGTTTGTACACAAACTGGTTTGGACGCGATTCCAGCCAGATGCCGTCTCCAGTTATATATATATAGCTCAATGGTTGCTTCACGCACGCGAACGCGTTTAGGATTTAGCCACCTCTTGCTTTTTATTATGACCATCGGGTACTGCATATTAATACTCATCCTCTTAAAACAGTGTCCCTTTCCGCGATAGTGTGAACGCCCCTTCACGTGTTGCTAGCGTGTGGGACGAATGGCCAGCGCATGCACCGCGCGTTCAACGCACAGCCCGCGAACGGCAGCGGTCACGTGACTGTGCCTATAAAAAGCGTCGACTCGTAGATCGTATTTCGTCTTCTGAGGTGGTTCTTCTAGACACGATAAGTAGGAACCTCCGTCGGCACCCATGAGGGTCGGAGGGAGAAGTGATGAGAAGGTGGTGCGGGACCCGCTTATTTACTCTATGACTACACGCTACGTACACGCTACGTACACGCCAGGTATACGCTAGGAACATGCAGGAAGAACGTTGGGTGCGTTAGAGACCCGTTCAGCACGCTCATATTCGCCGCATGTTCGCTGGGCATGCGTATGAAGCACGCTAGGTGTGCACTAGGCGTTCGCTAGACCTCAGCCGCCGAACTTACAACGAGTACACAGCGTGCGCTCCGCGTAGGCCTATGTCTGGCGTTGGTCTAGCGCGCTCTGCGCGTGTCTGGCGTCCTTTTGACGTGTACATTCATGCGTCGAGCTCCGCGCACATTTTTGTGCATGCACAAAAAATCCTGACGCACACAGCGAATGACGTCGAATGCATAACGTTGGTCCAACGCGCTCGACGAACGGGTAACGCATAATGACGCACACCTAGCGAACGACAACGCACTGGCCAAAATTGCAAATTTTCAATGCGCGGGCCGAGCGTCCCCCGTGCGTCGTCTATGTGTGACCGGGCCATTAGGAACAGAACCCAATACAATTTCTGGAAAGTATAGCAATTGTTTGTTTTCGGCATAACATGACCAAATTGATTAAATTACATCAAAATGCCTCCGGCGTGTGTTTGCTAGACGTAACAGCCGTGTTACTTCGCAGATTTGCGTGCATAAGAAATGTCTGACGAGAGCAACTCATTTAATTTTTGGTAAGAATCGCTCTTTAAGCCATGTTCTGTTAAGATTACATCATAGCGTAGGTCATGGTAGAAAACTACCATGATTACACAATATAACTAGAGCTTCGCGTTTGTGTTTTTTACAAACGCAAGGTCGGGTGACATAAACATTGAAATGATGATGACGACACAGTTTTGAGATTGTTTGAAAACTTGAGTTGTTTGATGTTGAAAAAGTATTGGAATTCTCAAGATATGACTCTGACTATTCAACGCTAAAATTGTGTATCTGATGACGTCATAATTGTCAATCTCATCATAACGTTACTATTGTGTGCACAGATTGTTCAAGTATCTACTGAAGAACAAGTTTTGACATGTAGGCCTATATGTGTGAAAGAATCTTTTCAATATCTATTACAGTTCTAAAGATGTTGTCATTTGATATCATATATTACTGTAGTATAACGCAGTGTGGGGAGTTGGGGTTCAATTGCATCTAGAATAAACTGACGCTCCAGTCAACTTGAGTTGCGGTCCACCATGTCCATTTTATTTCCAACACAGCAACGATTTCCAACATGTCACATTCACAGTTTTCGGGGAGAAGACATATTTACTCTGGTCCGCCGACTAAGGCTAGCCGTACATAATTACACCCAATTAAGATACAACAGCTAAGTCACCAAAAGTAAATGTCCTTGTGCTATCAAGTGTTCAATTAACTTTCCTGGCGATGATGCCACGGAAACTAGCAGTTTTACATGTACATCTTCAAAAGTCCATTTTTCTCGGTTGTAAATCAAGCCCTGCATTATGTCTCGTCTGTCTGACTTATTCACTACACGCGCACGTACGTGTACCATTTGCCGTGTGGCCCAGACATCCTCCGTAAAAATATACATTATGACCTCTGACCCGAGACAGGCCGCCTAGATACAAGTTCTATTATTAGAAGTAGAGCACTATATATGGGCGCAAATCGTCAGATTAGTGGAGGATTGGCATAGCGCCCTCAAACGACTGAGTTAGCTTAATTATCAAGGGACCCAACAAATAATTTCTCCACATTACGTAACCACCGTGCACGTGATGATGTCACCAGTGGTATATATATGTAGTCATAAAGTCCACATGTGAGGGAACATTTCGTTCCGTAGAACTATGGTCAAATTCCCTACCACTTTGGCTCTATTTGCATTCAAAATGCTAAAAAAGTGTACATTTTCGAACCTCTTCCGGTTTGGACCGGAGGTTTGGGTCACACAGGGGTCATGCCATTGTATGATTTGTTCAGTTCATTGCGACCTATCATGCTGTGAAAGAATTGTTCAAGTATCTATTACGATTCTTGAGATATGAATTTTTGAAATAATAACCATTTAATTTTTGTAATTTGACACCTGTGACGATATCATGACGTCACAATGTTGTGCACAAATTGTTCAACAATTTAATAACCATCAAGTTCTTAAATGTGGCGAAAGAATCATGCAAATATCTGCTGTAGTTCTCAAGATACAGCATTTTTAAACAATTCAGCTCCAAATTTGCGTATTTTGACACCACATTACGTAACTACCGTCAATGTGATGACGTCCCAATGGTATAGTCAAAAAGTCCACATGTGTGGAAACATTTCGTTCCGTAGAAATATGGTCAAATTCACTACCACTTTGAATCTATTTGCATTCAAAGTGCTAAACAAGTGTACATTTTCGAACCTCTTCCGGTTTGGACCGGAAGTAGGCGTCACACAGGGGTCATGACATCGTATGATTTGTTTAGTTCATTTAGACTTATCATATTGTGAAAGAATTGTTCAAGTATCTATTACGGTTCTTGAGATATGAATTTTAAAAATAATAACCTTTGAATTTTTGTAATTTGACACCTGATGACGTCATGATTACGTCACACTTGATGCCATCGTGATACTATACATTCTGGTGAAAGTCTGCCGTAGGGCCTATGTCTGTATCTAATTTACTAACGATTCAGCTTGGTTTGATGGGCATTGTTGCTGGTAAGTGTAAAAACAGAGATTCTCAGTTTCGTTGAACTTTGACCTCCAATTGACCCCAGAAGGAAGGGTCAGATGAAAATGCCCACACAAAGAAAATTGTAGCACAGAATGTCATCTGTAAACCTGCCAAATACGAAGATTCTGGGTCACGTGGTATTCAAGACGGAAGCATTTTAAAATATGCATATTTTGTTTTTTTTTGGGGTGTAATTTGATACTTGATGACGTCACGATGACGTCACGCTTGATGCCATCATAATATTATACACGTTGGTGAAAGTCTGCCATAGGACCTATGCCTGTACTTAGTTACTTAAAGATTCAGCTTGGTTTGATGGGCATTGTTGCTCAATAAGTGCAAAAATTGCGATTTTCGTTTTCGTTGAACTTTGACCTCAGATTGACCCCAGAAGGAAGGGTCAGATGAATATGCCCACACGAAGAAAATTGTAGGTCATGATCTGATATATAAGCCTGTCAAATACGAAGATCATGGGTCACGTGGTTTTCCAGACGGAAGCATTTTAAAACATGCATATTTTGGTCATTTTTGGTTTGTAATTTAATACCTAATGACGTCACAATGACGTCACATTGTATGCACATCTTCACATTGGGGTTGATGTTCCTACCAAGTTTTAAGTTGATAGCTTGAACCGTTTTGAAGAAAAGCTCTGGAAACGTTTGAGTGGAAAAATAAAAAAAAAATAAAATAAAAATAGAGCTTCGCGTTTGTGTCTTTTACAAACGCAAGGTGATCGGGTGACATAGACATTGATCTTATGATGACGTCACACATTTAAAATTGGTTGAAAACTTGAGTTGGTCGATGTTGCAAAAGAAACATTCACATATCGATTGCCAGTATTGGAATTCTTAAGACATATGACTCTTTAATTATTATACGCTAAAATTTAAGTGTGTGTCTGATGACGTCATTATTGGCCCAGTCAATCTCACCATGACGTCACTATTGTGTGCACAAATTGCTCAAGGATCTACTGAAGAACAAGTTCTTACATGTAGTGAAATAATCTTTCGAATATATATTACAGTTCTCAAGATTTTGTCATTTGAGATCATATTACGTATTCACCGTGCACGTGATGACGTCATCATTGGTATAGTCATTAGGTCCACATGTGTGGGAACAATTCGTTCCGTAGAACTATGGTCAAATTCCCTACCACTTTGGCTCTATTTGCATTCAAAATGCTAAAAGCTGGCACATTCTCGATGAACTTCCGGATTAGATAGGAAGTAGGGGTCACACAGGGGTCATGCCAGTGTATGATTTGTTTAGCTCATTTATACCTATAATGCTGTGAAAGAATTGTTCAAGTATCTATTATTGTTCTTGAGATATGAATTTTTGAAATAATAACCTTTGAATGTTGGTAATTTGACACCTGTGACGACATCATGACGTCACAATTTTGTGCACAAATTGTTCAACAATTTGATTAACATCAAGTTCTTAAATGTGGCGAAGGAATCATACCAATATCTGTTGTGGTTCTCAAGATACAGCATTTTAAACAATTCAGCTCCAAATTTGCGTAATTTGACACCACATTACGTAACCACCGTCCATGCGAAGACGTCACTATTGGTATAGTCAAAAGGTCCACATGTGTGGAAACATTTCGTTCCGTAGAAATATGGTCAAATTCACTACCACTTTGAATCTATTTGCATTCAAAATGCTAACAAATTGCACATTTTCGAACAACTTCCGGTTTGCACCGGAAGTAGGCGTCACACAGGGGTCATGACATATGATTTGTTCAGTTCAGTTAGACTTATCATGTTGTGAAAGAATTGTTCAAGTATCTTTTACAGTTCTTGAGATATGAATTTTGGAAATAATAACCTTTGAATTTTTGTAATTTGACACCTGATGACGTCATGATTACGTCACACTTGATGCCATCATGATACTATACATGCTGGAGAAAGTCTGCCATAGGGCCTATGTCTGTATCTAATTTACTAACGATTCAGCTTGGTTTGATGGGCATTGTTGTTGGTAAGTGTAAAAACTGAGATTTTCGTTTTCGTTGAACTTTGACTTCCAATTGACCCCAGAAGGAAGGGTCAGATGAAAATGCCCACACAAAGAAAATTGTAGCACAGAATGTCATCTATAAACCTGCCAAATACGAAGATCCTGGGTCACGTGGTTTTTGAGACGGAAGAATTTTAAAATATGCATATTTTGGTTTTTTTGGGGTGTAATTTGATACTTGATGACGTCACGATGACGTCACGCTTGATGCCATCATAATATTATACACGCTGGTGAAAGTCTGCCATAGGACCTATGCCTGTACTTAGTTTCTTAAAGATTCAGCTTGGTTTGATGGGCATTGTTGCTCAATAAGTGCAAAAATTTAGATTTTCGTTTTCGTTGAACTTTGACCTCAAATTGACCCCAGAAGGAAGGGTCAGATGAAAATTCCCACACGAAGAAAATTGTTGGCCATGATCTGATATATAAGCCTGCAAAATACAAAGATCATGAGTCACGTGGTTTTCCAGACGGAAGCATTTTAAAACATGCATATTTTGGTCATTTTGTTGTTGTAATTTGATACCCGATGACATCACGGTGACGTCACACTTGTATGCACACCTTCACATTGGGGTTGATGTTCCTACCAAGTTTCAAGTTGATAGCTTGAACCGTTTCGAAGAAAAGCTCTGGAAACGTTTGAGTGGAAAAAGAAGAAAAAAAAAAAAAAAGACAAAGAAATCGTACAATATCAATAGGTGATCGGGTTGAGCCCGATCACCTAATAAAGAAATCGTACGAGAGTAATAGGTGATCGGGCTGTTGGCCCGATCACCTAAAAAAAAGACAAAGAAATCGTACAATAGTAATAGGTGATCGGAAAAAGTTCCGATCACCTAATGAGTGAAATCAAGGACAACATTTACGCTACCCTTTTTGACTATTCGCGTGAATTCGTTGAATGCTTCCTCTGGTATATGGCCAAACCCCAATCCACTTGAACAGATTAAGCCACTGTAATAACCTGAAAAAATAAAGAAATAAAACAGCAGTCAGGTAGACCATTCATTTTATATTTATTATGTTACTTAGTAAGGGAAAATTATCTGACATCTGGGAACTAAATCCTTACCAAATAATTTCTTCACCAATTTGTTACTGAATGTGTCTACTAACACCTCTTAAAAAGTAAAAATACATTCCCCGGGGAAAGCCACCGCCACCGCCACCGCCCCCCCCCCCCCCCCCCCCCGCCCCCCGCCCCCCCCCCCCGCCCCCCGCCCCCCGCCCCCGCCCCCCGCCCCCCGCGAAAACTAAGGACTGTCGAGAACCCCCCAAGGACCAAACCCCACAAGGACCAAATCCTCTAACTTCTTCATAGACTTGTGCACAACCCGTGCACCCCAAGGACCAAAATATATATATAATCCTCTTTCGAGCGAAGTTGGCGCTCGCATGGACTGGCAAAATGTTTCGGTACTCCACTGCCGCCCTCCTATGGAGAGAACCCTAGCTGGGCTGCTGTACCTACCGTCTTCAACCCCTTTTAGTTTGTGCGTCCCAAAACTTTCGCAAATCAGCCTTTCGTAGACTCCTCTAGAGGCGCTGATTTCTAACATCTTCTTGGACATGTCAACAGCATCAATCCTTGTGAAGCCTCGCTTTGCTAACTGGAGTTAATATTAAAGAGCGGGAATGGTTCCATATGATAGTTTTCTTTCTTATTTATTTCGAGATTTCATGCAGTATACATTCCTAGTGCCTTTCTTTTAATTTCATACTCGACGTCTATGTTTTAGGCACAGGCTCGTCAGCAATGCGCGCGCGCCAATTTCGTGCCACGAAATACGCAGCTCCATGCCTTTGCTATGGAGCGGCGTATTTCGTGGCACGAATTTGGCGCGTGCGCATTGCTGACGAGCCTGTGCCTTTAAATCTAAAACATGTTCTCTTTCTTCATCATTTCGAGTCAAAGTTGTAAATAAAGCGAATTTTAAGCTAATCTCAACTGATGGCGTATGCTCCCATAAAGGTTCTTATAATAGTAGTTTATTGTCACAATAAACACCTGTTGTCCGACTTTGCCGGTTCCTGCCGCACAGTCAACGATGAGGGCGCTCTTGTCAAGCACCACTTTATCCAGGGCCTCTGCACAAGCCGTCGGGGTGCGGTACGTTCCACCATCCATGTCCTGAGAAGAAACCATCGATATGGATGAAGCAACGACGTATAAAATTGAAGCCACCGTCCACCATTGTACACCACCTAAAACAATGCATTGCCTAGACTGGTCATACTCTCTTCACTGGTCTACGTCATGGTCTACATTAAGTGGCATGCAAGCGGTCGCATGGACCGGGGAGTAGGAGTTTAGACCAAATATTGTTCGTGGGGTACAATGGCGGCCGGCGCGTGGCTTCAATTCTCGTATATCCAACTGCTATTGCATACTTCATCCAGTGTATATACAGGTTGTTTTGACCAGACTATACGTTTGTCAGTAAAACAAACCATGGTAGCATCTTCAAGCAGAGGGTATGGGCTTTCCATTGATACCTTGGTTACTTTCCTAGGGTCCTGCATTAATGAGCACCCCTGTCTTGAAATTGAGGTGCAAAATGGAGGTTGGTTCATGTTGAACAAAAACGATTATTGACACACAAAATGGAACAAAAATGACAATCTAATTCAGTAATTACATTTTATTCATTCACACTTGCCAACACAGGATTTTGATTTGTTTTTATTAACCACGATCCTTCACATGTCCACCTCCTCTCCAAACAATGTTGACATCAGTGTCTGGATCCTCTTGCAAACTGCCCACCCCTCGCTGAATCATGTCACATGTCACGCGCAGATCCTCCATGTTGTGTGGTGGCGTTGTGAAATTTGTGTTCTTTAAAGAAGTCGCAAGGGGTGATTCATGGCAATCACTCGTGGAAGTTATTGAAGGCAGTATCGAACAGCAATAACGGAATGCTGTGAAGGATATGCGCCGCTGATGTCAACTTTGGAGAGAGGAGGTGGACACGTGGAGGGTCGTGGTGAATAAAACAATCAGATGTGTGTGGTTGACTGTGTTGGAAAGCAGTCTGTGCTGCCACCGCCAGCTCTTTGCGGAACATCATTATCATTCGCTGGGATGTCTCGGATTCGCTCTTCTCATTTACAAAGCAGGCTTGTCCCATCGTGCAGACATTCTCATGGACCTTGGTCACAGTGGCAAAAACAACCATCGCTGCATCAACATGTCCATCCTTGCCACGAAACTAGGACCCAAGGTAACGTTGGGTCCATGGCGATTGAATCGGTTGTTTGAGTTGTTTTTTAAACTTTACAAACCACAGGATGCTTGATGGTGTTGGTCAGTTTATTTAACTGTGTGCAGCTCTACCAGGCGAGCCTTTCATGCATACACTAGCTCAGACCACATGTATCCAATGGCCTTTAACCGCAAAGAAAAGGTACTTCGTTCCTTTGACGCGATGCTCAAAGACAGGGAGGTTCTTAATGTCTTTGGAGAGCTTGGCAAGAGCTAGGAGGCAGTCACTGCCCCTGTCAAGAACATCCTAATGTCGTTCATGTCTGACATGTGGGCTACAGCCGCAAGGAGGAGACAAATGCTGACAAAGGACAAAGCACGCTGTCTCGCCATGAAGCCCTAGATGCAAAAGAAAATGAAGAAGAGCAAGAGGGCAGAATGTAAGAAGATGAAGATTTTCGACCCTGCCGCCCTTCCACAATCCTACAAAAGATCAAACGAACTAACGTTGTTGCTCACTTCAATGCCAGCGCGTAACTAGCCTCTATCTTGGAGCGGGACCCATGTAAACATGGCTGGATCCTGGTTTAGGGAAAATACCTCACGAACCAGATAATCGGTACTATGAGGCTGAAAAGGACATATATGAAAACGAGAGCGAGGATGAAGTAGTTGATGAGCAAGATGGAAGTCAAGAGGAGGCCAACGGAGATGAAGATGGCGGCGAAGATAGCGGGGAGGAGGACAGAGATGAAAATGAGGACTGAGCTGTTGTGCCAGCACCGAACTTACTACACTGTTAAAAAAAATATCTGTTCATTTACAGTACATTCATATGTCAATTGGCATTACATAGCGTACTGTTTTTGAACAGTACATTCTACTTTTTTGTTTTCTCTGTTTGCATACAGTAGACTCTGCTGTTATTTGGAATTGTAAATTTACAGAAGATTCTTCTGTTTTTCAACAGACGACTAAGTGTTCGTTTTGTGCATGGTTTTGTTCCTGAACATAGTCTTCTGTCCAGAAACAACTTTTATGTAACTGAACGAAGCATATTATGGGTTATTGACGACTGTTTCTTGTTGTATACGTTTGAGTGTTGATATGCACAGTTTGCCCTTCAATTTTTGTGTTGGAGATGCACCATCACCTCGTGGAAAATAAGTCGGCATTTTCCTCTCAATTTCGTAGCTTTTATTTGCATGCTCAGATGTAGTGGATGGTCAACACAACGTTCAGTATACCGGGGATTTAACTTGGCTCATTAACATACAGGAATACCATGAATTTAGGGGCAATTGCCGTCTGAATCCATTGTATTCCCGTACTGTGAGACAGGCTGCACGCTCCTGTATACCTCCACTGCAGGCAGTATAGCACTGCACTACATTACAAATAACACGCAAATAAAAACCAAAAATGCAAGAGAAATACCGACTTGCCTTTCACGACATGTAGAGCAGTTACTTCACGTTTAAATCAGCACCTCACTGAGGAATTTCCAGTACACATTTCGGCATGAAACGCCTGGCAAAAGCTGGTATTTTCAGACATAAAATTGCACGTCCAACTGCATGCACAGTGCAGTTATTTATGGCTGAATTTTCCCGCGCGCGACAGCGTATTGGTACTCGCTATCGACGCCGCACAGTTGTTGCCGCGTACCAGGGAACATGGGCTGAAAATAATTTTAAGGTCACAGTGCCCCAGATACGTGTTTTAAGGCATTTTCAGTAATAAATTTAACTGTTGGCGAACAGTAACATGTCTGTACTTGAACAAATGAGTATTCAAAGTGTCTTGTTCCTGAACAAAACTGTAATTTAACGGCAAATCGTCTGTAATCAAAAAAATATTTTTAAAATGTACACAGACGGAAGAAAGTTTGTGCAATAACAACAAATTCCAAAAACAGTAAAAGTTACTGTTCGTTTTTGACTTTTTCAACAGTAAAACGACACAATTGTTTACAGTGTAGAACAGACCATCTCTCTGTGTATTGCTATTCTGCCCTTTCCATTAGCATGCATATTAATGATAGGTAGTCCTGAAATGGCTGCAACACTCGGTAATTACACAGCAGGATTTGTATTGAATGAGATCATGGCGCATCACACACCGCATCTGAAAACCAGAATTAGGGCCTACCGACCACGATTAGAACTAGAAGTTGTCCATTCCATTCAGGGTGCATTCTCTGCGCCATATGGCTTGCCAATAGGTATGGATTTTGAAGATTCCAATAAAAATCTGATGATTTCAGGCAAAATTGACCCTTGGTAGCTAAAATTTAAACCAAAACATGCCAATTTTAGTCTCATTGGAAAGCCTATACCAAACAGTGAGGCACAGATCTCAAGTTTAGGAGTCTACGGCAACTGGTTGTCGAGTTATCTTCAATCGTTTTGTACGCATACCCAGATCTTGGGCATTTTGGTGTTAGGGGTAGGGTTAGCCTAAATCGACGTAGCAACCACATTTGTTGCACTATTGAGCTCAATGATCACTCAAATCAAAGCTCATGGCCTCGGGCAGATTTCTATATCCATACAAGAGAGGTCAGTGGTCACAAATACTGCTTTCAGAAGTCATAAGCGTCTTGGGGTCGGACTAAGTTTCATTAATTTTAAACTCGTTTTGAAGAAACTTGATCTCAAAACGCACTAATCCTTGAAGGGTGGGGTCAAATTGATTTTTCTAATGTTTTGTAATCATATTCTGATGATAAATGTAAAAAGACCCCACTGTGGGACAATTTTTGAGGTCACAGTGCCCCAGATACGTGTTTTAAGGCATTTTCAGTAAAAAATTCTTAAAACGGCTAATATTTTGACCTGTAGGCCAAATGCCCCCCATGGGCGACTTAATAATACCCTTTTCATATGTCCCAAGGAGTGCTACAACAGAAAATAAACATTACAGCTGTGCACTTTTTTCCGCCATTAAACGGCCCAACCCCTTAGTCTATAGGAAATTAATCAGGCATCCTTGGAAAGCCCATACTCTCCGCTTGAAGATGTTACCATGCTTTTTACTGGCAAATGTATAGTCTGGTCAAAACAACCTTTCAAATGTGGATTACCTTTTTTTAAACACCCTGTATATCGATGGAAGAAACAAAAATATGTGCGGTCGATCGCCCGCGGGAATTAGCATATATTTAGTTTCTCCACGGTACCGGTACGTGAGCAGGAATGTTATCTGCGTATTTTCATGGCGACCTGGGTGACATTTGACATATGAATAAATTAACATAAATTTGCATAAAGTGTATCATTAAGACCATACACACTACTTCGGTGACCTCGACGAGGATCATTGTGTGCATAGTCTATGGAGAACGTCAGGCGTGGATGGTCATGCAGGCCGTCCTAACGAGGATCGAGGCCGTAACCTCAACGAGGACCAGTACAGTGGGTAGAGTGTGACCCCAACGAGGATCAATGTGATCGTTCTGTATAGGTGACGTCATGCATGAATTGTCAGACTGTATCCGAGTATTGATGAGTGGCTTAGGAGGAAATTATGCAAATTGAATTTTCATAAAAAGCAATCGGATTCTTGTATAACGCAATTGGGTATAGTACGGAAAATAAGTATTGTATTCACGAATAATTTGTTCATTAATTTGTTTTTATTAAGTTTTATACAAGTTTTTTATTTATTTATTATTTTATAATTACACTGTATAATTTGTCATTTGTATCAACCGTCTTATGAACATAGGCCTATTATTCGTGAATACTGTGACGAAGAGGGGTTTTTGTTTGTGCTCCGGAGTTACAAATTGGTGGCAGCGGTAGTTGAAATTTGTTTTTTCTTTTTTTCTTTCTCTATCCAAAAAAAAAATAAAAATAATAAAAATTGATTATTTATAAATGGCAGAGAGACATATTTTGAGCCCTATGGGGCCGATTTCACAAAACTCTTCCTATCTTAGGATCGATCCTAGAAGTTAAGAAGAGTTCGAGCAGTAAGATCGGTCTTTGCTAAGACGTGTCCTAAGATCGATATCACAAAACCCGTCTTTTACAAGACGAGTCGCAACTGCTTATTATACATTTATCAACGGCTGTACCATGTTTGTTAACAGTACCAAATACAACAGTCATCGGGAAAACGGCACGCACATTACAAATCAAAATGGCTGACTTTGTAGCGTCGTCTGCTTGGCGTATGAAAGGGTACTTTGACGTGAACAAATTCAAGTCGATGTACTTGAACCTAGATGTACATGTAGGCCTATCGTTCGACTGTACAAATGGCACACTCGCATTTATGTGCAGAGCATGCAGTATGCTTGACGGAAAAAAAACATTAGGCCTATGTACTTATGTGTATTAAACTAATTTACATAAATGTATCTTTTTTCGGGAGCATCGCGCGCTAGTACTAGCACGCGCGCGCACACCACAAGTAACTTTCAGTAGTGTGCTCAATCAACAGTATAGCTAGGTATACAAATGTACATATTTTGTGGTTTTTATTGTATGGATATATTTTGCCGTAATATAAATCCATGCTTTTTAAGTTTACGCGTGTAAACATCGAGAAACCTAGCTAGCTAGGGCTACAGCAAGTTATGGCTTCACGTGCATGGACATACAAATGCCTCAACCTTTTTCGGTAAGTGCTTTTCTGTGATTTAAATTACGCCTCCTTTTTAAGAGAATTTCGCATATCGCGGCAAAGGAAAATTTTCTGTATGACCGCCTGCTAGCGCTGCCGTATGCCGGGCTAGCTTCACGTTCGGCAAGCAGAAGATAAGTGCCTTCGGTCAGTGCATTTACTCCATGCATTCGTACAGATAAGACGACCCAAACATCGATCTTAAGTTAGGAAGAGTTGGGCCGTGTTGCCATGGGAAATAGGACGAATTGAACACATTCTAAGTTTTGTGAAATCAGTCCTAGGATTAGTTCCAAGATAAGACGAGTTACACTTCCTAGGACGAATCTTAGCGCTTTGTGAAATCGGCCCCTGGCCTTTCAGGAATAGGGATAGAGCAGATAAGAGTGTCTACTCCAAAATCCAGACGTGCGAAAATTAAGCAAGAAATAACTGAACTTGAACATGAAATAAGTTCTATGTATCGAGAACATGTTCTGCGCAGAACTCGGGTGGCTGGCGATCATTACTCCCCCATTCCCTCCTGTGTAGATACTCAAATTTCACTTAACTCAGAAAGCAAAGATCGATTAACTAAGGTGGTTTACGTTGACACAAAACGAGTTCCTGGCAATTATGATGGTAGTGGTAATTTTCAGGATTGGGTTGTACATTTTAAACTTTGTGCTGAAATAAATAACTGGAAACGTAATGATGAAAGGGTAACGCAACTAGCTGTATGCTTGAGAGGGGAAGCACTTAAATTGTATCGTAACATTCCTGATATGTATAAACATAATTATGATTTTGTTGTTGACGAATTGAGTGCTCGCTTTGGCCCGATACATAGTGTCGATGCGTATCGCACACAGCTAAAGCAACGCGAACGCAAGCAAGGCGAAAAATTTGTCGCGTTAGCGCAGGACATCCGCACGCTAATCAGCAAAGCATATCCGCAAATGGACACAATGAATGCAGAACACGTAGCGGTAAGCTATTTTGTAGACGCTGTACGACCACCTGCTATAAGGGCTGAAGTGCGCCGCTCTGACCCTAAAGCCCAATTCATACTCGCTCGGCGACCTACGTGCGGAACGGAAATTTTGTCCGCCGAGTAGGGTCAAACGAGTTCAACAGTGCGCGGTCAGTATTAACTCTGCAGCGACTACACTCGGCGAAAGTGCGGCGAGTATGCGGCGAGTGAGTTCGGCGGAAAAGTATGAATCTAGCTTAAATCTCTTAAGGACGCATTGCGCATTTCACAACGGGAGGAGGACATTTTGCAAGCTGAAACGGCTGCTATGGCCATGCCAGCTACGCAACAGCAGCAGCGACTAGCTAGTGTGCAAGAGAATAAAGGGCCTAAAGAGAGCACTTCAATTGATGAACGAATTTATGTATTGGAACGTAAACTTGACGAAAACATAAAGCTTGTTCAAAATTTGTTGCAAACGTACAACCGTAAAAGCAAAGAATGTTATAACTGTGGAAAAGTTGGCCACATACGTAGATTTTGCAAACTGCCGGCACAACAAAATGCAGTTAGAGCTTTTGGTTACGACACTTCTGATCAGAGTAATACAATGCATATGCAGAGAGGTGACCAAACGAGGCAGACACCTTTAAACTAGATAAGGTTGCTCGTGGAGTCGACGCGCAACCATTAGACACAAAGACTCATATTGGTAGGAGTTTGCTTGTGTTTGCAAACATCTACGGGGTGGCCGTCAAAATGTTAATTGACACAGGATCATCCTATACAGTTGTTCATCCTTCCATTTTTGAACAATTTCCAGAAAGTGTACAACGCAATCTCGGTCCATGCGATTTGCCAATCGTTGCAGCCGATGGCACTTTAATTCACGTGTACGGGCAGGTTACGATTAAATTGGAATTAGCCAATGTGGAATTCCAACAATCGGTTATTGTAGCCAACAAAAGTCCAGCAGGAATTCTTGGAATGGATTTTCTAAGCTACCTTACTGTAAATGGGAGTAGAATACGTATGTTCAAAGAAACGTCGTCCCGTTGTTGTCGAGTGACTCTAGACCACACTGTAACCATTCAACCTGGTCAGGAGGTTATTGTTTGCGGTAAAACTCCTATAAAAGGCACAACTCATGTAGGCATGATTGAACCAACCTCTAAGGTAGTACGGGACAAAGGTGTGTGTGTTGCACGTACTTTGGTCTACAGAGACAACAATGATGTAATGCCCTTTGTAATGCCCCAGCCACTTTCGAGCGTTTAATGGAACGCGTCCTAGCTGGTCTTCATTGGAAAGTACATGTATGTTTGATTTATCTTGACGATATCATCATCTTTGCTAAATCTTTCGATGAATATATCGAAAGATTAGATGCTGACTTGAGTACACTAACACAGTCTGGTTTGAAACTAAAACCCAAGAAATGTACTTTCATGCAAACTGAAGTCCTATTTTTGGGCCATGTTGTTTCCAGACAAGGCATATCTACTGACCCTGACAAAATCCAACGTGTCCAAGATTGGCCTATTCCGACGAACCTGAAACAAGTCAAAAGTTTCTTGGGGCTGTGTTCCTATTTCGTTGAGAATTTGGCACAAATAGCAGCCCTTTGCA
The DNA here is from genome assembly GCA_037783545.1 of Henricia sp. BOLD:AAB3569. Taxonomy (NCBI): domain Eukaryota; kingdom Metazoa; phylum Echinodermata; class Asteroidea; order Spinulosida; family Echinasteridae; genus Henricia; species Henricia sp. BOLD:AAB3569. Next base: position 2,784,636 of record JBBELK010000340.1, on the reverse strand, counting down.
TAAATTGACGCAAAAGAATGTTGACTTTGTTTGAAGCGAAGAATGCCACGATGCATTTTGTCGGTTAAGACATGCCTTGGTATCCGCCCCAATACTTAGTTATCCAGACTTCACTTGCCCGTTCATTTTAGACACCGATGCCAGCTCTGATGGCATTGGAGCTGTTCTTTCACAAAATGTAGATGGCAAAGACGTAACACGTGATAAGTTATGCTAGTCGTAAGTTAACTAAGGCTGAACGAAGGTATAGTGTTACCAGACAGGAATTATTAGCATTGGTGAATTACGTTAAGCATTTTCGACACTACCTTTATGGTAAGAAGTTTGTGATAAGAACAGACCATGCTTCACTGAAATGGCTTTTAAATTCAAAACAAACAGAAGGTCAAGTAGCATGATGGTTAGAAGTACTTAGTACTTTTGAATTTGATGTTCACCATCGATCGGGTATTTAAAGCATCAGAATGCTGATGCTCTGTCAAGACGGCCTGATGAAGAAAGCCACAATTTTGATCAAATTAACGGTTATTGTTTTGGAGTTTTCTTAGCCACAGGATGGGACCACAATGCTATCCGTCAAGCTCAGAGTGAAGATCCGGTGTTAACGCCTGTACTACAGTGGCTTTCTGATCAACAGCGCCCTCTTGGCAGAGAGGTAATTGTCGAGAGAGACAAAATCTCTCTGGTTTCAATGGGATCAACTTGTATTGAAAAATGGTCTTTTGTACCGTGTAAGCCGTTGCAAAAAACAATCGGTTACCTATCAATTAATTGTACCATCAAAGCTATACAAGAAGAAGTTCTGAAACAAAGTCACGATAATCGTACTATAGTGGACATCTTGGTCAAAAACGTACTTTTAAGAGAGTCCAGAAAATATACTACTGGGTTGGCTACCGACATAAAGTCGATATGTGGGTGAATAGCTGTATCGCGTGTCAAGCACGAAAAGCCCCTAAACAGAAGTTTAGGGCGGCTTTGCAGTTAGCTCCCACAGGCGCTCCCTTTGAGCGGATTGCACTGGATATAATGGGCCCGTTGCCTACCACACGTAATGGTAATGTGTACATTTTAGTAGTAATGGATTATTTTACTAAATGGGCCGAGGCCTATCCATTACCTGACCAACATGCTTACACCGTAGCCAAAGTTTTGGTTACGGAATTCCGTTGCAGATTCATAGTGACCAAGGGTCAAATTTTGAGTCAAGATTATTTGGTACACTATGTGACATGTTAGATATTGATAAAACGCGCACTACTGCGTATCACCCTCAATCCGATGGCTTAGTAGAACGTATGAATCGTACGGTACAAACAATGCTTAGTATGTATTGTAATGAAGAACAAACTGACTGGGATGAACATTTGCCTTTTGTTTTAATGGCATACCGGGCTTCTGAACAAGAAACCACGTGTGCTAGCCCTAATAGTTTGGTATTTGGAAGAGAAGTACATTTGCCTGTAGATATTTTAGCAGGTCCAGTACCAGACGCTCCGGTGTACCAACCCCAGTTTTACGCGATGGACGTTCGGAACAAGCTGGAGGGAGCTTTTGATGTTGCTAGGCAACACGCGGACGGGGAGCAGAAACGTCACAAGAAGCTGTACGACGCACGTATGCATGGGCATCTGTATGATGTCGGTGATCGCGTTTGGTTGTATTGTCCCGCGAAATCCATTGGACTGTCCTCTAAACTTATATAAAGGACAATGGAAAGGACCATGTGACGTACTAGACAAATTCTCAGACGCGAACTACCGCATCAAAGTGCCGAATGCTAGACATCAGCGCCAAGTTGTGCATTTTGACAGATTAAAGCCGTGTATATACTTCGCGATGGGGAGGAACCTGCGACGGGAAGCGAATACTGCGATGCTGTCGGAGAACCCGGGACTACCGACGAATCGTTCGCTACCTGGAACGACTCTGACGATACTGGCCATATTGTCGGGGATGGCGACTCGGCAGGAAGCTCGACTCGCGAAGATAACACCTTCTGTGTTTGCACACACGCTGGACGCGTAATCAGACCTCCACATTGGATGAGAGATTTTGTAACTTAAACACTTTCAAATATAAACAAATGTACTCATTTTTAGAACAAAAATCGATCTTTGCAAGTTATTTTGTTTTCAGGGAATGGTTTTATTTATTTTTTGCATTTTATACCCCTGACCCCAGGTATAAATTTATTAATTTGAATTTTTGAAATAACCAAACAAATGTTTTAATGACAAGATGTCCTTTTATTTTTGTTTTTAATGCAAATTATGTTTAATTAAAAGAAAGGTTAAGACAAATTAAGACAAAATGTAATTTAAAGACGCGGGACGCGTCTTTACAGAGCAATACAAAACTTATTTTCCGTACGATACCTAATTGCGTTATACAAGAATCCGATTGCATTTTATAAAAATTAAATTATGCTACAAAGCGACCTATATTTTCTTTGCATAATTTCCTCCATCAATAGTCGGATATCTGACAACCCATGCATGACGTCACCTATACAGAACGATCGCATTGATCCTCGTTGGGGTCACACTCTACCCACTGTACTGATCCTCGTTGAGGTCACGGCCCCGATCCTTGTTGAGGTCACGGCCCCGATCCTCGTTGAAGGGGGCTCATGAATATTTTGTATGACCTCAAATTATTTTATATTAGAGAAAATAGACTACTAAAGTGTAAACGTCACCCATTGTGTGTTGCCAAGGTTTCTGGGTCTTTCTACACTAAAACCCGTGAGCCAGTTTCCCTGCGCTTTAGCAAAAATTTGGACGTTTCAGATTACAAGCGAATGTTTAGACCCAATTACCATGGCAACTGACGTCACACTTTAGTAGTCTATTGCGAGCTGAACAAGTGTGGTCTTGTGTAGAATATGACTATCGCCGCGATGTGGGTATTTTTTCTTTCAACTACAAACATTTTAGACACTGTAGCTCCTAAAAGTGGCCCTATTTTGCCCAGTAGCGTATGTGCCTTTGTTCCAAAATGGACGCTGGTCTGTTTAGCAATTTTCACTGTCGCAGGGATAGTTTTGTTTCAAGTGGAAATTAGGGAATAAAAGTGACGGATTACCCTCATAAAATTGAACGCGAACGTTGCCAACGTTCGCCACTGGTTACAGTGCTTTTGTGCACGATCGTCTATAAAAAGCCGGGTACCAGTTGTTGGCGAACGATAAAAACGTTTGCAATGTTCGCGTGTTTGGAACGCATATAGCCCTGGTGTGCCCATCCACACATGACGTTCTCCATAGACTATGCACACAATGATCCTCGTTGAGGTCACCGGTCAGATCCTTGATGAGGATCGTGATCCTCCTGAAAAACGGGTTCAAATATACGCATACTACACTACTTCTGGGGAAAACAAACTGGTTTAAATACGCATACATGCCATACTACACTACTGATGGTAAACTGGTTTTAGCTTCCAACCAAAAATACGTCCAGGCATGCCAATATACAATAAAGTATGCAACCAAAATGTATGACATCGCAAATATTTGCAAAGATATTTGCGAAAACAAATATGTGACATCGCAAGTATATCCATAGTTTGCGAAAACATTGCAACATCACAAATATTTGCACAGATATTTACGCCACTGTATATATTTGTTCATGCAGTCCTCTTCTGTAAGTAGGTACGGCACCCCTTGGACGAGACACTTGGATAAGTACGCGTGTCGATCAAGGCGGGACTGGCGCGTGCTTTATCAAGTTTGTTTGAACACTGGTAGTACAAGGTCCCTGCTGTGACTTTGTAAATTACGTTTTTATAACCGCAATCTTGACTTATTAGTCTTGAAAACAAAGAAAAACAAAGACTTGAGACTTAAACTTTTCCTTGTAGCATTACTTTGTATTAACAGTGCTCTTGTTATTATCAATGTTACTTCGAATATATAGAGCAAAAATAACTGCTTTAGTAAACATCATATTTTGAACCAAACAGTCCTATATTACCTGATCGTAATGTTCTGACCACTTGTCGTAAAACTCGCCAATCGCTTCGGTGCTAGAAGGCTTCGTCGCCAAATTGCGAATAATATTCACATTGGCGCCCACGTCAGACTTAATTGGTTCAGCCATATTATCTCGTATAATTGTTTAACATTTGCGGACGGGTTTCTCTTGCTGGAAATTGGTCCAACACACGGTATTCTGTAGGCACGTTCGGCCGGTTGGAAGGACGCCGGGGCTATAGCCGTGATCTGGTGCCAAGGCCACGATGCTTTCTGTCATTTTAAGTTTGCACACAAAACCATTGCAGCTGCGATGGTTTTATGTGTAAAACGATGGTATCCAATGAGAGACGAGAGCAATTAGCCTATGTCATATCACTCAAGCGTGACCAGTGCGCTTGCGCATTGAGGACCGAGAGCGGACAAATGTCAATATGGCGAATGGAACAAAGGGTTTAGCGTTTGTGTTCGGCCGCCATGTTGACAATTGTCCGCTTTAGTCGGTCACGCTTGAGTGTGTGACAGAGGCTAATGCATTTGCATATCTGGGTCAGCCCGGTACAGTGGCAGGGTGAGCCAAGGGTGCCCGACCGCAAACCACAAAGGTCACTGAATGCTGCCTGCTGCATGCAGCAGCTTATAATATGAACCACATGTTAAGCCCGCCGCACACCTTTGCGATTTACCGGCACACCGGACCATCGGACCACTTACCGGAAAGGTGTGCGCTGAAACAATTCGGGCCGGTCTGATCGTACGCTATAGACCGGAGCAAATCAAACTTGTTTGATTTTTCCGGATCCGATGATCCGGTGTCCGATGGGCCGGTAAATCGCAAAGGTGTGCGGCGGGCTTTAGGGTCACTCTTTGGCGCGTTTAGTTTGGCGGGATTTTCCACTACACTGTACATGTACAGTATATACTTGAAGTACTCGTACTGTACTTACTAAGTACGGTCAACGCGATCACTTATATGAATGGCGTACGACGATCAAAACAGTTACATGGCCTACTTGTTTAGCTAGTGTTCGCTAGTTGTATGTGCATCACGTTCACAGTTCATTAATGAAATAGGAAATGCATTCGGTGAATAATGCAACCCGAATTTTGGACTGAAAACTTTGATACTAGAGTTACAAATAATAGATTATTTATAGATGCTCAAGGTGCATTAACTTTTCTTGGACAAAACAACAGACGAAATAATAAAGGTTGGAGACCGTTTGACGCCTTTTTTACGAAGCAAGGTTTTAATGTCAACGAGCATTTCCTAAAGGCAAAAAATTGTCAAAGGCAGCATTTATCTGTAGAGTCATTTCTTGCTTTGTTATTTGCCGGTCGTTGTCTCCAGGGCAGTAACGGGTTCCTCAGTATACCACGGCGTGGCCCGCCTATGTCAAAAGTTGAAGAACATGAGCGCCATTGGATGAAAACGGATCCAAACTTGAAATTTTACAAGGAATTCATTTTTCGTGGTCTCGCTTTCCGGAAAAACCGGGAAATGTGTCTAATTTGCAAAAAATCGAAAAATCCAGGCAATCCATTGGTCTTTCAGCTATAAGACCATGTTGCACATCAGCTATAGGGTTTCAAGGGTCGGAGGTTCTATTTTTCACCTCATTTCAGTGATTAGATATTGCGAATGAGCGAATATATGGATACATCGAGTTGCACATCGAGTCGTACATCGAGATGCTTTGTCCCAAGTGGCAATGATCATTGTAAATTTGACTTTAAATGTTGCCATAGGAATCGGGTCGCCAGGGTCTACCTGGCAAGCTTCTCGGGAAACATCTTAACAATTGAATACACTTACTAGCAGGTGGGTGATCACCTGGGCATGGGAACTTGTTAAATCGACGAAACTCACGTGAGATCGCGTTTAACAGCTTTCTCCCAAAACTGGCAGTTTCATTGTTTGAAGTTGTGGGAATCGGGGTCATCCAGATGATGGGTGAAATCCAGACAGAAAATGATAATAACCGCCGGGTGTGAAAACTAATGTCTCAATTGTGTTTCTTCTCACGCAGAATTATATTTAAGTATGGCGAGAAAAAGTGACATTTTAATATTCAAAGTAAAGTTGTTGTTTTGAAGAAACAACTACGGAGCTATGGAAGTGCCATCCAACTTGTTGAAATCCTAAACTAATTTATTCCAGGATGACAACATATTCGGTGCAAAATGCCGTCATCCTACATCCTACATTATCGTTCTCCTAAGATAATTATTACAGAATGACGACACTGTGCTCTGAATATGTCGTCATTCTGCGATAAATTATCTTAGGATCTTAACAAGTCGGGTGGCATTTCCAGAGCTCTGTAGTTATTGCTATCGGAGTACACGAATTTGTCCGCGAAAATGTAATTCTTCGTGCGCGTTACGCGTACTCCAAGCGTGTTGTACGCGTACGCCCATGACCGGGTACTTGTAGTGCACATTTTGCTTTCGGGCGCGTGCAATTTCTGTGTGCGTGTGCGTGTTCCATAAGCGATGAATAGGGCGCGGGCGCGTTCCAGCCTAAAAGGTGTTTAAGACTGGCTGGTCGTTATCGTTCGTTTAAGACTGGTCACGTGACGTGCTGTCAGCCAACAGGGATGCGTAAACTGTCCAAGATATTTATAAATTGTATTTAAAGATATCTCTATAATTGAAAGCCTCAGCAATTTTAAAGATATCTTGAAATAATTAAAAACCAAATACTTTCATTTCAATAAATGTCACTTTTTCTTGCCATTATTCTGCGTGGGAAGAAACAATGACATTTTTTTGTTGACACGAGGTAGTCATAATTTTCTGAGAAATCGCCCATCGTCTCGATATGACCCGGATTCCCAAAACTTTAATGAAACTACCACTTTTTGGAGAAAGCCATTAAACGCGATCTCACGTGAGTTTCGTCAATTTGACAAATTCCCACGGCCAGGTGATCACCCACCTGCCTGAGCACATTTAATGGTTACTTTTGTTACAGAATGATGTTTACCGAGAAGCAGGTAGACCCTGGCGAGCTGATTCCTATGGTCGCATTAAACATGATCACTTGTCACTTGGGACAAAGGATCCAACAGCACCTGCGGTAATATCGCGAGTAAATAAGATATTTAGACTTGATGTATCCATAATACCCGCTCATTAGCATCGTATAATCACTGAAATGAGGTGAAAAATAGAACCTCCGACCCTTGGAACCCTATAGCTAATGTGTAATATGACTTGTGTGCTGGTGGCTTCGCCACAGGGTGATGTGAAGTGTCTAGTGCAGTAGTGTTGTTGTAGAGAGTATTGCACACCCCGCTTTCTACCCTCAGCTGCTGCCGCTGGCTAGCCCCGTTTGGGGTGAAAAGGGAGCCGAGCGCGTAAGTCTCCCCTGCCAGTACATAGCCTCTCCACCATCAAGACTCCTGCATTGCCTCCTCGTGGCAACACACGGTAACTGAGGACCTTGCGGCCTCAGGCTGAATCTGTAGGGGATCTCGGAGCAGCAGTGGGCCCCAGAGACATGGTGTGCAGGCCCACCGGCGTGTGGACACGTCCTGGTGCCATGTCAACCACCGCCCCAGCTATGGGTCAAATAGCTCCACTGCCTTGTGGAAGTCTTGGGAAAGACAAAGGCTAATGGAGTAAACCCCTACACAAAAACCTGGAGTGGAGCCCCTAAGGCGACTTGATGATGAACTCCATCGTCCTTTCGGCAGCTCCTGCAGTTCAGTCGTGGTCAAGACGTTACGCTCTGCGTCCCTCTTGGCTACTGCGGCTGGACCGAGAGGGGGGTCGTGGTGCTTGGGCAACCCACTGCCTCCATATAACCTTTTGCCCAGGATTCAGTGACTCCATTCTCTTCTTTCTGCTTTCCCAAGCCCTGGGGCGATGGGCGAGTGGCGACGGTGGCAGGTGTAAGATGATGCTGGGAGCCGCTAGCCACGGACCTGCACTCAGGCGGTCAGGGCAGGATGATCGCTCTACTACTCACTGAGGCAAGGGTAGTGCTCGGCAGCCACCTTGGCGACGGAGCAGCCCTCTTCAGGGACAGCACTGCTCCCCCCTAGGGGGAAGGGTCTAGAAAAGGTGACCTAAAAAAAGCTTGTCTCACCTCATCCTGTCAGCATACCGCAGCTGACTGGACATCTACAATTGCGGTCGAAATCGAAACGAAAAAATTTCAAAGGATAGAAAATCCACCCGCAAACAGAGCACCTTATGTGTTGGAGCCTGGAACATCAGGACTCTTATGGACAATAGGAAGAGCGACAGACCAGAACGTCGAACAGCACTCGTGGCTCAGGAACTTCGGCGATACAACATCGACATCGCTGCGCTCAGTGAAACACGCCGGGCAGCCACAGGGGAGATAACAGAGGTTGGTGCTGGCTACACTTTTTTCTGGTCAGGAAAGTCTGTGGACGAGCGCAAAGAGGCAGGAGTTGGCTTCGCTGTGTCTACCTCGCTTGTCAGGAACCTCGAGTCCCTTCCGAAAGGAATCAGCGATCGCCTGATGGTGATGAGACTGCCCCTGAAAGGAAAGACCCATCTGACGCTCATCAGTGCCTATGCCCCCACCATGACGTACACCCAAGAGGAGAAAGAGTTGTTCTACCAGAACCTCTCAAGCTTGCTACGCACAGTTCCAAAGGATGACAAGCTTCTGCTACTTGGGGATTTCAACGCTCGTGTGGGCAGGGACTCCCAGTCTTGGCCAGATGTCATTGGAACACACGGAGTCGGACAGGAGAACTCGAACGGTCAGCTGCTTCTTACATTTTGCACCGAACATGGTCTGAACATCACCAACACTCTATTCCAGCTACCGGACATCCATAAGGCGACCTGGATGCACCCGCGGTCTAAGCACTGGCACCTGATCGACTATGTGATCACCAGACGCCGCGACATTCAGGATGTACGCATTACAAGGGCAATGAGGGGAGCAGACTGTTGGACTGACCACCTTCTGTTGAGAACCAGGCTGTCTTTCTCCATCGACAGCAGCCACAGACGTCAGAAAGCTGACATCAAGAGAAAGCTAGACGTTCAGAGACTAGCTGATCCTGCTACGAAGGAAAACCTTGTGATCAACCTTGCAGACCAGCTTGAGAGCTTGCCAACTGAGGCTGATCCAGAGAAAGCATGGGCCAGCTTCCGCAACGCAGTGTATGACTCGGCAAAAATCTCACTTGGACACCCAAAGAGGAAACATCAGGACTGGTTTGACAGTAACAACATAGAGATCACCAGCCTACTCAAGCAGAAACAGGATGCCTTTACAAGCTGGCTGAACGACAAGGACTCGGCAGCCAAACACGACCGTCTCAAGCACCTCAGAAGCAAAGTCCAGACCGAGCTGCGCCAGATGAAAGACAAGTGGTGGGAGGCAAAAGCTGCAGCGCTGCAACAGTATGCAGACGAGAACAACTCCAAGAAGTTCTTTGCTGGCTTGAAGGATGTGTACGGCCCTTCTTCCAATGCCATGGCACCTGTTCGGAATGCTGACGGCACACTGCTGACGGAGAAGACTGACATTGTACAGCGTTGGAGTGACCATTTCAGCCAACTGCTAAACAGACCCTCCCAGATCGATCAGCAAGCAATTCAAGACATGCCCCAGCATCCGGAACTGACATCTCTTGACGACCCCCCTACACTGGAAGAGACCCAGAAAGCTATTAAGCAGGTCCAGGCGGGGAAGGCTCCGGGCCCTGATGGGATTCCTCCTGAGATTTTCAAGGAAGGAGGTGATGCTGTGGTCGTCAAATTCCTGGAGCTGATGCAGCGGTTTTGGGAGGAAGGTTCAGTGCCACAGGACTTCAAGGATGCCAACATCGTTCACCTCTACAAGAACAAAGGGGACAGAGCGTCGTGTGACAACCATAGAGGCATCTCGCTGTTGAGCATAGCAGGGAAGATCATGGCAAGAGTAATCCTCAATCGCATCATATACCACTTGCTGGACGATGTCGTCTCAGAGAGCCAGTGCGGCTTCAGGAGCAACAGAGGGACGGTCGACATGATCTTTGCTGTTCGGCAACTACAGGAGAAGTGTCGTGAGCAGAACCAGAACCTCTACATCCTCTTTGTCGATTTGACGAAGGCTTTCGACACCGTCAGTCGCGAGGGGTTGTGGGCCATCTTGTCCAAACTTGGTTGTCCGCCAAAGTTTGTCAAGATCATTAGGTCATTCCACGACGGTATGATGGCACGCATAGTGGAGAACGGCTCTGTGTCCGACCCTTTCCCAGTTTCTAACGGTGTGAAACAAGGCTGCGTCCTGGCACCCACCCTCTTCAGCATCATGTTTGCCACTATGCTGTTTGCTGCACTCTCCCAGACCAACGCTGGAATCACTGTCCGCTACAGATGTGATGGCCGTTTCTTTAATCTGCGGCGCCTGAAGGCCAAAACTAAAGTCCTCGAGGCTTTGGTGAGAGACTTTCTGTTTGCGGACGACTGTGCCCTTGCAGCATTGAACGAACCAGACTTGCAAGAACTTGCCAGTTGCCTGTCCACAGCAGCGAAAGCCTTCGGCCTGACCATCAGCCTGCGAAAATCTGAAGTGATGCTCCAGCCTGCACCAGGTGTCTCTCTACCTGAGCCTACCATTGAAATTGAGGGCACGACACTGAACACGCGACTTCCTAAGATGGTCTTCTTCTCCGAGCTGGCTGCGGGCGCAAGAAATGTCGGACGACCTCTCAAGCGTTTTAAAGACTGCCTGAAAACTTCGCTTGGGGCCTGCGGCATACCCGTCAACGGCTGGGAAGCGCTCGCTGCTGACCGCAGTGCTTGGCGACTGGCGGTCCACAAGGGTGTCAAAGCCTTTGAAGAGAAACGCCTGCAAGACCTGGACCAGAAGCGCCAAGCCCGCAAGGAGAGAAGACCTGACCCAACTGCTGCTGTAGCCTGCCCAGAGTGTGGTCGCATTTGTGCATCAGACTTTGGGCTGCGCTCTCATATGCGGCGTCACCGACGTCTTCGTCGACTCGACGGACTTCCATGAATATGACTTAATACGTGAGAAATAAATGGATTTATGCAAATTTATCCAAATTATGCAAATTAGACAACTTTCCCGGTTTTTCCGGAAAGCAAGACCACCAAAAATGAATTCCTGGTAAAATTTCAAGTTTGGATCCGTTTTCATCCAATGGCGCTCATGTTCTTCAACTTTTGACATAGGCGGGCCACGCCGTGAGTATATAGAGAAGAAAGGGACAGGGCAAACACCCGTATTCAGGACCTCCGAGCAAGATGCTCCCAAACCCTGACCAATGTCCAGCAGCATGTTGAAGCAAATGGGCCTGCCCATAGGGGACATGTGTATCATGACGGGGATAATTTATATTTAAATGAAAGACATCTCAACGAAGAACGTAACATTGAAGCAAATAGGCCTGCCAGGGTAGAAAATGTGTGTCATGAAGATGACGAGGAACATTTAGTTTTAAATGAAAGACTTCTCAACGAAGAACGTAATGAAATTGTTGTAAAGTCAAGGCAGATTGTTTCAACTGTAAATCTGAAGGTCAAAGAAGATGATCGGAGGAAAGGCGATGGGGGCAGTCCTGTTTCACGAACACTTCGACAAAGAGTTCATTTACAAGAATCAGAATTGGCAAGAATTTCAAATACAGTTCACAGTGGAGGTAAGCTAGACTTCTGCCTTGCTCTAGCTCTGAGTGTGTCATCCAGATCCAGTAGTATACATCGAAGACCCGTCGACTGTGACGGCGATTGGGACGGGCGGCTGTCAGTTAATGACGTTACAGACGTTCTAAACATTATAGAAATTAGACAGCGAGGCAAAAAGACGAATCTATACGACACTCTAGTAAGGTGCCACAGCGCGGAACTCTTTTACCTCACCGCAGAAGAAGTACTAGAATTGTGTGACACTAAAAACACAGAAGATATCATAAAATATCTAAGAAAGCGGCTGCCTGGATTTTTGGCCGGCCCCAGAGAGAGAAACAAAAAGACTAAAGACCCTAATGAATCGTGGCATGAACGTTCTTCAGCCAAAGATGACTGCAACCGGCATGTCAGTTAATCCGATGAAATTACGCCAGTGTCTCTTGTATCTGTACCACTGGGTTGGAAATGAGGAATGGTGGCGGTTGTTTGGTGATGCCAGCAAATTGGGAAGAGAGCAAACAACCCTCATCGGGATCACTTTGGTCAACAACTGCCAAGCGCTGCAAGGCGTTAAATGGCATAGTCCAAAAGAAGTGTGGATGACGAATCTCTTCTTCCTTAAGGATTCTAGGGCTAATATCGAGGCCAATCTTGGCCCTGCAGGTGGAGAACTTGGAGATTTCCTCGGCGAAATGAAGCAGTTAGGCAATCATGTTTATCTCGGCGCGGATTCCATGTTCTGCGATGCAATTTTTGGGGGCAAACTTGGCCCGACAACAACTTCAGGCTGGAATATGTTTATGCATATGTCCAAGTCTGAAAAGGGAAACGTTGATCCAATGACTGGTAGAAGGTCAACTCTGATGTTGTCTATAAATCGGTCCAACAAAGAGAAGTTGCTACCCATCGACGAGGACCACGTCGGGGTTGATCCTAATCATGCTATATCAAGGATTGTAGAAAAACTCATCAAGTTGGTTGTTAATTTGATAGACGACATAGCATCCAACCTTCCAGCAAGACTAGGCAAGCAGCTGCGAACGGAATCTTTGCGCCATTTGATAGCCGATATAGCTGATCGCGATGTCCATAGAGGTAAAGAGGGAGTATTCACCTTACGCTTTGACGATCATGACAAGTTGAAAGATTTTACCCTGAATACCACAAGTGCTGAGGTGATTCTTGCCCCGCCCTGTGAGTTTGGACCAGGCACAAACTACCCAGACATCCTTGACAATGTTATCCCAGATACAAAGTACCCACGGCCCCTTCCAGACGATTTCTCAAACCACCTGGACATCACAGATGAGGAATTTACCCACAAAGAAATCATCAAGATGACCCATCGTCACATATGGGAAATGTATAAGATTCTCACAATGGATTCGGTTAGATTAAAGGAAGGGGCTGAAGTTGGTAGTACGCGTGAGAATGACTACGACTTTGGCCTGACACTGGATGAAATTCGCGCCTACCGTGACCATGCTGACAAATTTCATCGGCTGTTTTGTTTCCTGTACGATGCTAATAATCTAACCCCGTACATGATGAAGCTTATCGATGTGGTCCCTATTCTTCTAGACAAATTTCCGTTCCACTCAGCCATGAGGTTGGCAACAGAGGCCGGCGAGCACCGTCATTATCTGAATATGACATACTATTATCAGCATACTCTAAGGGGAGGCGGAGTTAACAGACCCACTGTCTTAAAGTCATTGTTTCAGTGGCAGTGGAGATGCTTATGTCATCGGATCCGTGACGGTCCGAGCGAGGTTTCGGATGCCTTTCACGAGTTTGTGAAAAGTCAGTTAGAAGAAGAGAATGATTATGATTCTGGATCAGGAGATGGTGTTGATGATGAATCCCAACATGACGTTGATGAAAATACTTTGGGTGGCCCTGATGATGAGTCTGTTGAAGATCAACAAAGTGATGAAGACCTTTTAGGCACTCGATCAGGAGATGATGTTGATGATGAATCCCAACATGACGTTGATGGAAATACTTTGGATGGCCCTGATGATGAGTCTGTTGAAGATCAACAAAGTGATGCATGAAGACCTTTTAGGCACTCGGCACCCACCCGTATTTGACTACCAAGTTGTCGTAGTCTGTGGAAGGTTGAGAACGTCTCGAGGTGCAATTTCCGCTCATGTTGAAAGTCTTGGGGGTAGAGTTTGGTCTGGTCAGCTACCAGATGAAAGAATTCCTTTAAAGGGAATCGTAATTTCTTCGCAAGCAGAATGCGACAGAGAACCACACTATGTTGTCCAAAATATTGCTGAAGGGTTTCGTAGGGGTTGGGCGATAGTGTCTGAGAGCTATATTGAAGAAAGTGCCAAGCAGGGATTTGACGTAGGCGTCGAAAAGTATCTCCTAGATACAAGCAAATTAAGAGATGCTCCACCAAAAGTTATTCACATGCTTAGAGTTCTTCCTCCCCCTGGTGACATTGCGCCACAGCAACACAAACGGTGAGTTCTTGGAAATCACGTTCAAAGCAGATTGATTTCTCAACCCAAAGGCCCTTCGGTTAAGAAATCAATCTCTTTTAAAATCCTTCATTAGCAAATCGTAAAAAAAATTTTTTTTTATGCTTATACACAATGCTTACAATATATCTCCTTATGAATACAATACCTTCCTGTTGAATACTGAATGATTTCGAAAATGCACTTGTTTCGAAAACGCACCTGTTTGTTTCATGCTTTGTACATACACGCCTTTTATTTAACTGCCTACTCATTCAGGGTATCTGGGCTGACACATCTGAAACGCCATATCAAAAAGCAGAGAGCGGATTCGACGTTAAGATCACGAAAACCTCTGAGGGAAATAAATGGGCCCCGCGGTGTGAAACACTTTCCCACGGGATTCAGTGTGTACAAGAAGTACAAGTTTGGGCAGGTGATTATATTTTAATTTTGAAGGCAACCCCTACCTGCAAATCAATTAAGCCCATTAAGGGTAATTTTTTCTACTGCGATCATAATGTCTTTATTTCTTTTAAACACAGGCGATGCTGCTGCCCAGAAATAACTTTGCGGCTGCCAACCAAATGGTCTGTGAGGATTGGCGCACGCTGACTCAAGATGAAAAAGAGATATACAACAGACGGGCGGACAAAAGAAACACGGGGTATGAATTTCCCATTCAAAATACATGCGACCCCACCCCTAAAAAATAGGTTGGGGAGTTTTCCATTAGAAAAACATACGACCCTCCTTTTTTGAAAAGGGGAGTCGAGCGGTTCCCCATTAGAAATACACGCGACGCCCCTTTTTTTAAAAAGGGGAGTCCAGCAGTTTCCCATTAGAAATACACGCGACTCCCCTTTTTTAAAAAGGGGAGTCCAGCAGTTTCCCGTTAGAAATACACGCGACTCCCCTTTTTTTAAAAAGGGGAGTCCAGCAGTTTCCCATTAGAAATACACGCGACTCCCCTTTTTTAAAAAGGGGAGACTCCCCTTTAAAAAGGGGAGTCCGAGTCCAGCAGTTTCTCGTTAAAAATACACGCGACTCCCCTTTTTTAAAAAAGGGAGTCCAGCAGTTTTCCGTTAGAAATACACGCGACTCCCCTTTTTTTAAAAGGGGAGTCAGCAGTTTCCCATTAGAAATACACGCGACTCCCCTTTTTTAAAAAGGGGAGTCAGCAGTTTCCCATTAGAAATACACGCGACTCCCCTTTTTTTAAAAAGGGGAGTCCAGCAGTTTCCCGTTAGAAATACACGCGACTCCATTTTTAAAAAAAAGGGGAGTCCAGCAGTTTCCCATTCGAAATACACGCGACTCCCCTTTTTAAAAAAAGGGGAGTCCAGCACTCTAGATAGCTCTAAAGCATATCTCTTTCCTTTATCTACCTCAATCATTCAAGTTATGTTCAAGTCTTCACGATACGGATGGCTAAAATAGCTTGATGATAAACTGTACTAGGCCTCAATACACAAAGGATGACGTTTTCACTTTAGTAATCCCTGGTATTTTTGTTCTGTTTTTACTACCAGACGACAACATCATCCTCAGTCACAAAGATAACTTCTGCCCGCAAATTATTGACTTTGGAAAGTCTACCGTCATCGGCACTGCGCATCTTTCCGCGAAAACGCTCAGCATGAGGGAGCAAATCCAAAAACGACGGAAATATCCTTGGATAGCCCCAGAGTTGGTGTCCGGTGAAGACAATCCCTCCCAGCTAACAGATGCATATTCTGTAGGATTTGTAATTAGTTGCATTACGAGAAAGAGACTGCTTCAAACGCTGAATAACGTACAAGCTCTCACATACGTTGCTGAGCCCGCAAAAAGAGCGAGTCTTCCGTATGTTCTGGAAATCTTGTCAAAGTAATTCTTTTTGGAGAATAATGGACATTGAGAACATTGCATAAGAAAAATGTAGGTAGGCCCTAAACACATTTGCAGAAATTCCAGTTGCTTTAAAATACATGCACGTCAGATTATTAAAGACCTCATAGTTTTTACTAAATGTATTACAGAACAAAGTTCATGGTTTTACGAAGAAACATTTGGATACAAGTATGTATAAGTTAATTAAATAATTTAGTTTAAATTATGTAAATTATGCAAAAATCAACACCTGACCTTTCACTACCCTGTCTGTATTGACTTTCGCCGCTATACACTCCACCATGAAATTAATTCTTCCCGGCCGATTTGAAAAATCGTCATTCTTTGTTCACTAACTTCATTTAATTTATAGCCTGTACGTCTTTTCACACAATTTTATTTCGCAAGAAAACGCTACTGTTTATAGTATATTTCTTGCTTGTATTAAACCAGTTTGTGAGAGATATTTTGCGTGGGTGGACTACTCACAATAATTTGGTATCTCGAAAATCAGAAATGTTCACAGAATGACACCTACTGACACAATATAAACATGAAGACCTCAGAAAACTTCCCCTGAAATGCTTTTGTTTAAAGTGCTATAGTCTTTTAAAAATGAGTAAAACAATTATAGTTTTCGTCTTTTTTTATGTTTGCAGTCCCTACTTGACCGCATGGGTTTTCCCCTGGGGCATTTCTCTGGGGGTTTTCCTCCCACTTCTAAAACTGCAACTCCTTCTTCGTCATCTCAAGTTGATGATATAGTATAGTTAAAGGGCTGTGACATGCTAAACAACTTTGTGCCTTTGCTTCATAATTAGCCTTTTTGAAGTATGGCGGACACAATAGGAACGCGCACTTTGCAGTGGGTATAAAATCGACTAAAATGTAAAATAACTCAGTTTGTCACTTTACACTTATTAATTTTATTTATAATAGACTACTAAAGTGTGACGTCGGTTGCCATGATTTTTGGGTCTAAACATTCGCTGGTAATCTGAAACGTCCATTGGTATAGCGCAGGGAACTTAAACAGTTCACTGGTTTTAGTGTAGACCCAAAAACCACGGCAACACACAAAGAGTGACGTTATCACTTTAGTAGTCTATTCTGTCTATGTATAATAATTACAACATGTAAATCAAGTTTTTGGAGAGAAATCCAATTGATAAAACAATTTATACCCAAATGAAATTGCGCCCTCTTCTTTTGTTCCGCCATACTTCTAAAAGGCTAATGACGGATTACTTGTTCAGCAAGATATACTATTGTTCGTTTGGATGTAAAATCAATAAAAGGTGGCCTTTTTCAACTTTGAAGATTTCACTGCAATAAATAACACTCCAACAGGACGCTGTTCTGAGTGCATCAAATAAGGAAGACAGAAGGGAAAAGTTCAGAAAAAACATAAGACTTCAAGTTGGACTTGTGGCAAATTTCAGTGCTGCAGTTTCTACCCCCAGATTTGTCATGGCTTACAGCAGGCAACATGTAAAACAAACTCAAACAGCCATGGATTACAAAAGTTTTAGGAAAATTGAAAAAAAAGTGGAATCTTTTGTGCACAGTTGAATGTGATTTTCCTGTGTTTGCCTCTTGTGACATAGTGACCTTGTTTTAACCCCCAAAGCAAGCTCAAAATAGGATTGTTATGACTTTAACTGAGTAGAGTGGTTTTAAAGCATATATTTCATTGATGAAAATCCTAAATAAGGGCCCTTTAAAGCTAAAACCGTATAGTTGATGGCCCAAAGGGCCTTAGTTGCCGAAGATGCCAAACAAAATAAACAACAACAACAACTACATGTAAAATCCTTATCACTATCAGAGCAATTCCAACGGCAAAGGCCATTGAATTTGTATTTTGCACTGGGAGCACAAAGACTGTGCTACGCATCGTGTAATTAGTATCCCTAAAGTAAGGTTCATCTGTGAAATAATTTTAAAGAAGCTGATTTCAACTGATTTTGGTAGGTGTGGGTGTCGACATTTACCAAAAAAAAGTGAGCTGGGATAGGGGGTGGGGAAATTGCGTTTTCGGGGGTCAAAGGTCATTGACCCCAAATTTTGCTCAAAGTATATCGTGTTTGGTCTCAAATGAAAGGAAATTTAATTTTAAACACTGAAAGTGATATTCATTTCATCATTTAATACGTCTGTAAAAAGTTAAGCGTGATTGAAGATGTGGCGCTGGTTAACAGGGTATTTCCCGCTATTCACAATTTAGGAAACCTTTGAACTCTATCATGACACATGAATATGTATCTTTGAAGATATACCACATTATTCTGAGGCTGCTGTCGAACAGTTCAGTGCACGTAAAGTACACATATGCACTAAGAAATACAAATTACAGTCTGAAGCCATCCCGGCCCAGTCTGAATAAGCCATCCCGGCCCAACCTGAAGCCATCTTAGCCAAGCCCAATGCCCTCCCAGCTCAGCCAAAAACCACATAACCCCAGCCCGAAGCCATCCCGGCCCAGTCTAAAGCCATCCCGGCCCAACCTGAAGCCATTCCAGCCAAGCCCGAAGCCATCTCAGCCAAGTCTAATGCCCTCCCAGCTCAGCCCAAACCCCAAAACCCCAGCCATATGCCATCCCAGCCCAGCCCGAAGCCATCCCGGCCCAGCCCAAATCAATCCCAGCCCAAACCGAAGATACCCCGAGCCCAGCCCGAAGCCATCCCGGCCCAGCCCAAATCAATCCCAGCCCAAACCGAAGATACCCCGAGCCCAGCCCGAAGCCATTCCGGCCCAGCCTAAAGCCACCCCAGGCCCAGCCCGAAGCCACTGCACCCTGACCCAACGTAAAGACTTCCCAGTGCAGCCCGGAACCCTCCCAACCTTGTCCAAAGCCTTAATTCTCAGCTCTGCCCGAAGCCATCCCAGTTAAGTTCAGCCCAAAGCCATCCTGGCCCAGCCCGAAGTCATCCCACAGCTTCAGGCTGGACTAGGGTGGCCTTCAGACTTGGCCTGAGGGCTTTGGGCTGGGGCTGGATGACTTCGGGGTGGGACGGGATGGCTTCGGGCTGGGGTTTTGGGGTTTGGGCATAACTGGGAGGGCATTGAGCTTGGCTTAGATGGCTTCGGGCTGAACCGAGATGGCCAAGTTTGTTAGGTTTTTTATCCTGATTAAACCTGCATGGGCCTGACCAGACTTTTTGAACCCCATGTCTCAAAAACAGCCCTAGAAGTGCAGGTTGTCAGGGAGGCAATTCTGGCAGAGTGGCCCACCCTGCCTTAGCGGCTCATATGGTGACTGGTGCAGCCAGTCTTGCCACAGTTATACACATTAATGAATAATAAAATTAGCTATATCTGACATCAGCAGTTATATTAGAGAAGTCATTCCCTTCCATGCCTGTAAGGTTTTTTTTTATGTTGGAGTATTTTGGTGCTATATTGACCCACATATTTCCCACGTTGTGGCAGAAAGCCTTTCTACCAATATAATCAAATTAACCTGTATACATTTATATGGCGAATAAAATACGTTGAGACAGAATAATATCATGTTATAGTAAAACTTTATTAATTTACACGTACAGTTTTGTTTGATGGCGAGGATTATCAAATTTAGCGAAACTCCCTTTAAAATTGACCTTTTGACCTCTGTTGACCTACTTACTAAATTAAAAGACATAACTCATGTACCACTGTGTATAACTCTTTGGTACAACAATTTGGTGAAGAAATAATTTGGTAAGGATTTAGTTCCCAGATTTCGGCAATATTCCCTGACTACCAGTGCTTCTCAAATAGAGGTGCCATACGATAATTGATCACCAACACTAGGCCCACATCTTCAATCACGCTTAACATTTTACAGAAGTATTAAATGGTAAAATTAATATCACTTCCAGTGTTTGAAATTAAATTTCCTTTAATTTGAGACCAAACACGATATACTTTGAGCAAAATTTGGGGTCAATGACCTTTGACCCCCGAAAACGCAATTTCCCCACCCCCAATCCCAGCTCACTTTTTTTTGGTAAATGTTCACACCCACACCTACCAAAATCAGTTGAAATCAGCTTCTTTAAAAAATTTTCACAGATTGGCTAAAAATATGTTTAATTTGGGGTTACTAAATATGTATTCGCTTTCCAAGTCATAAAGCAGTCAATTCCCTGTGCTCTGACCTATGAGGTCAAGACTGGCACACGCCACGGTCATAAACACAGTGGCTGCGTTCGGGCGTGTACTCGTGTTAACACGAGTTATACTCCTGCGCGCGTGAACGGCAAGAATAACGACACTCGGGTCAGTGAGAGTATGCTCTCACTACTCCCCAACAAATGGGGAGTGTGCTCGTACTCCTGTCAAGTGTCATGTGATTTGTACGAAGATGGCGGAATATGGGTGGGATTTTTAGTGAATTTGCTCAACGTGTCAACCCAATAACTGAAACAATAAGGTTTGTTTTAGACGGCATCAAAGGTTCTCACGACTTACGGCCTGTATTTCCTCAGTTTCTTGTGAGCAATGAAACGGCATTTTTTTTGTGCAGTGACGGCAAGAGACGGCCATCTTCACTGATTGCCATTCGCGCACGCGGACTGCGGATTTGCCGTTCGCGTTATGTGACCCGAGTGCAATGCGCACGCAATACTCCCGAGTAACGAGAACTGCACGCCCGAACGCAGCCAGTGGAATGTGCGGTCAAGAGACGCTATCGTGCTAGTGATTGGTCGGTGATCACTGCTGAAAACTGTGCACATAGCTATTGCCCCATAGACATGTGTACAAACTTAAAATGACAGAAAGCATCGTGGCCGTCCCAGTAAGGGGGGTAACTACGTATACTGTGAACATTGTAGATGTATTATTATCGAGGAGATGAGAGAAGGATTGTGCAGAACTTAAGACAAGTGGTGGTTTATTCAAGATGGCTGCCAAGAGGATCATATTACAAGAACATGTGGTTGTACATGTGGCCAACAGAGGGCGCTATATAATAACACTGGTAGTGGTAATCCTACATCTCCCCCAAGTACATTCTTGTTTATACTTTACTTTTTAAAGGTCAAATAAAGGTCAAATGTACTTTTAAAGTTTGCTTCAATGTCAGAAACTTTGTTCTAATGAAATAACAGTCTGCCTTATTTTTTTTTTTCACTAACTAAAGTTTCACTCATGCACTATTAGCTATACAGCCACTAATTTCATAAAATAACACTTAAACATGCTTAAACACAACTGATAGTAAAACTTTCCTTTTCCAAAGCTTTTTTCTTTGTTTTCTTGAAAGTTGTCTTTTTTTCTTTTTGTTTCTACAAGTCTAAGCGTATTGGTGGCTTTACTATGCGACCAGAACGGGTTGTCACAAGGTTGGGTTTATCCCTAGGAATCTGAGTTGGTATCAAAGTGCTTTGTGGAGTAGAGACTGTGGATTTGGGGGTTGGGGAATTTGATTGTCCATTGTCCATAGACGAAGGTGGGAATATGGGCAGTTCGGTTGTAGTAGGTTCCGGAGAAGTGCCTGGTAGGGTCACCAGTGCAGAACGGTTGCGTCGAACTGTGCCACTGTTGGTCTGGACAATGTATGAACGTGGCTCAGGAGTTTTTGACAAGACAGTTCCCTGGCGATTTTGGTCGCGTATGTAGACAGAGTCACCGGGTTGCAAAGTGGGCAGATCGCGAGCGCGATGACGAGTGTTGAAGTTTTGCTGTTGTTTCTCGCGGTACGCGTTCTCGTTTTCTCTGACTTTGGCGAGGACATCTGTCTGGATGTTGGGGGCAAGTTTGGTTGGGAGGATGGGCAGTTGGGTACGGAGCTTCCTACCCATAAGCAGTTCGCTTGGGGACAGTCCATTCTGAAGTGGGGTAGAACGGTAGGTCATAAGGGCCAGGTATGGGTCTTCATTTTTTGCTAACAGTCCCTTAACGGTCCGTACTGCGCGTTCAGCTTCACCGTTTGCTTGTGGAAATCTTGGTGAACTGGTCACGTGTGTAAAGTTGTACGTGGTCGCGAACTGAATGAACTTTTCAGAACTGTACTGAGGCCCATTGTCCGAAATTATGACTTCCGGTATCCCATGGACGGAGAAAATCTCTTTCAGAGTGCGTATCACAGCCGCGGACGATGTGTCGCTTGACAGTGGCTTGACTTCAACCCACCGCGAATAGTAATCGACCACGAGCAGGTAAGATTTGCCTTTGTGATCCAACAGGTCCGTTCCGAGTCTTTCCCATGGACGAGATGGGAATGATGAGGACATTAGAGGCTCACGTTGCATTGGTCGGGTTTGGGCACAGGTTGTACATTTTGTCACCATTTCTTCGATGGATTTGGAGAGACCTGGCCACCAAACTGATGTGCGTGCACGGGCTCGGCACTTTGTGATTCCCAGATGGCCCTGGTGAATACACTCAAGAATGTCCAGTCGTAAGGCTCTGGGAATGACTATGCGATCGTCGTACAGAAGAAGACTGTCGATAATTGCAAGGTGACTTCTGCTCTCCCAGTATTGGCGGAGCAGTGGAGAGTGGGGCATGTATGCCGGCCATCCGTGAATGCAATAGTCCATAATCTGTTTGCATTCTTCGTCTGCGTTTTGCGCTTTTCGGATTTCGTCCATTCGTCGCGTACTTGCAGGTAGTGATTCGAGGACTTGGCTCGCGAACTTTTCTACCTGGGCAACCAGCGCAATGTCATCGTTCTCTGCTGCGCTCACGGGGGCGCGTGATAACGCGTCGGCGGTCACCTGGTGTTTCCCAGGTATGTACTCTATCACCGGACTGAATCTCATCAGACGGAGTCGAAAGCGCAGAATGCGTGGAGGCATGTTACATAGTTCTTTTGACTGCAGAAGTGGCACGAGGGGTTTGTGATCTGTCTCGACTGTGAAGTGCAGACCCAATACGTAGTCGGAAAACTTTTCACATGCCCACGTTACAGCCAATGCTTCTTTCTCGATGACTGCATATCGTTTCTCAGTGTCGCTGAGAGAGCGCGATGCAAAGCAGACGGGGCGACGAGAACCGTCATCTTGTATTTGTAGGAGAACGCATCCAATGCCTAATGAAGATGCGTCAGCCGCGATTACCGTAGGGCGCTTTACATCGTAGTGTGTAAGCACTCGCGAAGAAGTGAGCATTTGTTTTACGCATTCGAATGATCGTTGTTGATGCTCGCTCCAAATCCACACCGCGTCTTTGTGAAGCAGTTGTCGTAGCGGCTCGTTTATGTCTGCCAACCCAGGGATGAATTTCCCAAGCTGGTTCACCATCCCCATGAAACGTTGCAGTTCAGTGATGTTGGTGGGGACTGGGAATTCGGAGATCGCTCGTGTTTTGCGTGGATCTGCGCGTATTCCTTGCGCATCAACGACATGTCCGAGGAAGGTGATGGTGCGTTTTGAGAACTCGCACTTTTCATTCAGTGTCAGTCCAGCCACTTTGATTCGCTGGAGAACAGCCCTTACACGCTGATCGTGCTCTGGTTGGTCCTTGCCATGGATCAAAATGTCATCCATGTGACAGATGACGCCATCAAGGTTTGCCAGAATGTCGGACATTGTTCGTTGGAAGATCTCGGGCGCAGAACTGATCCCGAATGGCAAGCGGTTGAAGCAGTAGCGGCCAGACGGGGTGATGAAAGTTGTCTGTAGCTTGGATTCCTCGTCGAGTGGGATTTGCCAAAATCCACTTTTAGCGTCCAGTTTTGTGAACACTTTGCTCCCCGCCAATCTAGCGAGGCTGTTGTCTACTGAAGACATTGGGTGGATTTCGCGTTGTACGGCTTTATTTAAGTGTTTCAAATCGACGCAGATCCTTACGGTTCCGTTCGGCTTTGGGACGGAAACCATGCCCGAGCACCAGGTTGTCGGGACAGTAACTGGTGAAATGACGCCTTGTTGGAGCATGGACTTGATTTCACGGTCCACTTGTGGAACTAGTGGATGCGGTATTTTTCTTGGCGTGTATAAGCATACTGGCTTGGCATCAGGGCGTACTGTTATATGGTACGCTGTCTGGAGTTTGCCAAGCCCAGTGAAGAGTGATGGGTACTCAGCACGGAAATCTGGAGAGTTGTGATCAATCTCATTAACTCTCTGTATCAGTCCCAGGTTCACACAGGCTTGTTTGCTGAGGAGCGAGCATTGTTGATTTTTTAATATGTACACCTCCTCGCTGATCCGTTTTTGACGATACTGCAATGTAGCTGTGAACACTCCCATGGCCTGCAGGTGTGTGTTTCCCGGGCCACGTAGGGATTTAGTCGCGGACTTGAGCTTCACCTCAGTGAGCCACGGTTCTTTGTCACTAAGTACCGACACGGTTGCTCCGGTATCAAGTTTGAAGCGGGTCGCGTGTCCGTTGACCAGTAAATCAGCACTCCAGTAGTCGCTTGATCCGGATATTTCCCCGAGGAATGGCAAATCGTCATCCGATTCCGGCTCATTTTGTATCTCGTGTACTCTTGTGCTTTTCTTTGTACCCGTATATGAGGGCGCACTGCGGCACACTGCTTTAAAGTGGCCTTTCTTTTGACAATTTACGCACGTAGCATCCTTTGCAGGACATTGTAGACGGGAGTGTCTTTGCCTGCCACACCATTTACATGTGCCTGTGTGTGCGGTCGTTGCTGCTTGACTCGCGTTTCTGTTGTGTTGAGGCTGTGCTCTGGGTTTCGGTGCATGCGGGTAGCGTTTCACCTGGTCGACATTTGCAGGTTGTTTAGCGTTTCCTCTCATAATACCCTGATTCTGTTTTCTAGCCTCTGTTTGGCGGCAGAACTGCACAGCTCGCTCAAGGGTGAGATCTGATTTGGCCTGGAGATATTCAGAAAGTCTATCGTCCAGGACCCCAACAACAATTCTATCTCGTATCAGTTCTTCTTTCAGTTCGCCGTAGTCGCAGTCGTCAGCTAGGCGATATAGCTCATGGATGAATTTGTCAACCGATTCATCTGGCTTCTGTGTTCGTCGATTAAACCGAGCACGGTCGTATATGGTGTTTCGACGAACATCGTAGTACTTGTCAAGGGCTTCTTTGACCTCTTGATAAGTTGCTTTACTTTCATCAATCTTTAGAGTGTTCAGGATGTCATCTGCACATTCCCCCATGGAATAGAGGAGGGTACTGACCTGCTCAACTTGAGGCTTATTCTGAAGACCTGACGCCACTCTATATCACTCGAATCGTTTGATCCATTTCGGCCACAAATCTGTCTGTTCTGGTGCACTTGCTGCAGCAAATTTCTCAGGGAGAGGTAGCTGATTATTTGCTGTTGCCATAGTTGGTTAGATGGGTCTAAAAACCGCTGCCACCATGTATTATTATCGAGGAGATGAGAGAAGGATTGTGCAGAACTTAAGACAAGTGGTGGTTTATTCAAGATGGCTGCCAAGAGGATCATATTACAAGAACATGTGGTTGTACATGTGGCCAACAGAGGGCGCTATATAATAACACTGGTAGTGGTAATCCTACAGTAGATACGTTCAATAATAACAGGCGTAACCTGCATGCACGTATACACAATGTCACTGGACAATCAATCAGTTGCGTGATAGAATGGAGTTTTATTCGTTGGTAACGCCCCTCACTATAGACAAATTGCAATGCCTGGCATTGTTCGCATATAGAGCAGGAGCCCAGAGGGGTTAGCCTAGCTGGGAAGCTAACCAATATCTAAGTGTACAGGCATATGTGCCATAAGTCCCAGTATAACGAATTGGACGTCTGCCGCACGAACACTGGTGGGTGTGGCAATTGGTGGTACCTAAAGGACACCTCAAAATAGGCTAGATCATCCCAAAAGCTAACCCCATGAAACCACTTGGTACATAATGCCCATCATCCCCGCAATAATAAAACATGAGTGCCAGACATTTTCATTGGTGGGAGGGGCCTGCCAGACGCCATTATGCCACTCCCCCAAAATGAGCTAGGTCAGCTCATCACCTAACCCATTGAAACCTGATGCAAAATGTTCGTCTGAACTCCCTGTCTCATGATTGACCACTGCCAGACGTTTTCTATGGTGGATCCCCCCTGCCAGACGCCCCCAAAGTGGCCACTCCCCAATAATGAGCTAGATTATCTGGTCACCTAACCCCTTGGAACCCGATGCAAAATGTTCGTCTGAACTCCCTGTCTCATGATTGACCACTGCCAGACGTTTTCTATGGTGGATCCCCCCTGCCAGACGCCCCCAAAGTGGCCACTCCTCAATAATGAGCTAGATTATCTTGTCACCTAACCCCTTGGAACCCGATGCAAAATGTTCGTCTGAACTCCCTGTCTCATGATTGACCACTGCCAGACGTTTTCTATGGTGGAGTCCCCTGCCAGACGCCCCCAAAGTGGCCACTCCCCAATATTGAGCTAGATTATCTGGTCACCTAACCCTTTAAAACCTGATGCAAAATGCTCGTCTGAACTCCCTGTCTCATGATTGACCACTGCCAGACGTTTTCTATGGTGGAGCACCCCCCCCCCCCCCCCCACCACCACCCCACCCCCGCCCCCTTGCCAGACGCCCCATAATGGCGCCCCCCTTCCAAACTGAGCTAGATTATCTGTTCACCTAACCCATTGAAACCCGATGCAAAATGTTTGTCTCTTGATTGACCACTGCCAGAAGTTTTCTTTAGTGGAGCCCCCTGCCAGACGCCCTAAAAATGGCCACTCCCCCAAAATAAGCTACATTATCTGGTCACCTAACTCATTGAAAACTGTTGCAAAATGTACGTCTGAACTCCGTCTCATGATTGACCACTGCCAGACGTTTTCTATGGTGGAGCGCCCAGACACTCCCTCAATTGGCCACTCCCAAAAATGAGCTAGATTATCTGGTCACCTAACCCATTGAAAACCGATGCAATATGTTAGTCTGAACCCCTTGTCTCATGATTTACCACTGCCAGATGTTTTCTATGGTGAAGTACACCTGCCAGATTCCCCCCAAATGGCCACTCTCCTAAAACGAGCTAGATTATCTGGTCACCTAGCCCATTGAAACCCAATGCATGTTCGCCTGAACCCCGTTTCTTGAGTGACCACTGCCAGACGATTTCTATGGTAGAGCACCCGCCTGCCTAGTGAGTCAGAGGTTGCGGGTCTGAATCCCAATAAGGCCATTGCTGTTTCTCTCGTATCCCAAGTAAGGCTCAGTTTGTCAGTGCCTCTTCAAGACCAAGTGCTACTGACAAAAATATGAGACACATTCAGTTTCATCTGAAGATATGGCTGACATTCAAAACAGAATTGATGCCAAAGGGAGGCCTCTCCCCAGAGCACTTGATCTGTAGTTGTTTTGCAAGATGGAGGGCAACATATATGATCTTGGCTGAAGGGTTGATGATGGGGTTCATCAAATGCAAGTTCTGTAACCGTTGTGCAATAATTCACCAACTGCTGTCAAATGTGCTTTTGCATGGGCTTATACAAAGAGCTGGAGTCAATTCAACTTGTGATCAGCACAGTGTGCCATCTGACACCAGCCAAGTTGAAAAGCACCTCTGATCCAACTTTCACCCAACACCTTGATGAGAGGTATGATGACTTTCTCCACAAGATGCTGGAGGGAAGCAATAGTCCAACAACATAGTATTGGGCGATTTACGTTAATCTTATTAATCCCTTGCACAGAGATATCTAGAGGTATGTCAAAACCAATGAAGTTTCTGGCTACATTGTCATAATTTCCATCACTGTTCTTTGCTCTCGACCGACCAAACTATATATGCCAGATGGGAATGCTTTTCTGGCAGAAGTTGGAAATGCACATCCGAAACTGTGAGAGGAACCAGCAAGGACACCAGCAGATCTGCAGTCGACCTCTCTCTTGAACAGATTGAATATTTTGCAAAACGTACACAATTACCAATTAAACTCATTCTGTGTATTAGCGTTTGAAAACTGTGTACTTGTATAACACATTAAGCTGACATAATCCACAAGTATCGGAAAGCTAAATTAATTTGCCTGTAGTTGATAAATCTGCTAGTCATTTTCACGTCTTTCACATGTACATGTACATGTATAGGAAGGGGAGGATAAAACCACTCGGTATCCTTGAAAAAGATGAGACTGGCCGCTTCCCGAGTCTCTTGATCAGAATGGGTGAGAGAGGAGGTCATGTGGACCTACCTAGATGTGGCATCAAAGTTTGTATGCCACGTGTATGGTCAGAGCAAGAAACATAATGTCATTGAGGCCAGATACCGTACAACAAACTGAGGCAGCTGATGAGTGGCAACATCTTGTGGAGAATATAGGGGGAGTGGGGTTAGTTGGAACTGTGGGTATGCTGAAACATTGATATTTTCTTCCACGGCTGTAGTTATTTTTATAAAATCCTGCCACTCATATGTTGCTATTAGCAACAGCTATCCACCATATTTTCTGCAACACATGTGCTGCAACCCTATTAAAATGAAAAAGGAATTTTGACCTTATGCTAACAATGTTCATATATTCACTTAACTAGTTTTTGAATATTTTAGGGTACTTACAATGCTACAAAATGAGGTTAACGAAATGTCAAATTGTAGTCTCTGATTTTTGTATGAAGCTTGCAAATGTCAAACAGGCCAGCGGGTTTAGTGGGAACAAAATGAGGGGGTTAGTTGAAGCATGTTTCAACTAACTCATAGGTGAAGGTATTGCCTTTTGGATAGAAGTTTTATAATTACACATTTATCTGGCTTATATCTAGTCTAAATGTATAGGGGTAATTCCCAAAATTAGGGGTCAACAATTGTTGGTGTCCCAGTTATGTACGACACTCTCTGCTTCAAAAATCACCACTCATGATCACAAATTCTCAGTAATGGACTGTGGCCTGTGATCATAGTGGGCAGCATCATTTTCTTTAATATTTTGTTCTCTGATTCCTGAAAAATATTCAAAACGAAGAACCATAAAGGCTTATAATTTGTTCCATGGTATTAAATAGGAGTTTGGTGTCCCGGGTTACCTACGCCAATACAAATTGGCTGTAGAATGAGTTTGCATTAACCTTGGTGCCATATCTACACACAAACATTAAATTTAAGTGGCATTTGTTGAAATAAACATAATTATTTTCTACTGGGAAACCACTTTCAATCACTAAAAACACTTGGGAATCTTAAAAAGCATGTCACACTTTTGGACTCCTAATTTAGGGAAGCCTACGTGTGAAGTGTATGGCTGTGGAATGGATGTTCTATTGTTAATGTTTAAAAGCTAATGTTAAAGAAGATCAAAACTTTAAAATGTAAAGTTTATAATCTAAATAAATTTGAAATAAATTTAATTTTAACATTTTAAGGTTAGAAAGTTAAAAACAGTTGTACAGTGAAACCTGCTATTAAGACCACCTTAATAAACAGGCCACCTGTTTATAGTGGCCAGTTTTTTTTTTTTACGTTCCTGAGGGTGGCAACTACACGTTTTACTGCATTATAAGTGAGCAAAAAGCGATCTTAACCGCTCGATGCATTATTGTTTTGGTGCTTTTGTTTTGTGCAGTTGTTAGTGACTCCCATGTACCCCAAAGGGTAGCGCCCCAATTTACAGCTTAAGTGTCTGCCTTGCTAATTAGGGTGATTACAGAAGTTATAGTAGTTTTTAAAAGACAACGTACCGTGTTTAAACTTACTCCATAGGTGGGGTAAGTCGGAACAGCTGACATGGTTCAAGGTGGATTATACGAGAAACCATAAACGAGTCCTAACATTTAATAGGCTACATTTTGTAGCCCAAATATGTATGCTCAAAGTGGTATAGCTGTTTTTCTTTAATCAATTCTGTTAGTGTTTTATAGACGATTTTGTGAAAAATCCTCCAACTAACCCCACTCTTCCCTACTGTTGATAATCATAACACCCTTTAGTACAGTACTAATTTTGCTCTTTTGTAATTCAAAATGAAGAAGATACTGATTTCAAGAGGTTAGGTGACCAGATAATCTTGCTCATTTTGGGGAGTGGCCACTTTGGGGGCGTCTGGCAGGGGACTCCACCATAGAAAACGTCTGGCAGTGGTGAATCATGAGACAGGGAGTTCAGACGAACATTTTGCAGCGGGTATCAATGGGTTAGGTGACCAGATAATCTAGCTCATTATTGGGGAGTGGCCACTTTAGGGGCGTCTGGCAGGGGGGATCCACCATAGAAAACGTCTGGCAGTGGTCAATCATGAGACAGGGTGTTCAGACGAACATTTTGCATCAAGTTTCAATAGGTTAGGTGACCAGATAATCTAGCTCATTATTGGGGAGTGGCCACTTTGGGGGCGTCTGGCAGGGGGGATCCACCATAGAAAACGTCTGGCAGTGGTCAATCATGAGACAGGGAGTTCAGACGAACATTTTGCATCAGGTTTCAATGGGTTAGGTGACCAGATAATCTAGCTCATTATTGGGGAGTGGCCACTTTGGGGGCGTCTGGCAGGGGGGATCCACCATAGAAAACGTCTGGCAGTGGTCAATCATGAGACAGGGAGTTCAGACGAACATTTTGCATCAGGTTTTAAAGGGTTAGGTGACCAGATAATCTAGCTCATTATTGGGGAGTGGCCACTTTGGGGGCGTCTGGCAAGGGGGATCCACCATAGAAAACGTCTGGCAGTGGTCAATCATGAGACAGGGAGTTCAGACGAACATTTTGCATCAAGTTTCAATGGGTTAGGTGACCAGATAATCTAGCTCATTATTGGGGAGTGGCCACTTTGGGGGCGTCTGGCAGGGGGGATCCACCATAGAAAACGTCTGGCAGTGGTCAATCATGAGACAGGGAGTTCAGACGAACATTTTGCATCAGGTTTCATTGGGTTAGGTGATGAGCTGACCTAGCTCATTTTGGGGGAGTGGCATAATGGCGTCTGGCAGGCCCCTCCCACCAATGAAAATGTCTGGCACTCATGTTTTATTATTGCGGGGATGATGGGCATTATGTACCAAGTGGTTTCATGGGGTTAGCTTTTGGGATGATCTAGCCTATTTTGAGGTGTCCTTTAGGTACCACCCATTGCCACACCCACCAGTGTTTGTGCGGCAGACGTCTAATTCGTTATACTTGGACTTATGGCACATATGCCTGTACACTTAGATATTGGTTAGCTTCCCAGCTAGGCTCACCCCTCTGGGCTCCCGGTCTAATACTCTGTAGTCAGTATACAGGTCACTGCGCTTACTGAAGCATGTTCACATAAAACCCAGTGCGTTCCACGAGCCTTCATTTCAGGTCTACCGTTCCACTGCTAACTACCCATTGAGATTCGCTTAACTTCACGTTAAGTTCACCGCGCACCACTTGCTAGCATTGCTTCTAATTTACCCACTATGTCCGTTCATCATCAAGGCTCTTTTAGCATTCAACAGTAATTCAATCAATTTAAAAACATATCTGCACCTAATGCTCCCGAAGACAAGTCGTCCGGGAAAGAGATTAACGTGAAGCTGGCTGGTTTACTGCTCAATACATGGAGTAAGGATATAAAGCCAAGAGCAGACAGCGGAGCAACGGAAAGAATAGAGATCGCTAAAGACGCCCAACTCAAGGAGCTGGAGGGAAGAAAGAAACGCAAGCGAGCAATCCCCCAACCGTCACCGACAAGATGGTTCAAAGAACAAAACT
Source organism: Henricia sp. BOLD:AAB3569 (assembly GCA_037783545.1). Classification (NCBI taxonomy): domain Eukaryota; kingdom Metazoa; phylum Echinodermata; class Asteroidea; order Spinulosida; family Echinasteridae; genus Henricia; species Henricia sp. BOLD:AAB3569. The sequence continues at coordinate 2,753,106 of JBBELK010000340.1, read as the reverse complement.
GGTCGTTACGATACTCTTTTTCGAGGTGTGTACAACAACCACTGCACATATAACCTTTGTTTTGTTTCAAAATGTCATCCGAACCACCTTCCTCCATGTCCGAACACAGACACCATCGATCCCATGCTGTATTAATAAATTACTTAAAACCAAGTACTTATTGTTTTTGTCTTTATTGAGGTAGTTGGTTTAGAATGAAACTGCTTTTCGTTCGTATGAGCAAAGCGAAGCAGAACGAAATTTGCATAAAGTAACACATATAGAAACACGCCATTGTTACTAACAATGGGGTTACTTTGAACATGTACATGTGTTTGCTCATAGTGTCAATAGCGCAATACGTATTAGTCTTTACTAAAGACGTTAACTGTCTGTGTTTGTCACACGTTTATGTGAGCACACTTGCATGCCCAATAGAGGGCGCAATTCAAGTGTTTGTATTTGGACTGTCGTACGTGTGGATTAGGACCCAGAGGTCTATGGACCCAGAGACCCATCTTTTGGACCCATATCAATATTGATATTCTTGTGAAGAACACAAGTTGACATGCTTTATGAAACGGCACTTGGAATGAAGTCCATGATTTCCTAATACATCAAGAAAATGTAGAAATTGTGAAATATAAGAAAGTCATCAGGTTTTTTTTTTTAGTTTGAATAAAGTTAAATTTTTTACTAATTTTGATAGCGGAGAATTGTTTTGTGAGGGTTTCGGTAAGGTGTCCACTGTTAAAATTGTCCGTATTTTTACGGAATTTATTTTTACGGAATTGTCAGGGTAATTTCTGTGATTTTACGGACTGCACACGTATAATCCGTATTTTTAATTGCACAAACATATTTGATAAACGGATTATTTCCGTAAAATTTACGTATTTCTGTAAAATTACGTATTTCCGTAAAATTACGGAGCAGAAAAAAGTTCTGGTAATGCATAGTTCCGACCTGTCAATCAAGCCTAACCCGCCGACCAATCACAACAGAGCTATCAGACAGCGCCCACATAGATAAAAGTGATACAATCGTCACACAATCACGCGATTTTCTGCCCATACAGTTTAGTCCAGTCAATCTAAGCAATTTTTTGGCTCAACCCACCACTAATTGCAACATAATTTTGTTAACTGGTATGCATTTTAGTAAAGTCTCCTGAACACCATACTAAAAGTCTACCAAAATATATTTGGAGTGTCAAATTTGCATAATATGCAAATTACCTGCCGCCATTAGGAAAAATTATATTTTTCACTATAACTCTATATGTAGGTACCCAATCAAAGCACATGAAGTGTCTAAACCTATGTTAGCATTGTCACAGTACACGATAAACATGTTTCTGAATTGATAGTGTGAACACAAATATGCAAATTAGCGGCCACCATTAGGGAACAAAATTTACACTATTTTCGTACGCAAGTATCTACTCAAAACGATTTACATGTATTTGTGTAACGTATACCCATGATTCTACCTCGTTCTCGATATTCACCTCGAGACCACGTGAGATAGCGCGGCGTCACCAAGCGATCATTGTGCTGCAGAACCTCGCGACGATCAGACGTGTTCTACAATTTTCTCAAGCGAATACACTTTAGTATATAGCCAGCATGGCTGGTGAATCGCCTCAACGTGGCAAATTGATCCTCAGCCCAGAGGAAGAGGAACTGGACGCTCTCTTTTCACCACAGGATTCAAGTTTTCCAGTTCCGCTGTCTGGAATTCCAGCCAGGCAGCCGAGTACAAACCAAGAATGGCGTACGAAATCAGGACAAAATGTAAGCAAGAAAGGAAAGTTTCCTCAAAGTAAAAAGCGAGTCCACAGTGAGAATGTGGATGATTCACAGTTGGATAATTCCGAAATATCAGAATGCTCCCCCGATATAATGGGCTTAGGCCGAATAATGAAAGGGGCAATGGAATCAGTCCAGGCATGCATAGCAAAGCAATTTCAAGAATTTACCCATGCATTCGTGGCCTTTCAACCGCAGTCTAATGACGAGGCTGAGAGTGAAGCCGCTCATAAAAGCACAAAGCGGCAGAAAATGGATGCAGGCAATTCATATTATGATCATGAGTCAAGTGTTGCCAAATTGCTTGAGGAAACTAACCCTGATGATACAGCTGGTACAAGTGCTGCAAAATCGGATAATTCCGAACAAAACGAAGTCCTGGCACATATTGCACAGAATTTTCAACTGGAAGAACAGACTTCCGATGCTGTGCATGCTCAATTGGCGTCAATAGCCAATTCTATAATGCGGGAAAAACTGTCTGATGACAAACTGAAAGAACTGTATAAAAATTACAGCAGACCAAAAAATTTTGAGAATGTAGTCCCAACAAAAGTGGACAAACTCATTTGGGATAACATGACAAGTCATACCCGCTCACAAGACGTAAAATTTCAGAAAATCCAGACATCTGTTATTAAATCCGTGGTGCCTATCCTTCAACTTTCGGATCAATTGCTTCAAGCATCCAGAAAGAAAGAACTGGACAAATTAGACATCAAAACTCTGCTGCGTAATGCGACAGACGCCGTCGCACTCATGGCTAATGCCAACTATCAATTAAATATGCGACGCAGAGAATTTATTAAGCAGGATATCAATCCTAACTTTAGACACCTTTGTGACACAACAGTTCAGTTTACTGATCAACTTTTTGGGGATGATCTACCCAAACAAGTCAAAGATATGTCGGAGGTGAATAAAGTTGGCTTACAACTGGCAGCTAGTTCCCGTGGTACACGGGCTAGAGGACGGGCAGGACACAGGTCGTATGACAGAGGTGGCCAGCAGTACCGGAGCGCGAGAGGCGCAACCGGACGGGGTTTTCAATACCCATATCGCCCGTACTACAACCGCCAGACTTGGCACGGCGGCAAGCAGGCCAGCAACACCAAGAACAAGTAGTTCAACAGGTGAGCCAATACCTACATCATTGAACAGGTCAATAGATGCCAAGGTAGCAGGCCGCTTAAAGCATTTTGTTTCCTTTTTGGAGGAACATTACATCAGATAGACACATTCTTGACATCGTTCAAAATTGTCATATTGAATTTGAGCACGGGTGCAGACCCATCCAAGTTCACCAGAGAGAAAAGGCTAATCTAGACTTGGAAATAGAAAAACTCATTCAAAAAGGTGTAATAAAGCACTCAGTTTATGAAAGGGGGCAATTTGTATCCACAATTTTCCCTCGAATTAAAAAAGACGGGTCGTACAGAATGATTTTAAACTTAAAGAAGTTCAATAAATCGGTTGCTTACCATCACTTCAAGATGGATACATTAATATCTGCGGTGCGATTAATGAAATGCAACTGCTATATGGCATCTATTGACTTAACTGATGCCTATTATTCCGTACCTATTGCAACGGAACATCAAACATATCTTAAATTCTCGTGGAGAAATAGATTGTATCAATTTACTTGTCTACCTAATGGTCTAGCATCAGCCCCTCGTATTTTCACAAAACTGCTCAAGCCAGTCTATTCAACCCTACGAAAGAAGGGTCTTTTGTCTGTTGGTTACATTGATGACTCCTATTTACAGGGAGATACAAAAGAGGAATGTGAGGAAAACGTTCGCCAATCAACTGCTTTGTTCACTAACCTGGGGTTTAAAGTTCATTCCCAGAAGTCGGTATTTGAACCAACACAACAGTTAACATATTTGGGATTTCTTCTGAACTCCCACGATATGACAATAAAACCAACTAGAGGTATGTCTGTTGATAACAGAGCATATGGCTTTCCGCTTTTCTTTTTTTGTATGTTTGTATGCATGTAAAACTCTACGTACCTGCTAAAACACAAAATTAGACCTCCATCGGCCTTTTCGTTCTCTAGATATAACCGTTAGAAGAACGCATGTTCAACCGAGTGTAATTTGACACCTGGTGACGTCATCAAACTGTTGAAGGTATGGACATGTTCACTGACCCTCAGTGAACATATGCACAAATTTTGGGCCAATCAGTGAACATATGCACCAATTTTGGGCCAATTAGCAAAAACTTCGCCGCAAACATCTCTTCAAAATACGTTTTGGCAATTTTTTAACTCGCCGCTAGAGGGCGCTCTTTCGTGTGACGACTTAACTTTGGGTATTTTTGTAATGCCCAAGGGGTCCCGAGACTAACAACGTTGACCCAATCTCGGTATCTGCTACCAGTTTTAAATGACAACGCAGCCTCGTTTTCGACCAATAGGAAGCAAGATTCAAGGTTAATGTCTGTGTATGAAATTTAGACCTTGGATAGTCATGACCATTGCCGAAACAAAAATGTTTGTATCTCAAACGGTTGAATTTTTACAGATTTTTGAATTTTTAAGGCATTAAATTTCAGACACATGTAATCTGACCCCTGGTGACGTCATCAAGATGTAACCTCTTTGGTATAGTACTTTAGTATGGGTTCCTTATTGTGACCAAGTTTGATGATGATCCAAGCTTTGCAAGCGACCCTTCTAGCAGCGAGATAGACTATGTGCTTTGTCTATGGGAAATTGGGTAGTGCAGATGTATGCATATTGTTCATGCTTATGTACACCGTATATACTGCACTGTGTGTAAGCTGTGGTATAGGTTGCCAGATTCAAAAATTCATAACAAATCAACAAAGGACGTCACACTAATGTAACTTGGTATGTTACATGTCAATGACCAAGTCTACGTCCCTGCTAGGTTTCAAGGTCATATGCCCATTAGAGGAAGTGAACGACCTTGGCTAATGTATGCTGCACAAACGGGCTTATTTGATGACGTCATCGTTACGCCACCAAATTTTGCTGCTAATATGCGTTAGACCAAGTCTCAACAAACCTAAAACACAAAATTTGACCTCCATCGGACTTTTCGTTCTCTATATATAACCGTTAGAAGAACGCATGTTCAACTGAGTGTAATTTGACACCTGGTGACGTCATCAAACTTTTGAAGGTATGGGCATGTTCACTGACCCTCAGTGAACATATGCACCAATTTTTGGCCAATTTGCAAAAACTTCGCCACAGACATCTCTTCAAAATAGGTTTTGGCCATTTTTCAACTTGCCGCTAGAGGGCGCTCTTTTGTGTCACGACTTAACTTTTGGTATTTTTGGAATGCCCAAGAGGTCTTGAGACTAACATTTTTGACCCGATCTCTGTATCTGCTACCAGTTTTAAATGACAGGGCAGCCTCGTTTTCGACCAATAGGAAGCAAGATTCAAGGTCAATGTCTGTGTATGAAATTTAGACCTTGGATAGTCATGACCATTGCCGAAATAATAAAGTTTGTATCTCAAACGGTTGAATTTTTACAGAAGTTTCAATTTGAAGGCCATATATTTCAAACGCTTGTAATCTGACACCTGATGACGTCATTAAAATGTAAACACATTTGTGCAGTACTTCACTATGAGGTGATTGTTGTGACCAAGTTTGATGATGATCCGAGCTTTGCAAGTGACCATTTTGCCAGGCCGAAAGACCATGCGCTTTGTCTATGGGGTTTTGGGAGAAGAATAAAAAAAGCTAAAAAAAAAAAAAAAAAAAAAAAAAAAGTCAGAACAGTTTCAAAGGCTTTCCGCAGGAGTGCGGAAAGCCAACAATTGCAAAAGCTGACAAAGTTTGTCACCAGGTTTTGTCATTGTTAAACAAGAATCTGGTTACCATTGAGAACGTTGCATCCGTCATTGGAATTCTAGTGGCATGTTTTCCGGGGGTTGAATTTGCACAATTGCATTATAGAGCCATAGAACTGGACAAGACAAAAGCTTTGAAAGGCAGTAAAGGTGATTTCTCTGCGCTTATGCGATTGTCTGAGAAGTCAAAAGAACAACTGACTTGGTGGCTCACAAACATTGAGGGCGTTTTCAAAACAATCTCTCATGGAGAGCCCGATTTGTTTATCCAGTCAGATGCATCCAATGTTGGTTGGGGTGCTGTCCACAATTCCCTAACTGCCGGTGGGAAATGGACTTTCACAGAAGTTTCTTATCATATAAATTATTTAGAGCTCCTTGCAGCCTATTTGGCTGTGTGCTCTTTTTGTTCAACACAAAAGAATGTACATATTCGCATCCAGATGGATAATGTTACAGCGGTTTCATATATTAATTGTAAAATCGCAGTCATGTAATGAACTGGCAGAAAAGCTTTGCATTGGTGCATTGAACGGAACATTTGGATGTCCGCTTCGTATCTCCCAGGGTCGCAGAATGTTGCTGCGGATAATGAGTCCAGATTTTTTAATGATAGGACCGAATGGATGCTTAAACCTGCAGTTTTTACTCGCATTCAATCCCTTTGGGGCGATGTACAGATAGATTGTTCGCATCCAGACTGAACAAACAAATTGTGCCTTATGTGGCGTGGAGGCCAGATCCAGGCGCTCTTTTTGTAGACGCCTTTTCTATAACATGGAAACCTTATTTATTGTATGCGTTTCCACCTTTTAGCATGATTGCCAAGTGCCTCCAGAAGATCGACCAGGAAGAGGCAGAAGGTGTGTTCGTGTTTCCAATGTGGACGACTCAAACTTGGTACCCCAAGCTCATGGGGATGCTGACAGACAGACCAGTACTGCTACCAAGACACAAGGATCTGCTGATCCTACCAACCTCCAGTCAACTTCATCCTCTGAGGAGCAAGCTTCGACTGGCTGTCTGCCGCTTGTCAGGAAATCCTTCCAAATGCAGAACATTTCGCAACAAGCAATTGAAATCCTCATGGCCTCATGGCGAGAGGGAACCCGGAAGCAGTACTCAAGCTACCTCAACAGATGGCTTCACTTCTGTCATCAAGGACAGACTGATCCAATACGCCCGTCTGTGAACAGAGTTTTAGACTTTTTCACTGAGCTGTACAATTCCGGGCTCGGTTATAGTGCAATGAACACTGCTCGATCTGCACTTTCGGCAACCATAGTAACCGACACCAATACAACTGTTGGCAAACATCCTTTAGTCTGTCGATTTTTAAGAGGTGTATTTCAGTTAAGACCACCTCAATCGAAACACACAAATATTTGGGATGTCGGTGTACTTTTACGGTATCTAAAGAGTCTTTATCCGATACAGCAGTTGTCGCTAAAAAGCCTAACTTTTAAGCTTGTTGCTTTAGTTGCTTTAGTTTCGGCACAGAGATGCCAAACACTCCAGCTAATGGACATTATAAATATGTCGATAAATGATTCAGTTTATAACTTCTGTTTTACAACACTTAAACAAAGCCGACCTGGGCTGCCCAACGTCAAGGTTATTTTGAAACCTTATTTGACTGACGCAAGTTTATGCGTCATTAAGACGTTAGAGGAATATTTAACTCGAACAAGTTGTTTGAGAGGAGAAGAAACTCAATTGTTCATTTCTCATGCAAAACCTCACAGAAAGGTTACGAAAGAGACCATAAGCAAATGGCTTAAGGAAGTTTTGTCAAATGCTGGAATTGATGTGTCGGTTTTTAAACCACACAGTACTAGGGCAGCTGCAGTTTCTGCGGCCAAACGGGCCGACGTTAATATTCATGACATTTTAAAAACTGCTGGATGGAGTACAGAAAGTACCTTTGCAAAATATTACGACAAACCGATAGTCGTTCCAGCAGCTGATGTTTTTGCCCATGGTGTGCTTCACCAATAGGCTACAGTATATTATGTTCAGTTACAGTTTGAGTAACATACTGCCCCAATTCTTAGTACTTTTTAATTTGAATTTATAGTTCAAGCAAACTCGTCCTTTTTTGATACGGACAATATATCTGTCGCATCATGTACCATAATAATTGATGCCAAGAAAATTAGACAGGATATTAAAGACAATCGCAAGTAGCGATACAGCAGGACTGAATTAATTGTTCTCTAATTCAGTGAATCTAGACTGGTTAGGCGCTCATACATTATCCTGCTTTGAAGTCTCACGTGGTCTCGAGGTGAATATCGAGAACGAGATAGAATCCTAAAATTAAACGAGATGAAATCGAAGTTTGATTGGGATTCTATCGAGTGTACGATAGAACCGAGGGATCACGTGCCCACCACAAGATAATTTTTTTTTTCCTATATAAAGTAATGATCCCACCCTGTTCGGGAGATAATGTATTCGCCGTTGAAAAATGATCGCTTGGTGACGCCGCGCTATCTCACGTGATCCCTCGGTTCTATCGTTCACTCGATAGAATCCCAATCAAACTTCGATTTCATCTCGTTTAATTTTAGGATTTTATGGCCAGAGAACATAAACACGTTTCTCAATTCATATTGTTAAGATAATTATGCAAATTAGGTACCGAAATTGTTAAAAAAGTGTTTTTCACAAAGAAAATCTCTAAACCCCGCTTTTATAATAATAATAATAATAGCAATCTTATATAGCGCCAAATGCCAGTGCCTCTAGGCGCTTTACAGTATAAACCAAAGTGATAACATACATACATTAATACATGTACATACTAGATAAAAAAGATTAAACGTTAAAACCAAAGAGCATCATCAAGAGCATCAAGTCTGGTAATACTGAACAAAAAGATGTGTCTTAAGCTGGGACTTGAAATTACTGATGGAATGAATTTGACGCATGATGTTAGGTAGACCATTCCAGAGGTGTGCCGCTGAAAAAAAACAAATGATCTATCACCATAGAATTTTGTTGATGAGCGAGCAGGTACCCTCAATTGACAGTCCAATGATGATCTTAGAGACCTAGGTATACAACTGGACAAGGTCAGAAAGATAACCCGGGGCTATGTTATGAATGGCCTTAAAGGTAAGTAAAAGAGTCTTAAATGCTAATCTTTGCTTGACTGGAAGCCAATGGAGCTGAAAGAGAATTGGTGTTATGTGCTCACGTCGAGAAACACGAAGTACAAGTCGTGCCGCAGCGTTCTGCACCCGCTGAAGTTTAGCAATTTCTTTGTCCGGTAATCCAAAAAGTAAGGAGTTGCAGCAATCTAACCTCGAGGTAACAAAAGCATGCACTAATCTAGAAGTCGATGTTTGATCAAGATATTGTCGAATCTGTCCAATCTGTCTTAATGCATGCCAAGCAGCCTTACACAAGTTGTTGATATGATTGGTCATTGTGAGAGATGAATCCCTGGAAACTCCAAGGTTGCGAGCATGTACTGACGGTTGGATGACATCATTGCCAATAGTCAAACCTGGCAAGGAATGACAGACCGCTTTACTAAAACGTGAACGAAAAAACAGTAGATCTCGGTCTTGCTATCATTTAGCACAAGCATGTTGAATTTACACCAAGATCTAATGGCAGATATACATGCTTCCATCCTCTTCACAGCAGTATCTCGCTAATGAGGCTTAAATGACAGGTAGAGTTGGGTATCATCGGCATACATGATAGATTGAATACCATGGGCGTCAATTATGTCTTGTAAAGGGGCACTGAACAAAATGAAAGTGGCCCAATGACAGAGCCTTGAGGAACTCCACAGTCCACAGCAATTGGGTCAGACACGACATTTTTGACAGAAACAGATTGTGTACGACCAGCCATGCAAGATGAAAACCACTGAAGTGCTGTTCCGCTAATTCCATAACGTTCCTCAAAACGAGCGATCAACTGCTTGTGGTCAATAGTATCAAACGCTGCACTGAAGTCCAACAATACTAGAAGAGCTTCATTACGCTTATCAAGAGCCGTCAGGATGTCATTCTGCACACGCAACAATGCAGTCTCTGTACTGTGGAAAGGACGATATGCAGATTGCACTAAAGCATGAAGTTGGTTAGCAGTGAGATACGACTGTAGTTGACGGCAACTTTCTCAATCGCCTTCCCAAGAAATGGCAGATTAAAAATTGGGCGGTAATTGAGGAAGCATTCGGTATCCAGACCTGGTTTCTTCAACAGTGGAATTACATGCGCATGCCTAAGGGCTATGGGAAAAATACCAGAACATAAGGAAGAATTTACAATCTTAGTGATAATAGGAAGAAGATCATGAATTCAATTCAATTCAATTTAAATTTATTGTCATCAGTATAAAAACATACAATGAAATTCAGTGTGGTCTTGCGAGCAACAAAAATACAAGTTCAAACATACTATTACAATAACATGTACATGTATACGAGCACAATTAAACATTCAACAAACGTACTGCACTGGGGTATTGCGAGTGCGGTTAGAATCAGCTCGAATTGCTCTGTAGCGCTTGCCCGTTCTCATCGTTACAAATAAACCATTTGCAGGATGAGAATCATCTGAAATTATTGACTTAGCTTTCTTTAGAACACGTGACGCATAAAGTTCATCTAACGCTGGTAACTCACAGCCAATTATGACGCTAGCAATCTTAACAACACGATTGAGGCGTTTATGGTCATCCGCTGTGGCGTTGCCATACCACACAACAATCGAGAGTGTCAAAACACTCTCATTGCTCTCAATCACTGCCCGATAAAACTTAACCAACAGATCTTGACTGACACAGAAACTCCTCAATCTTCTGAGAAAAAACAGACGTTTCTGAGCTTTTTTAACGGTAAAATCAACACGAGACGCCCATTTTAAATCATTGGATATGTGTACCCCAAGTAATTTAAATGAGTCTACGACCTCTACTTCCGATCCATTGATATACAGGGGCTGAATGGTCGTGGGATTTCTTCTGAAGTCCACAATCATCTCCTTGGTCGTATTAATATTTAGCTCTAAATTATTATCATGACTCCACTGAACTAAATTATTGACCTCGTCACGATATGCGCCATGAGCGTCATTTATGACGGATACCGGCGCAGTATAAATGTTCGTTGTTATTATTATTATTATTATATGAAGATTCATCCTTAAAAATAAATCCGCCTAGTGTGATGTCATCCGCATATTTAACCATGACATTTTCAGCAGAACCAATTGCACAGTCGTATGTAAACAATGAAAACAACATTGGTGATAATATGCATCCTTGTGGTGTTCCTGTATTTAGGACACTTTTTTAGGACGCTGTCCCACCTTTTTACCCTCTGTGAGCGGTCTAATAAAAAATCTAAAATCCAACAGCACATAGAATGATCAAGATTCAGGTTCACAAGTTTGTCATACAATTTGAAAGGTGATACAGTGTTAAAAGCCGAACTAAAATCCACAAATAAAAATAATTAGGTGTATTCTTATCAAGAAATTGTGATGCCTTAAATAAAACCCACGAAACTGCATCATCAACTGACCTGTTGGCCTTATAGGCAAACTGAAATGTATCTAGTTTACGTGGAAACTGTAAATGAATAAAAATGTTGACTAAAGTTTCAAAACATTTCATAACTATCGAGGTCAAAGCTACTGGACGATAATCATTAAGGCAAGTAACTGGCGATCTCTTTGGCACAGGTATGATGGTCGACTTTTTGAAGACATTTGGCACGTGACTCGTTTCCAGTGACCAGTTGAATATTTTGCATAAAATATTACACAAATCGTCCTTACAAGATTTCAAAAGCCTTGGACTAATGTCATCTGATCCAGGTGCCCTCTGTACTTTTAGCTGTCCCAATACACGACGTGTATCTTGAGGTGTTACCTCAAAGGGCGGAGGCAATGTTTCTGTATTTCCTGGCAGATGGTCCTTTGGGCGATCAAAGCGTGTATAGAAATCATTAAGCTGATCCGGAAGTGTTACGTTATCCTCGGGTGCACGTGTTGACTTTGGTTTATAGCCGGTGATTTTACTAAATCCTTTCCACAGTTCCCTGGAGTTAGTAACAGAAATTTCATCTTCGAGTTTGTTTCGATACTTAAGCTTTGCAGCTTTAATTGCCTTTAGAACATCGTACTTTTTTAAAGGCCGCAGCATCGCCAGATCTAAATGCGATTTCTTTAACACGAAGTTGGGTAGAGATCGTTCGGTCAAACCATGGTTTATTGTTAGGGTATCTCTTCACTGATTTCTTTGGAATGCACAATTCCTCGCAAAACTTGATGTAATCTAATGTCACCTCAGTGCACTCATCAATGTCAGTTGAACTCTCAACAAACACATCCCAGTCTGTACAGGCACAGTTTCAGTACGTTGGCTGGGAGTGGATCTAGCAAGCAAGACTTAATAGGTTTAGATTTAATGGTACTAAGAACCTTTTCCTGGTCAGGAAAATTAAGATAAGCACACTTCTACAATAATCCATTTTATGACCTTTGGGTAAAATACATAATTCACAGTCGTACGCTTTGGTAGCGACCTGAACCATTCCCACAGCGCATGAAAAGGTAACTTTCGACCAATGAAAAGCCAAGAGGGGACAAATGTATCTGTCTGGCGCAACAGTTGTGTCAACCCACGCTCACCCCTTCTCCGCCTTTGAAAATAATTTATGTAAATATTAGAGTGTGGTGTTTTAATTCAATTTGATTGGTAATGTATGGCAGAAATTTGCATAGAAGAGACGGACAGTGCCTAAATTATAAATAGTCTTTGTGAAACGTTCAAGCAGTGGAAAGGCATACTGTTGTTGAACGAGAGTTTACTGTAAATGCCTGATTTAAGTAACTGAGGCATTACTCAATGTTAAATTTAATGTTTTGCGAACATAATCTGATAAGGGCTACATTTTGTTTAGTATTCCAACCGTATGTGCCAGCGGTGTATAGACCGTATCGAATAGCCGCCATCTTGTAGGGCAGTTTCTTTGTTCATTGAGGACATGCGTGGTTGCACGTATTATGCTTAGTAACGTATTATGCTAAGTAACAAAAGGTGCCCCACAAGATGGTAACTATTCGATACGGTCTACACCCAGCACGATATGTGGCAAAGGGACTCCGCCCCCCCCCCCCCCCCCCCCCCCACCCCCCCCCCCCCCCCCCCCAACGCCCCTATACCTAAACACTCTTCCATTTTGTTAACGCACCCCCTCCCCCCTAAAAACTGAAAGGAATTCTTTCGAAATTCCTTGTAGTCAGGGAATATTATCCGATATTTGGCAAATCTGGGAACTAAATCCTTACCAAATTATTTCTTCACCAAATTGTTATTCAAGGTGTCTAGTAACATCTCCTAAAAAGTTGAAAATCAACTCCCCTAGGAAAACCCGTGACAGCTCTTTAAAGTTGGGGTACCAGGAACTATTAATCCGAAAATATTGAGAAATTCAAATACTATATCAACCATCTTGTGGGGGTCAAATGAGAGGTTTTTCATGATTGTGAATCAATTGTAAACATTTATTTTGCATCAGATCGACTTATGGATGACAAACTGTGATGCTTAGCTCTTTTTGATTAAACGTATATATATAAATAAACATACATATTATGACCGCATTCAATTCAAAGGTCCAGAGGGACCCACCGTGCACCTCCCTCTCGAATTGACGATACAAGTTACCCCTTAAAATGTAGGTCTTGGTGAGTTCTACACAGTGGTACATGAGTTATGTCTTTTAATTTAGTAAGTAGGTCAACAGAGGTCAAAAGGTCAATTTTAAAGGGAGTTTCGCTAAATTCGGTAATCCTCGCCATCAAACAAAACAGACGTGTAAATTAATAAAGTTTTACTATAACATGATATTATTCTGTCTCAACGTATTTTATTCGCCATATAAATACAGGTTAATTTGATTATATTGGTAGAAAGGCTTTCTGCCACACCGTGGGAAATATGTGGGTCAATATAGCACCAAAATACCCCAACTTGAACATAAAAAAAACCTTACAGGAATGGAAGGGGTGGAGACAATGACTTCTCTAATACATGTATAACTGCTGATGTCAGATATAGCTAATTTTATTATTCATTAATGTGTATAACATGATATTGTGGCAAGACTGGCTGCACCAGTCACCATATGAGCGGCTGAGGCAGGGTGGGCCACTCTGCCAGAATTGCCTCCCTGACAACCTGCACTTCTAGGGCTGTTTTTGAGACATGGGGTTCAAAAAGTCTGGTCAGGCCCATGCAGGTTTAATCAGGATAAAAAACCTAACAAACTTGGCCATCTCGGTTCAGCCCGAAGCCATCCCGGTTCAGCCCGAAGCCATCCAAGCCAAGCTCAATGCCCTCCCAGCTATGCCCAAACCCTAAAACACCAGCCCGAAGCCATCCCGGCCAAGCCCGATGCCATCCCGGCCCAGCCCGAAGTCATTCAGCCCCAGCCCAATCTCCCAGCAAAAACCTGAAGTCCAAAAGCCCAGCCTAAAGCCCCAAAGCCCAGCCTGAAGCCACCCCAGCCCAGCACAAAGCAACCCCGGCCCAGCCCAAAGCTACCCCGGCTCAGCCCAAAGCCCTCAGGCCCAGTCTGAAGGCCACCCTAGTCCAGCCGGGGGCTGTGGGATGACTTCGGGCTGGGCCAGGATGGCTTTGGGCTGAACTTAACTGGGATGGCTTCGGGCAGAGCTGAGAATCAAGGCTTTGGACAAGGTTGGGAGGGTTCCGGGCTGCACTGGGAAGTCTTTTATAGGTTGGGTCAGGGTGCAGTGGCTTCGGGCTGGGCCTGGGGTGGCTTTAGGCTGGGCCTGTGGTGGCTTTAGGCTGAGCCGGAATGGCTTCGGGCTGGGCTCGGGTATCTTCGGTTTGGGCTGGGATTGATTTGGGCTGGGCCGGGATGGCTTCGGGCTGGGCTGGGATGGCATATGGCTGGAGTTTTGGGGTTTGGGCTGAGCTGGGAGGGCATTAGGCTTGGCTGAGATGGCTTCGGGCTTAGCTGGAATGGCTTCAGGTTGGGCCGGGATGGCTTCAGACTGGGCCGGGATGGCTTCAGACTGGGCCGGGATGGCTTCGGGCTGGGCTGGCATAGTTTCGGGCTAAACAGGGATGGCTTAGAGCTGGGCTGGGATGGCTTAGAGCTGTGCTGGGATGGCTTCGGGCTGGGCTAGAATGGCTTCACGTTGGGCCGGGATGGCTTCAGACTGGGCCGGGATGGCTTCGGGCTGGGGTTTTGGGGGTTTTGGCTGAGCTGGGAGGGCATTGGGCTTGGCTGAGATGGCTTCAGGTTGGGCCGGATGGCTTCAGACTGGGCCGGGATGGCTTCAGACTAGGCCGGGATAGCTTCGGGCTGGGATTACCAAATTTAGCGAAACTCCCTTTAAAATTGACCTTTTGACCTCTGTTGACCTACTTACTAAATTAAAAGACATAACTCATGTACCACTGTGTAGAACTCACCAAGACCTACATTTTGAGGGGTAACTTGTATCGTCAATACGAGGGGGAGGTGCACGGTGTGTCCCTCTGGCCCATAGACTACTACATTTGAATTGAATGCGCAGTCATACTGTATGTTTATATATACGTTTAATCAAAAAAAAAGAGCTAAGCATCACAGTTTGTCATCTAAAAGTCGATCTGATGCAAAATAAATGTTTACAATTGATTCAGAATCACGAAAAACCTCTCAATTGACCCCCACAAGATGGTTGATATAGTATTTGAATTTTTCAATATTTTCGGATTAATAGTTCCTGGTACCCGGAGCTGTCACGGGTTGTCCTAGGGGAGTTGAATTTCAACTTTTTAGGAGATGTTACTAGACTACCTTGAATAACAATTTGGTGAAGAAATAATTTGGTAAGGATTTAGTTCCCAGATTTGCCAAATATCGGATAATATTCCCTGACTATTGGATGTTTGATACACAATGGGGGAACAATGGAAGAGGGAGTGAGGGGACCCACTGCCACATATCGTGCTGCATATGCAGCGGTGGACCTGGATAGGTGCATCCTCTTGCAACAGTGCCCCTTTAACGCACTCCCCAACTCCAGTGGCCCTGTTGAAAAAGGCCCCATTTGGCGGTGGGACTAGCGACAGAAATCCTGTCGCCTCTGCTGGACCAATCAGGACGCTTGCAGTGCATTGTGTAGCACGATTGCAAGCGTTCAAATGTCACGCGCGCAGATTCTCATTAGTGCCGGGACTGTCGGGGCAAATTGTTTGACAGAGCTGCTCACCGGCCGGTGCCAAGGGTGAGCTACGGTCATTCACGTTTCGCCACCCCGGTCCCCTACGCTCCCCGACGTCCATCCCGGTGCCTCCCCGGTGCTCCTCTACCGGGGCGCCGGGACTGCCGGGGACATGGTGTAAACGTAGCATAAGCAATGGGAGCTGCGTATAACTGTTAAACTGTAGTGCAAAGACCCACAACCACCCTCCTGACGAAGGCCTAGTAGGCAACAAAATTGGTCCACCCTCGTAAGTTGAGCACTTGTTGTATTTTTTTGCACTTTGCACTACAGTTTAACGATACGTTCAGCTTGTTTTGTTCCCACGCGTGCATGATGCATGCGCCGCGCCGCGACATGTCGAATTCAACTACTAGGTCGTTGTTTGCGTGATATGGAATCGCGCGGGCGCCGCACGCATCTAAAGTTGACGAGGCTGCACGCCAGTTCGCATAGCAACCACTCACTACCTTGAAGTATGGCGGCCGAGAATGACGTCAATAATGGTGTCGTGACGTCGATTCCCAAGCCCTATGGGCCTGTTTGTTTCACGACGGATCCGAATCCAGATCCCGAGTTTAATACCGCGCAGAAACAAACGAAACTGCTCTCGATAGGAATTCAAGTCACGTGAATTGGATCTGCGCAGATCTGAATCTGGATCCGTCCGAAACAAACACGCCCTATATACCTCATGCGTAGATTCCTGTCATCTGATTGGTTAAAAGTGGGGGCATTGAATCGGCTAGACCCGGCGCGTATATGCCCACCGGGCAATAGTCTTTGTTATAACACGCCTCTTTCTGATTCTCAATCCTGACTGGCTGAAACGCAGTCACGTGAGGTTCACTAATCTAAGCTAGTGCATGAAATTTGCGCCAGCGTGAACTAGACGCGCGTATCAAGTTTCAGGCGCACGCGTTAAGACTTCACGCGCGCGTGTTTCCCTGCTAGTGTTCCTGACCGGTCACTAGTCTCAAAAACTAGTGACCGGTTACTGCGCCCTCTGGAGGTTGCTTGTTAATGTATTTAATTGAATTTCATCTGTACGTGTGTATTTTTGCCTGAGTCGTGTTATAAAACACATACGGACTGGCATAATTCGGTCTCTAGGGCACGTCTATGTGCCCCTCGTGACTGTGAGTGACCACAAGAGGGTCCTATTTCCCTCGGCCTTCGGCCTCGGGAAATAGGACCCTCTTGTGGTCACCCACAGTCCCTCGGGGCCCATAGACGTGCACTAGTGACCTCATTGCCAGTCCATATGTGTATACTATGCCCCGGGCATAGTCATTTAGCGGGTTCCGGACGCGCGCATTACATGTGTTAGCATAGCTGTGCACCAACTATGCAGCTGGGCGCTTCACGTAAACATTCATCAGGACGGTAATGGCGGAATCTCGACGTCTGTCGTAGATGATGAAGTCCTTAAGAAAGTAAGAGAAGTGGCCTACAGTAAAAACTGTGTCAGGTGAAATGTGCTACTAAAGTGCCAGGTGATTGTGCTACAAATGTTTGCTGTAAATATACAACTTTTCCGCCGTAGACCAGCTTTCGAAACTCGGACCACTGTCATGACTGTATGATGTATCGTTACTTTTAACCAACCAGATGACAAAAATCTACACATTCGGTATATAAAACAAATATTTACTGCTGTTTATTCGGGTCATGGTTAAGATTATAGGCCCTCGGTGATCTCGAAGCCATGACTATGCCCCTCGGCTTCCGCCTCGGGGCATAGTCATGGCTTCGAGATCACCTTGGGCCTATAATCTTAACCATGCCCCTCATTGCAGTCAATATTTGTATACTATTGACCTATTTTTATAAAGCAAACAAATTTTGGATTAAGCACATTTTTCTGCTTTATGTAATTGGCCCCTGCTGACTTGACACGAAGAGCCTCTGTTCGCTCCAACCCACCGCCCTTACATGATTTGTATACACGTAGTATAGCCTGCAGGATACTCATGGCGCTTTACAATATATCATTACCCCATGGGCCAATTTCATCAAGATGTTTAGCAAAACAATTTGCTTAATTAAACATTTGTGTGCTTTATAAAAAATTGTTAATAGTCGGAATTGCATGTCAACTTGTGTTCTTCACAAGAATATCAGCTATTCTTGCTAAGAACACAAGTTGGCATACAATTTTGACTATTAACCCACTTTTATAAAGCACACACTTTTTTGATTAGCACATTTTTTTGCTAAACAGTTTTATGAAATTGGCCCCTGGTCATTGGGAACAACTCCCTGGGGATTATGCAGCCCCGGCAGCCTAACACAAGGTGCTGCAACCCTTGCAGGTATCCTAGATGGAGAGAGGCAACTTATGGCAAAGTGCCTTGCCCAAGGGCACACGCACCAGGGTCGCGGCCAGGAATTGAGTCCACGGCCGTAGAATTAGTAACGCTCTTGAGTTCAATGCACCAAACCCCTCGGCCATGGTATGCCATTTGTGGGGTCACAATGGACTGTGACCAGTAACATGTGATCATTGTATAGACCTGTCAGTAAAGTGTGTACGCCTCCACTGGAACCCTCTTAATAACAACTTGTTGCTTTCAAGTTTCTGCCGGAGAGCCTCCTATTATACACTACCTGCAGCACTTTCACTTAGAAGGCCTAGTAACGCAGGTAATTATTTTTCATAGCTACAAACCTCCAATAAATTTATACATGTATATATAATTTGTATAGGCCTAGTTTTTGCTGTACTGCGGTTGAAAATCCCACTATTTCACGATATTATGTAACGTCTCTCCCTTTTTGGTAGGTGATTTCCAGAGTATGACTTTGCCAAAATGAAACAAGGAAATTAAAATACGAATGTTTTGCACACCACATTTCGCTTTCTTTGTACGTATAATACAAAGCAAAAAAACAATGTCCGTTTTAAAACTGAATGTAGGCCTACGCCTACAGCTCAATAGAATGTCGCCCAGACACCAAACGAATGGTTTTAGTTTCGATTTCTTGTAAACGATTGGACACCACAGGAGGAAGTGACAACTAAAAAGTCTGATTTTTTTCGAATTTCTATAATCTGAAAAGGAAGCATTATTAGCGCGGTCATTATTGGACTATAGCAATGTACATTTGTAAGCATGGGTTTATAAGAGCGGTATTTCTGTTTCCAAAACTACCTTTAAAGGCACAGGCTCGTCAGCAATGCGCGCGCGCCAAATTCGTGCCACAAAATACGCAGCTCCATAGCAAAGGCACGGAGCTGCGTATTTCGTGGCACGAATTTGGCGCGCGCGCATTGCTTACGAGCCTCTGCCTTTAAGTTAATGTTTAAAAGCGTAAACACATAATACACGTATCAAACTCTATCATACCTGACTCCATCCTTTATATAATTATCTTTTGCCACTTTCTAATTTTGTATAATGAAAAAGAAACACGTTGAGATTAAATTATTATTTCCCCAATCAACCTAATAATATACCCGTATATATGTATCGTACGACGGCGTGCACGACGCCCCCTCCCAACCCCTGAGTTATCGGGCATTATGTTTTGTGACAGTAGAACAGCGATAAAACGGCAGCGGAATGGCAAATACAATGCAGTATACTAGTAGTGTGGACGCTACTTTAAGGAGTATTTGGTATTTATTTCATTTTCCCGGACTGTACAAGTCACAACACTACAGACAAATAATATAGGCCTAATAAATAATGAAGAAAAACATAATATGAACATAAAGCTGCAAATTAACAAAAACGAGAGTACAAGTTGAACTGGAGAACTTTGTGATTGAACGAACTCGGTTTAACCCATTCTTCTATAAAATCATAAAATGAAAGTTAACTTTGCAGGTTATGGGCGTACGTACACTGGAAGGTTTTCGTTTTTCCTATTGCCTTCTATTGTCACTTCTCGGTTGAAGCTGTTTCCTTGTTCCACGAATTTGGAATGATGCATTGTGGTCAGAGGTTAATTCATTTACCGTATAAAAGTTTCCGTGACTGTGTCTACTCGAGACAAAGTGACGACGAGCCAAGCTGGATGCACAGAGGTGAGTGCAATTAAGTTATTCAAACTGTAATTTTTATTTGTTTAACCAAAATGCTAAGACTGCGCCTTCTCTCTAAATCGGAAAGAGTGAAATTGGGGACTATCTTCGGGAAGGGTTATAATCACAATGGTGAAGCCCATGTCACACGAGGCAATTTACAGGCAATCAATTCCAAGCAATCTCCAAGAACCAAATGCATTCGCATTACAATTTTCACATTATTTTCTTTGTAATGTTAATAAATTGTCACAAACATTTCCTTGTGCCACTCAAGCATTCCTGTAGCCTGCAGTGCTGTAAGTTGCCTCCAAGTTGCTTGTAAAAATTTCCCCGTGTGACTAGGGCCTAATTATACAGCGCGCCAGATTATATAGTTCAAACTGTGGTAGCATATATCTTTTATGTTCAGTGAACTACACGCTTTGAAGGGAAAAGCGCACGTGTAAGAAAACTGTGACGTCAATATTTCTAAGTTTAGACTCGAGCCAGGACTTGAGTCCCATCTCGAGTATTATGATGAATTTGTGGAATTTCATATCGCATCCCGTAAGCTGAAATGCATGAAGCTTACAAGTGTCTTCCACTCTAAACATCATAATACACATGTTTGGGTGACTCGGACACCATTGGCAGTATTATGTGTGACATGCACTGTAAACCGCACGTGGGCGACGTAACATGCACTCCATTGATTCGAAATACACCTGTCGTTTGCTTTGTCGATGTCCTTGATGAATCAGTAATGATGAATACTGGTTTTTATGTCTCTTTCCGCCGCGTATAGGTTCATACTCAATCATAGTTCAAGCGGAAGAAGTTTCATGTTTCAACCTACCAGCATATCCGCAAATCTGTACTGGTATTTTAATTTCGAACCCTTTACGAACAAATACAAACGACCTTATAATGCTGGATATCAACATGACGGATGCGACAATGTGGAATATGCCGAACTACACTCCGAACATTTCCAATGATGATGTAATGATGACTTCCCCTGCAGTTCCGAACGCGACGGAGCCGAGCCAGTCTCTGCAGAATCGCACTGACCGAATCATAATCTCCGTGATTATTTTCCTGATTTCCTTGACCAACGTCACCGGTAACAGCACCGTCATCCTGTCTGTGATTTTCAGCAAGAAGCTCCGGACATCCACCAATGTCTTCGTGGTCAGTCTGAGCGTGGCTGACCTCCTGGCCGGGCTTGCCGCTCCCATGAGCACGGTGGGTCTCCTCAGCCTCGGTACCAGCTGGCCGTGGTCGACCGAGGTCCCATGCTCTATAGCCGGTCTACTCCTCTACATTAGCTCGGCAGCGAGTCTCGTCAACCTAGCCTCAATCGCTCTCAATCGTTTGATCCTCATCAAGTGGCCGATGACGCTCTATCGTACCTTCTACACCAAGCGTAACCTCGTCATCAATGTTATCATAATCTGGATAACCCCCATTTGCGTCATGACTTTACCCCCTCTCTTTGGCATCGGAGGTTGGGGGTACGACAAGCAACATCACTCATGTAGTGACTTGGACGCGCACCCCAGGGCCGGCACCTTTGAAGTCATCCAAGCTGTCGTCTCGTATCCTGTCCCGTTAATTGTCATCGTCACGAGTTACATCATGATCTTCAGACACGTGCGGCGTCACTTCAAGACGCAGAAAGCAATGCATAAGTCCGTCAGTGCTACGACTGGCTCTTCCACTTCCGGCGGGTCTAGCTTTGCGATTATCGACCAGCACGCCGCATCAGTCCAGTCCTCCCACCTGGATCGTATCAGCCGTCAGCAGATTGAAATCACCAAGAACCTCTTCATGGCCGTGTGTGCTTTCTTTGTCTGCATCACGCCCTACTGCGTGGCCCTCTTCATCCCAAACAACGACCGTTACCTGCTGTATTTCAGTCAGCTGTTTTTCTGCAACAGCATAGTCAATCCGATCGTGTATGCTGCAAAGCATCCGCAATTTAAGAAAGTCATGCGTCGAATTTGGCTTTGCCAGTACTCTGACATCGAAGAGCCGTCGGATACATTGAAATCCATGATGGCTTGTTGTAGATGCAAGGAGAAGCCGAAGGATAACATCATCCGCATCTAATAACTGGAATCGGCAACGCCCTCTTAGTACTCCCACGACGTTGCCTAGATTAGTTATACTTTCTTAACTAGTCTACATGTGTGTAGACTTAAGTCTTACTTTAGTCTTAAATTGAAATCCATGATGGCTTGTTTTAGACGCAAGGGGAATTGAACGAGTCCATAAAGATCACGGAAGACGTGCAATTGCACCAACCACAAACGTGGCAGGTGTGAAGTACAGAAATGTGGAAGGTGCGAAGGACAGCACCGCATAAATGAACCAGACTGTTGACTGCTAGGCAACACCACGTACACCACGTAGCAACAACAGCACAGTATGTGCCTTACTAAACTGAACCTCAATTTGAAAGCGAAGAACTCTGGGCTCCAGTCATTATGCAAATGTAACACACTATAAATGCTAATTAATTAATTCCTTACATAGCTAGACCAACTTTACTTCCAACGTAGTCTCCGTTGGAGGCCGTCCATAAAGTACGTACGTACGCACGGAGGGGTGGGAGGGGTGATGGGAGGGGGGTGACATTGCGTACACCGCGTGCGTACAGGTGGGGGTGGGGGGTCCAAGCCAATACGCATGTACGCAAACCGAAAATTACCTTTTAGTAAATCGGGAAATGATGAATAAGTTGACCATGGCTTCAGACCTTATGTACAAAACATTTTTCTCACACATTTCACATTTTCTCACTCCTCAATTTAGGTTTTTCCATTTAATCTACAGTCTAGATACTGATGCTTGATGAGCCATTTTCAGTAAAAAAGAAAACGCAAAATAAATCAATACATTTTGTCGTTTATTTCAGACTTTGGAGGCAACATGCGAATCATATAAAGCACTATAGTACTTAACCGTTTACCAATGCTTACCAATGCTTATGGGGAAGGGGAAGCCACTGTGTACGCCATGCGTACGGGGGGGGGGGGGAGTGCAGGGGGGGGGGGGGGGGGGGGGGGGGGGGGGGGGAGTGCAGGGGGGGTAGTGCAGGGGGGTGGTCTAAAAAGTCGGCATTTCATGCGCACGTACTTTATGGACGGCCTCTTGGAATTTTCTGATTAAATTATATATTTTTGTAGCAACGACGATGTGGCGTATTTTTTAATTCCACAATATTTGTTGGTACAATGTGTACTACTTAAAATGATTGTACCGAGTGCATATTTTACTATAAACGAACACTCAAATTCTGCATTTTGTTTGCTCTCTAACAAAACGAATATGAATGCCCGAGCACAAAGGCAAAACGTTCCTCTGTGAAATCTAACAAGCATTAAAGGAGCGTGACCAGATCACATTTTACCCACCTATTTTTCCCATGGGTTTTGAGTTTGTGGTACCATATCAATTGTCAGTGTTCAGATGGTGCCTGGAATGTCCGTCTCGAAAACTCGACCTAGCCTGAGCGACTTAGGCCTATATACTACCTTTTTCCAGCCAGAGCGGATCACATATGCTTTAATATTACTTCGCAGTAAAAATGGTTTACCTATTGATTGCTCTACGGTGACGTCATGCCTTCCATCCACCATTTTGGTTGTCATTTTTCATGACCCACGTGGCCCGAGTGTTAACCGGCAAAAAGAGCAAGAAAAGCGCATTGGTTACACTTACCTCTGTTGGTTGCACTATCCTTGCCTTATGTTGTTGCGCCATGGCTGTTGTATCGATAAAGATAAAAATGTATTTCCTCAGGCTAAAAATCGCGATCAAGTAGAAGCACTTTCGTTTTTACAAGCTGAGTGCATGCTCAATCATTTAAACGTATCGCAGCGAGCGCGTGCGGCATTTTCGAATGAAAATACGCTCGTGAGTATTTTTTACGCGTGTTCATGTGCGTCTATTGGCGCGCGCGTGTACGCGCGTGACCGTTGACCACCAACAACGGCAAAATTACGTGGTTTCTTTTCAGGATATGTTCAGTTTATTTCGGAAAGGCATTCAGAATCTTGTATTGGTCAATTTCGACCCCTAAATAGCCCCACGAAGCCGGTGTGTATACCTTTAAACTGCTAATTTTGACGTGTGTGAAAATGGTACCGAAAAAAAAAACACTGCATGTATTAAAACGTATACGATGTCTCCGGAAGTCGACGAATCTCGCGGAGTCCCGCACGCGTGTTTTTTTTTACACCGCAGCGAGGGGTACACCCCATTTTTACGACCCGAATAGAGTCTAAGTTCCCAATGACTGATACTTCTCAAGTGACAATCTTGGAAATAGTCACAACTCTTACTCTCACTATTAGAGAAAAAGAAGAAACCGATACATTTCGAAAAATCCCAAACATGACTGAGATTCGAACCAGGGACCTTATGATTACAAGTCGAGCTCTCTTCTAACCAGACCACGAAGCTGGTTGCAAACCGACCGCATTCAAAACCCTAAATTCCTTTAAAATAACTAACCCTAAACCCTAACCCTGAACCCTAACCTATTATATAGTCCTCTCAAGACGCTAAAAAGGTACAAAACCCCTCATTTTCCCCTCGCAGTGGTGTAAAAAAAATTGGTAAGCATGCGACAAGCCACATTACAATGTCTTTACGACCGCGGCGCCGCCATCATTTGACAACGTAATTTGGCAAACAATCGCAAACAATCCGTTCCACATTGAGCAAAACGTTGGCCCCAACGCTCCTTTAAAAATCTGTTGTTATTACATGTACAAGTATATATAGTACGGTTGCATTCGAGGGCACCATTTTCGTATGGTTCTCTCACCGGTTCCCATTCGTGTTCAGGGCGGTCGGGTTGGCGTAGTGGTTCTTTCCTCGCCTTTCACCTCTGGCGTCCCGGGTTCGAATCCGAGGCGTGTATGTGGATTGGGTTTGCAGTCCCTACTTGACCGCGTGGGTTTTCCCCTGGGGATTTCTCTGAGGGTTTTTCCTCCCACTTCTAAAACTGCAACTCGATTCTTCGTCATCTCGAGTTGAGAATAAAGTATAGTTAAAGCTAAAACCGTATCGTTGATGGTATAAAGGGCCTTAGTTGCCGAAGATGCCATAAAATTAACAACAACAACCATTCGTGTTCGTAAATGTGGGCGGGGAATATGTGGTCTTGGAACCAGTCTATTTGTCTGAGTTTGCGAGCGCGTGACGACGTGACGTGCGCGCTGTTACGCCCCAACTACGGCCACGATCCCAACTATAGTTGGGCCAGTCCCAACTGTGACACCGTAGTTGGGACACGGCGGCGCATCACACGTACAGCGGAGCGTGAAGGGATATGGGAACTACATGTATGAAATTTAGCCCTCACCCGGCGCCCATTTGTACTCTGGGCCCGCTAACCACCACGAAAGGCGGCACGCGTGCGTAAAAAGTGACATTACAATCAAATACGGAAATGCATGTTCATACATGGTGGGTTGTGATGAAATTGTTTTTCTGTATTTATGCATTTCCGTATTTGATCGGCAAGCCACTTTTAAGCGGACAAAGGGGGCACCGGCCGCGGGTGAGGGCTATCCCTTCACGCTCCGCTGTACGTGTGATGCGCCGCCGTGTCCCAACTATAGTTGGGATTTCCCAACTACGGTATCACAGTTCGGATTATAACAACTCGCCCACAGATTCTGTATCGTGGTTGGTCGAGAGCGTGTCACGTGACGTTGGCTATTTTTACTATCTTTGTACAAGTGCTCCAAAAAGACTATACCATGCATTCCGAAAAGTACTATACCCCTAGCAACTCCCGCGCGCGGATCCCAGTCGTGTGTGTGGGCCGCTACACGCCTGCATTACGCGTAACGCGCGCGATCGGAAAAACAAACTATCAGTTATCAGTTGTACGAACGCGGTGGACACTGTAAGAAAGTGAATGCAAAAATAAATTGATGAA
Organism: Henricia sp. BOLD:AAB3569; assembly: GCA_037783545.1. Classification (NCBI taxonomy): domain Eukaryota; kingdom Metazoa; phylum Echinodermata; class Asteroidea; order Spinulosida; family Echinasteridae; genus Henricia; species Henricia sp. BOLD:AAB3569. The sequence continues at coordinate 2,727,251 of JBBELK010000340.1, read as the reverse complement.
ACTGATTTCATTTTTTTTTAAAGCCAAAATTAAGCAGAATCTGTGGGAGAGGTGTTATAAAACAAATATTGACTGCTTTATCTCGTGGTATAGTAAAACTAGCCTCCCTTGGTGACCCACGGAGCATTCTAGAATGCTCCGTGCGTGGGTCACCTCGGGAGGCTAGATTTACTATACCACTCGAAGCAGTCAATATTTGTATACTGTCCCAACTATAGTTGGGACCCAACTATATTGTGCGCTCTAAATGGATTGATGAAAACGTTAAAGGAACACGTTGCCTTCGGGTTGCGCTTTATTGGGCGTTTTTGGGCTATTACAAGCGTTTGAAGTATAATGAGCACGATCTGAAGGATGTTTAAAAAGTAGAATATAATGATCCACACAAACGTGCCTTAGAAATGCTTCAATTTTGCGTAATTTCTCGAAGCAGCACGCTCCGCCATTTATGGGAGTCAAAATCTTGACTCCCATAAATGGCGGAGAAATTATATTAGTCTTAAGAAGTAACTATAAATAAATAGTAGTAAACTTGCGGGTACAACCATGTGAAAAAATCTCTTTTTTTGGAGTAGTGTTGTATAGTTACTTCTTACTTTCAACACCATGCAAAGCTTCAAACACCACTTATATTAGTCTTATTTCCAGCCTGGAGAAAGAAATTATTTGTCCTTCCTCCGTTGCGTGTGATGTGCCTGTTTTTTTAATTCGTGTCTACAATAACCATTGGGTATAAATCATCCAAGTCCTTTCTATCGGTTTGTCCCATGACAATATTCTTACCCTGATTGGCGAGGTTTTCGTTTTTTCTTTTTTGACGCGTCTGCTGTGTTCTCTTGACGATCCATTTTTTGACAGCCAGTCGGTGTGTGTGGGTTCATGTGTTTACATTTCACACGTCTCGGGAGGCGGAGAATGGTATGGTACCTTGCGTTCATCTGATAGGTTTACCTGACCACTGGCTACGGCGCCAGCCTAACTCCTGTTCGTCGCTGCATTTTGCCCACTACCCGGACGATCGCATTGACGGCTTGAAATACGTATACATTTCGCGGGACATGTAGTGGGGGTCAGAGGTCAGTGTTTGTTTTTTTCAATTACCATTCACTAATTATAACACATTAAATGTGTTTTATTGCAAGAACAACTCTTAATAAGTATAAGGAACACCCTCAAACGTGAGATTTCGTGAAATCTGAAGGCAACGTGTTCCTTTAATGATACTTGGTACTCGATCTATGTTATGGAATAGTACTAATATCAATGCGAGTCATAAAAGTAGACTTTCTAAATGCTTTGAGCGTAGGCTAAAGGATGTTGCAAACCAGAAATGGGAAAGTGATTTATCAAGTAACAGACTTTGCTCGTTTTATAGAATTATTAAAACTGATAAATGCCTTGAAAATTATCTTATCAAACTAAATAACTCTTGTAAAACAGTGCTTGCCCGATTTCGAACTGGCAACCATCATCTCCCGTATACTGAGACTCGTTATGTACCTAATTCTTCAGTAGTCAACATTTGCCCATTGTGTAATAGCCACGTTAACTGTGATGAATTTCATTATGTTCTTGTTTGTCCGTCTCTCACTCACGAAAGATCCACCCTTATCAAGAGATTTTATTGGACTAGACCAAATCCTGACAAACTGGGACTTTTGTTCAATGTACGCAGCTCAAATTAACTATGTAACTTAGCTAAATTTATTAAGATGATTATGTCAAAATTCAATTAATTAACTGTTTATTTGTATAATGCCTGTAACTCACTTTTAATTAGTTTATTTTTCTTATCTGACTGTAATTTATTGGCTCTCATACCAGTCTTTTGTGGGGTCGAAGATGAGATGAATAAACCATTCAACCATAGTTGGGACCGTGGCCGTAGTTGGGGCGTAACAGCGCCACCACAGTACTCCTTGGCCTTTCACATACCATTTCGATTTATTACATGTCCTACTACATGCTCAATCTGATGGTCAGTTTTGAACCGTTTTTTAATGACTTGCATTTAATAAATAAGATAAAGAGTATGTGCTACAAATGACACCAGTCATGCCAGTTATACCGTCAACTGCCCTCTTAAATCAGTGTGAAATAAGACGAAAAATACGGCATTTAATGCTCGGCCGCACGGCATCAAATTTTCAGTCAACTCGACCGTTTGCCAACTCGACCGTTGTCCTACTAACTCGACAAAATGTCGAGTCAACTCGACCGTTTGCCAACTCAACTTGGGAAAGATTACCATGCACGGGCACCCACTGGGACCCCGGCCCCACGCAGTAAACCTATGCTATGAGTAAATGGTAAAAACATGAACAATTTTTTTTTTTTTTAGCCCAAAAAAAAAAAAAATTCGTAAAAAAAGGGCCAACGACTCAGTTACTGGGTCTACATCAAACTAAACTAGGCCTAGGCTACTTTTAAGTTTTAGAAGGCTAAAAGTGATTTTCTGACGTTTACATTGGGACGTTATGAATCACTCTTAGCTGAAAATTCAGCTTACAGTCAAAATTAAACATTGAAAAACATACCATGGAGGTCCTTCCACTCTCAAGAATGTTGTGCCCTGGTCCGTTTTCCCCGATGATTCTTCTAAACAGAAAAAAACTAGTCCAACGTAATTTTCTTTACATTTTTCCACCAAACTACGGAACAGCCAAACTTACCACATGCTTACGACGCACAAATCACGATCTGCAACTGCAAAGATAGCCCGCCCTCTTGTGGTCATCTCATTGTACTGAAATGACGTCATACAATGAGATGACCCGGTGTCATATGCCTTTGTATACGGGCATAGCACCGTGAATGGAGTGAAAGCAAATTCGTTCATGCTTAGATATGTGTACATGTTGCGTAGACAACGGCTTTGTTCCTTCGCTTGTCACCATGGGCACGCCGTTGTTTTCACCCCAGCCCTACCGGATGTGACGTGGCAGCGACCGACAGAATAGATCATAAAAAGGCAAATCCTTTGTGTCCGTACATGGTAATGAACCCCTCGACTCGAGCCAACTCGACCGTTGTGCGTACATGTAGGCCTACCGCTCTTTCTGATCTTGTAGGGCATGATCTTGTAGGGCGTGACTACCCCTAGAACTATGGGGGATACCTATCCCCCATAGCTGATTTTGTTTTTTACCAATATGGCGGCACCTGAAGTTTAAGATCGGACAGAAACGCTTTTGGCTAGCGCAATAATCCGCTGCCCAATCGCCACCAAACTCCGTCTGATAGTTCTTGAGACACTCACCTTGCGTGTGTCTACGGAATTTCGGTACTATTTGTCCATTAAATTCTCCGAAAATTATGTTGAAAATCAACGGGTACATGTGCGATGCATCCACATACATAATTGAGGCGTTCGGTAAAAGCCGGATTTTCCGGAACCGCCGGAGTGGCCGGAACTGCCGGGACCAAGAGTTGAGTCCCGGCAGTTCCAGCGGCTCCGGAAAATCCGGCTTTTACCGAATGCCTGAATCATGTTGCATCCCAATGGATGCATCCCAATGTACCCGTTGATTTTCAACATAATTTTCGGAGAATTTAATGGACAAATAGTACCGAAATTCCGTAGATACACGCAAGGTAAGTGTCTCAAGAACTATCAGACGGAGTTTGGTGGCGATTGGGCAGCGGATTATTGCGCTAGCCAACAAAATTTCTGTCCGCTCTTAAACGTCAGGCGCCGCCATATTGGTAAAAAACGAAATCAGGTATGGGGGATAGGTATCCCCCATAGTTCTAGGGGTAAGGCGTGACATGTAGATAATCCTTCAACGGTCTTTGAACGTGGTGCATTGTGCGCATTGATCCAGTGTCCGTTACGCTTTGCTAAAGCTTTTCAATATTGACTGATAGCCACTACTGGACTGGTACAATTCGGGGACTTCAAATTGGAGCTGGGAGCAGTGTTAACCCACCAAGCTTAAAGGTAGAACAGATGATTGGTAAACTGTTAAAAGGGGCGTTATTTTGACTTGTGATTAGAAGCCCATGTTGATGAAACTGCCCTGAAGACATTTCAGCCACATAAAGTCCTTTACAAAAGACCTCAGCTCTTTTTACGATTTTGGAAAGAAATAAAATCATGTTGTGTTTGGTACCATTGTTATTATCACTTTTAGTAATGTTTCTTTAAAAATAATTGGGGTGACTGCAAATGACGTACTGTACCTTTAACTTAAAGGAGCGTGACTAGATCACATTTTTTAACTCCCCCATTCCATATCATTTGTCATATTTTTCTCATTACCATTCTGAAATTTCGCCTTCTCAATCTGTATATTTTCAAGGATATCGTCAACAAAACCGATGTTTTGTAAACTAGATTTGGTTTCATAAAGCAGTGCAGTGATTACATCAGCCTCTTTGCTTCCACATCCAAATTGGAGATTGCAAATTTCCTGGTTTCTTATAATTCTTAGATTGAAACTAAATCCATTTTCTGCAAAAAACATTAAGCAGGCATTCCAGCCATTCCATATTTGCTTTTGTTGAGATAAAATGCTAGGTGAGAAATCACATGTTTTTAAACATTAATTTTATGGAATAGGGAAACATTTTACTTTATAATTAACAGTAAGATTTATTTTTGTGAATTCCACTCACTTTCGTGTGAACTACATTCACTGGTTGCAACTTAGATGCCCTGTGTTAAGTCTATTTTATTTTAAGGAAATTTTTGAATTTGTTGAACTTATAAATCCACTTCTCTTTAAAATATTAAGGCGTTTTGGTAGTTGACTCATTATGAAGAGAAAAAGTGGAGACCAGTAAACCAAATTTTTTCCAACATTTAGAAATATTTCAGCCAGTCTCATGTTTTCCCACACAAGGTCTGAAGCCATTATTAACTGCAATGTACTCAATTCTTTCCATGTCTACCGTTTTGTGCAGCAACAGAGCTGCCAACCCTTGGAAAATTACCAATCTCAGGTCTCCTATCGCATGAAAACCCTCATGGATTGTCAATTAACAACCTCAGATTTTTAGATCTGTGTTTGAAGTCGGGAAAGTCAACCTATTTTTGAAGCGTCTTCTTCAAAATCTGGAAGTGTTGGCAGATCTGTAGCAGTAAGCCTACATGTATACTATTCTGTGCAGTTTGTCCAACAAATCTATTTTAGCTCTTGGGCACAGTAGTCTTGGGCACAGTAGTCTTGGGCACAGTAGTCTTGGGCACAGTAGTCTTGGGCACAGTAGTCTTGGGCACAGTAGTCACTATTTTAGGGTTTTCTGTCTTTCTATTTTCAGTTGTCTCAAAGCAATGGAAGTTAACGCACAATCCAAGCCACTGGTTAGCCTGTGTAACGACTACGAACATTATCTCCGATGTATTAACTTCTTCAACGAGAAGATTTCCTCTTGGCTACCAGACTATATCAAGTGGGTTAACACCACCGTTGGGAGGCGGGTGCTTGACCGTCTGGACGTCGACTTACAACATGGGGAGAAGTTACGGATTCTTGGCGTGGGAAGTGGCGAAGGTAAAGTTGATGTCACTTATTTTTGTTTTTGCGATGTAATATACCTCTTTCCAGAGAGATTTGATGCTTTCAGTATTAGTGTGTGAGACACAGTCGGGTAGGTTAACACCGGCTTTAGATTTGCTGTTTCAGTAATTGCATACTTTGTGTTTTCACCACTTCACCAGGTGAGGTAGAGTACAACCTCATCACGCGACTCATGACCAAATACCCAGCTATCCACAACACGGCCGTTGACCCCAGCCAGACTCAACTTGACCTCTACAAGGAACTCATTGTGGAGAAACGAGATGACTTGAAAGGAGTGGAGTTTGAGTTCCGCACAGAGACACTGAGCGAGTACAAACAATCCTGCGAGAAGACGGGAGACACAACCAAGTATCATATAGTTAGCGCCCTCTTCTGTCTGTACTATGAGACGGAAATGACCGCCATGTTAGAGTACATGTACGATAGAGTGGCACCTGGGGGCGTTCTACTAGTGGCTTTAGAATCAGGTAATTACAATTAAGAATCCTTCAAATACAGTGTTCAGTGTTCGAACAGGGTTAGGGTTAGGACAGTGTTCAAACGAAAAATCATAAGGGATTTAAACCTGAGACCTTTGACTCACCGGGTAGATGCTCCACCAGCTGAGGTAGAGAGGTAGAGTGTCCGGTGAGTCGGAGGTTCGAATCCCGATGAAGCCCTTATGATTTTGTTCTCGTCCCAAGTTTGGTTGTTTCATTTCAATGGTGATTGGGCACTATACCAGATATTTTGTTGGGACATCAAAATAAAAAAAAATCAAGCAGTCATTTGCGCATGAAATCTTTCATTTGTGTAGAACAAAAATGAGTTTTGAGTCTATCGAACTGTATTTGCTGTTATCGAATTACAAATGAAAACATTTAATCTGAGCATATGCTAAAGAGGTTTGTGTTGAGCGCTGAAACGCAGCTCGCACTTCTCTCTGTCAATCTTTTGTTTCTTTTCAGCGCCATGAGTAATTCTTTGTATTAGAATGTGCGCTTTATAAATCTCTATTATTTTTACAAATAGGTTATTAGGGAGACACCTTAGGAGTAAAAATGGGGTATTAGGGGGACATTTGGAATTAGAGAGACATTTTCGGTGTCTTCCCTAATTTTCCAGAATTCATTAAAATCAGAATTCCAGTTCGTTGGCTTTAGGTAAAAAAAAAGATAAGTGACTAAGTTTTGCGCACGTTTCGATTGAAATGTCTTCTTACGTATCCATTACCTAAACATTTGTTGAAGGTCTTGTGGCGATACTGAACAGAGTTTCAATAAACTTAACTATAAGTGTTACATGGAAAACATTGTCTGCAACAAATTGAGCCTTTTTTTAGACACGAATAGGGCATCTTGGTAAAACCCTAAACATTGGCTATAATACTAGATTTTGAGCAGACGACGACCCAATTAGTGGCACTAAACGTTCATGAAATGATGTTGGCGTGTACGTGTGTCACTCACGTTCTTAATAATGTGGAAAATAGCAGAGGCTGTTAATTAGGGTTTGTTTTTGCCCCGAACCGACGTATATTAGCACTGTATACTCAGTGCTTTCCCGAGACACTGTTAAAAAGCTTCATTATACGTGCTTGGGCAGGATAAGGGCAAAAACAAACCCTATTTAACATTCATTCTCCCCGACGCAAGCTACATGTAAACCAATTACTGATAGCAGAGGCTGAATACTGTTGCAAAATCGCCATGTAATTTCTGGATTCGACCAGCTTGCACTGGAAATTGATTCTACATGTACTTGACTCTAGCATGGAATCGCCCAAGCCTAATGTCGTGTACTCTTTTCAATTTTTTTTTCATGTTCACAGAGAATTGTGACGTGATGAAAGTGGAAGACCATTTCAAGTTTGCACAGGACGACTTGAATCCATTTTACTGCAGTCGTGATATGCGTCAATACTTTGAGAAACGCAGCATTCCTTACGTGAACTGCGAAAACGAAGACGACCATCACGATTTTGACATCGCGACGTGCTTTGACGGTTCCGCAAACGGTGACCTTCTACTAGACTTTCTCTCCAATGTCATCGATTTCCGTAAGAGCGTCTCTCCCGAAGTTCTCAAGGAATTCAGGGATCATCTCATGAGCATCGCGTCGCAGCGAGATGGTAAGGTATTCTTGTATCACGATGCTGATCATTTAATCGTCACCAAACTATAACACGATGCTACATGTGCGGTGAAGACTTTTAACCACGATTCAAATATAGTGCAGTCAATTAGAAAATGTTAGCAATTATTTCTATTTTTGGAGTCCATTTTTTCTATTATGTATTTTAATCAGCAAATCTGTCAACCAAATAAACTCTCCTACCTCTTAGGGAAGCGTTTTTACATGTATTTTTAACTCAAAATGACTATTTAATGGTAGATGTGGTTATGTGCCGCTCGCATGGACATCAATGTGAAAATGACTATTTAATGGTAGATGTGGTTATGTGCCGCTCGCATGGACATCAATGTGTAAATGACTATTTAATGGTAGATGTGGTTATGTGCCGCTCGCATGGACATCAATGTGAAAATGTAGGAAACACTGGCGGTTGGAATAAAATCATGATGAAATTTATCAACTTAATTATAAACTATTTGTGGGGAAGCTTTTCCTATTATTATTTAGCTATTATGATATTTGTGAAAATAATGATTGATGATTCTCGTCTTGTTTCTTTAGTTACTAACTTTATTAATGCATATTTTACCAAAGACTACATGTATCATACACGCCTTACACGGACACTGCGCTTGCGGATTTGTAGCCTTTGTTAATGCCTCACAGCTGGGTGAGTGTGTCATGCGACTAGGACGGGGGCTGGGGGAGCAGCACAGCTGCGATGCCTTTGGCGACCCAGAATAATTATTTATTAATGTATTACAGCCCCTGTTGCATTATTCATCCCTGCGTTGTTTGTGCTGCGAACGTATGTTTGTGTTGGCATGCGCGCGTTGTACATGTATGTGAAGCTCGCGCACTGCTTGAAAACCGGTGCGCGCGAATCCCACCAGTTGGCTTTATAGCTCAATTGGTAGGGCAGCTCCATGTTAAGCAGAAGGTCCGCGGTTTAAATTCCAGTGGAGCCAAGTTGCTTTTCACTGCATCCAGACAATTGTTCACATTTGTATCGAATTATTCACCCCGGCGGTCCCTGGGTGTTTTAATATACACAATGTACAGTTCACATGTACCGGTAAGTTGTGCTTAAAAACCAATACACTCTACCGCAGTCTTATTTTGTGATCATATTTATGTAATTAAAAAATGCACAAAAAGTTTAGCCCTTTTGGCCTGTGAACCAATGTCAAAGCAGTTAGTGCGACCTACATGTAGATGGAAGATGACATGACATGAATAGTGCATACTGATATAGGGTCCAACCTTGTTAATAAGAGGTCCCTGGGACTTTACAGATTACCTTGTTACAACAGGAACCTTGTATTATCAGGAATGAAAACACTGAAGAACATTGAATTGGGAACAATACAAAGGGACCTATGATCTTCCTTGTTACAAGCAGAATGTATTCACAGTGCTTAACTGTATGTACGGTAGTTTTGTCTGTGGATAGAGCGTACGTGTGTTTCGTATTTTGAAATTATTTTTATAGACCGTATCGAATAGCTGCCATCTTGTAGGGCAGCTTTTGTCATTTAAATTGTCAACGATGTAAGCACAAAATGTACAACAATGCATTACCTCAAGGAACAAAGAAACTGTCATACAAAATTGCAGCTATTCGATACGGTATATTCTGAATTCTGTCATAGTCCAGTCGAACATCGATAACAAGAGCAATGTTAATACAACATTCTGCTTATAACAAGGACATTTTGTCCAAAATTCAGTGTTGATAATACAAGGTCCCTGTTATAACGAGATATTTTGCAAAGTCCTAACGACCTATAGACCGTTTGGACGGTCAGCCATGACAGAGGGCAGTCACATTGTCACCGTTGTAGTCACTTTGTAGATCTATTGTCACTTTATTTAAATATGAAAATCTACCCCCTGTCATGGCCGCCGGTGCAAAAACTATATGGAAATGTATGGTTTGATCGCTGAGCAAAATAGTTGTCTGCTTCAAAACAAATAAAATAATGTCAAATTGTGTGTTTAAATTGTGTCGTAGAGAGAAATAAAATATTTTGCATATTCAACGTGATTCTGTCAATGTGTCAATCGTACTATAATTAGCTCTTAGTAAGTGCTGATCTGAACAGAAAAACATTTCTCAGGGAAAAATATTAAGATTTTACTTGGGGGAAAAAGCCAGCGTGGCTTGTTTTTGTTTACCCTAGCGCTTGTTTCTTTTTAGGTGGTCCTACTTGTAAATTCTTTCCATCCCTCGTTATAACAGGAACATTGTCAAATTCAAGGAATATCATTTATGGGTTGTAAGCAACATTTCTTGTAGACAGTCTGAATATCATAATTTTTGGCCAAAATTGATAAATTTTATAAGGGGTTAGTCCAGCAGTTTCTTAAAATTTGCCATAAATTTACTTTTTTAAAAAATGTCTCAGAAATGACTCCTTACAAAAACTTTGAACCCATTTCGGCAGTTTTGGCCACCAAAACTAGTTCTTGACCGTGTTTAAAACCAATGTTATTGCAATAGTGTAACACGGGGGTTTACACCAGGAGATGCAAAACGAACGACACAGGGTTTCGCTTTGAATTCTGGGAACACGGGTCAAATGTTGCCAGGCGAGGCTTTTATAAACACCGTTATCGTTCGACTCGCGAGGAAATAAAACATCGAAATATGTAGTACATTACCGAATGAAACGTTTATTTCACTTATTAAATGTTTTACGTCATTTTTATTACTGTTAACAAGATCTCATTAAATGTTTATTCATATCATTCTTTGAGGATTATAATACATGTACATGTTTATTCATATCATTCTTTGAGGATTATAATGCATGTTTATTCATATCATTCTTTGAGGATTATAATGCATGTTTATTCATGTTTTTGATAATTTATTTACAAATACAGGTAAATCGTGAAAAGAAAATGTCTCAAATTCCGAAAGAAAATCCAAATAATTATTCACATACTAAATTATTTTACAGAATTTCATATTTTACAGTGTTATTTCTTTACTATTATACAAAGGCAAGCATTGGACTGGACCGTATAATGGTTATAGTTCTGGTTTTTTATACACAAATATATTTCTTTAAGGTGCTCGGTTTGCACCACCAGTCTATGTGCAACTGCACAGCGAAGCAATAGAGCCTTTGCATCGGCGGCCATGTTAGGGGCAGGTTTTCATATTTAAATGAGGTGACAATAGATCCACAAAGCACTCACTCATGCATGATGCACGGTGACAATGCGATTGCCCCCTAAGATGGCCACCGTACAAACTGTCTATTGAGGCCTGAAACAAATCTCGATAATTGACAACATTAATTTAAAATTGGCACTGGCAGCATCGTTTGAGATGTTGGGTCATTGAATTACGTCATTGAATTACGTCATTGTATTACGTCATAGATAATGCGTTTTTTTTCCTCATTTGCAAATTTTATGACACAAGAAAGTACCGAGACCATTGTTTCGGATGACAATTTTAAATTCCTTGGTTGTGCTTTGTGTATACTGGCACATCTGAATACCGACCAACCTGACGTCTTTAAGATTTCACGAGATGCCTGCACAATGGAAGACTCTCTGAAAGGTTGGTGGTGTTCACACGGCCGATCACCACGCGCAAATTGTTTTTAGAGAACCTTTGGCGTACATAAATCGAAGACAAAACAGCCCAATCATTTCGTCCCTGAGCATCGGTCAAGAGGTAATGATTATTTCTCATTTAAGTAAGATCATATGAGAATAACCTCGGATGTGTGCAGCGTTTGCCGATCATCGTATACTATAAAAAATTTAAAAAAAGCGAAAAAAAAACCACTTCGATTTACATATGTTAAACTAATATTCATGCCAAAAACGTTCACTGTGTATCGATTATTAGGCTATGTCCATGTTGGCTATTCAGTTTTAAAATAACCAATACAAACTTGGAGATATAAAATATACAATTTACAACACAGAACTCACGTCATGTGCGATATACACAGCTCACCAAAAATACCACCCAAACAAAACTTTCCCAATATTTTCGGCGTTTGATTTGTTCTCGTGTTTTCTCCATAACAAGGCATATCTGATGACTTTATGTCAATTCCATTGGACAAACATTATTGTATAACTCACTCTCGAAACCACGAAAACAAATTCATGGCGAAATTTTAAAAAATTTGGGATATTTCGTTCGAGTCTTGATTTTTCGTTAGCAGCATACCTCATATTTCTAGTACAATACACGAACATTTTTCCACTAGTTTAAAAGACAAAATAACTTAAAGGGAAATAAATGATTAATCTCACGACTCACCATCTAACATGTTCACGGGAAGTAACATTCCTGCAGTCCATGCGAAGTGTAAAAAATTGTTACATTAAGAGTCAATGACATCAAAAATTGAACGGCTTTTAAGACGTGGATAAATAAAACATGATCGTTAAACCATGCAGTCGTTATAAACTCTGGATGGCGCTCAAAATGTGACCGTTGCATGAATTTCAGAAAGCAAGCCTGAAACAGCGTTGGAGATTGTGAGACTCTTGGTGGCAGCAAACAATCTGAATGAGCTAAGCCCTTTTCCAAATTTTCCAGTTCATGACGTCACGAAGCCGGCCGAAGTCACCTCTTTAGTTGACTTCGTTTTGGAGCCTCATTTAGGCCAAAACGAAGCCTCAAAATGAAGCCTGAAGCTGAGCCGAAGTTTGGTATGCAGCTTCAAGATTGCGGAGCCGGAGACGAAGCCGAGATTTGGAAAAAGGCCTATGAAAGGAAGCCTGAAACAGAGTTGGAGATTGTGAGACTCTTGGTGGCAGCAAACAATCTTAATGAACTAGTGTTATGCACGGTGTGCATCAAGCTCTTGGTGGCAGCAAACACATCGGTCCTTCAGCATGACAGGATTTGTAGTGGCAAAACAGTATAATGGAGGCGAATAGTACACATTGTGTATCAAGCTTGCATCAGCGGAAACGGGCTGTTACGTCCGTGTATGTATACAGTAGTGTGACTAAGAACTGTCTCGTCAATAGTTAGATCCAAAGTATAGTTGGGAACGTCCACTGATGCATTGCACGATTATATTTAGAGTATAACGTAACAATTGTGTATAAACACAATGTGGCATATTTCGAGTTGATGGCTGAAGGCTTTCCCTTCCCGACGAAAATGCAGAAGTCAGCAATATCTGACTGTAAAGTGTTTGCCGCCATAAAATGCTTCTCAAAATCTCACACTATACAATTCAAAGTGCTGAGAACTGTGTCAATAGACTGTAACGATACCTGCCATTTTGTGGGTAACATTGGCACTGTATACTCAGTGCTTTCCCGAGACACTGTTAAAAAGCTTCATTATACGTGCTTGGGCAGGATAAGGGCAAAAACAAACCCTATTTAACATTCATTCTCCCCGACGCAAGCTACATGTAAACCAATTACTGATAGCAGAGGCTGAATACTGTTGCAAAATCGCCATGTAATTTCTGGATTCGACCAGCTTGCACTGGAAATTGATTCTACATGTACTTGACTCTAGCATGGAATCGCCCAAGCCTAATGTCGTGTACTCTTTTCAATTTTTTTTTCATGTTCACAGAGAATTGTGACGTGATGAAAGTGGAAGACCATTTCAAGTTTGCACAGGACGACTTGAATCCATTTTACTGCAGTCGTGATATGCGTCAATACTTTGAGAAACGCAGCATTCCTTACGTGAACTGCGAAAACGAAGACGACCATCACGATTTTGACATCGCGACGTGCTTTGACGGTTCCGCAAACGGTGACCTTCTACTAGACTTTCTCTCCAATGTCATCGATTTCCGTAAGAGCGTCTCTCCCGAAGTTCTCAAGGAATTCAGGGATCATCTCATGAGCATCGCGTCGCAGCGAGATGGTAAGGTATTCTTGTATCACGATGCTGATCATTTAATCGTCACCAAACTATAACACGATGCTACATGTGCGGTGAAGACTTTTAACCACGATTCAAATATAGTGCAGTCAATTAGAAAATGTTAGCAATTATTTCTATTTTTGGAGTCCATTTTTTCTATTATGTATTTTAATCAGCAAATCTGTCAACCAAATAAACTCTCCTACCTCTTAGGGAAGCGTTTTTACATGTATTTTTAACTCAAAATGACTATTTAATGGTAGATGTGGTTATGTGCCGCTCGCATGGACATCAATGTGAAAATGACTATTTAATGGTAGATGTGGTTATGTGCCGCTCGCATGGACATCAATGTGTAAATGACTATTTAATGGTAGATGTGGTTATGTGCCGCTCGCATGGACATCAATGTGAAAATGTAGGAAACACTGGCGGTTGGAATAAAATCATGATGAAATTTATCAACTTAATTATAAACTATTTGTGGGGAAGCTTTTCCTATTATTATTTAGCTATTATGATATTTGTGAAAATAATGATTGATGATTCTCGTCTTGTTTCTTTAGTTACTAACTTTATTAATGCATATTTTACCAAAGACTACATGTATCATACACGCCTTACACGGACACTGCGCTTGCGGATTTGTAGCCTTTGTTAATGCCTCACAGCTGGGTGAGTGTGTCATGCGACTAGGACGGGGGCTGGGGGAGCAGCACAGCTGCGATGCCTTTGGCGACCCAGAATAATTATTTATTAATGTATTACAGCCCCTGTTGCATTATTCATCCCTGCGTTGTTTGTGCTGCGAACGTATGTTTGTGTTGGCATGCGCGCGTTGTACATGTATGTGAAGCTCGCGCACTGCTTGAAAACCGGTGCGCGCGAATCCCACCAGTTGGCTTTATAGCTCAATTGGTAGGGCAGCTCCATGTTAAGCAGAAGGTCCGCGGTTTAAATTCCAGTGGAGCCAAGTTGCTTTTCACTGCATCCAGACAATTGTTCACATTTGTATCGAATTATTCACCCCGGCGGTCCCTGGGTGTTTTAATATACACAATGTACAGTTCACATGTACCGGTAAGTTGTGCTTAAAAACCAATAGACTCTACCGCAGTCTTATTTTGTGATCATATTTATGTAATTAAAAAATGCACAAAAAGTTTAGCCCTTTTGGCCTGTGAACCAATGTCAAAGCAGTTAGTGCGACCTACATGTAGATGGAAGATGACATGACATGAATAGTGCATACTGATATAGGGTCCAACCTTGTTAATAAGAGGTCCCTGGGACTTTACAGATTACCTTGTTACAACAGGAACCTTGTATTATCAGGAATGAAAACACTGAAGAACATTGAATTGGGAACAATACAAAGGGACCTATGATCTTCCTTGTTACAAGCAGAATGTATTCACATTGCTTAACTGTATGTACGGTAGTTTTGTCTGTGGATAGAGCGTACGTGTGTTTCGTATTTTGAAATTATTTTTATAGACCGTATCGAATAGCTGCCATCTTGTAGGGCAGCTTTTGTCATTTAAATTGTCAACGATGTAAGCACAAAATGTACAACAATGCATTACCTCAAGGAACAAAGAAACTGTCATACAAAATTGCAGCTATTCGATACGGTATATTCTGAATTCTGTCATAGTCCAGTCGAACATCGATAACAAGAGCAATGTTAATACAACATTCTGCTTATAACAAGGACATTTTGTCCAAAATTCAGTGTTGATAATACAAGGTCCCTGTTATAACGAGATATTTTGCAAAGTCCTAACGACCTATAGACCGTTTGGACGGTCAGCCATGACAGAGGGCAGTCACATTGTCACCGTTGTAGTCACTTTGTAGATCTATTGTCACTTTATTTAAATATGAAAATCTACCCCCTGTCATGGCCGCCGGTGCAAAAACTATATGGAAATGTATGGTTTGATCGCTGAGCAAAATAGTTGTCTGCTTCAAAACAAATAAAATAATGTCAAATTGTGTGTTTAAATTGTGTCGTAGAGAGAAATAAAATATTTTGCATATTCAACGTGATTCTGTCAATGTGTCAATCGTACTATAATTAGCTCTTAGTAAGTGCTGATCTGAACAGAAAAACATTTCTCAGGGAAAAATATTAAGATTTTACTTGGGGGAAAAAGCCAGCGTGGCTTGTTTTTGTTTACCCTAGCGCTTGTTTCTTTTTAGGTGGTCCTACTTGTAAATTCTTTCCATCCCTCGTTATAACAGGAACATTGTCAAATTCAAGGAATATCATTTATGGGTTGTAAGCAACATTTCTTGTAGACAGTCTGAATATCATAATTTTTGGCCAAAATTGATAAATTTTATAAGGGGTTAGTCCAGCAGTTTCTTAAAATTTGCCATAAATTTACTTTTTTAAAAAATGTCTCAGAAATGACTCCTTACAAAAACTTTGAACCCATTTCGGCAGTTTTGGCCACCAAAACTAGTTCTTGACCGTGTTTAAAACCAATGTTATTGCAATAGTGTAACACGGGGGTTTACACCAGGAGATGCAAAACGAACGACACAGGGTTTCGCTTTGAATTCTGGGAACACGGGTCAAATGTTGCCAGGCGAGGCTTTTATAAACACCGTTATCGTTCGACTCGCGAGGAAATAAAACATCGAAATATGTAGTACATTACCGAATGAAACGTTTATTTCACTTATTAAATGTTTTACGTCATTTTTATTACTGTTAACAAGATCTCATTAAATGTTTATTCATATCATTCTTTGAGGATTATAATACATGTACATGTTTATTCATATCATTCTTTGAGGATTATAATGCATGTTTATTCATATCATTCTTTGAGGATTATAATGCATGTTTATTCATGTTTTTGATAATTTATTTACAAATACAGGTAAATCGTGAAAAGAAAATGTCTCAAATTCCGAAAGAAAATCCAAATAATTATTCACATACTAAATTATTTTACAGAATTTCATATTTTACAGTGTTATTTATTTACTATTATACAAAGGCAAGCATTGGACTGGACCGTATAATGGTTATAGTTCTGGTTTTTTATACACAAATATATTTCTTTAAGGTGCTCGGTTTGCACCACCAGTCTATGTGCAACTGCACAGCGAAGCAATAGAGCCTTTGCATCGGCGGCCATGTTAGGGGCAGGTTTTCATATTTAAATGAGGTGACAATAGATCCACAAAGCACTCACTCATGCATGATGCACGGTGACAATGCGATTGCCCCCTAAGATGGCCACCGTACAAACTGTCTATTGAGGCCTGAAACAAATCTCGATAATTGACAACATTAATTTAAAATTGGCACTGGCAGCATCGTTTGAGATGTTGGGTCATTGAATTACGTCATTGAATTACGTCATTGTATTACGTCATAGATAATGCGTTTTTTTTCCTCATTTGCAAATTTTATGACACAAGAAAGTACCGAGACCATTGTTTCGGATGACAATTTTAAATTCCTTGGTTGTGCTTTGTGTATACTGGCACATCTGAATACCGACCAACCTGACGTCTTTAAGATTTCACGAGATGCCTGCACAATGGAAGACTCTCTGAAAGGTTGGTGGTGTTCACACGGCCGATCACCACGCGCAAATTGTTTTTAGAGAACCTTTGGCGTACATAAATCGAAGACAAAACAGCCCAATCATTTCGTCCCTGAGCATCGGTCAAGAGGTAATGATTATTTCTCATTTAAGTAAGATCATATGAGAATAACCTCGGATGTGTGCAGCGTTTGCCGATCATCGTATACTATAAAAAATTAAAAAAAAGCGAAAAAAAAACCACTTCGATTTACATATGTTAAACTAATATTCATGCCAAAAACGTTCACTGTGTATCGATTATTAGGCTATGTCCATGTTGGCTATTCAGTTTTAAAATAACCAATACAAACTTGGAGATATAAAATATACAATTTACAACACAGAACTCACGTCATGTGCGATATACACAGCTCACCAAAAATACCACCCAAACAAAACTTTCCCAATATTTTCGGCGTTTGATTTGTTCTCGTGTTTTCTCCATAACAAGGCATATCTGATGACTTTATGTCAATTCCATTGGACAAACATTATTGTATAACTCACTCTCGAAACCACGAAAACAAATTCATGGCGAAATTTTAAAAAATTTGGGATATTTCGTTCGAGTCTTGATTTTTCGTTAGCAGCATACCTCATATTTCTAGTACAATACACGAACATTTTTCCACTAGTTTAAAAGACAAAATAACTTAAAGGGAAATAAATGATTAATCTCACGACTCACCATCTAACATGTTCACGGGAAGTAACATTCCTGCAGTCCATGCGAAGTGTAAAAAATTGTTACATTAAGAGTCAATGACATCAAAAATTGAACGGCTTTTAAGACGTGGATAAATAAAACATGATCGTTAAACCATGCAGTCGTTATAAACTCTGGATGGCGCTCAAAATGTGACCGTTGCATGAATTTCAGAAAGCAAGCCTGAAACAGCGTTGGAGATTGTGAGACTCTTGGTGGCAGCAAACAATCTGAATGAGCTAAGCCCTTTTCCAAATTTTCCAGTTCATGACGTCACGAAGCCGGCCGAAGTCACCTCTTTAGTTGACTTCGTTTTGGAGCCTCATTTAGGCCAAAACGAAGCCTCAAAATGAAGCCTGAAGCTGAGCCGAAGTTTGGTATGCAGCTTCAAGATTGCGGAGCCGGAGACGAAGCCGAGATTTGGAAAAAGGCCTATGAAAGGAAGCCTGAAACAGAGTTGGAGATTGTGAGACTCTTGGTGGCAGCAAACAATCTTAATGAACTAGTGTTATGCACGGTGTGCATCAAGCTCTTGGTGGCAGCAAACACATCGGTCCTTCAGCATGACAGGATTTGTAGTGGCAAAACAGTATAATGGAGGCGAATAGTACACATTGTGTATCAAGCTTGCATCAGCGGAAACGGGCTGTTACGTCCGTGTATGTATACAGTAGTGTGACTAAGAACTGTCTCGTCAATAGTTAGATCCAAAGTATAGTTGGGAACGTCCACTGATGCATTGCACGATTATATTTAGAGTATAACGTAACAATTGTGTATAAACACAATGTGGCATATTTCGAGTTGATGGCTGAAGGCTTTCCCTTCCCGACGAAAATGCAGAAGTCAGCAATATCTGACTGTAAAGTGTTTGCCGCCATAAAATGCTTCTCAAAATCTCACACTATACAATTCAAAGTGCTGAGAACTGTGTCAATAGACTGTAACGATACCTGCCATTTTGTGGGTAACATTGGCCAACAATGCAAGCACAAACTGTTCAATCATGCATGTTCTCGATGAACAAAGAAACTGGCCCACAAGATGGCAGCTATTCCATACGGTCTATACGGTGAATCTATGGCTAAGTCACACTTCCGTTTCAATGTTCGGGTATTTCCGCCTCTCTTCGCATCCACCTTTATTGCACGCGCTCGTAGAACAACTTCCGGTTGCCTCGTTATCGACCTCAACCTTGATCTCGTCATTACCGATTTCCCGCGTGCAATACAAGTCATCATCCTCGTACTCATCCGAGTCCTTGACCTCGTCTATGACGACAGTTGGCGTGTTAACCGGAAATCGATAAGAATGCTGCGAGGTCATAGCAGTTCTCTCGTCTGGTTCCCTGTCTACACCTTGCCTGATGGGACGGACTTCAGCTACAACTCGTGGTCTATCCGTCGATTCACTATCATTCTCGATTTCACTAACAGCCGTCTGGCTAGGCCGCGCCATGTTGCCGTTTCCCATGTGTCCATTCAGGTTGTGGTATGGTCCAAATGCCTGCCGTTTCAATGCTCGTAACTTGGCCTTGATTGTGCTTTTATCTGACGCAGTAGAGTCTTTGAGTGGCTCTTTGAGCGAGTCCTGACGTGATGGAGTGCTGAATGATGACCGCGAATGACCATTACGTAGTGACCGGTGCGTGCTTAGAGTCCGGTTAAGCTGACGAACACGCCACTTTCGCCTGATCTCGGATCGTACCTCGCCATTCATGAAGCAGTATAGAACCGCAACCAGGAATCCCTGTTTGAAAAAAAAAAAATGCACAGACTTAGTCAGTCCCAGCACTTAGGGTTCTTGTAGTTTAAGATGTCAAACTGCTCCAGGTGAGTGACACACTACACCACATACATAGGGGCTTTGGCAAATCTCGGCTTCGTCTCCGTCTCCGTCTCCGTCTCCATCTCCATCTCCATCTCCATCTCCATCTCCATTTCCATCTCCATCTCCATCTCCATCTCCATCTCCATCTCCATAGGGTTTACATGGAACCGGAGCCCAAGTCGAGATTTAGAAAAAGGCCAAGGTCTTTGTGCAAGACGTTCTAACTTAGTTCCGTTCGTATACGTACGCGCAAGCGACAGTTCACCGTAGGGACTAGACACTTTTTTAGCACTGCACTGCGACAGTTATAACGTCTTTGGATATTACTTATGAGTCACGTGAGACCAATGATTTTTACCTACAGTGATTTGAAAATTACATAGGCTTATTCAAACAAAGGTCAATCTGAAAACACGTGAACGCAAATCGAACTACATTTCTTCATGAATAATGATCATAAGACTGACTATGGTATATGCTGCCACAATTGAGACTGAGTGACTGAGTGACTGACTGACTGACATCCCCCCCCCCCCCCCCCACCCCCCAGCCCCCGACATGGTGACGACGCGAGGGAGTCATTGTTCATGCAAGGAAAGCCTCGCTATTTTGCCAATATGGCGGTTCCGTACAAGTGGTAAATAGATACCGTCTCAACTGTCTTACACTAACCTGGAAGGATGACAGACCCAGCTCTATGTACATTCGCATCTTAACCACTGTAGGGTCGTCCGTAGCATACATGCCGATAGTCACAATGTAGTAGACACCAAACAGTGGAATCAGTACCAGTGTCGACTTGGCAAGCTTGCTGAAATGAGCATACATGTAGTATCTCACCGATTAGTACGATTGCTGTAATGTGTAAAGTATTAGGTTAGTACGAGCCAAACAATATCATGAAAAAAAGTTTTGTTTAAAAGATTGTCTTAGGATAATGGACATATCCGGAACATTTATAGAAGAAAATATCCCACCCAAGTTGTGAAATAGTTGAACCAAAATCAAGAATGTAATAATACGACTGTAATGAAAATGTACTCCCACGGAGCTTTCAAATCTGTTTTGGTAGAATGATCATTGTATCATAAGTTAATATTTCTAGAGACTACCAAAAGAACGACTGATACATACATAGCTTCATACATGGACATCTCACAACCTGACGGATTTTCACAAATGCAATATGGAATCCAGTTTTTAAAAATAGACACAAGAAGGCTATCAGTAAAAGTATTATTCCCATTAGAAAAACATATTTCCTTTCACTGCTGTGTGTTAATAAATGGTATCTGTGGTAAAACGATGTATTTCGTATCTAAGTGGCAGCTTATGCAACGAGACAGGCACGGGGAAATGTAAGAATTTTGTCAATGTCTATTCTTTTAAAACTATTACTCAAATGATACATATGAAAATGACATGGCCGTTTAGCATGAAGCTATAGGAATGGAGTGCGAGTGAGATATGTTGGGGTGAATCAGACGGGTTTTGCGCGGTCTGGTGTACATTGTGGTGTGGAAGGCCGGTTTATGGGTACTACGATGCTAATAACATGCTGACATGATACAAAAGGTTTAGAGATATGGGAATGCCGATAGGAAGGTTTTGACTGATGAGCTCAAATTGGTATTTTTTCTGTTCTCTTTGTCCAATGCAAGATTTCTATTTTGATAAAACATGACAAATATCTTACACGCAATAATTAAGCACCATAACATATTGCCAAGTGTCATAAAATCTTTATTAACCTCAAATTGGAACAGATTCGAAAATGATTTGTGGTCATCAAGTGGAACATGTGTGGTATTATGTGCTACATTTTGTGTGCATTGAATCGGGTGCAAAGGGTGCATGCAGTTTGATGGAAGGGTAGTTGGAGATCGGCCTGGAAATATATTTTAATGAACCTTGCAAAAACTCTGACGCGAGTTTTAGATTGTTCTCTGCTCATCTTTAAATCAACTTCGTACTCAATCCATCGTTGACTAGACTGTTATCGAGGCTAAATAAACACAAACTTAGTCAGCCATACATGTATATCGGGCCAGTAGGCATGGTTTTAATGCATTGGGAGGACTGGTGTGGATGCATGAACACCTGAAAAACGGCAGGGAGACATATCTATTGGCCACACTAGCTGCTAGGTAAAAAGGTAATGTCCTTCACACAAAAGTGGACCTGAGCTGGTTTGGTGAGGCGCGTATTATAACACACCTGATCAAGCAATCATGTAGCCTGTACACAAGCATTGTACCAAAGCTGGTACCAGAGTACGGGGAAGCAATGATACTGGAGTGATGGGGCTTTTACAGGGCAGTGATCATTCTTCTATATAGGGAGTGCTGTGGGGTTCTAATGGAGGAAGGTATAAGCAGCCTTCGGCCATGTCTTTCTTACCTATACCTTCTGGCTTCAGCTGCGTTGGTGGCGCTCAGCTTGGTGGCCAACACACGGAGAATGTTCAGGAATAGGATGAAGTTGATCTGTTGAAAAGTAGACAATTTGAAATAAGTGGAATTAATGCATCGGTTTATTATGGTGTTAAATTGACGTACAGTACCGGCCAAAAGTTTGAGTACACCTGTTGAAAACTAGGTTAGTAACATTTTACCACATTTTATGCCCAATACAAAAACACATTATGCAACCATTATATTCAATGCATGTCATAGAAATGTGCTTGAAACTTCAGAATTATCTCTTTATCTTTCATTCCTCAAAATAGCCACCTCTGGCCTCATATTTTAAAAAAAGTAGCCTCTAAAGGTCACACAAGTTTTAAGAAGTATACAATGAATACAATATTGTATGATGTAACAGATTATATGTAATAGGTTCCTTTGCATGTGTTCTGACTGATTTTCTGAGGTCCCTGGAGCGTGTCCAAAATCACTTTGTACTAGCTGAATGCACAGTATTGGCACCAGTCAGTTCTTGACCACTATCAGATGGCTATCTAGTCTATATTTGCCTTTCTTGCATACACAATTGTTGTAAAATGGCAAAAGGACCCAGTTAAGTAAAGAAAAGGGCAAGCTGTGATTACTCTACGAAATGAAGGTCAATCTTACAGACAAATTGCAAATACATAGTTTTCAACAAGTGTACTCAAACCTTTGGCCGGTACTGTACATTGTAATTTACCCATACACGAAGCGTTTTTTTTATATGCACTATTAAGAACATACTTAAAACTCAAGGGAACTCATTGAAATGTATTAACCCCATAAAATAAATCATTAATATATAGCAGCAATTTTGAAATGATTGATCAGGACTTTGGCTTCGTCCATTTTAAAATTGCGAACGCACTGTCTATCATATACTCTGGCTTAAACAAATTCGCAAAATGGAGGCTTAAAGGGTGCACGTGACCAAAAGCCTATGGCGAAGTCCAGCATTTCTCAAACACTTTTACAGTATACCTACCACAACGGAGCACATGACGGGAGCCTTTATGATCCAGTAAATGCTTTTAATTGTCATCGTCGCTAACCAACACCTGCAATATCATGTAACAAACATGAATTATACCTGAGCTCATGCACCAACCTTATATCTTTGGAATTACAAATTGTGGTTCGCAGACACTGTCGCAAGTTCATGAAAAACAGGTGTAATAAATGGCTGTCTCTGCTACGGCGGGGTAATGTATTGTTCAAAAGAAGAAAATAAACAATTCATTTAATAAAACAAAAAAATGCCGTGCCGTGTCGTGGTATGGTATTAACGAAACTTCTTACAATAAAAAAATTTACCCCTTGGTTTGATGTTCAACCTGGATGGTACCGTTTGAATGTTTTCGCATTTGTGTGTTCGTTTGCCTTTTAATGGCGGGCTTCTTTCTCACACTTTAAGGACATCTTAAGTGTTGGCATCTATACACATGCATCACATCAAGTATAAGATATGATAAGATAAAACTAAGACGTGGGATTTACCCGTATTCGGTTGTGTATTCCTCGACGATCACCCACGGAAGAACGAAAAGTATCGGAACACCTGAACAAAAATATACACACTCTAAAAGTTTACTTTCAAATCACACTTATTGCTCCGGCAACCTAGCATGTGCGATATTGAATTTTCTCAAGATTAATTTGTCGATTTCATTAAACGCTAAAAATCTTCTAAAGAAAAGTTACTCGTCCTAACTTTAGATCAGTTCTAGGACCGATTTCAAGAATTTAAGTGGTGTCAAATCCGTCAAACGCGAATGCTGTTGGAAGCTCCGAATGTGAAAGGGTAGTGGCTGATTGAGAAAATAAGCTGCGGCGTCGCAAGACGTTTCATAGAGGGGGTATGTGCCAAGGGGTGGCTGGCCACATTAGAAAGTGGTACGCAAAGCAATTTACACATAAAGTTGTGCACAACTCAAGTCTCATTTGGGGGACGCCACTGCTAAAGAGTATAGTGGTAATTTTTTGAAGGGTGGTGGCACCACTACTCTATAACACTTTGGGGGAAACCTGACTACTCACCCCAACCCAGCGCGATATAGAGCTTGAGTGATGACGATTCGGAGAACACAGCTAGTGTAATCAGTGCATGTAGATACACGCCCTCTACCAACAGCCAGTAATAGTTAGACACCAAGGCGTACTGGCATATGCTTATGACTACAGTGAGAGGCTGGCTGCATGGCACTTCCTGTAAGAATAAGAAAATGATTCGTTAATGATATATTATGGTGCTAGGATTATCCTAACATAGCTGAGGTACTAATGATAAATGGCAACACTCAGAGCCTGATTGCATGGTATTTCCTGTAAGAATAGGAAAAGGATTAGTTAATAACAGCTTATGGTGCTAGGATTACCTAACATATAGCTCAGGTACTAATGACAGATACGTATGGCAATACTTTATGAATTAAAGGAGTATAGGCTACCCAATAAACACAAGCAAAACACAAGCAAATAGGACACACAACCTATTGGTATACAAAGAAATACAAAGAACAACTAATATAACCCACTTAAAGACAGTTACACACTTTACAACGACTATGCCAATTGCAGCAATGCCTTGTAAAGCACGGGCGCCGCCATTTTGTCCTAAAATTGGGACAAAATTACTTTTTTTCATAGTCGACTTTCTTCACAGTATCTTTCGGTTATTCTTTCCTTCCTCCATAGGACTCACCACAACACTTGTGACTGTGATACAATTAATTGTGATATCCTTCTCACAAGAAACTGTCACAAGTGAATGGATGTCCTCTTAAGCCAAGGGGCCACTTTAGTTGGCCGTCTCGCCTTTATCGAACCATGACATACCTCGATCACGTATATGGCAAGCCAAAAGGGTCATAACGTATTGCGGCAACGCGTTGCGAAAATATCACAACGCGTTGTGGATATCTGGCGACGCGTTGTGAGATGTTCGCAACGCGTTGTTGGACACCTCACAACACGTCGCGAGTCTATTTTTAGCAACACGTTGCAGAAATAGTGTTCTGATTGGATGATAGCACAACCCGTTGTGATATTTTCGCAACGCGTTGTGATATTTTCACAACGCGTTGCCGCAATACGTTATATGACCCTTTTGGCTTGCCATACACGTACAGCAGTGCTGTTGGACGGAATGTGAGATGCAGGCTTCACAGGATCACTGACGTGTATGATGATAATGTCTCTTATAAACATGAATACCGCCCTCAGGATGAATGACATGAATAGGTGCATGTGGATGGTATTGCGTGAACACCGTAGTTTTCTGCACAGAGAAACAAAATAATGAATTAAATATGTAGCCCATATAGGGCCCACTACAAATGTAGTATCATGAAATTGAGAAAACTCTGTTTGAAACGATAATCGTTAAATGTAGAGTTGTGTTTGGTAAGATTTTTAAGAACATGCGTTAGCAAGCATTGACTATAGCAATCGGATAACAGAGTGCCCGAAGTTATTATATGCAAAAGGTGTACACAGGTGGCAACCGAACCCACCACTTTACCATACCAAAGGGACTTAAAGGCACTAACAGTGCATTAAGAAATCTTCGCAATCAAATATATTTAAATCAAATCATGTTTAACGTGATTTTTGAATACTTACTTAAAGTAAAGAAATATTCCCATAGCGATGGTGAGCGCAAGAAGCGACAGAGAGTATCCAATACTATAGACAATCTGAAGATACTGAAGATACGGGGGCTGTGGGAAGAATGATCGGAATAAAGACATTGGGTCGTAAATATAATTATTATTATTATTAAGTAAGACGAATCAGGTAGAGATCTAAGGAGATAGCTTAAGCAACAAATAGTCCCACAACATACCTTGCTGAAAACTCTGTGTACAAATTTCCTATTTAACGTATGTAACATATATAGGACACATACTTTGTGACATTTTTTTGGTGTCCTTGTTACATACGGTATATTGGAAATTTGCACACATGGCTTTCAAGAAGGTATGTTGTGGCACTATTCGTTGCCGTTCTTTAGCTGAAGTTATCTCCTTAGATCATTTTAAGATATTTCTTTTGTTTTGAGAGAAGATGAATGACATTGTACAGAGATATAATCCTGGAGGAAAAGGTCTCTCCAGTATTGAGAACAGACACAAATATGAAATTACAAAAAGACAGAGACAAAACAGAAGAAATGTGTTGAAATATATAAAAACTAGCTTATGCTATAGGAAGTTCAAGTGAATGGGTAATTAAAGCATTTACTATGAAGTATATGCATTTAGAAAACGCACGTGCTTCGATTTATAAAAACGCAAATGCTCCACAAAGGGTAATAAAAGCAAATGCTAGTTTTCATAAATGCTTGTGTTACAACTGATGTTGAAGTATAACCAACGGATACTATACATTATTATACTATCAGTCAATTTGTGTTACATTATCAGGCGGTTAGTGATACGTTAGCCGTTGGTTACTACACAGTTGCAAACACAACATCTGGTATGGTGCCTGATCACCATTGAATTGAAACAACCAAACTTGGGATGAGAGACAAATCGTAAGGCCCTTTTCAGGATTCGAACCCGAGACCTCTGACTCACTAGGCAGATGCTCTAGTTGAGCTATAAGGCACAGTTTATTTATTTATTTATTCCATTTATTTACCCAGGGTGTGCCCAAACAGTTTACAAAAAACTGGTTTCCATTGGGGCCCTGCAAACACACATAGAACAAATATACTAAATTGAACAACTTCATAATTACTAACAAACTGGAATAAGATACATTTGTACAACAACTACAACATCAAAAAACTAATGGTTACAGAAGAACAACATCACAAGTAATTATTATACATGCATGCGACACTAAAATTTACGCTAATTACGGGAAGGGCGAAAAACCCGCAAAAACTCTTTTTACGAGAAAAAAAAATATTTAAAAATGGGAAAATTCCCCTCCGGCTCCAAAATTAAAGTTTGATTTTATGGCAACCAAGTCATACGACTCCGTAAATTAGCATTTCTCACTTGAAGTTGATGTGAATATTATGTGTATGTTTGGCGAAGTGCCGATTTGAATGAGCTCAAAGAAGACATAGTTCTAAGGTGTGCACTAAGGCTGTTCCAAATTGCGGCGCCAGTTACAGCAAAACTCGAGGCGTAAGACCCCTTTCGTGCAAAGGGAATTTTTAGTGTCTTTTCGGCAGATTGACGAGTTTCTCGAGTTTGTACGTAAGGTGTAAATAGACTTGCCATATACTGCGGGGCCAAGAAATTGATGCTTTTAAAGACAAATATAGCTTTCTTGTATTTAACTCTCTCTGGATAGGCAAGCCAGTCGAGCTTTTTAAACATGTCAGCTGATGGCGTTAGGAAATCGCATTTCAGTATTATTCTGGCTGCACGTTTGAGGCATTTGTTCAAGACATTGTTATGAGATGCGTAACGGTCACCCCATACTGTGCAACAATAATCTAGACTAGGCATGACTAAGCTTAACATAAGGGTGTTCATGTGCTGTTGAGTTACACAGTCGCGAATTCTTTTTAACATAGCTAATTTCGAGAAAACTGTCTTCTTTACATATTCGACATGTTGGTTCCAACTTAAGGTTTCGTCAATAATAACACCCAAGCATTTAAACGATTTAACGTTATGCACTTGATCATTATTAATGTGTAATCTGAGCTCATGCGCGCTTATCTTTTTCTTTGAGCCAATTAGCATACATTTAGTTTTACTGGCATTAATTTTGATTTTATTTTTAACGGACCACATATGAATCATGTCTAATGACTTGTTAAGGCTAGTTTCAATTTCGACAATGCTTTCGGAACTGCAAGTTAGTGTAGAGTCATCGGCATACATATATAGCTTATCGGATACATAAAGAGGCAGGTCATATGTATATACAAGAAACAATAATGGGCCCAGAATTGATCCTTGTGGTACACCGACACTTATAGGCAAGGATTTTGATAGACCCATTGGTAGACCCATTCGGGTTTTCCCTATAGAACCAATTCTTTTATCGGTGTTGCAAGGTTGCGCAACTGGGCAAAGTAACGAACACAACATCTGGTATGGTGCCTGATTACCATTGAAATGAAACAACTAACCTTGGGATGAGAGAAAAATCGTAAAGGCAGACTTTGATGTACACGTATTTGGCTGTATCAATTATACAATTTGCAACTTCCCTATAACATAATGTCTGACGAACAGAAAAATGCCTGCAGTAAAAACTGTAATCTTTTATTCAAAAGTGAATCTTAAAAGAAAATGTCCACGGCATTACATAATGTCTTTGATACACCAGATTTCGAAATGTCGACGGCAATACATAATGTCTTTGATACACCAGATTTCGAAATGTCCACGGCATTACATAATGTCTTTGATACACCAGATTTCAAATGTCCACGGCATTACATAATGTCTTTGATACACAATATTTCGAAATGTCCACGGCAATACATAATGTCTTTGATACACAATATTTCGAAATGTCCACGGCAATACATAATGTCTTTGGATACACCAGATTTCAAAATGTCCACGGCAATACATAATGCCTTTGATACACAATATTTCGAAATGTCCACGGCAATACATAATGTCTTTGATACACCAGATTTCGAAATGTCCACAGCATTACATGTCTTTGATACACCAGATTTCGAAATGTCCACGGCACTACATAATGTCTTTGATACACCAGATTTCGTGGCCTGCAATCACCCACCTTCTCGTCTGATAACGATTCATGGTTGCTGCAACTGGAGTAGTTAGTCCACGGATCATAGGTACCGTTTGACCAGCAGTCCTTGTAGGCGTATACTACATGACAAAAAATAAAATAAAAATATACCATAATGACATGATGATGCTATACAAAGATGATCTATGTTCTACTTTTTGATCAACAGTTTAATGAAGGAATATATAGCTGGTTTATTGTTGTGTTCCACTATATAAAATGTAAGATGAACTTAGAAACACGAAAAAATTGCAGTGCCCCGACTGGGATTCGAACCCAGATCCTTGGCATACATGGCCAATTGCTCTACCAACTGAACTATCTGGGCATCCAGCAGATAGCTTAGTTGGTAGAGCAATTGGCCACGTAAGCCAAGGATCTGGGTTTGAATCCCAGTCGGGGCACTGAAATGTTCTCGTGTTTCTAAATTCATCTTTCAATTATCAATCCTGTCATATACCTTTAATATACAAAATGTGTTGAAATGATTGAGCTTATTGTAACACAAGATATTTATATATCAAATAAGCATAGGATCGAGTTAACGTTTTGATCCGGAGCTATTCATCATTCTGTATCCTGATGAAGATCTCAGGATCGAAATGTTGATTTAAGTCTTTGCTTTCTATGTTATGTTACAATGAGCTCAATAATTTCAACCTCTTCGGTACTGTAACAGTTGGATAGACCCTATCCGTGTGTTTGAACGGTTCAATCGTGTCACCTGAATCAGTCCTACAAAATGCAAACTGCTGGTTGTTAAGGTTCCAGTTACGTATCTGAAGACGAGGCTTGGAATGCATAAGTAGTCTGGCACCTTTCCAATCAGCAGTTTGCATTCTATAGAACTGATTCAGGGGACACGTATCTGAAGACGAGGCTTGGAATGCATAAGTAGTCTGGCACCTTTCCAATCAGCAGTTTGCATTCTATAGAACTGATTCATGGGACACGTATCTGAAGATGAGGCTTGGAATGCATAAGTAGTCTGATACCTTTCCAATCAGGAGTTTGCATTCTATAGAACTGATTCAGGGGACACGTATCTGAAGACGAGGCTTGGAATGCATAAGTAGTCGGACACCTTTCCAATCAGGAGTTTGCATTCTATAGAACTGATTCAGGGGACACGTATATGAAGACGAGGCTTGGAATGCATAAGTAGTCGGACACCTTTCCAATCAGGAGTTTGCATTCTATAGAACTGATTCATGGGACACGTATCTGAAGACGAGGCTTGGAATGCATAAGTAGTCTGATACCTTTCCAATCAGGAGTTTGCATTCTATAGAACTGATTCAGGGGACACGTATCTGAAGACGAGGCTTGGAATGCATAAGTAGTCCGACACCTTTCCAATCAGCAGTTTGCATTCTATAGAACTGATTCATGAGACACGTATCTGAAGACGAGGCTTGGAATGCATAAGTAGTCTGATACCTTTCCAATCAGCAGTTTGCATTCTATGGAACTGATTCAGGGGACACGTATCTGAAGACGAGGCTTGGAATGCATAAGTAGTCGGACACCTTTCCAATCAGCAGTTTGCATTCTATAGAACTGATTCAGGGGACATGATTCAACCGTTCAAACGCGTGAATAGGGTGTACACGAGTGCGATGCAATGGAATTTAAGCGTTTTCATTGGTAGTTTTCTTGTCACAGAATATTTGTTTAATTTAATAACTGCAAAGATAAAAGCTATTAAACCTCTTCCCAAACTGAATTCTTCACAAGCCATTTTGGCGTCATGTCACATACGTACGTACACGGAATGGTTCCGGGTCCAGCTGCGTACGCAGTCGGACATGGCTGTTTCGCAGTCGTGTTGGCTGGTACCTCGAGCCAGCAAAGCAGTGTGTCGTAGGTTCGATTGCACACCACGCGGCCTGGTTGGACTAAACATAAACAAATGAAAATGAGTCTTCTTTAGATGACATCAAATGACACAAATTACAGTCAAGAGAAGATGTATGGTATTTGACAAAAAACAAACAGCCGAAATCCACAAGACAACGGGTCCTATCTCGTTGTAACCACTATGTATTCATCACCCTCTAGCAATCCGGATCTTCCACGCTGTTTGATTTTTTGATTAACCAAGTTCAGGAACAAACACTTCCAGCGGGAAAAGATTTAGTTTACAGAGGAAGGTACAACAAATCTGGAACAAGCGGGCGATTGAGACAAATCAGCGATTGGTTGACTCCAACTTGGCGTCTCAATTTACTCGCCTCGATTGCCCATCCCGTTTGCTCACTTGGCTCGCTCTTGTTATTGTAACGCGATCCTATCTCGGCATCGTCTTTCAATCGCGCCATAATGGAATAATTTCGGTCAAATCGTTTCAATTTTCGCAATTTCTGGCCACCTTCCGACTCCCAGGAATAGCAAAGTTCCGCCCGTTTAATCCCAAGGTGTTTCCATATCGGCCTTCGTGAAGCGGCAATTCGGGCTAATTTGCCATCGCCAGCGTCTGTGCGTTTAATCATATATCTATGGATGGTTGGGTTTTGGGAACCAACGTGGGCAGTGACCGCATGAAGGGGAGGGGGGGGGGGGGGGGGGGGCGTGGCTGTAGGCAAATCAAATTGAAGTTTTTACAGGAGCCCAAGGGACTTGGCGTATATTTGGGTCTTCTTCTGCCAACTATTCGCCATTCTTGCCCGATCGAGTGTTGCACCGTGCGGGGTTGAGACAAACTGCATCACCACGGCATCGGGAGGACTCGGAGCTTGCGGAAATGAAAATAAGTAACATGAGAACTGCTGGCGTTGCATGGGGAACTTTGAAACGTCCATCAAATCTCAGACCAAAATGAAAACCTCTCAGAGATGTTTCCAGTGGCTTCAATTCAAAGAAACAACGTGGCGCTCAATCAACAAAAAAATGAAACATATTGAAACCCATTGCTGGAACTTAAACAACATAATTTGAGACCTCCAGCATGCAACAGATCCAGTGCTAAAACACAATTTCGCGCGACATTATGGTGAACTGGACTCAAATTGATCATATTTGTGTCACAGTAATAAGTTTTTAAAAGAGCAAGAAATAACATTCATTATCTTTTTGATCACCTCTTTAAGAAAAACCTCATCTCCTCGAATACGTTATCTTCAGTCCGCTGCGCTGATGAATAATACAATCATGTACATGCATTGAGCTAATCGCAAACTATGTCACTAGGGTCCTCGTCTAACTGAATTTGCAATCTTTATGACATTCATTCTACCTGGTCGTGACACGAATCTAATTTGGAGAACAGGAACATAAAAGCGGTCGGCTTTCCCCCAAAGAACGCTTTGATCCCGCGCTAACTATGCGCGCCTCACTATTAATTCATGTTTTGCTTGATCTGTAATCATGGCTATCTGTAGCTCTAAATGTCAGTTAACAACAATCAAATTAGTCAGTTTTAAAGTAACAATGTGTGGGCACAAGGATGATCCGTTTTGCACAACACAATCATCAAGGTTCACAACTAACGTTATATGGAGAGGTGCATGGGCGGTTTTCATAATTAGTGGGTTTTTTTCTTTTTCTTTCTTTAATGGACATGCATGGTATGGTTTATCTTGATTAAAAGAGCGGAGATATCACATGCACAGTTGAGAAAAAAAGAAAACAAAAACAAAAACAAAAACAAATATTTATTCTAACTTTTACTTCCAACTTTACTTCCAGCTTTACGCGATAGAAGTATATAGACTGAATGGTGGTTGTATCATTGTGAAGTGGGTGCCATTAAGGAAATGGACTTTCCTTACCAGAAAGCCACTCGTCCTCGGTTAATTAGGCTTACACGAGTCTATATATACGCACTTTGTAAAAACGGATGTATTGGGCCCAAACGGTAATGTATAACGTAGAGTGTAGATTTTGTGGCTGTAATAAATAAATTAATAAAACCTTGGTTTCAGCCCAATTTGGGCACACATTAGTGCATTTGGGTAATAAATAGCCCAATCTGAAATGCACACGATTCAATGACCCTTTGCGAGTCGTGAGCCATATATTGGTCCCGTCGCCCATATATATAGACAATTAGTCCGGTGTAATAGTGCAATATGTCCCGTGGTAATGGACTCGCAATTTTTCATTTAAGATGCTAGACTTTTGGTAAGTGAAGTGGACGTCTTGGGAGTTGCCAGACACGAGATTAATGAGTAGAGGTACAGGAGATGCAGCGTCCCAAATGTCCAAACGACTTGCTACTAGGCAATTACCTTGTATTCGTCGAGTCAAGGAACGGTACATGCATCAGGGGTCTTTGATATTTACCTTATAGTACATGAACTTAAAATGGGTACATGAACTTAAAATAGGTTTTTAATAGTAGCAACAAATGAAACAGATATGCATCGGATCTGTTGTATGTCCCATGATCTGTCAATCACTTTGGCCCAATAACATTTGTTGTATAACAGGCTTGCTACCATTATTCTCTGGACCAAAAACTGTGTAAATGGCACGATCCTTCAAAAAATAACAGATAAAACAACAGACAGTAACCTGCAACACGATTTGGTGTTTGTGTGTTCATTTACGAGCAATGTACCTTTGAGCATGTTACGTCATTTGCAGACTTATAAGAAATGTCATAGGCCACAACCTATATAGTAACGATTTAAAGGAGTAAAGATTCAAAATACTATCTATGGGGAAAAAACAGGCAATTTAGAGGAAAGTTACAGACTGCGGTTTCGATGTGGAATGAAAAAGATTGATGTAATCACTGCATTGCTTTATGTAACCGGACAAATTAGTTTACTAAATATTGGTTGTTTGTTGCCAATATCCTTCGAATTATACGGATTAAGAGCACACAATTACAAATATGACACATGATATGGTATCAAAATCTCAACACCCATAGGGTAAGGGAGGGGCTCATAAAAGTGATCAGGTCACGCTCCTTTAACTATAAGAATACGCGCTTTGCGATAGGAGTGTGTATATTTTGATGCATATGTCAAGTCGTACACGCACCCAAATCGCTCGCGGCCGGACGCAAATCAAAATGTTCCAAAACACTGAAATGTGGTATTGTAACTCTGTATGGTAATGTTAAATGGCGCCGCCGGGTTAAAATGTGAACTCTAACCAAAATGTAGGGTGAAATATCTCCATATATACCTAGCGGCAGTCACGTCGATTTGTCCACGGAAAATTTAATCGCCTGTTTTCATTTATGCAGCGACGACGAATTACCGGCGGCACGTTAACGACCATAGTGGCGAAGAAAGTTTGGGGGGTAACTCTGGGGTGTATGCAGTCGATCTATCAACGGTCTAATACCTCGATATGCCGCCCATGGCAAAGTGGACCTCCATTATATGCTTCATGACCAACAGCAACATTCGACAACGCCAAACGATGTTTGCACTGGCCCATTATTTCTTAAACTTTCTTCAGACGTGTAGTTCTTAATGAGTTTGCCGACTGCCATTTGGACGAGTAAAACCATTATTCTAGATGAGATTTTGTAGTCCACGCCACGCCATCTGATTCAATTTGTCGCGACTGGATGAATTTTGCAATCCTCGAGGCGCCATGCCTTAAATGGCATACAAAATAAAACATAACGTATAGGCGATGCATCAGGGCTATACCTGTAATATTCTGCATTGACATTTCAACACATTGCATAAAATAGAGCCAAACATTCAATCATTAAAAGGAGTCCATTTAAATTCTACGTCGTACAAAAAATTGAGAGGTACGCCATCAAGCCTCCAAATAGTTAATAGTCCTCGTCTACCACTGCATGGTATTTGCTATCAAATGAATCATTAACGTGACTCCCCCCGCATGAGTTGTCTTAAGCGGGCCTTCCACTATGCGATTTTGGCCACGACTTAGGTACGATTAGCTACGAATTGGTTACGTATACTCTATACACAATCGTAACCAATTCGTAGCTAATCGTACCTGATTCGTAGCAAAAATCGCACAGTGGGAGGCCCGCTTTAAGCGGGCCTCCCACTGTGCGATTTTGGCCACGAATTTCCTACGATTTGGTACGATAACCAGGGACTGTTCATAGACTCTATACACGATCGTACCTAATCGTACCTAATTCGTGGCAAAAATCGCACAGTGGGCTTTAAGCGGGCCTCCCATGCATTGTGCGATTTTTGCCACGAATTTCCAACGATTAGGTACGATTGTGTATAGAGTCTATAGACAGTCTCTGCTAATCTCACCAAATCGTACCTAATAGTTGGAAATTCGTGACAAAAATCGCAGTGGGAGGCCTGCTTTACAATCTCAGAATGCGACAACGTGATTCCCCGCATGAGTTGCTTGCAATCTCAAATTGGTGTTACAGCGGCTCATTAGGGTATGAAACATGAAGCGACAACGTGACTCCCCGCATGAGTTGCTTGCAATCTCAAATTGGTGTTACAGCGGCTCATTAGGGTAGGAAACATGAAGCGACAACGTGACTCCCCGCATGAGTTGCCTTGCAATCTCAAATTGGTGTTACAGCGGCTCATTAGGGTAGGAAACATAATGCGACAACGTGACTCCCTGCATGCATGAGTTGCCTTGCAATCTCAAATTGGTGTTACAGCGGCTCATTAGGGTAGGAAACATGAAGCGACAACGTGACTCCCCGTATGAGTTGCCTTGCAATCTCAAATTGGTGTTACAGCGGCTCATTAGGGTAGGAAACATGAAGCGACAACGTGACTCCCCGCATGAGTTGCCTTGCAATCTCAAATTGGTGTTGCAGCGGTTCATTAGGGTAGGAAACATAATGCGACAATGCGACTCCTCGCATTAGTTGTCTTGCAATCTCAAATTGGTGTTACAGCGGCTCATTAGGGTAGGAAACATAATGCGACAATGTGACTCCCGGCATGAGTTGCCTTGCAATCTCAAATTGGTGTTACAGCGGCTCATTAGGGTAGGAAACATAATGCGACAATGCGACTCCCGCATGAGTTGCCTTGCAATCTCAAATTGGTGTTACAGCAGCTCATTAGGGTAGGAAACATAATGCGACAATGCGACTCCCCGCATGAGTTGCCTTGCAATCTCAAATTGGTGTTGCAGCGGCTCATTAGGGTAGGAAACATAATGCGACAATGCGACTCCCGCATGAGTTGCCTTGCAATCTCAAATTGGTGTTACAGCGGCTCATTAGGGTAGGAAACATAATGCGACAATGCGACTCCCCGCATGAGTTGCCTTGCAATCTCAAATTGGTGTTGCAGCGGCTCATTAGGGTAGGAAACATAATGCGACAATGCGACTCCCCGTATGAGTTGCCTTGCAATCTCAAATTGGTGTTGCAGCGGCTCATTAGGGTAGGAAACATAATGCGACAATGTGACTCCCCGCATGAGTTGCCTTGCAATCTCAAATTGGTGTTGCAGCGGCTCATTAGGGTAGGAAACATAATGCGACAATGGGACTCCCCGCATGAGTTGCCTTGCAATCTCAAATTGGTGTTGCGGCGGCTCATTAGGGTAGGAAACATAATGCGACAATGCGACTCCCCGCATGAGTTGTCTTGCAATCTCAAATTGGTGTTGCAGCGGCTCATTAGGGTAGGAAACATAATGCGACAATGCGACTCCCCGCATGAGTTGCCTTGCAATCTCAAATTGGTGTTGCAGCGGCTCATTAGGGTAGGAAACATAATGCGACAATGCGACTCCCGCATGAGTTGCCTTGCAATCTCAAATTGGTGTTGCAGCGGCTCATTAGGGTAGGAAACATAATGCGACATTGCGACTTCCCGCATGAGTTGCCTTGCAATCTCAAATTGGTGTTGCAGCGGCTCATTAGGGTAGGAAACATAATGCGACAATGCGACTCCCGCATGAGTTGCCTTGCAATCTCAAATTGGTGTTACAGCGGCTCATTAGGGTAGGAAACATAATGCGACAATGCGACTCCCCGCATGAGTTGCCTTGCAATCTCAAATTGGTGTTGCAGCGGCTCGTTAGGGTAGGAAACATAATGCGACATTGCGACTCCCCGCATGAGTTGCCTTGCAATCTCAAATTGGTGTTGCAGCGGCTCATTAGGGTAGGAAACATAATGCGACAATGCGACTCCCCGCATGAGTTGCCTTGCAATCTCAAATTGGTGTTACAGCGGCTCATTAGGGTAGGAAACATAATGCGACAATGTGACTCCCTGCATGAGTTGCCTTGCAATCTCAAATTGGTGTTGCAGCGGTTCATTAGGGTAGGAAACATAATGCGACAATGCGACTCCTCGCATTAGTTGTCTTGCAATCTCAAATTGGTGTTGCAGCGGTTCATTAGGGTAGGAAACATAATGCGACAATGTGACTCCTCGCATTAGTTGTCTTGCAATCTCAAATTGGTGTTACAGCGGCTCATTAGGGTAGGAAACATAATGCGACAATGTGACTCCCGGCATGAGTTGCCTTGCAATCTCAAATTGGTGTTACAGCGGCTCATTAGGGTAGGAAACATAATGCGACAATGCGACTCCCGCATGAGTTGCCTTGCAATCTCAAATTGGTGTTACAGCAGCTCATTAGGGTAGGAAACATAATGCGACAACGTGACTCCCCGCATGAGTTGTCTTGCAATCTCAAATTGGTGTTACAGCAGCTCATTAGGGTAGGAAACATAATGCGACAATGCGACTCCCCGCATGAGTTGCCTTGCAATCTCAAATTGGTGTTACAGCAGCTCATTAGGGTAGGAAACATAATGCGACAATGTGACTCCCTGCATGAGTTGCCTTGCAATCTCAAATTGGTGTTGCAGCGGTTCATTAGGGTAGGAAACATAATGCGACAATGCGACTCCTCGCATTAGTTGTCTTGCAATCTCAAATTGGTGTTACAGCGGCTCATTAGGGTAGGAAACATAATGCGACAATGTGACTCCCGGCATGAGTTGCCTTGCAATCTCAAATTGGTGTTACAGCGGCTCATTAGGGTAGGAAACATAATGCGACAATGCGACTCCCCGCATGAGTTGCCTTGCAATCTCAAATTGGTGTTGCAGCGGCTCATTAGGGTAGGAAACATAATGCTACATTGCGACTCCCCGCATGAGTTGCCTTGCAATCTCAAATTGGTGTTGCAGCGGCTCATTAGGGTAGGAAACATAATGCGACAATGCGACTCCCGCATGAGTTGCCTTGCAATCTCAAATTGGTGTTACAGCGGCTCATTAGGGTAGGAAACATAATGCGACAATGCGACTCCCCGCATGAGTTGCCTTGCAATCTCAAATTGGTGTTGCAGCGGCTCATTAGGGTAGGAAACATAATGCGACATTGCGACTCCCCGCATGAGTTGCCTTGCAATCTCAAATTGGTGTTGCAGCGGCTCATTAGGGTAGGAAACATAATGCGACAATGTGACTCCCCGCATGAGTTGCCTTGCAATCTCAAATTGGTGTTGCAGCGGCTCATTAGGGTAGGAAACATAATGCGACAATGGGACTCCCCGCATGAGTTGCCTTGCAATCTCAAATTGGTGTTGCGGCGGCTCATTAGGGTAGGAAACATAATGCGACAATGCGACTCCCCGCATGAGTTGTCTTGCAATCTCAAATTGGTGTTGCAGCGGCTCATTAGGGTAGGAAACATAATGCGACAATGGGACTCCCCGCATGAGTTGCCTTGCAATCTCAAATTGGTGTTACAGCGGCTCATTAGGGTAGGAAACATAATGCGACAACGTGACTCCCCGTATCAGTTGCCTTGCAATCTCAAATTGGTGTTACAGCGGCTCATTAGGGTAGGAAACATGGAGCGACAACGTGACTCCCCGCATGAGTTGCCTTGCAATCTCAAATTGGTGTTACAGCGGCTCATTAGGGTAGGAAACATAATGCGACAACGTGACTCCCCGCATGAGTTGTCTTGCAATCTCAAATTGGTGTTACAGCGGCTCATTATAGGGTAGGAAACATGAAGCGTTGTGTGCAACAAGTATGGTGGCGATTTGTTTTCTTTCTTTTCCAAACGACAAACTGATTGGTGGATCACATGTATACTATAATGCA
Source organism: Henricia sp. BOLD:AAB3569 (assembly GCA_037783545.1). NCBI lineage: Eukaryota > Metazoa > Echinodermata > Asteroidea > Spinulosida > Echinasteridae > Henricia > Henricia sp. BOLD:AAB3569. Next base: position 2,688,385 of record JBBELK010000340.1, on the reverse strand, counting down.
CGTTCTTCAAACCCAACTGCAGTTCGGAAATGCTTCAAAGTATTTCCTCAGTTACTGAAAAAGATAATGGTATAACCACAGCGAGAACAGAACTCGGGTCCTTCTGATTGATAGTGCTATGCTTTACCACTAGCCACCAAGCAACTCGTCAAAACCTATAATTTTCGTTCCTTAATTCCCTAATTTAAACAACTCCTTGAGGGCGCTATAAAGAGAGTATTTTACAATGCACCAGTCAGAAGGCACAAAATATTCTGCCTAAAAAAATCGCGTCCGGGAGGCGCGCTGCAATGTTTAATATCTACCAACACCCCCGCCCCCTCTCCATGATACACAGTTTCTGACAGAATTGTCTGTGTGTTTAACGATAATAATATAATTTCAGATGATGTTCTTTGCTTGCATATATTCAGTCGTCCGTATAGCAGTGTATATCAACCTGTGTACTCACGCGCAAACTAGCGGGCACTGCCCGTATGCCTGCAGGGGCTACGGCGGTCATAGTGCAAAGGCAGGAAATATCCCCATTCGGTAGTCCATTAAATTTCGGTTTCAATTTGCTTCAAAGGCTATCAATTGAAGCGGTGGAAATTTCGCATAAATTTAGCCAAATGTGCCGGGGGAGATGGGACTCTGCTCAAAAATCGATGTTATATTTCTGGGTGTCTGATGGCGCAGTCTCGTGCGTTTGTGCCAGATTGAACCCACACGAGGGGGGTGAAAATGTTAACAGAAATGGGAACCTAAAGAGACGACGAATGGAAAGATGCTTTGGCATAGTTTACTATGGCTGGAGTCATGCACTTGAACCTTTTTCGACATCGACAAAAATGTGGCACACGGAAGGAGTTTGGTATGTTCCGAAGACTTGAAAATCACAAATTTACAAAAAACGGTCGACGCCCAACTTGTCTTTGTGGTTTTCAGTGCGTCTACTCACACCAAACCCCGACCAACCCCCCCCCCCCCCCCCCCCCCCCACCCCCCACCCCCACCCCCTGTTCAGTGTGAATCCACCGTAAATGGCGTCTCATGCCGAGTACTATGCAAACTCGGTAAGTTATTATCATTTGCCAATTTGGTGCAATATTACCAAAGAAGAACTCCATACCCAACTCCCATAATGTTTGAAGAGGCGTCACAGTGCCACCGAGTAATGGAAAGAACGCCATATGTTCCTTGTTATACTAGACCTTAAACGGTTTTCAATAAGAAGCTTGTGTGTTAAAATTTAACAAAATCATTCAAGTTAACTCATCGTCTTTCATTGATTGCTTCCAAGTAGGCCAAACGATTGCACCAGACGCGTGTGAGCCAATGCGTATGTCAAATATAGAATCCGGGTCATGCCAAGTAACAATAATTTCCTATTACAATGTATTGCAATAAACGTGACCAGATCAAATGGTTAGTGAGGTAACGCCATCTCTAATGCCGAAACCGTAGTTAGTGAACTAAAGTGACTGATAATAAAGCAAAAATAACCATTCCTTTATAGACCTTTTTGGGGGCAACTTTTCTTTTTTAAATGGTGTGACAATATAATCCCCCTAACATGGCCGCAGTACAAATCATAAAGACTCCATTTGAGTTTAACCGTGTAAGGTGCCCACTGACGCTCCTATTTGCTTCAAGTCTAGGCCTACGCTCTGTTTCGTCTATTTCAATTCGTCAACCCAAATGCACATCGAACCCAGACCCACAGTCCTCGTGATCTCAATATGTTAGTCACCGCGGACCAGCGTAATTCCAGCTACTATACCTCCAAGCCCCACTCGAACCCAGACCCACAGTCCTCGTGATCTCAATCGGTTAGTCACCGCGGACCAGCGTAATTCCAGCTACTATACCTCCAAGCCCCACTCGAACCCAGACCCACAGTCCTCGTGATCTCAATATGTTAGTCACCGCAGACCAGCGTAGTTCCAGCTACTATACATGTACATCCAAGCCCCACTCGAACCCAGACCCACAGTCCTCGTGATCTCAATATGTTAGTCACCGCGGACCACCGTAATTCCAGCTACTATACCTCCAAGCCCCACTCTGCTGCAATTAGAGACTTTCTGGCATTAACAGAGCAATTCCTCGGACTTTGGATCCAAGCTGAATACACATTGTGATCCGATCACCCCTCTGCACCGCCTCATCGCCAATATCCCGTGACCTTAACCTAAAACAGCGAAGGATAATCGATTTCCGATTGCCTGGGATTGTACAATCCCGAACGTCGCAAGAAACTGACAAACTTAAAACTGTTGGCTGCCCCAGACGCGAGTCAGCCAATGGGAACTCGAACAGCACAACGAGATGATAATTGTTTTTCTATGGTTTGCTTTATTTGTCAGTCTCCAAAACCTATAGGGTATCTGTGCAAATCTCCTGTAATCTGGAAAAACCTAGTAAGTCAAATATTGGTGAAAATTGAGTTTAACATTTTTAACTGAAGGGGAAAAACCTAGTAAGTCCAAATATGGGTCTAACTCAATTTTCACCAACATGTGACTTACTAGGTTTTTCCAGATTACAGGAGAAATGGGAAGGTACATTTCGTAAACACTCAAGTGCACAATAGTGAAAACCATTCTTTTCAAAGCCAACTCGTTTTGGAGTGTATGGCTTCCATCCGACCACTATTCTTTAATAAACACCGACAATGTGCGACAACCAAAGAAAAACAATTACAGAATGGAGATTGGGTTGCATGCAAAACATCAGAGTAAAAATAAGAAAGCCATGAAAAGAAAACATTATGAAAAAAGTAAACAACAAACAACCTTTTTACTCTTGTTGATTTTACAGCATCCTCAACAAACACAGTAAGTCCACTGTGTACATGTCAATAATTGTTCTGGTTAATTGTTAAGGCAATGACATCAAATTGCCTCCAATTTGAATGTCAGGAACCGGATGGTAGTACCTCAATCGATGCCGCAGTACAGTCACCCCCTGATAACTCCCCACCCCAGGGGATGAAACACTCCTTATTTTACAGAGGATGCGTATGAAATCAGCGCTGTCATTTCGCCCTGCTGCACCGAGTCACAACAACTGCTTGAGGCGGTTCGCGTTTTCAATTTGCGCCGTGCTTTAAAAGTCAACCATGGGCGTTGCAAGGCGATAATGAAAAGATAACTTGGCGCTGGGAAGCCGCGTGCCCGGGCAGATGTTAAAGGGAACATGTATAGGTGGCCAGTTTGTATGGTCTGATTTCAGGTAGCCTTAACCAAACTATAAACCAACCTGTGACATTATCTCGTGTTTTTGGAAACTGTAACCATTTTGACACTGTACGTATGTTTTGTTATCTTAAGGAATGTCATACGGAAAGAAACAGCAGGTGATGTAAGCAACACGTGTTTATCAGACTATTGGACTGGGAAATCCGAACAAAGCATGACTTTAAAGTTTAATTAAATACTTCACATCCTCGTTTATTTTAATCAATATATGACTGAACATGTTATCACTTGAAGAGGAAATTATATATTTATTCGTCCCCATCCTGGTTAAAATTACATCACGAATGGCAAACGAAAAAATGTTTTAATAATTAATCTGATGAGTAGGCCTACATATTGGAAAGTTCTTTAGCATACTTGGTTTTATTTCGCACGATGTAGTATACCAAAGATCTGCCCATTCAATAATTACGGTATAGGCTACAAATCTTGCAGATAGCAGTGATCATTTAAAGACACAAAACGGCCTAATTTCAATCTTTTCCTAATTACTGCTCGCTGCCAATTTTCCAACATTAACTTCTGATGAATATCAGTTACGGCACTCGCCCAGCAATACCAAAATAAAGATAGCAGGTGTGTGTCCAACTGCGTATAATAATTCAGATTCAGAAGAAAGTGTAAACGGTTGTTAACAACGCAGTCAATTGAAATATAATTTATGTTGAACTAAAATAGTCTAATTACAATAAATATGAAATTACCCAGGATACCTTTTTGTTCTTTTAATCACCACAACGCATGAAGACGCATGAAGGAAACAGCGTTATTCCTATAACTTCAACCCTAAGAGTACATGCACTAGGATCTACTTGTTGCACACGGCATTCGTAAATGAAGCTACTACGGAGAATATAATTTTCAATTGGCCGTGTTTTAATTTCCTGGCGGAGGTCCCCGATTGCCGTGGGAATATTGACGGTGAAAACAGACAAGAGAGCTCGGTGATAATGATGCTTATAGCGCGGCTGTATTGGGTAATTACGGGTTTATTAGGCGGCTTCAGAATTGGGGTAAAATCACTCAAGTCACGTAGCGAAATATCTCGGGTGTGTATGTGTCCTACGGCTTTGGTTGCGACGAAAGCGAAAGCTAGAACAAGCATGACTGTGTTGCATGCAGTCTATCGGATGTTTGTGATTTCATCTATACAAGCACATGACTTTGGTATTTGACAATAGAAACTGCAGTTATAGCCGTACGGATTTACAAAACGTTGATTTTAAAGTCAAATTGATTCAAACAGAATGGAAAAGGGCATAATGTTTTAACTCAAGGTATACATCTATTTCATTCGGTAATATCTTGAACCCTCTCTTGGTGGCTGTGTCGCAGCCGTAGAAAGAACTCATGGATACACCTGAATAGGCTGTTTCATCATGTAGATACAATTATATACTGTATATGATGAAGATCTTTTTTCACTGTATGTAAACAAGGTTGATAGAGTATAGGGAAGAATGCTCCGTGTGCGATAGAAGAAAACAAAACCCGGGGAACAAACAATCCCGTCTAGTGTCAAAAAGCCGACACAATAATTTGTTCAGATTTGGCACACTAGACGGTGGGAAATTGGAGAAGAGAAAGGTACTAATGTCCGAGTTTCTGGATTTGTTTAAGATCACATTTCTGTCTCGTCTATAAAATGAAAAACTGACAGACTCAAAGTTATCATGTTCCCGTTATAGGCAGCCGAAGTGTGACGTCATCGCTTCTGTACTCTATACCCAACAGCGTCCAGTATCAAGAAGGAAAGAACCACTTACGATTTATTTTGGAAGATATTTTGTCGTTAATAACATGGTATAGCTTGAAGGCCGATCTGAATTACACTTCATAATTCATCTTGTTTTATTTATATATATTTATTTATTCCATTTATTTACCCAGGGTGTGCCCAAACAGTTTACAAAAACTGGTTTCCATTGGGGCCCTGCAAACACACAGAACAAATATACTAAATTGAACAACCTCATAATCACAAACAAACTGGAATAAGATACATTTGTACAACAACTACAACATCAAAAAACTAATGGTTACAGAAGAACAACATCACAAGTATGCACGTGACACTAAAATGTACGCTAATAACGGGCGAAAAACCCGCAAAAACTCTTTTTAAGAAAAAAAAGGGGAAAAAAGTTTGATTTTATGGCAACCCAGTCATACGACTCCGTTAATTAGCATTTCTCACTTGAAGTTGATCATGTGAATATTATGTTTTTGTTTGGCGAAGTGATGTTGAATCAATGTCATGTTGAAAATTATGTCTGACGTCTATGTGACAAACAGGAGAATAATCTTTCGGGCTATAGACAATTCCTTTCGAGTTAGTTCTATCTATTGACAGATTTGGAATGAAACGTGTGAAGTGTCCTAGATACCGCCATAAAATAATTTCTTAGTCTCTCAGTGATGTAACTTTATTGGTTTTCTATTCCTACAATGCACTCACGACGCGCGCCTAACACCCTATAAGGTCATCACCCGGCTTCTCTAGTGTCCCAGTCTAAAATGATGGAATTAAAAATCACCCACAGCATAGAAATTGTTGGTTGTCAGTCAAAAGGGAGGAGAATGCACAATTTATTTTGATTAATTCAGACGGCGCGTTCGTCTCGCCGATGCGAGAGCAAATATTGAAGCACGACCAAATAGAGGAAACCTGGTAAAGCTTGCACACACGACTGACGAAAGCTCGGCCCGGAATGTCCGCTCACGTTGCAGCCACATAACATGCATCAACTCGTAACAGCACTGGCTGTATCGACCAGCAACGCCTACACGCCACTTGCCCTAGGTCCCAAGTATCCTATGTCAACCTCAGTAGGATCTTGTCAACACACAAACATGCGCTTCTCTCTGATTCAGTTTACTTAACCGCAAGGAGGATACATTTTCCCCGGAAGCAAAGTTGGGCCCGTTACCCAGATGGCAAAGTAACTTGTTGGAATTTAGACTCTTAAATCTCGTTTCATTACCTTCTTTTCCAATATGAGATGAGAGCTGCAAAGATGTCCCTGTTGAAATATAAATTAAAGCACAAATGTAATACACAAATGTAAGTCTTAATCTGAAGACATACTTCAAAATACACTTGGCCGATGTATTAGATGGTTAACTCCTGGAAGTCTAACCACGGCTCTCAGAGACGGACAGTAAATGAATTCAGGTCTTGATCTGGTTACACGGACCTGGCTCTAATAACAGGCTTTTCCTGGACCAACCCGAAACCATCATATTTCCGTGACGTATACTGACGGAGATCATTGCGTAATCCAACGAGACTGGATAAACCATGGATAGCGACGATTCCAAACCAAACAAACAATTACGCCGTATGCCGTCCCGGGAGGAACGGGACACCGATACCAACCAACCAACCATATGCCAACCAACCATGCCAACCAACCAAGCCAACCAACCAAGCCAACCAACCAACCACTCACCGTTGGTTTGGTGGAACTAAAATACATTTACAAAAGAGCGCACAATACATCAGAAAACAATTACATAAGTTCATTTTGGGTATAGAGATGTTCTCCTACAATGGAGGCGGTTTTAACGCTGTCCATAAGGTATACTGGACTAACCGTTGGCTCTAGAAAGGAGAGGAACTGCCATGCCCTACCATTAATGACTCTAAAATGAGTGGTTTTCACAATTTGGCATGTATTGAAGACGAAACCCAACCAAACCGTAACGGTTACCATGTTTAAGGATCCTGATATCCTGACGCAATAAATAACAGTGCGCATATGCAGCTAGGCTTGTCTTATCAACTCTACGTCCGGCTAGATCGATTGCAGCCGCGGGCAGTGTTTCGTGTGCGCGACCTCTTAATTCGAGCTAATGAAATTAGGACAAGCCAGAGTCGTCCCGCGCTGCCCTGGGCGGGTATATCAGGCCAGATAGGACGGGAAACCATTGGCTGGTCTGGTATGACCTTTTGCGGAACGCTGCAGTTATGGGCAGGTGGATCCATAGTCGAGATTTCAATGAAAAATATACAGACAATTTACAGGTGAAATGGAGGAAATATTGATTCGCGGTGACAAAAACTAACCCCGGGCACAAAATTGTGAGTTTGTATCGACACGGTTTACTCCTGAGGCCACCGAAGGTAAATTACCACTACATAAGAGAAATTTGACAATATATTACACCCATTAGAATAATTTCAAAAACGGACAAATCATAACTCAAATTAGGTACCCTTTCAACGTGGCTGGTTGTGTCTAACTTATAAATTAAGCATATGTAGCATTAATAGTGTGGCAAACTGCCTACAAGTTGCTTGAGAAATTCATAACACCCGTGCCGAAGCTGTTTTGAAGACACCCTCCAAATGCGGCCCAAAAACGCACTTCAGAATCCTCTCCAACAGAAGCTGTCTGCTGCCACCAAGAGGCTGAGTCGGTAACTAATCGGCATTTCAATCGATAGCAACCTCAACAAAATACATGTAGCTCTCAAACTATTGCAGAAGCGTTTTCCAGTCCAAGAGAGTCTCAATCTAATAGGATTCCGTTAAGAGGACTTCATACGCAGCTGCTCCCTTCTATCTTTTTTTATACGATCACATGAAATTTTGCGCAATCCGTTCACTCAATTACGTCACTGCTAATCAACTTATAGGACTGCGCAACGACATCTCTGCACGCTTCAATACAGGGAAGAACCAACACTGTGTGCGTAATGTCCCACAACAACAAGGGACCATGGTTTCAAAGAAATGTTTCAAAAATCACAGTGGCTTCCATGATATTTTGTGCATACGAGAGTCTACAGGAACATTTCTGGGGCCAGGATTTCCTTGTTTTTATCTGAAGAGCCTTTACTGAAAAACATTCCAGGTAAATACGGCCGTGAGAGATGCCAATGTGCTTCTACGTTTTCATGTACAGCATTTCTTAGGCAGTTTCCGCCCAAGTCGATTATGTGATTTTAAGCGTCGTTTCACTCAACGCTGCATTTTCTCAAAGCGACGCGCGTTAAATTTACGCGCGAAAAAGCTCAGTGTGAATTCAGCCTTATACTAATACAAGTTCCCTGGCGTGATATTTGCTATCTGTCAGTATTTTGCAAAATTTAACGTACACTCACAAGCCTGTCAGTGGATTCTTCAGCCGAACCACAATCACCAACGACGTGTATATTGGAAATGCATATTACATTATAGACCACTTGAATTGTTAATGGAGTTTGCGATGAGAAAACCAGTGAAGGTACAAAATCACACCGGAAAATTGACGAACGCAGTCGACAGGAATATAACGCCCTGGAAGGTCGCGAACTCTCTCATGACAAACAAACAAAGTCCGGTGATGACCAAAAACAAAAACCACAGAAAGGAAAGAGAACCTTGTTCATGTCAATGAATATTAGATGAGCCAAGAAAGATTGCTCGAGCCGATTCACCCGAGGTCAATGTTTGGGTACCAACTTAAAGAGACACAATGGTGCGGACATAATGGGCCCAACTCATCTGTATGCGGACATAATGGTTCAAACGGACACAATACACGGTCCTGCACATCAGCAATCGGGGAAATGTCTCTTGTCTGTTACATACCGTCATCCTTGACTGGTGTTTCAACCTCCATGTTCATGCATTCCTCCCAGGTATCAATGAAGGGGTTTAACTGCTCATCTTCGTACGAAGTTCCCACCTGTTGGGAGATAAAGTCAGATGATTGATAAGGAAAACATTCCATAAAAATTCGTCCTATCGTCTGTAAGTTTATTGGCGTTAAGTGGCTTGGCTTCGGAAAAAAAGTCGCCAAATTCTTTGTTTTTTTACTTTCCCAAGGTTCATAAATAGACTTGGCCGTATCTGTGATCAGCCAATAAGTGTACTGCAAATCCGGATTGGCTACAGTAGTCAATATCCCGTCCAGAAACCACCGCATGCCCACTATGGTCCGGACAAGGAACGCACGGTCTAGCACACTCGTCGGTCAATCTATCTCCGCCGGTAGCTTTTCGCCCCACACCATCTCCCCATCCTCGATAAGCAAATAATAAGATTGGCCTTTTAACGCCTCGGGCAAGATGAATACCTTTAGGGTGATCAAAACAAGACCCCAGAGGAATTCATATTGACTATAGGAATTGTGGATCTACCCTATTTTGTTCCCGTTGGCGAAACGAAAAAGAACACCCTTGGCGAAGCGAAATAGGGAATTAGATTTGACGCCAGAGGCAGAAATTTGTTTCTTTCTAACTTTCTGGCGGAGTAGATTGCATCGGTGCTACTGAACGCAAAATGAAAATGGATGTGGGTCATGAGATTAACTATGTACTTTTGGTATGGATATTATTTGCTGGTGTAAAAAGCAGAGCTGCCGAATCATCACAAACATCCCCATGCAAATAAACATTGCGAGTATTAAACTCACTCGGAGTAATTACTTGTTTTAAGGGGAGGAAAGCAATGGCCTCAAAATCCCCTTTTAAAGATTTTATTTCCCTAAAATATCGACTCCTACGATGACGAAATAGTGTATGGGCATCGTCAAAGAATTGGAGATGCATTCGAAAATAAAACACGCATTTGAGTTATATCAAAATAAACAGCTATATGTCCACTTTGCTTTCTTTTTTTTCTTTCTTTCCAATATTTCATCTAAATTTATAAGATGCGCGTGGGTGTGCATGATCACTAAGAAAAGGTCCATCAAAGCCGACTCTGCAGAAATATGTAACTGATTAGAGGACGTTATTGCATGCGTTTAAGATCCGTAAGTTTATACGGCGAATTAATGTAAAATCATACACTCGGGCCACAAATCTCTGCACTAATTCAGGGACTTCCAATTTCGAAATTAAAGTGCAAGCAAAAAGTACGATTGCAGCAAAAAAAGGGGGTGGGGAGCAGACAGAGCGAAAACATTACACCAACAAAGTGCACTCATTAAAACCCAGGAAAACTAGACTCTAGAGCGACCAGGAAGTTCATTTATCACGCACTGCAGACGCCATCTTGACGTGCATAGACTAAGAGGTCACGACCCAGTGACGTCATCAACACATCTAGATTGCAGTAAGATAAACAAGCGGCCATAGCAGGCAAGTTAATTGATAAACTACCGCTGTAGAGAACTTCCTCATTAATTGCCTGCAGGTGGCAAAATGAAGTGTCTTGCTTCCTTTTTATTCCCAGGCAATCGATTGGAAATGGAGCACACGAGGTATCACTTCGATTGTTCCTTTTCCGTCCTTAGAAGCTGCTTCTTTCCATTTTGTGTTAAAATGACACCGAGTAGATATCATTACGCGCCCCCAACAATGCCCTCAAAGTGAATCGATTTTACTTTGTCAATATTCATTACAAATTTCACTCCGGAACAAAAACGAAAGAAGGACGGCAGTGGCAATCTGTCCATTGCACCGCGGAACAAAATGAAGTCAAGAAATCGTTCAACTTCAACCATATACAAGTCATGTATTACCATAAGTACTAACGAAATTACTTTATAACGTAGTACATAATATTAAAATGTTAATGGCTTCAGATTTTCCGAGGAAAAAGATACAACTTAAACGACAAAGATCTTTTGTATAACTTTAAAAAGAAACGCTTCCAACTAATTTATTCGGCCCGTTTGAGGATAATCCAATTGCTTTTACACTTTTGTTCAAGATGGAAAATGACACTCGGACACAACAAATCGTGCTTTTAAGGTGATGCACACACCAATGAATTGGGAAGCTGGAAAGGGCTTCCGAAAATGTGGCACAAGCCGCTATAGCATGGGCCGGGAACTATCTTTGTTTTTAAATCTAGGCCCGCTTCAAACGTCGCGCTTATGCCGTGTCGAATTAAATTCAACTTGGCACGACGTTGGCACGAAGTTAGCACGGCAGTGGTGTCAAACGTCGAACTTAATTGCAAACTCCCAGTCGAGCTTAAATACATCCAACATGGCGGATGAGTATTGTGCACGTCATGGGCGTTGTACACGTGCGTTTTCCATTCTGTCTATTGTACGTCGCCATATTTATTATTTTGATGCACTTGTTTGTTGGTTATTTCTTTACTCACATACGCGCTGCGAGCATGCGCATTCCTAGTTGTGAACAAAATTGCGGACCAACTTCGACACGGCAGAAGCACGACGTTTGAAGCCAAGCCGTGCTTGTGCCCCACTAAATTAAGTTAGCACGGCAGACCCTGTCGAGCTAAATTTTTCTGCCGTGCCGAATTCATTTTGCCGAGCCAAATGGCTTCAAACGTCGTGCTTGTGCCGTGTCGAATTTAAAAAAATCAAGTTAAATTTAATTCGACATGGCATAAGCGCGACGTTTGAAGCGGGCCTAAGCGAGTGTTATAATAGCAATCGGGAAGTCTCATTGAAATAGGTGATGCGTATACAGATGCGGTTTTAAAACTAGGTTCGGGCTTATGGAAGATATAAAGCATACATCATAGTTTCGACGCAAGGCTAAAGAGAAACCCCGAGTCCATTCAGCGTTATTTTCTGAATGCAAAGTTCATGGCCCGTGTTTAATCTCTGAACGAGTTTTCACTATACAAGGCACACCCTCGGGCTTCTTCGCACGCCAAAGACTTAACCGCGTGTAAAATTGACCGGCAAGAGAAATCCACGCTACCGCTTGCCGATGCTATACACCACGCTACATCCGATATACACGCAACGATATACCATGAAACAGCAACTAACCTCGTAACACATAATACTCGGATAACCTGAAAATTGGTTGTACACGAAGAAACCGACTGGCTTAATCGACATACAGGACAGAAGTGCAGCTGTGCAACCATTCTTATTAAAGGATAATGAGTGGGTGTGGGTTTAATTGGGTAATGAGAAGGACGACTTGCGACCAATTTCAAAGAGGTAAACATAAAGACGTATCTGACAACAGCAATTTGATTATTTCCCGAGTAAGGATGTCGATGTTTCCGATTCGTGCTCTCGGGATCAGCATAAGGGTTACTCTTACATGACTTTTGCGACTCCTAAAACGAGCGATATTGCCGTTTTTCTTCAAGACTCGGCAGAAAATGCCCTAAAAAGAGGCACTTAACCGTTTGTATTACTATTCGCAACTTGCACGGCGAGGCTAGATACCCAACAATGACTCCCTCACGTCGTTACAATGTCCGGTGCTGTGACGGCGGTTTGGATCCATTGTAAAACACGATACATGCAGTTGGAAGCTTGTTTTGAACGCAACCATGTAAGGAATTCTGGTTTTTGTTACACTCTCAAACATTTTCAAGAAGAAAATCTTCCTTCAAGATACCCATCTCGAACAACAAGTCAGAAGGATACCCCACATAAAAGCTTTTTCGTGCGTTATGCACGAAATAATAATAATGAAAATATTCTGCAATATATTATTGTGTTAGGCCCGTTTCAAAGTCGTGCTTGTGGCGTGTTGAATTAAATTCAACTTTGCTCGGCAAATTGAATTCGGCACGGCAGAAGACGTTAGCTCGACAGGGTCTGCCAGGCTAGCGAAGTTGGCCCACAATTTTGTTCGCAATTAGGAATGCGCATGCTCGCAGCGCGAGCAAAGAAATAGCCAACAAACAAGCACATTAAAATAATAAAATGGCGACTTAGTACAATGACACAACGCCATGACGTGCACACGACTTATCCGCCATGTTGGATGTATTTAAGTTCGACTGGGAGTTTGCTATTAAGTTCGACGTTCGTCGTGCTAAATTGAATTTTATTCGACACGGCATAAGCGCGACGTTTGAAATGGGCCTTATTATCCCGTCTGCAAAAAGTATATGATGTTTTCAACCCTCTAAAGTGCATATGCATTTCTCTGAGAAAGGGCAAACCATTCACTTGTAGGTTTGTATTAAAAACAATAATTGTGATGGTCACAATTCAGACGAGTCCACTCTAGTAGCGGGGAAGCGCCTGTCTTACATCTGATCTCCCTTTCGACCATTGAGGGTGTCTTGCTAACATGAGTGAATTAAAGATTTTTATTCCTTCGGCAGCGCTCGGTACGGCACCGTGATAGAACTGACAAAGAAAATATGGGCTGGCCGGGTTGTAATCGAGAAGTTTGGCCTTTCTGCAGTTCGAATTCAGAAAGGACAACGGTACGAAACAAACAATCTTCCCTTTGCATAGAAGGAATACGGCAATGTAACCAGCCGCCCTCTCATTTCCACCGCTTCTATTTTGCAACTTTTTACACGAATCTATAAAACGATCAATGCGGACCTGGGAAATTTCAGTAACAGCACAGCAGTGCTGTACGCACTCTCGTGTTACCTGGTTTGTAAATGTTGAAAGTGCAGAATCTTGTGACTTCCTCTTGGAATTGTTAAGATTTTGGTATTTGGTTGCGTTTAGCCGTATAAATCCGCTTGTAATGAAAGGAAAACACCTATAAGTATGTCAGCGGCGTTTCAGAAAGCGTCAAATATACTCAAGCAGATGAAGAGGACATCACACATAATCTGGTCACATTTAAAGGCACACTCTGCCACCTGCAGATACCTTTTTAAAACGAAATTCTATAGAACAGCGGCATTACATATATAAAGAACGTTTGTATCTGGTCTGTAGACATTTCAGCTGCATGCATGCACCAATGTTTCAAAACATTTTTGAAACATTTGAATAATATAATAATAATAATCTATTTTCCAGCAATAAAATTGCGAATCCAATTTTTCAGCTCGTCCAATGAACCAAATGAACATGTCACAAATATTCTCAGGAACTCAACCGAACCTATCCCAATTATAACAGATTCGATGAACTATATGTACCGTAACAAAACAGGATGAATTCAATACCTTTACCGCTTATTAACACTCATAATATAAACAGCACCCTCGACCAGTACCAATCAATCTTGGCTTTCGTTGACATTGAATCCACATTAGTGAACACTTAGAATTATTTCTCGTGAAATACTACCCATAGAACAAACCAATTTGCGGTGCATGTAAGGTTCTCTAAATGTTTACAGCGAACTCGTAAAACCAGTTAGTACGAACTGTCAACAATTTAAATAGTGGGTTATTATATAGGTATTGTGTGTATGAGGAGAAAATATTCACCGTGTAAACGATGACATTCCTTGATGTCGTCAACCAAATGTAATTTATGCCACCACACATTATAGACGAGTTTTCTTTGAATATCTCTTTTCAAATAGCCCAAATCAGAAAGAACGCGATAAAAGCATTTTAATAAGCTGGAATAATCTTCCTTACCCCTTGACCAAGACAAAATCAAGTTACTTAAAGACAGTTTGATATTAATTTTCTCCTATGGCCTGCAATTCTGACCCCAACTTCCCGATTTTTGGCTGGGTTTTGCAGCCAGTGCAAACCCAGTTTCTTTGTGATATCAACTCGGTATCTGTGTAGCTCCTTGGAGATTAAAGCTGTCCTCTCAATTGGTGACTGTTTAACGTTTAACTAATAAAATTGTGTGACTTTGCAATAATATCAAAGCCGTTGGTGCAAGGGATCGGGAACGTTCGTTTCGCATGAGAATTAGCAAGACATCTGCCGGAAATCTGCCGGAAAAATAGATCTCAGAGTAAGAACGATCGGCGTCCATTTAAATTATATTAAGCAAAAAAATGGAAAACAAAAGTGAAATAAATAGCTGATAACACCAGCGAAGAATGTGTAGTACAAGGTATATCTTTTATTTCCCGGTCGATACCAAGAAATCCTACATGTAGCTGCACCCTAAATCTGGATACGGTATATCATTTATGTGACTGCCTAATTGGTGCTCATTGCGCATTGTTCCCTTGTATACTGAATGCACCATATACGCAATGGGTCAAATCAAATAGCTTTTTGTGTTATTCCAATACCAAAATGAATATGTTGGTTCAGTATCCCTAATATTACCAAATGCATCTTACGATAGCCAATGGCATTTTATGGTGTATTTGGTATCTTATAGTACTTATCTAGCCAAAGGCATCTTATAATGCTTTTGACATCTTACTTATCAAGCCAAAGGCATATATGGTACCTAGCCAAAGGCATCTTATAATGCTTTTGACATCTTACTTATCTAGCCAAAGGCATATATGGTACCTAGCCAAAGGCATCTTATAATGCTTTTGACATCTTACTTATCTAGCCAAAGGCATATATGGTACCTAGCCAAAGGCATCTTATAATGCTTTTGACATCTTACTTATCTAGCCAAAGGCATATATGGTACCTAGCCAAAGGCATCTTATAATGCTTTTGACATCTTACTTATCTAGCCAAAGGCATATATGGTACCTAGCCAAAGGCATCTTATAATGCTTTTTACATCTTACTTATCTAGCCAAAGGCATATATGGTACCTAGCCAAAGGCATCTTATAATGCTTTAGACATCTTACTTATCTAGCCAAAGGCATATATGGTACCTAGCCAAAGGCATCTTATAATGCTTTTTACATCTTACTTATCTAGCCAAAGGCATATATGGTACCTAGCCAAAGGCATCTTATAATGCTTTTTACATCTTACTTATCTAGCCAAAGGCATATATGGTACCTAGTCAAAGGCATCTTATAATGCTTTTGACATCTTACTTATCTAGCCAAAGGCATATATGGTACCTAGCCAAAGGCATCTTATAATGCTTTTGACATCTTACTTATCTAGCCAAAGGCATATATGGTACCTAGCCAAAGGCATCTTATAATGCTTTTGACATCTTACTTATCTAGCCAAAGGCATATATGGTACCTAGCCAAAGGCATCTTATAATGCTTTTTACATCTTACTTATCTAGCCAAAGGCATATATGGTACCTAGCCAAAGGCATCTTATAATGCTTTAGACATCTTACTTATCTAGCCAAAGGCATATATGGTACCTAGCCAAAGGCATCTTATAATGCTTTTGACATCTTACTTATCTAGCCAAAGGCATATATGGTACCTAGTCAAAGGCATCTTATAATGCTTTTTACATCTTACTTATCTAGCCAAAGGCATATATGGTATCTAGCCAAAGGCATCTTATAATGCTTTTTACATCTTACTTATCTAGCCAAAGGCATATATGGTACCTAGCCAAAGGCATCTTATAATGCTTTTTACATCTTACTTATCTAGCCAAAGGCATATATGGTATCTAGCCAAAGGCATCTTATAATGCTTTTTACATCTTACTTATCTAGCCAAAGGCATATATGGTACCTAGCCAAAGGCATCTTATAATGCTTTTTACATCTTACTTATCTAGCCAAAGGCATATATGGTACCTAGCCAAAGGCATCTTATAATGCTTTTGACATCTTACTTATCTAGCCAAAGGCATATATGGTACCTAGCCAAAGGCATCTTATAATGCTTTTGACATCTTACTTATCTAGCCAAAGGCATATATGGTACCTAGCCAAAGGCATCTTATAATGCTTTTGACATCTTACTTATCTAGCCAAAGGCATATATGGTACCTAGCCAAAGGCATCTTATAATGCTTTTTACATCTTACTTATCTAGCCAAAGGCATATATGGTACCTAGCCAAAGGCATCTTATAATGCTTTTGACATCTTACTTATCTAGCCAAAGGCATATATGGTACCTAGCCAAAGGCATCTTATAATGCTTTTGACATCTTACTTATCTAGCCAAAGGCATATATGGTACCTAGTCAAAGGCATCTTATAATGCTTTTGACATCTTACTTATCTAGCCAAAGGCATATATGGTACCTAGCCAAAGGCATCTTATAATGCTTTTTACATCTTACTTATCTAGCCAAAGGCATATATGGTACCTAGCCAAAGGCATCTTATAATGCTTTTGACATCTTACTTATCTAGCCAAAGGCATATATGGTATCTAGCCAAATGCATCTTATAATGCTTTTGACATCTTACTTATCTAGCCAAAGGCATATATGGTACCTAGCCAAAGGCATCTTATAATGCTTTAGACATCTTACTTATCTAGCCAAAGGCATATATGGTACCTAGCCAAAGGCATCTTATAATGCTTTTGACATCTTACTTATCAAGCCAAAGGCATATATGGTACCTAGCCAAAGGCATCTTATAATGCTTTTGACATCTTACTTATCTAGCCAAAGGCATATATGGTACCTAGCCAAAGGCATCTTATAATGCTTTTTACATCTTACTTATCTAGCCAAAGGCATATATGGTACCTAGCCAAAGGCATCTTATAATGCTTTAGACATCTTACTTATCTAGCCAAAGGCATATATGGTACCTAGCCAAAGGCATCTTATAATGCTTTTGACATCTTACTTATCTAGCCAAAGGCATATATGGTACCTAGCCAAAGGCATCTTATAATGCTTTTGACATCTTACTTATCTAGCCAAAGGCATATATGGTACCTAGCCAAAGGCATCTTATAATGCTTTTGACATCTTACTTATCTAGCCAAAGGCATATATGGTACCTAGCCAAAGGCATCTTATAATGCTTTTTACATCTTACTTATCTAGCCAAAGGCATATATGGTACCTAGCCAAAGGCATCTTATAATGCTTTTGACATCTTACTTATCTAGCCAAAGGCATATATGGTACCTAGCCAAAGGCATCTTATAATGCTTTTGACATCTTACTTATCTAGCCAAAGGCATATATGGTACCTAGCCAAAGGCATCTTATAATGCTTTAGACATCTTACTTATCTAGCCAAAGGCATATATGGTACCTAGCCAAAGGCATCTTATAATGCTTTTTACATCTTACTTATCTAGCCAAAGGCATATATGGTATCTAGCCAAATGCATCTTATAATGCTTTTTACATCTTACTTATCTAGCCAAAGGCATATATGGTACCTAGCCAAAGGCATCTTATAATGCTTTTTACATCTTACTTATCTAGCCAAAGGCATATATGGTATCTAGCCAAATGCATCTTATAATGCTTTTGACATCTTACTTATCTAGCCAAAGGCATATACGGTACATAGCCAAAGGCATCTTATAATGCTTTTTACATCTTACTTATCTAGCCAAAGGCATATATGGTATCTAGCCAAATGCATCTTATAATGCTTTTGACATCTTACTTATCTAGCCAAAGGCATATACGGTACATAGCCAAATGCATCTTATAATGCTTTTTACATCTTACTTATCTAGCCAAAGGCATATATGGTATCTAGCCAAATGCATCTTATAATGCTTTTTACATCTTACTTATCTAGCCAAAGGCATATATGGTACCTAGCCAAAGGCATCTTATAATGCTTTTGACATCTTACTTATCTAGCCAAAGGCATATATAATACCTAGCCAAAGGCATCTTATAATGCTTTTGACATCTTACTTATCTAGACAAAGGCATATATGGTACCTAGCCAAAGGCATCTTATAATGCTTTTGACATCTTACTTATCTAGCCAAAGGCATATATGGTATCTAGCCAAATGCATCTTATAATGCTTTTGACATCTTACTTATCTAGCCAAAGGCATATATGGTATCTAGCCAAATGCATCTTATAATGCTTTTGACATCTTACTTATCTAGCCAAAGGCATATATAATACCTAGCCAAATGCATCTTATAATGCTTTTGACATCTTACTTATCTAGCCAAAGGCATATATGGTATCTAGCCAAAGGCATCTTATAATGCTTTTGACATCTTACTTATCTAGCCAAAGGCATATATGGTACCTAGCCAAAGGCATCTTATAATGCTTTTGACATCTTACTTATCTAGCCAAAGGCATATATAATACCTAGCCAAAGGCATCTTATAATGCTTTTTACATCTTACTTATCTAGCCAAAGGCATATATGGTACCTAGCCAAAGGCATCTTATAATGCTTTTGACATCTTACTTATCTAGCCAAAGGCATATATGGTATCTAGCCATATGCATCTTATAATGCTTTTGACATCTTACTTATCTAGCCAAAGGCATATATGGTATCTAGCCAAATGCATCTTATAATGCTTTTGACATCTTACTTATCTAGCCAAAGGCATATATAATACCTAGCCAAATGCATCTTATAATGCTTTTGACATCTTACTTATCTAGCCAAAGGCATATATAATACCTAGCCAAAGGCATCTTATACTGTCATACGTATATGTATCACCTGTGTCATCTAATGGTCGCTTTACATCCACCACTGGCCGTGACCACATGCATATACAACCAGGCTACGGTTGGTTGATCGCGATGGACCCAGCGATTGACACCGATAACAAACTTAAGATTCCCCCAAGAACTGCAGATGGACAATATATACACTTACACTGGTCAACACTACTACATCCCAGCGAGGACGATTCAAGATCTCCTCTTAATTGGATGAGTATTTGTTTAAGGTATTTGAAGCCACAATAAACAAGTGTGATGGGTAACATTACCATACTAAAGCACCACTTGAAAACCAATCGTACCAGACAAGCCACAGATGCGATCTTATGTCACAATATTAAAGTAACGTGCTTTCTGCTTACATCAATACATCAAGTATGACATCTATGACGTATGGCGTTCATGCTGTGGAATCGGATAATTGAATTGAAGTGTCCCGCTAAAACGACAGACTTACATACACAAGAATTATTGGTATATAATAGGGATGTTTAGATGCACGTAAAACGCGAACGTGAACGCGAAATTCTTTCAGCACCGGTGACCTCATGAGAAGGTCTTAGAACTCGGGCTCGAATCTTGGTCACATCAAAAGTTTTATCTCGCCACGAAAGTCAGAGATGTAGGTTTTGGTTTTCATCTGTTCTAAGATCTCCTCAGAATAATGACCAAGTGTTCAACGCATTTCACGTTCGCGTTCGCGTTTTAAGTGCATCTAAACCTCCCTAGTGTATAATTGTGCATGCAACGCCCAGTTTTATGCATTAACAGCCAAGTCGCGGGCTGCATGAGACCGTGGCTAGCCCAAGGCTCCAAACATGAAAACTATCGTCTAAATGTTAATAACCAACATATAAAACTGAATTCACACTGAGCCATTTACAAGAGTTGGTGTGGAGAGAGTCTCGCGGCGGGTCACACTTCTATTCTGGGGACCCGCTAGGCCAGGGAATGGCAATGGGGTACGTCGCGATTTCAAACTGTCAGTCGTGTTTTACTCTACTCGCGGTTAATAGGCGACGTTTTACACCGCGCTTTACATCAAAGACCCGCCCGCGAGCTCGGGCAGTTGTGGCTGCCACAGGGGCAGACTCGTGTATCACATGGTGGCTAAAAGAACGCTCAGGTGAAAGTTGGTGTTACACGGTGTAAGCATCTCGAACGCCCCTATAGTCTATTTGGAGTGTAACAACGCACTGAGAATCATACGCGCAAAAAGACTCAGTGTGAATATACATCACGTACTATATTATATTTGACATCCACCTTAAATTTCAACGCGTCACTTTGAGAGTGGCATATGGAGGTAACTTGACGTGAAACGACGCACTTAAAATCATAGAATCAACTTGGGTGGGAAATTGGGCGCAGCAACTGATTCCTACGGGGATTTCTCTCTTCTCAATAATTTAAAACTGACACAAAAATCCGCGGAAGGTGAAGGAAATTGTGGTTGAAACATTGGATAAGTGTCGTCAACGAGATGAAAACTCCTCACTAAAATCCAAGGGGATTTCTGGCGATCTTGACAAGGTGTTTGATGAAATATTAAGCAACAAGCGTACAAAAAGAACGCCTGGAGGAACTTCCGCCAATTTCCTCGAAGCCGTAAACTGCCATTTCTTGATGACGGTATACTTGATCGTTTCGTTTTCTTTTAATTCGTATATCGACCATTACAGGGCCTCTATACACCAATATTACTTCCGATGTATATTTCCCAATCGATCTAAATGTTATGCCTCTTGGATATATTAATAAATGCATGTACGTCAACGAAAACATTTTTAAAATGACGTCCGACAATTTTTTAATTTCAAATTCTCTCAAGAATCTTAACATCTCCAGTTGTTATTTTCTTCTGAAAAGATCCATCTTAGATGGAATTATGGTACTACTGCCTTAAGGTTTTCTTCTACAACTTGTCAAATAAGATGTTTAGTCACTGCAAATGCTTGATTGGCACTGTATACTCGGTGCTTCTTCGAGACAATGAGGAAAACTTCACAGCGTGCTCGGGTGGGGCTTGAACCCACGACCTCCTACATGGGATTTTTATGGTTATAAAGACTTGTCAAGAAGCGACTATCGTAGATACCATGATGCGACTTCGGCAGTGTGTCATGCGCAAACGTGTCTTATGAATGTTTTTTAACATCCATCAGGACGTATTGAACTTCTCCGAAAGAGGGACTTAGGAAATCGCCGTATTTAGGAGCGCCAGGAAAAGGAAAAAAAAGTTGAAGAAATAAGTCAATGCGTGTTTTCCAAGCTGTGAAATGTCAACGCCTCTCCGTACGGGTTAATAAACCCTCGGCGTTTTAATTAGCGTGCGTTGCCAGTGGCGTTTATTTTCGAGCGTAACTCCTTTGGGTTGTTCAAGGATCGATCACTACCGACGCGGAATGCTTGGATGTTGTTACCGATTTGTTTTGGAGAAACAATTAGGGAGGTTTAGATGCACGTAAAACGCAAACGTGAACCGGCTTGAGCAATGGGGCCAATTTCATGGCACTGCTAAGCACAAAAATTTGCTTAGCACAGGATTTATTTGCTTGATAAAATGAATTACAAGCCAAAATTATACGCCAACTTGTGTTCTTCGCAAGAGTAGGAGAATACCTTTCAATACACATCACTTACGATTTCGGCTGGCAATCCATTTTTGCAAAATAAAGCAAACAAATCCTGTGCTAAGCAAATTTTTGTGCTTAGCAGCGCCATGAAATTGGCCCCTGGTTATGCATGATGTATCTTAATACAGGAGGTCTTAGAATCCAGGTTTGAATTTTGGTCACGGCAAAAGAGTTATCTTGCCACGAAAGTTGTGGATTTGTGTTTTCGTCTGTTCTAAGATTAACTAAAAGTAACGACCAAGTGGTCAAAGCATTTCGTGTTCACGTTCGTGTTTACGTGCATCTAAACCTCCAAATGCGATCAAAACGTTGACGATTAGTGATGCGGTGCTCCATGCATGAGCATACGCCTCTGCTCCTATGAGCCCCTGCTCTTATGAGCCCCGACCCCACCTCCACTCCACTTCTTGTTTGTCCTTTTTCCCCACTCCTCTCTTTCCTAGTACTCATAATGTCCATTTTGTTCAGCCTCCAGCCCCAGATCTGCCCTTTGTTCTCCTAATTCACTTCAAATCAGTTTGCTTGGCTGCTATATTCCCGTTGTGTTCCTCCTGGCTTGTGTTTAATCCGGACTGACCCTAGCACATTTCTAGGCTTTTTTTTTAAAGTCCTGTTAATGTTGCTGTGCTGCTACTAGCCTGTTGTTTTTTTCATGAGATTTTTGAATTCCCTCCAACGCTTTTTGTCACTTTTGACCGTAGTTGGTGGAATTGGGTCTTAAATAAAATTTAAAAAAAAAAAAGTATGTTTGTCATTTTGCCTTTAAATAAGACTAGTGTCGGAACGCGAGGCTACTAATTTTACAGAGTCAATTTCTTCTCAGGTTTCTGCTTAGTACTAAACAAATAGCAAGAGGTCGGGATATTGCAATTTGTTTGAGCACACATAACAATTCAAGAAGGAAATGTATATTTTAATAGTTTAAAACCATTTTATCCGTTTTGGAAGTCGGGCCATTTCGATGTTAGTGGCTGACCACACGTTTCTAAAGGGTAATGGCCTTTGGGGCCGAGCATTAGTCGCCCATTTCAAATATTTTTCTCTCCCCAATCAATTTTAATCAAATTTTGGGTCGTTTGGTAAGGTTGCACGGACATTTTAGAGAGGAATAAGTATGAATTATTTTTGAAGTCCTTTAAAATATGCGTAGGAGTAAGAGCTTGGACATGCACAGGCATAAAAATGAGCATTTATATTTCAGGCACATTCGTCAATCTACAACAAAGTCGTCATTTAAACCGAGTGGTTTGGGTCATTGACTCGCAATTATAGGTGAAAACGTGGGGTTACGGGTTCGCCGTCCCCCGGCTGCGGTACCTTTGACCTTGAGCAAGGCACTCAACCACACTTGCTCCATCCTTCGGAAGGGATGTAAAGCCTTTGTGTTAGGTAACGCACTTTAAAGATCCCAGAGCATTCTTTCGTAAAGGTTCCACTCGGCCAATGAATCACCACGCCCCTATGTTAAAGGTTCCACTCGGCCAATGAATCACCACGCCCCTATGTTCAAGGTTCCACTCGGCCAATGGATCACCACGCCCCTATGTTCAAAGGTTCCACTCGGCCAATGAATCACCACGCCCCTATGTTCAAGGTTCCACTCGGCCAATGAATCACCACGCCCCTATGTTAAAAGGTTCCACTCGGCCAATGAATCACCACGCACCTATGTTAAAGGTTCCACTCGGCCAATGAATCACCACGCCCCTATGTTCAAGGTTCCACTCGGCCAATGAATCACCACGCCCCTATGTTCAAAGGTTCCACTCGGCCAATGAATCACCACGCCCCTATGTTCAAAGGTTCCACTCGGCCAATGAATCACCACGCACCTATGTTCAAAGGTTCCACTCTTCCAATGAATCACCACGCCCCTATGTTCAAGGTTCCACTCGGCCAATGAATCACCACGCCCCTATGTTCAAGGTTCCACTCGGCCAATGAATCACCACGCCCCTATGTTCAAAGGTTCCACTCGGCCAATGAATCACCACGCCCCTATGTTCAAAGGTTCCACTCGGCCAATGAATCACCACGCACCTATGTTCAAAGGTTCCACTCTTCCAATGAATCACCACGCCCCTATGTTCAAAGGTTCCACTCGGCCAATGAATCACCACGCCCCTATGTTCAAAGGTTCCACTCGGCCAATGAATCACCACGCCCCTATGTTAAAAGGTTCCACTCGGCCAATGAATCACCACGCCCCTATGTTCAAGGATCCAGTCGGCCAATGAATCACCACGCCCCTATGTTCAAGGTTCCACTCGGCCAATGAATCACCACGCCCCTATGTTCAAGGTTCCACTCGGCCAATGAATCACCACGCCCCTATGTTCAAGGTTCCAGTCGGCCAATGAATCACCACGCCTCTATGTTCAAGGTTCCACTCGGCCAATGAATCACCACGCCCCTATGTTCAAGGTTCCACTCGGCCAATGAATCACCACGCCCCTATGTTCAAGGTTCCACTCGGCCAATGAATCACCACGCCCCTATGTTCAAGGTTCCACTCGGCCAATGAATCACCACGCCCCTATGTTCAAGGTTCCACTCGGCCAATGAATCACCACGCCCCTATGTTCAAGGTTCCACTTGGCCAATGAATCACCACGCCCCTATGTTCAAGGTTCCACTCGGCCAATGAATCACCACGCCTCTATGTTCAAGGTTCCACTCGGCCAATGAATCACCACGCCCCTATGTTCAAGGTTCCACTCGGCCAATGAATCACCACGCCTCTATGTTCAAGGTTCCACTCGGCCAATGAATCACCACGCCCCTATGTTAAAGTAGAGTACATCATGTGCATATGCAGTGACCCCATTTTCATGAGTTGACAAGAAAACCTTACTAAATAAGTTAATAACAATGGTACCAAACACCATATGAATTTATTTCTATTTTGTGTGAGAAATTACAAACTTAAGGTGGTTTTCTTTAAAAAGTCTTTCGCAAAAGACTTTTCTACCATTCAACTCGACACAAAAGCCATGAATGGATTTTTCAAGTTTTCTGAAGTATTACTGCCTCTGTGTGGCTGAAATTTCTACACGGCAGTTTTATCAACATGGGCTTTTAATTACGAGTGGAATTA
Organism: Henricia sp. BOLD:AAB3569; assembly: GCA_037783545.1. Lineage (NCBI taxonomy): Eukaryota > Metazoa > Echinodermata > Asteroidea > Spinulosida > Echinasteridae > Henricia > Henricia sp. BOLD:AAB3569. The sequence continues at coordinate 2,663,325 of JBBELK010000340.1, read as the reverse complement.
ACGCCCTTTGTAATAGTTTACCAATCATGTATTCTACCTTTAAAGTGATTAAAACACTCCTATACAAAGATGCGTTCTTTAATCTTTAAAAATGTATTATAAGTCACACACAAGTTTTGGTTTTTCCAAAACTACCACAACTTACTCCTTCTGGAAAGGCTCCGATTCCAAGTACTAGACAAGATGTGACTAGTGGTTATTTGTGGTCAGGCGCGTGATTGCTGCTCTGTCCAATTAGGCAAAAGGAATAAAACATCGGAGTGATATTACTAGAGCTACAAAGCTATCATTCTTTTTCGCGGTGTGATGTTAAGACGTTTACGACTGGCACACTCATGATGAGCTGATGTGTTCGTACGGAATAATGGTTCTTGGGTACATGTTTAGAATGATGTACCTGGTGCCGTAAAATCTAAAGCTGGAGTCACACATAAAGTTTTCCTTAAGTCACATGGTCTATCTTGACTTTAATCTCATGGGAATACACATAGCCTATTTGCAGGCCAGTGTGTGTGGGTGCAGCAATAAAATCAGAACAAGAGTCTCTTTGTTTAATGCAACCACTTGATCTTGAACTTATACAGTACCTGATTAGGCTGATTGGCCAGTTGGGTAGTCAGTTCCCTTGTTGTTTTAGAATTTACATCATTTCCAATGTCAAAAAAGGACAGGCTCCTATTTGTTATTCCCCAAAGAGAATGGACCAACCATCATTTTGACCATGTCCAACGATTATATCACTATCAGTTTTCCAGCACAACAGGTGGAAACCATTCATCATTGGTAGTCCCCAATGATAACCGAAGACAAAAAGGGACTGTCTGAAACAAATGGTGTCCCGTCCAACAATGGTTAGATATCCACAAAGCTCACCAATTATATTCTCAAGGGGAATTTCTGTCATATCAAATTTGAAAGGTTTTATCACATTTTGTATTTTGATTTAAAAAATTTACAAAAAAGAATAAACCGTCTGGGGGAAAACCAGAGAGAGTGTACCACTGCCTCACAGATCAGCTGGTAGAGCATCTACCAGGTGTGTCATCAGAGATCTTGAAGAAAACATGAGGAAATATTGTGCCTCGATCATGGCTCAGTTGGTAGAGCATCTGCCTAGTGTGTCGGAGGTCTTGTGGAAAGCCTGATGGAGTATATAGTCTACAGCACTAAGGGACCCCATATGCATTTTCGGGTACAATCTTGGCAAATTTGAGGATATGTTAATTTCATATCAAGGAATTCAAATCCGGTTGTTGCCAATTTTTAAGAGGTCATCTTCAAGGTCAAAGGTCAATTTAAAGGTCATAAAGGGTCAAAACCATAAAATTGCACTTTGGCGGCCCCTCGTTGGTCAATTTCAACAATCGTTGCACCCATTCTAGGATTCACAGGATGCTAAGTTCATTTATTATAGTCTCCAAGATTTTTAAGGTCATCTTCAAGGTCAAAAGTCAATTTAAAGGTCACAGAGGGTCAAAAATCACAAAATTGCACTTTGACGGCCCTTTCCCTGGTCAATTTCAACAGTCGTGGTGTCCATTCTAGGATTTACAGGATGCTGAGTTCATTTATTAAAGTCTTCAAGATTTTTGTGGTCATCTTCAAGGTCAAAAGTCAATTTAAAGGTCAATTTAAAGGCCACAACTAGGGTAAACAATCTTAAAATTGCACTTTGGCGGCCCCTCGTTGGTCAATTTCAACAATCGTGGCGCCCATTCTACGATTTACAGGATGCCGAGTTCATTTATTATAGTCTCCAAGATTTTAAGGTCATCTTCAAGGTCAAAAGTCAATTTAAAGGTCACAGAGGGTCAAAAATCACCAAATTGCACTTTGACGGCCCTTTCCCTGGTCAATTTCAACAGTCGTGGTGTCCATTCTAGTATTTACAGGATGCTGAGTTCATTTATTAAAGTCTTCAAGATTTTTGTGGTCATCTTCAAGGTCAAAAGTCAATTTAAAGGTCAATTTAAAGGCCACAACTAGGGTAAACAATCTTAAAATTGCACTTTAATTGGCGGCCCCTGATCGATCGTTGGTCAATTTCAACAATCGTGGCGCCCATTCTACGATTTACAGGATGCCGAGTTCATTTATTATAGTCTCCAAGATTTTAAGGTCATCTTCAAGGTCAAAAGTCAATTTAAAGGTCACACTGCAGAGGGTAAAAAATCACAAAATTGCACTTTGGCGGCCCCTCCTTGGTCAATTTCAACAATCGTGGCGCCCATTCTAGGTTTTACAGGATGCTGAGTTCATTTATTAAAGTCTCCAAGATTTGTATGGTCATCTTCAAGGTCAAAAGTCAATTTAAAGGTAAATTTAAAGGTCACAACTAGGGTCAAAAATCTTTAAATTGCACTTTGGCGGCCCCTCGTTGGTCAATTTTAAGAATCGTGGTGTCCGTTGTAGGATTTACAGGAGGCTGAGTTTATTTATTAAAGTCTCCAAGATTTTTAAGGACATCCTCAAGGTCAAAGGTTAATTTAAAGGTTACAGGGGGTCACTAATCATAACAAAATGTACTTTGTCGGTCCCCGTTTGGTCAATTTCAACAATCATGTTGTCTGTCCTACGATTTACAGGATGCTACGTTCATTTAACTAGGGCCAGGGTCAAGGCCACTTTACTAGGACCCCTGGCTCCCCATGGAGTGATGGAAATTGTATGTATGAATTTCAGTCTCGGTTGATCCATTTAGATGTTAAGAACGTTTTTTGCAAGGTGTACATGTATGGTGATGTAGAGTTAATTTATGAAGATTCCAGGACGTTTATATGTCAGGGTCATGTGACTAAGGTCAGTGGTCAAGGTCAATTTGGACATCGGACTTACCTGTTGTGATTTCTTTCTCGGATTTTGACAATGCCAAGTGAATATCTAAAGACAAGTCAGGGTCCTGTGAATAAGGTCAAGGTTATCTTAGATCGTACTGGGCTCCATTAGCAGAATGTTTGATGGGAGGGGAGAGGTTCTTTCAAGGTTTTGAGGATGCCAACCCAGCAAACACAAAACGTTCACAAAACGTTTTGGATAAGTTTTATAAAGGTGACTTAGGTTTTTGTCAAATAAAACGTTTTTTAAACGTGTATCAAACGTTCCAAAATGGTACGTTTTCTTCCGTGATGTTCCAGGCACGTTTTTAGGACGTTAGAAAAGGTACCGACAAAAACGTTTTATTTTGACGTTTGTAAAACGTTTTTCCGAGGACTCCTGAAACTTACAAAAATAAATGATTTTACGTGAAGGTTTTATATAGGTTACTTACGTTTTTATTTTCAGCAACGTTTTATGAACGTGTATGCAACGTTCCACGATGGTACGTTTTTTCTATGACGTCCAGATCACTTTTTAAGGACGTTAGATGGAGTACTGACATAAAACGTTTTGTTCGGACGTTTGTAAAACGTTTTGTCGTGGAATTCTTCAAACATAAACAAATACACGTACGTTTTATGTTGGTCTCTTACGTTTTCGTCTTCAGAAATGTTTTTAAACGTATATAAAATGTTTCAGACGGTACGTTTATTTTCCTGTGACGTCCGAAACACGTTTTAAGAACGCAGGAGAGGGTACTGAAATAAAACGTTTTGCTTGGACGTTTCCAAAACGCTTTTTTCCTGGAAATTACACGCATAGAGCCTTTGCACCGAACGTTCGTGGAAGTTACGTTCGTTTTGAACTTCGAGGGGACGTTCTGCCGACGTTTGAATCTAACGTTGCACTATAACGTTCTAAGAACGTTTTTAATAACGTTTGGAGAATGTTCGTTTTTGTCACGTTCGTTTTGAACATCGAGGGGACGTTCTGCGGACATTAAGATTTAACGTTGCAGTGTAACGTTCTGGGAACGTTCCGAGAACGTTGTTAACAAAACAGATCGCGTGGGGATCATTTTTCCGTAAATTTCACGGGAAAATGCATTGTTTTAAGGTTTACGTCGTAACCACGCACTGCCTGATTTCAAATGTATGTACTTTTGTATATAAAGCCCATCTATAGTCTAAAAAGGTAATATTTTCAAGAAATATTAGGGGAAAAAATGGTTTCCAATGCCCACCAACCGTGACTACATACGAAGGAAATTCAAGGAGCATATATATATCAAGCGTCGTAATATTACCTAGTAGGAGGAAGTGACTGATGGTATCAAGAGCCGGAACTTCAGGTAAGCGATTAGTTATATGTAATTACACAGTGATAATATTCCGATTACGTCATGTTTACATCACAATTGCGTCAAAATAAAGGTGTTGTAAGTACAAATGACAATAACGTTCTAGGGTTCTAAAAGGTCAGTTGTAAAAACGTCGCAAACTAACGTCTTTAAAACGTCCAAAAGTGTCCACAAAATAACGTCGAAAAAACATTTTGTTAAACGTATACAAGACACTTTCAAAAAACGTTTTATGCACGTTATTAATACGTCCGCAGAAACTGGAGAAAGGTTTTTAAAACGTTTCCTACGTTCAAAAAACGTATTGAGAACGTCGCAATTAAACGTCTTCAAAACGGTTTAAAGTGTCCACAAAATAACGTCCAAAAAACATTTTGGTGAACGTACACAAAACGTACGCGACACTTTCAAACAACGTTAAAAAACGTTTTAGAAACGTCTAATTGTTTGCTGGGAAGTTGATTCATTTTTGAAAGTCTTAAGATGAATACACCACTGCATGGTGCCTATTCTTCATATTAAACTATGCCGGCTAACGCATATAAGGACAACTGTCTAGCAGAACTTGCAATGAGTTTTTCAATTAACTCGTAATGAAGATATTTAAAATTAAAGCCCGCCAAAGTGAGCGACTGAGTAGGCCTACATCAAGATCCTGGAGAAAAACATCAAGCAGTCCGCAGAGAAGCTCTGGGAGCATTTTGACATCAGCAGGACAACGATCCAAAACACACTGCCAAGTCAGTCACGAAATGATGGTTCCGGGATAATGCTGCAGGCGTAGAGTGGCCAGGCCAAAGTCCGGACCTCAACTCAATCGACTCTGGGGGAGAGCCTTCCAACCTCAAAGACCTCGAGACTTTAGCGGAGTGGGCCAAATTCCACGCAGATACGTTGTGAGCCAGTACCAGAAGACATTTTCCATTGATTGTCAAAATGACTTTGAACTGATCTAAGGAGGCTAGACATATTTTCTGCAAATCTGTCAATAAAATACCCCCAAAATGATTTACATGTATTTCTTGAAATGTCTGTTTGCAGTGATTCTTTCAGCTGCCTGTCACACTCTTGTAACTTAAGCCAAAAGACTCCCATTCCTCAAAATTTACACGATTCAAAATATGGTAAGGGTATCAATAATTTCAGGCTTGTTAGAGTTGTTTTTTTGTAATAAATTAGTGTTTTATAGACGAATTTTATGAAAACAAAACTAACAAAACTTAATCTCTGGGAGGGGTGGTTATTTCTCTGTAGGGCTTGCTAAGCTCACGTAATAGCCAATCCCAATCAGTGAGGAACAACTGCACTACCGTGATTCGAGACCACCAGTTGGCTTCATAGCTCAAATGGTAGGGCGTCTGCACGTTAAGCAGAAGGAATGCGGTTCGAATCCCGGTTGAGCCAAGTTGCTTTTCACTGCATCATTTCCCAAACTCATATGGATTTGTCCACATTTGTATCGAATTCATTCACCCCGGCGGTCCCTGGGTAATAATCCCTATAAAAATAATCACTTAATCATACTAAAACAGCATATGCTCCCCTAATACTAATAGAGACTGGAGTCGCTTGTGCATGATTTGTGTACCAGCAAAATTCAGAACGGTATTTTGTTCGGGCTTAGGCCTGTTTTTTATTTTGCCATAATATCATCTACTAGTCCAAATATTTAGAAAAGAAAGTGATAAGTGCAGTCGACGTCACTCAAACTATGTGAACTTTAATAATCTGAAAATATGGTCCTTTTCAATGTGCGATGACATATACGAAATTTTGACCGGATTAGAAAACTAAACAACACTGTGTTTTAAAGGCAGAACAGATGATTGGTAAACTGTTAAAAGGGGGTTAGGCCTATTTCCACTAGAAGCCCATTGATACAACTGTCCTGGACAAATTTTGTAACTGTAACGATTGAAAAAAAACCCATTATGAACCAGAAACGAACGTAAAAACCAAAGTGCTATTAAAATGAATGACAATTTGTTTCATTAGATTTAGGCCTACACTTATTCATGTTTAAAAGATCGTTTGAAGGAAAATTATTGACAGTGTTGAGAGTTCGTTCCGGTTTTTCTTGTAAACTCAGAACAAAATGGGGTCACTGTAAATGATACCCTCATCAGGTACTTATTCGCTTTAATTAAGCGAAGGGTACAACGACAAATTCGCCACGAATGATCAGCGAAATATAAACATATACTGTAGGCCTATAGCTACATTAAGACAGCTCGACTTGTACAACTTGTCCCTCCAGACAACTTTATTCCCATGTATGAAAACCACCCACCTCCCCCAAAGTAACCCCAGCTTTATCCTGTTTCCGTATAGACCGTATCGAACAGCCGCCATTTCGTGAGACACCTTTTGTTACTTAAACCGTTTAACAATGCATGGAAGCACGATATGTGCAAAGCGCAACCATGCATGTCCTCAAGGAACAAACTGAAGAAACTGCCCCACGAAATGGACAGTCGATGGTTGTCGCAATGTTGTTAAGTGGGCCGGGGGAAACATTGAGCATAAAACGATATCAAAATCCGATTATTGCAAACGTTCTTTCACATAAAATGACTCAACTCGATGTCAAACTCTAGGGCCTACATTATACAAGCATAAACAAACCTGATATACTAGTCACACTGACAACTTCGCATATGGCGATACGGCACGGCCAAAATTAACACGTATTTTGTGACTGCATAAACTGTTAGTAGAAGCTAGCCTTGTCTGTAGTGTGCGATACCATCACCTGATCACTTTGCGAATTGAACCCAAATTCGAACGCAGTGTGTACAGTTATTAATACAGAAGGGTTCCTAGTTGGGCATCTTCGTGATTGGGTAATATTTTTCGTGCGCTAAATTCCACGTCGCGTCGTCTGCATTTTTATTTCCAAAAAACCTTGAAAAAGCACCTTTTCGGGGTCAGCAAAATTAGGCAACAAGCGGATTTGGGTTTCCCACTAACCAAGGAGTAATCCATGAAAAAATCAAAGATTGTACCCGAAGTTGCACACAAATGATGTTTTTACGCCATAAGGGTGTAGACTAATAGCACTGTGCCAAGTATCTAGATATATCATCAGCTCAGGTAAAGCAGTTATGGTTTAAAATTCAAAAGTACAAGTTCTTTCAAAGCTGTGTGTCGTGACCTCAAGCATGGCGTCTATCGAGACAGGGGACCAAAGATGTATTTCTGGAAGTCCAGGAAAACCTGATAGAATTATTGTTCAAACAATTCTGACGAAACATTTTAATCTTTCTGTCACGTATCAGGCGCAATGAGGATAGGGTAATTTGGTCCACACGCTCGCTATTTATCTCCATCAAATGACCACTAAATGTCATGACCGTGTCCACAGGCGTAGTGTAAACTGGAAAACACGGCCGTAACGGGTCCACTCCTTCCAAGATGGTGTTATGTTCCATCTTAAGAAAGTCAATATTGAAATGGTGCTTCCAGGTTACATTTATAGAACCACGACGGATGTAGACATCGTTAGCACTTGTGGGCTGAAGAGAAACACCTTCATCAATACGCGTATTTCATGATTCAGACGGGTTAGAGAGACGAGTGTTTTGGCGATTGGCTGTCGTGTTTGCATGTTAATTACATGCAGTATTGTAGTCCAGTATTTCACAATACAAACTACGAGAGGCCTGCAAGTTACAATTTGTGGGTTTATGTTGTTGCTATTGTTAATGGACCTGAAACATAATGACGTCGCGGTTTGTTTACATGCGCGCAAATCTATGGAGGAGTCTCGCGGTACTAGACGACATATGGCCATAGGAAAGCACACATGTAAACAAACCGTGGTCGTATTATGTTTTGGGTCCATTTCATAGCTTTAGTTGAAACATGACTAATTAGCGCTCAGCATTTTGAACACACGATTCCTGCCTTTAGCTTTTAATCATCGTCGATTAGAGTCTGACGCCATTCTTGCGCAATGGCGTTCTGGTGAGTACACGTAAGAAGTACTTTACTGTGTCTTTGTCGTTAGTTACACATGTAATTATATTTTCGTGGCGCCTAATCACTATATAAATAATATGGTCCTCATCGTGATTCGAACTTAAACCTCTGTCACACTGGGCAGATGCTCGACCAACTGATCTGTGCTGTAGTATATAGACGCCCTCTGGTTTGGACTGAGAACCAAACTTTCCTCTCGGTGAACTCAAACCTCCGACACACTCGGCAGATGCTCGACCAACTGATCTGTACTATAGTATATACACGCCCTCTGGTTTGGACTGAGAACCCATCTTTCCTCTCGGTGAACTCAAACCTCCGACACACTCGGCAGATGCTCGACCAACTGATCTGTGCTATAGTATATACACGCCCTCTGGTTTGGACTGAGAACCAAACTTTCCTCTCGGTGAACTCAAACCTCTGACACACTCGGCAGATGCTCGACCAACTGATCTGTGCTATAGTATACACACGCCCTCTGGTTTGGACTGAGAACCCAACGTTCCTCTCGGTGAACTCAAACCTCTGACACACTGGGCAGATGCTTGACCAACTGAGCTGTGCTAGAGTATATACACGCCCTCTGGTTTGGACTGAGAACCCAACTTTCCTCTCGGTGAACTCAAACCTCTGACACACTGGGAAGATGCCCGGCCAACTGAGCTGTGCTATAGTATATACACGCCCTCTGGTTTGGACTGAGAACCCAACGTTCCTCTCGGTGAACTCAAACCTCTGACACACTCGGCAGATGCTCGACCAACTGATCTGTGCTATAGTATATACACGCCCGCTGGTTTGGACTGAGAACCCAACGTTCCTCTCGGTGAACTCGAACCTCTGACACACTGGGAAGATGCCCGGCCAACTGAGCTGTGCTATAGTATATACACGCCCTCTGGTTTGGACTGAGAACCCAACGTTCCTCTCGGTGAACTCAAACCTCTGACACACTCGGCAGATGCTCGACCAACTGATCTGTGCTATAGTATATACACGCCCGCTGGTTTGGACTGAGAACCCAACGTTCCTCTCGGTGAACTCAAACCTCTGACACACTGGGAAGATGCCCGGCCAACTGAGCTGTGCTGTAGTATATACACGCCCTCTGGTTTGGACCGAGAACCAAACTTTCCTCTCGGTGAACTCAAACCTCCGACACACTGGGTAGATGCTCGGCCAAGTGAGCTGTGCTATAGTATATACACGCCCTCTGGTTTGGACCGAGAACCAAACTTTCCTCTCGGTGAACTCAAACCTCTGTCACACTGGGCAGATGCTCGACCAACTGATCTGTGCTGTAGTATATACACGCCCTCTGGTTTGGACTGAGAACCCAACGTTCCTCTCGGTGAACTCAAACCTCTGACACACTGGGAAGATGCCCGGCCAACTGAGCTGTGCTGTAGTATATACACGCCCTCTGGTTTGGACTGAGAACCCAACGTTCCTCTCGGTGAACTCAAACCTCTGTCACACTGGGCAGATGCTCGACCAACTGAGCTGTGCTGTAGTATATACACGCCCTCTGGTTTGGACCGAGAACCAAACTTTCCTCTCGGTGAACTCAAACCTCTGACACACTCGGCAGATGCTCGGCCAACTGAGCTGTACTATAGTATATACACGCCCTCTGGTTTGGACTGAGAACCCAACGTTCCTCTCGGTGAACTCAAACCTCTGACACACTGGGAAGATGCCCGGCCAACTGAGCTGTGCTGTAGTATATACACGCCCTCTGGTTTGGACTGAGAACCAAACTTTCCTCTCGGTGAACTCAAACCTCTGACACACTGGGAAGATGCCCGGCCAACTGAGCTGTACTATAGTATATACACGCCCTCTGGTTTGGACTGAGAACCCAACGTTCCTCTCGGTGAACTCAAACCTCTGACACACTGGGAAGATGCCCGGCCAACTGAGCTGTGCTGTAGTACATACACGCCCTCTGGTTTGGACTGAGAACCCAACGTTCCTCTCGGTGAACCCAAACCTCTGACACACTCGGCAGATGCTCGGCCAAATGAGCTGTGCTATAGTATATACACGCCCTCTGGTTTGGACTGAGAACCCAAACCTCTGACACACTGGGCAGATGCTCGACCAAATGAGCTGTGCTACAGTATATACACGCCCTCTGGTTTGGACTGAGAACCCAAACCTCTGACACACTGGGCAGATGCTCGACCAAATGAGCTGTGCTGTAGTATATACACGCCCTCTGGTTTGGACTGAGAACCCAACGTTCCTCTCCGTGTTGTCTGAATGCGCATCTGAGCAATTGTGTATAGCAATGTTGAACAATGAGAACAGTACTTGCCTATCGTTTCTTTTGATAATCCTCAACAATAGATTCAAGGCGAAGCAAGCGATCACGCGTAAGTCCACTTTAGCTAAAAGGTTGACAATAATTTAAATGATTGATACAAAAGTCTGAAAAGTTCCATACCTGATTACTTTCAATCGCTACAAAATAGACGATCGTGACTTTCTCCGAGGCCGTGGGGAAATCAAAATGTCCGACTGTTTATACAAATTGGACTAGAATATACGAGCTATAGTGAAGCAATCACGACAATTTGTAGCCGCAGAGAAGAAGACAACGCCCAGTACGTAATGACCGGTCTCTGGTATACTGTAACAAAAGGTTCTTAAAAACATGATTGGAAAACGTTTAAAAACAAGAGCAGCAGTATCACAGAGCTAAAGAATAATGTTGATAAACTGCCTTGTAGAATTTTCAGCCACATATATATGTATGCAGTAATAATTCAGAAAACCTGAAAAACACATTGTGCAAAAAGTTGTCTGCAGACAACTTTAAAAACAAAACAAAACAAAAACCTTCAGTTGACAATTTCTTCCACAAAGGTACCATTTATACGGGGAAAAAAATCATGTGGTGTTTGTTACCATTGCTATCAACACTTTTAATCAGGTGTTTTTTGACAAGTCATAATGCCAAGTGGGTCATTCCATGCATAACAAAAACGGGACACAGAGTCTACCTTACATCGTGACACTTCTGGAGTTGATTTGTATAAATGCCGAACTTTAGAGAACGATAACCTAATAAGCAGTATAGGGCTAGCTTCCTGAATCGAACAATATTATCTCTACCTGTTGATAATACCAAAAACACGAAGAAAACTAGTGCGATCCTTTTGGAACTTTTATGATAGATCTTTTGAAACTTCAATTGATAAGTATAGGCCCTATATAGCTTTCCAGAAGGAAACTGGTCAAAAGACTGAAACGTAGTCGAATTGGAAATGTCCCCCTTAGTTACGTCGTTAAACCACCACATGTCTAACTGTGAATTATTTCAAATAATAGCTACACTAACTGTTTAGAAATTGCACGGGAATTGTTTCCGTCATACCTGAAAAAGGTTAATTGTGTTTAAAACGACACAGATCACAGAAGGTTTTCTGTTATGATCGTGTCGACCTTTAACAAAGTCAGATTGTCAAACATTCACACGGATTCTGTAAAAATGTATCGCTTGACACATACGCAAGCCGAGTTTGCTTATATTAACCGACCGAATTCATTGCTCATCATGTTGTGAGTATGGAGATATACTATAGAACCAAAGGGAGAAAAACGCTCAACGGGGTTTGGAGCGTATCGTAGTTGATCTCCGGGAGGGGTGGTTATCTTATTGAAGGGTTTATCCCTCTGTAGGGCTTGCTAAGCTCACGTGATAGCCAATCCCAATCATGCAGTAAGAAACAACTGCAATACCGTGATTCGAGACCACCAGTTGGCTTTATCAATTGGTAGGGTATCTGCACGTTAACCAGAGGGCCCACGGCTCGAAACCCGGTGGAGCCAAGTTGCTTTTCACTGAATCCAGATTTTCCAAACTCATGGACATTTGTCCACATTTATATCCAATTTTTAAAGATAGATTACATGATTGAAAACCCGTTACCAACGGCGTTTACCCTTTAAAATAGTAATAGAGAACCGTTTGCCCTTTAAAATAGAAAACCGAATTGTGACGTATGACTACGGTGATGGCTATAGAACACTGAGCAGATGGCTACAACGTCAATTGCAAACACCACCTTGGAAACTGACGCTGTTATTGTTTACCGCTTTAATAATCGTTGGAAAAAAAGATTGATTTGAAAGCATAAATCGTCTTTTCGGAAAAACTGTGCCACGGGCCGTTATCCAGACAAAGAAAAAGAAAAAACACCCACTCCATACCAAGTTAATGTACCGTGAAAAGCATTACGGCCGGAGGCATAAACATCTGTGAAACATGGCTTTCCCATTGTCAAAATGCCCGGGACTCAACCATATGTAACCTCCAAAATCTAGAACCAAAATGCCATATCTAGGTTAGACGGTTGAGCCGGTACGTGCCAATTGCAGTAAGCTGCTGACAGAAATAAAACGGTCAAAAGAAAAGAAAATTCGATCCTCCACCGAGAGTTTTCACAAGAGTGTGTTTCTATTTTTGGTTCATCCCAATAGACCGAGTTCTATTGAGATATTCTCAGAGCTACTAACAAATATGCACGCATTCCCAGCTTATATTGATAACAACGCTACGCCCTACTCGTATGATAAAAGCACACGTCTGTCTGCTCGTGAACACATGAAACATGTTGGTTCATGTTCCAATTGCTGCAGTATTTTAGTTTCTTATCTTCAAGAAACATTTAATTTAGTGCAAAAATCTCTACATTTTGTTACTACTGGAGAACACATTCTCTACTTTGTTGATCGCTTTAGTTGTTTTCAAAAAATTTCAGGGTTTCCCAAAAATGCCCAGGTCACCTGGCAACCCCAGAATCCTGATAGTGAATCTTATTACATAAAAAATAGTCCTTTTTTATGTAATGTAAAAAGTTCTGTAATTTAAAAATGACATAACTTTTGATTCGCTTGACTGAGTTTGAGGCAATCAAGACTATATTTCTTCCGAGGTTTCCAGGTTTTAACTGGAAGTTTCCTTTGGACAACCTGTGCACATTGTCTTGCTGTATGCATGATGACACGCGATCATACTTAGATGACACGCGATCATACTTTTTAAAATAGATTACAGTATTGTAAAACTGTTACAAACGGCGTTATCTGCATGTTGTGATTGAGGGTGTGTCTGATAAAAAGCCAACCTAGTGTATCAGCCATCTCAGTACTTCTCGGGTTTCCAATGCTATTCTATGACGTGGTCACAAAATTATCTATAAACAAGCCTACTGGGCTTCATAAGGCCAAACCTAAAAAAGTGATTACCAAAACCAATGTTTTTTTTAAATTTGCCTAATCAAAATTTACCAGGTTCGATGTAAATCCTTGTAGTCTGCGTTACAATTGTAGTATGTGCGTTACTTTAAGTTTATGTCTTAAAACTTATATTAATGTAATATTTGCAGCTTGATGAGAAAATGCAACCGATTAACATGTCGCCAGGTTTCCTGTGCGTCCCATTTTTATCACAAAGCAATTTAAATAAGCCATTTCTACACACATCTTTAAAACGAAGAGACAATGTCAAGTCTTCGGGAAGTGTTTGTCCCAACAGTCTTGTTTATACTGGGGACCGTGTAAACGGTTGTAAAAACATTCTACAGATTCCAGCGGAAGATTGTCCACATCTGATACAGACAATTTATAGCAGCAGAAGAAAATACAACTTTATGGTCAAAACGTTAATGGATTTCGGAAAAAGAAACACCGCTTCGTATAATTTAAGCTAACGTATAAGCGTATTTTTTAATACTATACCGACACCTCGGCGCGTTTGGAAATTGGGAAATTGTTGCCATAATTTATGGGAGAAACGTATACTCAGACAGTTAAAAGAGAAACAGATATTTGATACATTGTGCAGAGAAAGGTTTGCAGTAAGATAAAACTGGCAATGTATTGAGATTGGACCATACTTTGCGTAAAATGAACCACGTCGCCATCTTCATCAGACTATGTAGGGCAGACACCTCAAGCCACTTTGTTAAAGTAATTGGTATGGGGTGTTCACACCGCTAGGATTGCTCGTTCTAGCAGTTTTGCTATTGTTAAAGCTACTATGTGGTGATGTCATTAATGTTCTTATACTTAAGCGCCGTGTTGACCATTTGGCTTTTGTTGGTTCGTTGTTTTCTTTACGGCTTGTTGGCGCATCGGCGTAACTAGGGCGAGACCTCTGAAGGGGCACCTGGGGTGCACACATTTTTGACGTCATGAGATGTGCCAAAATAGTCACTTTTCGCATGTGGGTCTTCTTATACGATCTAGGGGTGCTTTTGACGAGTGACACAGGGTATCTAAAAGAACGGTCTGTCCTGTACAAGCACATGCACTAAAAATTCGGGTCAGATTGACATTTATATTCCTGTTAATGACGTGTTTAATTTTAGTTGGAACCCACCCACCCCCTCCCACCTAAAAGAGACGGCTGTTAACTACGACATTTTCTTTTGAAGCGACAATTTGTACACTTTGGAAGCATTAAGCCAGCCATAAATTAATAGGTGTCCGTGACATGAACTAGAAATGGGACGCACAGGAAACCTGCGAAAACTACATGCACTGCACTCTCAGAACGTTGGTTAAAATTTTTAACCAACTTGGTTAAAATTTTAACCAACCATGTATTACCAGGTGAACATCCCAACAGTTGGTTAAAACCTTAACCAACCCAGGTTGGTTAAATTTTAATACGTGGTTGGTTAAACTTTTTAACCAATTATTGGTTAATTTTATTTTAACCAATCTGTTGGTTAATGCTGAGTTGGGCAAATTTTAACCATGCAGTTGGTTATACCCGAATGGTTGGGCATTTTACTGAAATGCTGTTCATAGTAATTGGGCAATATTTTACCAACAGTTGGTTAATTTATTATGTTAAAAGTTTATAAAAAAGATATTTGGATATAAAGGACACTAAATAAAGGCAAACACCACACGATGGACTTGACACGATGGACATTTTTTGTATTTTATTTATTTTGTGATATTTGATGTACAAAAGGTGTAGGCCAAATATATACTGGTATTTTCTAAATGAAAGTGTTTAGCTTCCTTGAAACATTTTCATTTTTAAATGTTTCACCATCACACTGTGTTAACAATGAGTTCGAGAATGCTTGTGTGACGTTTAGCTCAGCTGCACTATATGAAGTCGGAGAGCGTACTTTTATTTTTGTGATTTACACAGCCAAAGAAAGGTTAAATTCAGATTAAGAAATAACAATTTCCGAGTTGCAATTACAATTAATGGCAAGTTCGTTCTACAGTGTGAGTAAACAAAAAACTATTATACACTTTTAAAATTACTTTGTGTTTTTAAAGTGTACCAATATTTATACGAGATGTTCTGACATGTATTTTGGATAGGTTCTCCTGTTTCCTTTAAATTGTTTCATGCATGACCGCACATGAGGCAAATAAGGGTGTCCGGTGGAACACGACTTGCGCCAACATCAGAATAGGAAAAAAAGACCACCAAATTAATTATTTTCCGAAGAACCTGTTGCAAAATCTGGGAGGGTTGGCAGCTCTGCACTGGTTCAAATCCTTTTCTTTCTCCTAGTCATACTGAATTGGCGCAAGTCGTGTTCCACCCGACACCCTTATTTGCCTCATGTGCGGTCATGCATGAAACATAATTTAATTAAACTGCTACCAAAAGACACAGGAGAACTTATCCAAAATACATGTTGTCAAAACATCTCAAATAAATATTGATACACTAAAACACAACAAGTAATTTTAAAAGTGTATAGTTTTTTTTACTCAACCTGTAGTTGTGTCGAAAAAGTGGGTAAAATGCAGCTTTGATCAAAAAGACGTGGTTCACGCCGAAGCCTTGCTTAGCAGTAGCCTAGTCAGATCAACTGTGATGTGCATGATGAGTGGTTATGGCCTTGGCTTCTGCTGTCATAGTTGTTGTCGAGTAACAGTTGCTGCCAAGATGCCAAATCCGATCCGATCAGCCCCTCCTGTGTGGATAAACAAAATGAAACAAGGACTATTAACAGTAAGATCCAAAGGCGGTAGGCCTATATGTGACCCATCCATTCATACTACTATTAAACTAATAGCATCTGATAATCTTTCTGACCGGCGCATTACAAATATTCAGTATTATTATTAATAATGCACCTATCACTGCCCCCATCCCTCCCCCGCGCTACTCCACCCCGCGATGCCCCACCCCTTAGGTGGGGATTTGGTCCGACGATTTCCATGCCCCAGGGTGGGACTTAAACGCATGGAAATCAAATTTTCAGCGCACAGGGAGCAAAACGTGCATCTTTTGGCCCATGGGTGGAGAATTTGTCATTCGAAAAGTGATAATCCCTACCTCTTAGGTGGGGCAGCCCGGCGGGAGTGGTGGGAAAAAGTTACACGTATAGGCCGTGCGTAGCGAGTATGGTGTACTGTACACATGTGATGTAGTTTGTGGCCCGCACTCGCTGCACATGCACACGGCGCGCTGCATGCAACGTGAAAGTAACGTTATACTCGTGACAACCCGCGCGTACCGTACGGGTAAAAAAATAACACTATCGGCTTAAATCTTCGAGAAAGGTTTCCAAAACCGACCGCTAGCAACCACTAAAATGTCTCCCCACCATTCACCGATCGGACCAGACAATTAACGAGGCAGAACTTACCTTAAATTAGTTGTTTCGGCTCGGAAACACCACTACATTTTGCAAATTTGCCGTCAACACATCCTCCATGACACGAGTCCTGTATACGTTTGTGTAGTAGTTTTACACGTACAAGGCACAAACACACACGAAACGAACGCGCGTAGGCATTTTGTCGACAATCGAGTTTCTAACCAATGGTAGCTTTCACTGGACACCACGTGACATGGTTGGGCGAATTTTTTAACCAACTTTCGCTATGCGGGGGGTGTAAATTTTAACCATAGTTGGTTAAAATACAGCCCTCTGATCTTATATTTTACACAACCCGCTGTTTACCCAACAGGAAAGCATAATATTTCTTAACCAACCCCTGGTTAAAGAAAAATTTACCCAACTCGGAGAATTTAACCAACATTGGGAGATTTTTAACCAACTGATTTTTAACCAGTGATATTTTAACCAGCGTTCTGAGAGTGTGGAACGTTGATAAAGGGAGTAACTGAATATTGACGATGGATATGCTCTCTACAAAAACAGCTGGATCATGAAGGACTGAAAGATGTGACCATTAAAAGGCTACTATAGGACCGTCAAAATTGCTTCTTGGTGGCTGACGAGTGTGTTTCAGAGGTCTTAGATCATATCGGGTATAATATCCGCTGAAACGGAGCAATTATGCTGCGTTTTGAAAATACCCTAAGGACAATATATAACACAATGGGAAGACATCAGCAGAACTCTTGGCTCCCGTGGAATTGAAACCGTGTGATAAAACAGAAAGGACTGGTTTATACACGTTTTAGATCTGGCTTTCTCCAAATTTAATCCATGATGAAAGAAAACCTGGACTTTCGCAATTAGACAAGAAGCCACCTTTGATATATCGATAACGGAGCTGCAAGGCGGAATCTCTACGCGTTATCTGTAAATCATTCTACGGGGCAAAGTTTTCTCTTGACCAAGCAAATCTTGCTCTCTCTCGCCGAGAATGAACAGATCAACCACGCGTAGCTCTGGAATTCATCTGACGCAATTAAGTATATAGTCCGGGCTGGTCTGAAAATTAGGGGCGTGTGGAATGTTTCTATTAATATACATGCACTTGGGTCGACAATGGGCCTCAAATTGGAATAAAACCTGTTTCATTTGAGTGGCCAAACTATCCCACAAACGTCGATGTCTGTTAACTACCAACAAAGAAAACTAGCTAAATTATGGCGGACATAAAACGGTCTAAAAAATAAAAAATAAAAAATATTTAGGAAATATGACAGAAAGTGCTCCTTTGGGAGAGCGCGGATGTATTGCTTCACAGCGCCATTCACTTAAGAGACGGGTTAATATGCTGCAATTCTAATCCAGTGCTGTTTTTTTGCCCATGTGCTGTCTTTTTATACATTTTACATTCCCAAATTCGCAATAGGGAATGTGGAAATAAATTTGTTGTCGACTATTTTTCGAGAGTTCTCAAAGTCGAGAATTGTGCATCATTTGCTCATTTTGAGCATTTTGTTAAGACGGTCGTATAGGCTTACTACCAGGCAAATCTGGTGCTGTGACATAAATGAAGTTCCAGTCGCCGGATTGCTCTAGCTTGTTTTATTTATCAACCGGGTACATTACCAGACTTCGCGAATCAGTGTACAAAATGTAGGCCTACATGATGTACATTGATACGGCACGCGTAAACTAGGACTACTTTGCACTTTAAGGGAAGGAGTATCTCGCGTCTTTTGGCAGTTGTTAATGCATCAGTCTCATCGCAATACAGTGATATGTTTCCGTTTTGCGGTTCCATAACGCTACTTGATTCCACATGACGCATTCACAACTTCCTCGCGATGCTATACAACATTTTTACACCTGCTAGGATGATCCGTGTAAGATTCCCCGGAGCTGCAACATCACACCTGATCATAGCTAATCGGTTGAGACATTGACGACACCAGGTCGCGTGCTGAGGATACTTCGTTAACGAGAGCACAGCGAGGAGGCGTCACTTCGAGATACATGTAGTCCAGAATTTAAAGATTTTCGGCCAACAACTTTTACTGACAGTGAAAAGGCTAGCACACTTCGAGATGTTTCAGATTTAAAGATGTCCGGTACAACATCTTTGAAACGATTTATTCAATTAAATCTGCTCATACAAATACAAATCTTAGAAAGAACATAAATTATAAAGTTTTATAATTTCAACCTTGTAAATTGTTTCCTTATTCGGCAGATTGACATAGGCCTACAAGATTGTCAAATAAGAGAGAATTTGCAAACATACGCTTGGTATACAATGCACAATGAGAAATAGAAGAATGTCAAAGACACGGTAAACCGTCACGTTTAGACGTGCACCCATTTCAACATTGTTGGCACCGTTATACTTAGTCTGTGATGTGTGCAAGTCGGAAATTGCTTTGTTTTCATCAAATGTTATAGTACAGAAGTTGATCATGAGGGAGTTACAGTTTTCCTACGTCTCACCACAGCAAAACAGAAGCGGCCTTCGTTCTTGTTTTCTCGGCTTCAGTTCAACCGTTGGCTAAACAGACCATCATACATGATGCACATAATTAACTATTTTGCGACATACAGCGGAACTCTCTAGAAGTCATTGACAGAGTAGACGGTCATCAAACATTGACACCCAGCGTGGCTTATGCAGCCTTTTGGCAGCTGCATCATCAAATCAAACAAATGTAACAATGCTGTAACGGCTGGGCGGGATGTAGGAACGCTTAGCACGCTATACGTAAACAATGATATAGTAGCGAGCTTGGGGAGTACACCACACGGGGCGCATATCTAACGCGTGTTAACATTTGTAATTGTTTCAGATGGTCTTGATACTGATAATGTAAATAAAGCCACCTGCTCCAGGCTTCATATGATATTTTTCAACAAATCAACCATAATTCGGACCACTACAATTGTTATTGTCTTTTGGATCATATACGGTATTTTTTACACCATTTGTGGTGTACGATATGAACGTTTTCTACAATGTGTATTCGTGAAATAGTATAATTTTTCAGATGAAAATAATACTAGGAAATACATGTACATCACTCCAAAAAACAGTCCGTATATACCTGAGGAATAGACTACTAAAGTGTGACGTCAGTTGCCATGGTAATTGGGTCTAAAAACTCGCTGGTAATCTGAAACGTGCATTGGTATATAGCGCAGGGAAACAGTTCACTGGTTTTTGTGTAGACCCAAAAACCATGGCAACACACAAAGGGTGACGTTTTCACTTTAGTAGTCTATTAGCATGTACACTATCACTCGGAACGACTAAAGAACTTATAAGTACTTTTGTTTTATTGAATATAAAAAAAAGGAATATGAAAACCCCAACCTCTTGGTTCTATGTAAAGTCGTAGAGTTTGATATTCCGTTGAAGTTTCTAAACCTTCGGTCTTCAAGTTATTTGAATCTTCAGATTTCTACTAGTATAGCCCCTTGCTCAGAGTGGCTTTAGCCTTGTTTGGCGCGAACTTGCATTAAGCAAATAATCTTTAAAAATACATAAAATTGACGGTGATTTCAGGACATTATTTTTATAAAGAATTCATACTGATAAATCCGATTTATACCACCACAAAAAGTTTAATTTCGGGTGGAATCACAAAATAAAATATCGATGAATCTGCATGTACATTAATTTGACAGGCGTACTTGGTTTATGCATGCCAAAAGAGCTACCCCGCTGACGTTGTTGCATTATTTTAATTTAATGGCTTCAAACGAGACGAGAAGCTCTTCCGCCTCCTCCGCCTCCTCATACTCATTCATCAATAGTTCATCAATCTCCTGCGTTGTGAACCTCACAAATTCAACGAGGCTCGTGATTAGAAAGTGGTGAAATTAACTGGCCACAAAGTTCTTAAAGGCAGTATAGGCCTATGCATCATTGGTAATCTCGAAAATCAGACTTACACAATATAAACATGATGTCCGTAGAAAACTTCCCCCGAAATGGTTTTGTCTGAAGTGCTATAGTCTTTGAGAAATTAGTAAAACAATTAGTCTCATGAGACGAAAATTAAATTCGCCCCAAAACCATTTCGCCCAAGTGCCATTTCGCCCCAAACCACTTCGCCCGAGTGCCATTTCGCCCCAAATTACTTCGTCCAAACACTACATCGCCCAAATGCCACTTCTCCCCAAAACCACTTAGTGCACAGGCCGTGGTTGAGGGCGAAATGATTCAGGGCGAAATGATTCAGGGCGAAGTGGTTTTGGGGCGAAATGACTGCAAACCCTTTTTTGACTGTTTTCTCAACAGTTAGACGAAGTACGGAGCTGGTTTTTGCTCTGGTTGGTTTTAATCAAGCATTATCTTCAATCTCACAGGGGGATAAAACTATTTGTAACAGATTACCAATCATGTATACTATCTTTAAGATTATTATCAACAGCAATATGTTTAAATATTTAAAGAACTCTGGATGCCGCAATAGGGCGACATTTCGGGAAGTCTCCCCCCGGGGACCACCGACATTTCGGCAAGAATCACTCAAAATGACACCTTATTTTGTTACCCGAAGCTTCCAAAAATGCTTTCAGACCTAAGAGAATCGGTTCTAGACCTAATAAAAATGGTTCTCGATTTTAAAAAAATGGTTTTTGACCTTAAAAAAATGATTTTTAAACTCAAAAATATTAGGGCGACACCAAAATGTCGCCCTATTGAGCACGTCGCCCTAATATACCTTTTTACACACGATTTGTCGCCCTATCCTACAATTCATAGTTTTTTTAGTAACACTGAACAAATCTTATGAAATGAATTTCCACTTCGGATGGCGAAAAACAAGATTGAAAATAAAGGGAAATGAAACAAAACCAAGTAGAACAACAGCATCCCAAACTGAATTATTGTCACAGCAAATTACAAATGTCCACGTGCTGTGACTGCTATATAATCGTAAATCCTTTGCAAAAACATAAATTTCCTGTTTAAAATTACTTCCGTACATACACTCTAGAAATAAAATCCTTACGTGCCTTCAGAAATTGTTTTTCATAAAGGTAGAATACATTATGTATGGTGACAACATGCTTTTAAAATGTTTCAAGGAACTCTTTATCCGGTCGTTTTGATGTTGCTATTTTTAATTTTGTATTTCATTTCATTGAAGACCATTACGCTAAAATTGGAAGCAAGAATTCTCTGACGTGTCGTCCATTATGCTCCAATATTTTTCCTGCTATAGTACAAGACGTTAGGCGAAAATGCTTAATGCAAACACTGCTTCCTTTTGAGGAACTGCGTCAGAGAACACACCGATTGGTTTGCGCGTGTACGTACACTGAAGCAGAACAAACATGTATTGATTCTAGCTGTTCGTTCCAGAATGGTTTTCACGATGTCATTGCAATTAGTGCACTATTCACAGCTTCTCCCTTTCTATAGACTATTATTAACATCTTCATTTTTTTTAAATTGTAGCCGGAGGCATCTACATGGACCAAAGGAAAAAAATCCACTCGACACCATTGAAATGGATCGGCAAATGAGGAGCAAACGCAATACCTGGTATGGTGCTTAATCATCATGGAACAACCACACTTGGGATGATCGAGAAATAAATCGTAGGGGCTCATCGGGATTCGAACCCGCGGCCACTGCTCGTTGAGTCAGAGGTCTCGGGTTCGAATCCCAATAAGGCCCTTACGATTTTTCTTTCATCCCAAGTTTAGCAAATGAGGGGAAATTAAGCAGTTATCTCTGTTGTGTCGTCACGTTGACGTTCTTTTCACTCAATCTTCATGCAGTGAAATATCGATAAATCAAACTCAAAATAACTCCGCATTCTCACAATTCCAAGCAAAGAATATATTCCCCGACATATTTCCAGGTTTGTTTTTGCATTTCATTGGCCATTTTGGACACCGCATCGTCCCCGGAGGTATTTTCATGGCGGGGCATATAGGCCTACGTTATTCGTTAAATCAGAGCAGTGGCGGATCCAGCGTCATTAAAATAAACGAATACAATGTAATTCAGGGGTCGTATTTTAATGAGGCTAGATCCGCCACTGCAGAGGTCCTATAGATTACAGTTTGTCGTAATATCTCCAATTGTTTTTCGAAAAATGCACACTTTGTTATTTATAAAATCACTGTCATGTGTTTAGGGCACCGTTGTGAAAAAAAACCTACCACTATTTTTTTACTGACGCAAGCCTATAGATACCTTCTCAAGTGACCTCGCGGAGATTACATGTAAAGCAATTCATCTCTGTCTGGTTTCTCCATCCATTTCACGACGGAATGAATATTCCGAGTGTAACCCTTTTCCCGCCAGTCGTCGATTCTATGTTTGAACAACCAGAGCACATTAGCCATAGGATTAAGGCCACCGCGAGTCCTAACTAAAGCTTTGCTGTACCAAGAGACACGTTCGGTCAATATGCAACCACATGGACGCGGTCATCTTGAAAGATACGCGATACTGTGTCACAGTGTGGAATTCCAAGATTAAAATCGGCACATGGACTAACAGATAAACAAGGAACAGGTGAATGTGTTAAAACCAACAAATAACAACATATGTACAAATGGCGCTTGGATTATTGAGTCATGTATTCAGATTGTATGTATAGAGAGCCATGTAACACGACCGGTTTGTTCATGTACTCTATAATTTGCGCAACGCCCGCACACTAATTTGATTTTCAGTATTTTGGGGCATTGTGTAATTGTACGATTTAATTCATTTGGCTGAATAATCTTTCTTACAAAACGATGTCTCAGTGAATACGACAATGCCACAGTTAGCAGCTTTTTATCAGATACCAATCAGTGTGCCAAAAATTATCAAATCCAATTTTTAATGACAAATATAAACGAGCATGCGAAATCGCAGGAGAAAATAGGATGACTTGGGCTCAAACGTTTTGATCAGCTATACTCATAACATCGCATTCTCTCAATTAAAACAAAACAAAACAAATTTGCTGGCCTGCAAAACTGGTTTCCCAACCTTCCTTCAACAGCCATCTAAATCCTGCGTTCGTATTTACATGTATAACAGCAAAGTTCCCGCCATTTTTTCAACAAGCGTAACACGGCACTTGTCACCCTACTTCACACCGTGCACCAAAACAAACACGTTCCGTTTCGTCGGTTTCGGCCCCGTTGGGTATCCGAGGTCTCGGGACAACACGTCACGATGTCGAGTCACTTAACTTGTTGATGTAATTTGCTCGAGCGGCCTTTTAGCAGCAGCGTTCTGTTTTATAAGATTGATACGCCTGACCCGAGCAGAAAATAAACCATCCCGTATATGCTCATGCATTTTCAGATGCGGAATACATGTAACCTACATAAGTGTTTTACACTTCATGTTTATGATGCCAGTGTAGAATTACAGTCTCTCTTCTCTTTTCAACAAACTTACAAGCCACTGATGCTGTAGATATGTCGTACCATAAGCCGACTGAAATGATTCAGTTCACGTCAACATGATCCAAATCCGAGACATTAACCCTTGGTCCTGTTGCAAAATTGAAAGATTTGGCACCATTTTGTGTTCTTTTATGACGTCATACTGTGACTCAGTACTTGAAGTTCGTCCGGTATTCTCATTTGATGTTCGACCTCTGCATTCACACATATTATCCTTATAGTTATCATCGTAAAATCCATGTTTTTTTCAATACGGTCTTGTAAATTTCACACAAGCAGTTTGCAGCGTGGCTGGGAACATTGCCCCTTCACGCCAATTGACCGGGGTATGGTTGGTTATCGAGGTGTTCAACGAGTGCGTATACTACCTGTGCGCGCGTGTGATGTCGTTAGGTTACAGTAATGCATGGCTTCAACATTCTGGTAGTTGGAAAAGTCTATAAGTACTTTCAGTGCCGTTCCAATGTTTCCATATTATTTGCATTCCTATTAACTAGTACGGGACATTTACGTGTTGGATGCTATACACTTTTCAGAGTGTGTCGTCCTCAATCATGCTTCCTGTCCCTTGTTTTTCTCCTGCCAACATCAAAGCCATTCAAGATTCACACTCAGGACTTCCTCAAATTCTCCCAGCCGCATCTCCCGAGCTGGCCTGCCTTCCCCACTTCACGATCGACGTACATAAAGTATGTGTTGTATTGATCCTAGCCATTACTAAACCTAGATAGAACAGGTGGAGGGAACGCGAGCGGAGTATGGTGCTGTTCCGGAAAGTTGGCCGATATGTAAACTCCGTGTCGGAGTAGCTCGCCTGGGGCAATTTAGCTGTCAGCTATCAAGACGGAAGATGTAGAAGGTCTCGTCTCAGACTCCTTGGATCATGAATCTTCTGCTTCCTCTGGCTTTATTTCGCACTTGCATCTTGACTTATTTGCCTCTATACACTTTCACTAGGTGATATACGCTTTGGCCTTTGCCACTGCAATGACTGTGATACTTATACTACTGTCTCGATTCAATAGATGTATAGGATGCCATAGACTAATTGGTCATGTGCGTTTACCTTACTTTCATCTGATGTCCGCTTATTTTGCCTGTTTTGATTACAATTTTGAGCACTTGTCACCCGTTCGTCTGCTAGTTGTACCGAAACAATTATGCACGTTGTAAAGGGCCATTGTGTCCGTCTGGACCATTGTGTCCGTCTGTACCATTGTATCCACACCATTGTGTCCCAAAACACGTGTGGGAATAATGGCACATACGGACTCAACTGTCCTGCACACGTATACATACTATAACTGCACCATTATCGATATAAACCAGCTTTTATCACAGTACTCATCCTAAATTTCAACTGCTAAATGTTTGCCCTACAACATCGTATGCATAAATTATTGTCAAGGATACTTTCTCCATTTATTTCCAAACCAACTCGCCTTCAGCAGCCTTCGATTTTCCCCTCCTTGGCGAACGAGGCATCGTATCTGATATTGCACTTATCATTACATTACTCTACTTTGTGCATTGTACGTTTTGAAATTAAAGTCAAGGTAAATTGACCGTGCACAGCAAGGGCGGGTTTAATTAAATACAGTATTGGCCGACATCATTAGACAGTCAGGGTCAAAAGAAAGCTAACAGTTGTAGTAAAAAGGACATGCTTATTCTGATAAATGCATTCTTTTTTGGATAAAGAACCTTCACTGGAAATTGCCCATTTTATTAAAGGAAGCAACGAAGCAAAAGAAAATAATTTGACCAGCAGTAATTTTTCATGCGAGGTGACATTATATTAATCAATTTCATTACCATTTACATATAGTGCAGCTGATAAATAACAATATTAATAAAAAGTTATAAAAGTCGTTATACGGTATGTTGTTATAAACCTAAAACAAACCAATCTTGCGTGTTTCTACCTACTTACGTTTGACTTATACTTTAAGGTACTTTTTCTTATTCAACAAAATATTCATGGTTTAGTACTCGGGCATGTTTTTTTTTTCAATATGTGACCCATTGCAAATTCTGCATTTCGTTTATATTGCTTTCGAGTATAGGCATACCTTTCCATTTCTAAGACCAAATGAACTTACCGTCTCCAATATAAAATAAAGCAACCCTGTCCCCCAAATATAACTATAGAACATAGACATCCTATAGTCATTGTTATTTTTAAATGCATTGGGAAATAAAATGTTGTGGTATGCAACCCTCGAAAATAGGATTGAATTAAAATATTGGGCCGAGTGTTTTAGTCGACTTTTAACGTTGTCACTTTTAGCTGCACATCTCAATCCGGATTCTCGCACATTAACAAAAAAACGCCTTAATTAGTAAAGACTTCGACGTCGCCAAAATATCATTCTGCCTCGAGTTTGCAGTTCATCAAGGCTGCAGTATTCGCCTACGCATTATCTTTTTTAAATTCTGCGATGAAATATTCACTTTTGATTCCTCCAGTCAAATGTCGATTTCTGCTTGAATTCTGATGATTGACCTTCGAGGAAAACGTGATTTAAAACTGACAACCTTTGGGATAACTTGTGTCTGACGTGATTCGATTTGGAATATACACTCATTAGATCAACGTCACATGACAATTCTCTTCTGCAGATGCAGAAAACAAATCTCCAAAGATACCCCTCTCTCTTTCAGAAGAGAGCACACATCGTCTTAAAGTATTATTGCAATTTAAATTAATTCACGAAGAAGATAAATATTATCATGGATGTGCGTAAGAACAAAAATGTGAAATCGATTAAAGACGAATGAAATAAGAAGCATAGTTCCAGGAGAGACAAGGAAGTTTAATAAAATTGAGCCCACATGAGTAATGATACGCACTCTGAGCAGCTTGCTTGGTGGATTTTGTGCGTTCATAGGAACTTATTTTTTCATTAGATGATATTGAAGTTCCTTAGTTATCTTTCAATCGGTTGGCCTTTCCTAATCGGTCTGCTCTGCACATTTCCATATTGACCGCATCATATTAAAAAGCGAGTTCAACGCAGCAGAACCTAACACGTAACATTAGAGGCGTATTTAGCTAGAGTGGCTATTGATCCATAGGCTATGGACGCCATTGTTCAGCAGCAGTCACTGAGAATATTCGATCCAAACTTCGGCTGGCAAACCTAACATTTCATTAAGATGATATTCACAAAATACTTAATATAGACATTCTATTAAATTCACTTAATGTTCAATAATGTTCCAATTTATAAGTCGCAGGTATCCATGTATGAATGCTCAAGGCGCTCTTACATTATTGTTACCCCTGGTCATTGGGCTCTTGATAACATTCGATATTTAAGCCTTCTGAACTCTCGGGAATATGCATTACCCATTTTGCTCCTGGGTGGAGAGACAACGCATAACAACGTGCCTTGTCCAAGGGAACACGCACTATGGACGTGAGCAAGCCTGGTTTCGAACCCACGACCTGAAGATTTTAGCCAAGGTCTTGGGTATACAACTCACTAACCCGCTCGGCCATGGTACTCCATTAGGTATTATTATTTATTTATTTCATATAAAACGTTGATTTGGTGTAATCAACGACAGTCAGCATAGTCCGGTCTCCCACCTGACGTTTTTTGCTACGAATTTTGTAAGATTAGGCAAATATTTATTGAAATCACATGATACTGTGTATAGCCAGACTGTGTACACGGAGTTAACATTAAACAGGTATCACTGAAAAATTATTTTTCTACATGCGTATTTGGTGTAAAAGAACCTAAATTTTGGTGTACATGTATAAATAAACTACCCGAAATTTGGTTCATATATACCGAATAAACTGGTATATAAACAACCCTAAATTCGGTTAGTTGCAGTTTGCACCCTATCCGTGGGTTAAAATAATTCAGTGAGGACTACTTTGTACCATTTTGCCACTATACAAATAACTTTCACTCACAGATGACCATATAAAACCCCTATGCGGGAATTGTCCTTCCAGCAGCAATAGCAATATAGCACAGTATTATAGACTAAACGAATGCGTCTTAATGAAACACCATACATCTCAAGCCAAGGTGCAAATGATTAACACGGACTAATCTATCACTGGATATTATGCAGTTGATGATAACCCTAATTACATTTGGCACCTTATTCAGCCACTGGGCAGCTGTCGTCCAAATTCGATCAAAAACGGCCCAAATTTGCATCAATTCCGAAGCTTATTTGTAATTAAACTCTGCATGCAGCATGCATTTCTGTAACATTACAAACTGAGTTCTGAGTAATAAGGCACACTACTTGTTACCAATTGGGTTAAACCAAAATGTCAGACGTAGGCCCACACGTTTGATAACCTTAAGAGCATGTCAAGATCACATTTTTGAGCACCCCCCCCCCCCCCCCCCCCCCCCCCTACACTCGACATGTTGCACATAATTGTCAATCCAATAATGTTCAATACATTTCTGATGAGGTTTCGTTAGGAAATTGTGGAAAACGACTCCGCTTTTCGACAGCGCAGTAAAACATTCGATCAAGTTCTCATCTACCAACTGACTTTAATTTAAAAGAAGGTAATCACCTGTCACTAGCAAAACTGACATACCCCTGCCCCGGGTGCGTTCCCAACTACGCAAAGAAATAAATCAAACATTCAATAGACTCCTTACATTTACTGGTGACCAGACCGACTCCAGGTATCCCCAATGACTCGTTGAAACGTACCACGTTGCCATACTTCGTAGCGATTTCCTCGGAGGGTTGTGTCCCTATATGACTCCGAGCGCTGTTAAACTTGTATTGCTCGATAGTGAAAACACCTGTTTCCATTCGAAATTTCCGTTGTTTCCTTTCCCCCAAACACTAACTTGTTTTATGAAATTCCACATATCCGATTGATTTGTGATATACATCCACCGCCCACGCACAGCGTTCCTTAATAGCTGATATCAGGTGTTTCTTAATGGAGATATGGTGACAGATTCAACTCTGGTCATGTTTTTCATTTTCTGTACATTATCAAAACTAATAGAGAATGTTGTGCAACCCGCCCCCGCCCCACTTTGAGGTTTGCACAACTATAATGTGTAAGCTACCCCCCCCCCCACCCCCACCCCCACACCCCACCCCCCACCCCCACACCCCACCCCAACCCTCCCCTCCACTTCCTCCAAGTCTGGCGACTCCACTGAGCAACTTGGAGCAAAAGAGAAAATGTCGTCCGAATCGTTTTGTCAGGAACCACAGTGAGGAATGAGGAAATCCAACGTAAACTGCACATCGGCAAACCGCGCGATGGTTTGGTTAGCAACTCGCAGCAATTTTTTTAGAAAAAAAATACGGGGTAGACCTACATCTGATACGTCAGGAAATCATTTCCCTAGGCCACACCTTTTTCTTGTATACATCAGAATGTGCTCGACGTGTACATATCGTGTCTGTATAGTACCAGACTTACTGCTTAATTGAAATACGGCCAACTAAAACAGATCAGACGTTAATGACTTGTTCAAGTATCGTTACTTTGTTCCACTTGATTCACAGAGTGGAAACACAACATTTCGCACTGATATGAATAAAATATGTGAAACATCAAGAAGTCACTCGTGTTGTCTCATCCGCGTTTCCAAAGTTCACTCTGGAAAAGCGTTGTGCTCAACCAGGTGCTCAATCCCAAAGACATTTATGGTTCAAAAACACGACAAACCGTTGGGAGATAAACTTATGCGATTTTCTATATAGGCCTACGACCCTTTTCACGTGCCACTATAAAGAAAATCCGTGTCAGTATAGCACAAGCCGAATACTTATCATTTAGAGCATGCGGTAACACCAACAGGTAATGAAACATTGTATCCGAATTGGTATGATGAATTGGTCCTCTTATGCAAGAGGCATCCATTTGCAATGTCATTCAAAGTAAAAACGAACAAATTTGGCTTACTCACCGTTCCCCAGACAAGAAACACCAGCACGAACGCCCCGAGCATCCACCGCGAGATCCGGGCGGGATGCATGACGAACAATCCTTCAGACTTCGCGGAGCATCAACAAGCCACTTCTGGCGTAAGGCGATACTGGTCAATCGCAAGGCGTCGATGAACGCCAAGAATTTTCCTTTAAAAAGCAATCACTCGTTCTCCAAGATTGTGGTTGCAAAACAGTTCACCGCACGCAGGCGGTGGATCTATTTTCTGTTTCTTTAGCAAATTCGCCTTGTACGACGACAATATCACTAGTCGTCAACTCCCTTTGGCGGAATTTACACAAACTGTGACAAGGAGACACTTTTACCACTTCTGCGGCAATAAAGTATTCACAATTGAGTGCTGGCGTCTTGGTCCTTTCCTCTTATGCGATGGAAACAACACAACTTAAAGTTTGAATATTGACACTGATTTCCACTTGTGCCGCAATGATCGACTTAGTGTATACCACTAGAGATGGGAGCTTCCTGCACAGTCCTGCATGCCGACAAGAGAAAGTCATGTTTTCTGCTCCAAGCAAAATGTTCAGCTGCGATCCAGCTCACATTTTCCACCCCGGATTGTTACTTGTCGCCTGGAGAGCACATCTCATGCTCGGCGCTCGTCAACACTCGCTTTGCCGCAAGTACCGGTCATTCAGTCCATTCGATATGCTAACAATTTGTCGATTTCTTCCCTGCCTCGCGCGACGAGGTAGGTGGTACCGCCCCCGGGTTAATGTCAGCGCGTCCCTTTTATCCAGAATCCCGGTGACTATATTCTATGCTTCTGGGAGGAACAGGTGTGCCTTGAACGAGATAGCGGTGAACTCAAAACGGAGATTGCTTGCACACGTTGGATAAAAGGTCCACATTCACGCACTCTACTTCGCGTTGTATAGGTAGCAGAATTATCGTGAACCCCGTCAGTGATGCCCGCAGTGTGTAGACCAGAACGCACCGTGCATGGAGTGATTTGAAGCAGCGAGGCATGCGCATTGAGTGGGAGCAGATTGTTTCATCTGCGAGCCGTATTACCCTAGGCAGTTGGAACACCAACCTCTCAAGCTCATTAGTCTCCTCATCAGACGTTTTCTTGAAGCAACAGCTGTGCGTGTACTAAGCTTTGCCCTGTTGTTTAAGCCCTTTGCTATCCCCGAGATTTAGTAACGCTGTTTACTCGGTGAAACATTTCGCTTCCGAAACCATCTACAAAGGAAAAGCAGAAAATTATTTTCAATTCAGAGGCATTGCAACTTCACTCCGGGATTTCCAATGCTCCCTCAACTCCACTCTTGGTAACAATGACGGCTGGAAACACCTCTGGGCTTTTCATCGTTGCTACAAGTACGTCAATACTTTCACGCAACGCTGGGATAATGCGCATGGGTTGCTATAAATAAAGCTCGTTGAAATACAAGCGAAAGGGTGTAAAATGCGTTATCACGGCTCGCGCCCAGTAACACACCACATCGGGGCACGGAGCGGCGTAGATGGTCTATAAAGGTCATCCAGGTAAGGGGATATCCCATTGGACAGAGAAGCACTGACGGCAAGACTTGTAGCCAATCAGATCACTCGATAGGTACAGGTCGTGCCATCGGCACCGCAGTGTATCGATGGTTAGATTCCAATGGCTGCAATGGTGCCGTTTGTGAACAACAATGCACAACTCGAGCTTGTGGGAGGATGCTGAATGACAAACCGCGCAGTTGGGTTCTTGATTATCGAGCTGAGGAGTGATTATGTTACTAGTTTGATTAAACAGTCCGGGGAAAACGCCGCACGTTGATTTGGTCACATAGCTGTGATGAACACATCTTTTGAAAGGCACCTTATTTTCGTGAAAGCACGCGTCTGACACTGACATGTTAACGACATTCGGTGCGCGCCGACTGTTTCTAATGGTATTCGTCCTTTTGTCGCGACTGTAATCTTGAGTATTTTGGCGCCAATTTCTTGAATTTACAGCGATACTTTTTTTGTGGAACAATCCGGCAAAGTTTGAAACCTTTCGCTGTTTATATTATTGCGGTTTCGTGCATAATTACTTTATACCCAACACCACTAAAATCAGTCTCTAACTGTGCGAATTATGCTACGAGTTTGCCACGATTAGGTAAGATTACCCGAGATTACCCGAGACTGTCTCATGAAATCTCACCGAATGTCATATAATTCATAGCTCAAATCACGCAGTGGGAGGCTAGTTACCTCTTAACATGTATTGGAGTTATAGAGGAGTTTTAAGATGTTTGTCTTATGCAACATCTCAATTTCATAACTCCACATTAATAGCTTGTATCATTCTATCATTATTATTTTACAATTATAAACTTGCAATCAAGTGACCGGAATTCTATAATTACATCTGATATATTGGTATACACGAAGCAACGTATGATATTGTGATATATTTTCTATATATGCATTTCTCTTCGAGAAACATTCTAATATAACCAGGTCGCAGTATAAAAGGAACTAAAGAAAACATACATGTTTTTGTTTCTTTTGAATAGCCAAAACCTTGTAAAATGTTTGGCAATATAAACCGAAGTATTATATTTAATCCTTTTGGACTACTGTTCAAATATAAACATAAGAACTAATTCAATACCCTAGTTTTTGCGAAGCCGGCGTTTTTGTCACAGCATGTATATAAAGATGACATCAGTTAAAGGATGAAGGCATGCGTGAAATAAGAGTAGATGCGTCAACCTTGTCAAATTGGTTTTGTTGATTTAGCGGTCGACAAAACATGCCGATCTAACATAATTTGACCTGCTAACCTATATGTCATAAGCTGTGTGGGCTCATGTTTGAAATAAAGAAAGCATATATTTGTGGCTCAGTCGGCCTATTGAAAACATAACAAACGCGTTTATAGGTCGATCAAACTAAACAAAAATTTAATCGCTTTCGGGAAAATGGGTTTAATCAAAACGGAAGCCAGCTCGCGGGTGAGAAAAAATCAATTATCTACTTCTGTTTTGTTACGATATTTCTTATAATCAAAACACTCGCGGGGCATTTTAATTGAACAAGTGTGTATGGTTTGCCGTCTGGCGTCGTGTGGCAGGTTTTGACGTATAGGCGTAATACAATCATGGGAAAACAAACAGTTTGTATTATGTTATAGATGTTTGGGCAGTGGAATCCTGTTGGAAGTCCCACGTGTTAGTTTACCACAAAACTCCAATATCTGACGAATGAAAGGATAAAGCTGCAACGCAAAGATGTCTTGACATCATCCGGCGACTGTCAGCGGCGTCGTTAGAGGGGGTGTGGGGGAGTGTGACACACCCTCCCCCCATTATCCATTGTTGTCGGCAAAATCATGGTAGTGTCGGCAATTCACGGTGATGTCGGCAAAGAATTTGAAAAATTGAAGAATTAAAGTAATACAACAACGCTACTCAAAACGCCACGGCTACATTGGCAATGCTATTATGGTGCTGGTAATACACTATATTATATTATGTCTGCAGGTGTTGTCCCGCGAGGGCGCTCACCCGCTCACCAGCACCCATCAGCAAATGTTTCTTTTGCCATCCAACGCAATTACACAAAGAGACATTAGTGTAATTAATAAAAAGCTTGTACATTTACTTTAATGAAAAGGTATTAATGAAAAATATTACAATCTGGCGAGAAATTTCTTTTATGTTCGGCTAGAAGAAAAATCACAAGGCAGCAGGTGTTTTACAACGTAATACAATCAATTACCTGCCGCAATCAAAACGTTTTCCTTAGGGATTTTATCTTGAGCAGTGCTAGTGGTTATCGTGCAAAATATCACATTAAATTCGCTACATTGAAATAAGAAGGGAAGGAGTGATCGGCCCATCTTTGTTGGCAAGGCTCAAGTATAAATGAGCGGGAAAAGATATTGGAGCTTTCCTCGTCAAAAAGGAGAAGAAATGATGATGGAAATAGAAGGGGAGAGATAGAAAGACTTATAGAGCTGCGTCAGCGAAGGAGGCGAATGACGAAGATTTCTATTGAGCGGGACGTGGAGCGGATGTCTCGTCCATTGAGTGTGATTCTAAACGACATTTTGCATTATTGCTTCTCAGGCTCAAACCAAAGAATGACATCGACATGTGAACTGCAACGCTGTGATCTCACTGTGTACGCACATATACACCAATTGGTGCTATTTTAGGCAGCCTTTGTGTAATTGTATACAACCCGCTGCGGCAGTCGCATTGTCGGTGTATCGTCCTCAGGGAGGTATCGGGAAAGGCGGATGTGTGATGAAAACTGGTCAGTCGGACATGGCTTGAAAAGACATTGATGACGCCATGAACAAAATAATTGCCCATAGTGGGTTCAACTTGGTTGATATTGCTACTGGCAGCCACCTATAGTTGAAGATAAATGGTTCTGGTGATTCCCTGATGGCAGCGGTAATAATGGCAACAGCGCCAGGAGCAGGGTGGACATGTGCGATATATAAGAATCCACCATTATTATTATTATTATTATTATTTCCCGATAGGAATTGCTATGTGAAATTTGTCTACATAATTTTGATAAATTCGCTCTTTTTAGTGGAGATTTCACTTCAATCTTCGGATTAGGGTTTTTAACTCTCTTGTAGAGTAAACAAGCATTCTAAAAGAGCGAAATATTCAGTCCAAAACGATGTCGCTTAAAAGAGTTTTCACTCTTTTATTACTCGTTTACATTTGGAGAGTTTGTTTTTGTCTTATGCTTTTTTTCACCACGGATCAAAGCAATTCAAACTATTGTCCAATTGCCGTTAATTTGACACAGTGACGTATATTGATTCTATAGCACGCCCATCTCACCACGTGACACCAGACGACAATTTACTGAGTCGCCGGCAAGTTTAAGTGATTTCCCCAGGGCAACCGTTTGAAATTCCCAGGACATTAAAAACGACTGAATAGGCTCCTTTCAAATAAATGATTTCGCTTTAAAAATTCACTTTGGAAATTAATAACCACATTACTCAGTTTTTGTCCCATTTGATGTGACGCACGCACGTAGCATTTTTGCTTGGCTTATCTAATAAACTATAACGCGGCCAAGGTTGGGGTGCTGTGCATGGTTGCAACTTCAAATCGCTATTTTGAAATTATAGTTTTTAATTATATTCATGGCAGGCAAATTTAGGGCAACATATAACGGAAAAACGTTCACGATTTGAAGCAGCCCTAACATGCTGTAAAACAGTCCTAAGATAGACAACATGTTATTAAAATCATTGCTGAAGATGAGATTTTACGGCATTCAGCAGTTTCTTAAAATGCTAGATAGAATTCACTCAAATGAAACACCGCATCCTTTGTCAGGTCATGGGTCAGGTATAGAAGTACCACCAATCCCCCACACAGAGCTGAGGGTTGCGCGCGTGGATTCCGCTGACTGCTTCCAATTTACGCTGATTCTTCAATTCCTAATGAGCGATGACGTGTGACCTAATTAGCCGTTTAAGGGGCAACTTGCATTAAAGAGAAGTCAATAGCGGTCGCTCTGATGACATTATACCGCATCCGGCTGGACCGGAAATGGCTAGTAGCATGCACCATACTCAACTTTAATCTGATGGAAGGGCGCCCCCATCAATCACTTGGAGAGTAATTTCGTCTGACTCGTCAACCAAACTAAGACAGCCGCCATTATATGCATTCCACGCAAAATGGCACCAACCTTTAACTCGAGGTATCTCCGTAGGAATTGTACGGCCGGAAAGTTTCATTAATTTTTCCAATTTGCGTTTATTGCAACGCAGTACTTCCCTAAATTAGACTTCTTTTGCCAATTGTTAGTTTAAATTTACTGCCAAAAAAATATTCACACTACGCTGCAGGACGACATTTGAACTATTTGGACGAAAGCTGAGCATTACCCAAGTTTGTGGTGATATTTGAAATGGCAAGAATGACATTTCATAAAACAGAAATTCCTCGTCAGATTGAAAACGAGTGGTTTCAGTTTGGCATAACAGAATGCCGTGCAGCTTGCACCATTGATTGACATGCATTGGATCAAGCAAGAAAGTGGCGAAGGTAGAGTATTGTGGGCAGTGTCTACAAGTTTGTCTGGTTGAAGTTTTTATCAAAATTGTGGTTTTCAACAAATAGATTATGAACGGAACAAAATGAAGCACGTGTTAAAGACATTACGAACCAGATAAAATATAAACAATATTGCACAGTTTGATAAAACTGGATGTTTCATTACAATGGTGATTAGGTACCACACCAAACTACTGCGTTCGTTGCTTAAGTTGTGAAAGAAAATCATCCAGACCAAATTAAGACAAAAGTCTTAATGTGGTCACACCGGTGGTTTATTTCAATTAGGATCACAGCATGAGGTATATTTTTTTAAAGGTCGAGCTCTTCTTCATCTGTAAAACTCCAACATCCCTCGTAAACGTACCGAAATATTAGCAATACAATCTAAGCTATTGTATAGGTTATATATCTGTCCTATAAAATATGACAGACGACACAAGGTAAATCACCAGTATGTGTTAGAGGGCTGAAGACAAAGTTACAACAAGGACAAGAATGTTTCACCAATGTTAACAACTACTTTATTACACACGTCACCTTTCTTGCCAAGACGAGGTGTTGGGCCAAACATCTTGGCGACCTAATTTACCTCACGAAGTCAAATTGAGTTGCCAGTTTAAATTGTCTCGCCAGCGTGTTGATTTGTTCCATATTAGTAAGTATAACTCACTTCGACGTCTTAAGCCGCCATGCAGACTGCAGTATATGAAGGGCGCTTGGGGGGAGGGGGGACGAGATGACTCCCGAATACAAAGTTCCACGATGTACCTCGCAATAAAATTAATCTTCCTCATATGTGGCGAGTACACTCAAAACGTAACAAAGTCAATGGTGAACACTGGGTGCAGATGTCAATGACTCGGTAAGGCCTATACAGTGATAGAAAAATGACACGAAAAGTTGGTTGGTGTGGTACCATGTCATGTCACGAAAAGCAAGATGGCTGAAGTTGTGACCTAATCTGCATATAGCAAAGGTCAAAGGTCAGTACATCGGATTGGACGCGATCCTTTACTTTGGTATAACTAAAATGGCACTCACAGAAATGAGCAACCGCAGTAAGCAACCGCGTCACGAAGCATGCAGACAACCATTGGTACATTGAGACATATTCAAGATCTCACAGAGGTAGAGCTTCGTTTTCGCAGCTTGTGCAGTTGCAATTATACATTGAGAGAATCCGCCACTTGATTTATCGTGCATTTATATGGGAATTTGGGGAGTTAACGAACACATCTGCATTCAAAACCAGGTAATGCGCCATGTTTATTTAGAGTAATTGCAAGCTTACTTTAACAGCAACAGATGTAACTGACTACACGCATAGTAAAATCCTTGATCTGTCGTTTTTGCCCCAAATACAGAATGTCTGTTGATCTAAGACTTGGGCTACGTTGTGAGTGAGCATCACCTTAAGCTATTTACACCGTACAGTACGTGCCAGTATTTGATGTCTTAAACGCCCACGTAAATCTGTGGACGCGTGTTGGTCACTTCAGCGCGGTTTTTGTCATAATAAAGTATGTTTTTCTTTCGTATTTTTTTTATTTTAACCATCTATTGAATTGAAGTTATACACAACATGGCAACAACATAAACATTGTAAAACTAAAGTAGGATTATTAAGGTCAGGGATCAAAATTGTTTTCAGCGCAAATCATTGTAATTGTAGGCGTAGGTGGATGATATTTAAATGTCACAAGTAGATATCGCACAAAACGTGCTCATATAGATAGTAGGCTATATGCTTACCGTGGACAGCTCTCTATTTTGTTTGCTATTTTAGTGAAACATTTGAATTGACTTAATTCGCTTTTTGCAAAAACGAAACATCCACAACTATCTCGTTTGTCTCACATATCTCAGACAATATATTAATCGGGAAGATGAGAAGAAGCGGTGGTTATGCTAATTGTTGAATCTAAATGCATAATCAATTCGCAAAAAAATAATCCAGTGTAATGAAGTCATGTAAAAAGCGAGGAGTTGGGGGTTGGGGGGGGGGGGGGGGGGGGGGGGGGGGGGGGGTGGTAATAACCATCTAAAATGTTGTAAAAATATGAAAAATACCCATTTCCGAATTTCAATTTGGGGGAGGGGGTGGTGGGGAGAAGGGGGTTCGGGGCACGGACCTCCCCTATTTACGCCACTGCGTCTAAGAGCAATGGACAGCACCGTATATCTGCGCCTCATCTCCCAACCTCGTCTGCCCAGCAACAAGAGAAACTTAAATGCAGTGAGCGGCTCACCTTTAACGGGAAGATCCAGGGTAATTTAGCGATTGAATCTCCCCGATACCCTCCCCTAGGAGCTATTGGTACGAGATTGGGCCGAGTTTTATTGACCGTCTTCTCATCTCAGCTTGCCGACTCGTGGGCATCAGTACCCCGTTAATTCGGCTGCTCGCTGTCCCAGCGTACCAGGTGGCGTCCCATTGATATAATTAAGACAAAGTGTGCTCCGGGACCTGCTTCAATTGCACATATTTTTCCACAAATTATCGGGGTATTAAAAGCTTACACGAGACAGGTATAGCTATAGGCCTAAAACTTCACATAAGGATATTGGAGATGGAAATTCATCCTTGAACGAGTAGGTGCGAAAAAAAATAAAATAGTAATAGTCTTTATAACCTCCTAATTACCAGGACGCATCCTCTGTTTCTATGTACATGTACCATTCATTAGAATAAGTATAGGCCCCCACTATGCTATTGTCCAATATTGTTTTATATATGTATATATATATATATGCTATATAAAATCCAATATTGAACGAAATTAAAACTTTCGTGAAAAAAATGTTAATCTATATTAAGCATACTTGTCTATATTGACCGAACGCAATAATTTGTGCCGTGCCTAATCACCACATTCAAGCCCTCTCGGTTAGTTTCTGTATATATACGGGTTCCAACGTTTGACAACACGACATTCTCCCCTTGCAACCAGACTGTAGCTGCTCCAATAGGCGAATGACACCAGGTCGGGTCCTGCGCTATATTAGCGAAGATGTCATCGGGTAAATCCAAGAAGCTTACCCTCCGTCCTTTTGAGAATCATCAGAGCTTGTTCCCTCTCGGTTTCTTCCCCACCAAGTTTAGCTAACGAGGGGCCGAAATACGACGAGGATCGTAGCCAAATGATACATCGTTTTACTGATTGAAAACTAAACCATTCCGCTCTTTGGAATTTGTCCCCAACGAGTGATTATACGAATGATCCATATTGGATGGGAATTGCTAAAAATCAAACAATAACCAGAAAAGCTTTGTGACTGATTGTTAAAAAAAAATGTTCTCAAATAAAATAAATATTACCAATCTATCCAACTATCCAATATGTTTTCTTAATTTAGTATATAGATTCGTGTACAACTTAGGTAAACACTCATAAGTTTGCAAAGTTACCTAACATATTTCTCTCAAGTTTGGTGTTTTCTTTTTGTTTAAATACCTTCTTGGGCAAATTCTTGGACAAAACTTATTTTATTTGGGAGCTGATACATCATTTTGGGGTGTTATGGCCGAGCGGTCTAGTGCGTCGAACTTAAGTTCCTGTGGTAGTACTAGAATGTAGGTTCGATTCCTGGCCGTGACGGGTTGTGGCACATGTGCCCTTGAGCAAGGCACTCAACCACACTTGCTCCCATTCCTGTAATTGGCGGTCCCTCCGCTGTTGGATGTGGTATATAAATAAATAAATAAATAAATAAATAAAAATATTAGGAAGACACCCAACGTGGTCCTTACCAAGGTAATGAATACGCGTGCATGTGATTACTTCTTTTGATATGATTTTGATTCATAACGGGATGTTTAGTTTAGACGCGTTGTACATGGTGGGGGTTTCCCCTGGTAAATGCGCGATATAATTAAGCTTATCACCATAAATATCAGCCGTTTCATGGCAGGGTGTTGTCACGTGTCTGTTGTAAAGGTGTGAGGTAAAGGTGTCAATGTACGAGATGTAGCCGTGTTATCGTGCGTGTGAACTTTGAGATTTGTCTGTGTACAAACAAGATTTGTGAAACATTTATATTGCTCAATATTAAGGAAAAAACGTATAAGCTTGTTCCAAATTACTTTTTGTTTGTGCATTGGCTAGCGGAAATGTTATGCAATTTGGTTTTAAAGTGAGTTAAGTAAAGAGAGCATTAATTGTTTTCACACAATTAGGCCCAAGTGTATTCCGCTCTCAAAACGACTACCAAAAGAACAATAGGAGCTTCTTATAGTACCTATAAAGGAAGGATAAACATCTTACTACTGGGTTCTTTAAAGCAAGCACAATGTTAAGTAAAGAGAGCATTATTTTTTCACACAGTTAGGCCTAAATATATTATGCTCTCAAAACGACTACCAAAAGAACAATAGCAGCTTCTTATAGTACCTATAAAGGAAGGATAAACATCTTACTACTGGGTTCTTTAAAGCAAACACAATGTTAAGTAAAGAGAGCATTATTGTTTTCACACAGTTAGGCCTAAGTGTATTCCGCTCTCAAAACGACTACCAAAAGAACAATAGCAGCTTCTTATAGTACCTATAAGGGATAAACATCTTACTAATGGGTTCTTTAAAGCAAACACAATGTTAATTTTAGACAATCTGGATAATTCACGTATGTCGTACATTATTTGCCTTTATTCAATTCAACCTTCCAAAGGAATACAGAAAAGCTCCGTTTTTGCGTGACAAATTGGACCGAAAATCAAGCTTGAGCTCCCCGGACAAACAGAGAGAGAGGGAGAGAGAGGGCGAGGAATTGTAATCAAATAACAGCAGCTGGGTGAAGTAGCTTTGGGGTGCTTGAGAGCTTGAGAAGAGGCCGATTGTTTTAATAACATCCTTCGGCGGTGTTGCAATTCCAAGGGTGCGTGGATGAGTTTACACGCTTAGGCAATCTATAAGAGGTTAACGGAGCGGGAAATTGGACCATCAGGTTTGCGATTGGTTTCTATAGTTTGAAGTTTTTTCTTCCTGTGTGCGTCCATGTTTGTCCGTTTTTTGGCCCCTTATTACTTTCTTCTTATTTTAATAAACATCCCAAAACGACTACAGAATCCAGAGATGCATGTTTTGAGCATCGCATTAACGTTTTTACACCAAAATGTGTTTAGTTTGACTGAGAATGAATGTTGTTTGTATACACGATGTTAATCAAATTGTGGAAGATAAAAAATAAAAAAATTGTGGAAGATAACACAAAGAAATCGGCCTGCTGCAACTTTTAACTGAAATGACATCGTCTTTTTCTCGACGTTAATTTCTTATATAGAATATTTGTATTTTTCTCGAACCAAATGAATATAACTGAATGAAATTCTATATAACCACGATGTCCATGTACATCATAAACTAAATCATTTAAATGTCATGGTTTAGTCTTTCAGATATTGAAAAGAATCACGCGATTTGAGCGCATTCTTGCCTGCCAACGATAAGACGATCTTTTGGCGAGATTTTCTCTCTCAATTGTTGTTTCCCGCCTTCTGAATTGACTACAGTATTATGCCAGACGCAGCCGGCCCATTGTCACTTGAAGTATTTTTAGATTGTGCGTATTCGCGCGGTTTTTACCAGTAAAGAAAAAAAAAGAGAGGGAAAGAAAGAAAAAATTGCTGCCTGCATGCCTTATTGAATAGCTGAACATCTCAGGTTGAGTATAGCCAATTTCAGGGACAAGATCATCAAAGTATAGGGCCTACCTCGTTGACTGACTGGGATTAATTGTTCATTTAAGAAAATAAGAGAAATTTGTCACGTACCGAGCCATTTTATTGTTTACAACTATTTTCCCCATTATCTAATCCCCGTTCGAGGATAAATCAACGAGTATGTGTGTTGATTGGGAAAAGGGAGTCGATCTCCCAACTTCAAGCGACATAATATTTCCAGATACCGCAAGTCAAAAGAAACTTATGATTGTTTAAATCTATTTTCAGCAGAAGGGTCAAATTGGACAGTTCATGCACATACCAATAGGTGAAATTGACATTTAAAAATAGTTGTCATCAGTCATAAACGTTTTAACATAATAATGCTCACAGCAAGGACAACATCATGATAAGTTTCTTTTGAT
Source organism: Henricia sp. BOLD:AAB3569 (assembly GCA_037783545.1). Lineage (NCBI taxonomy): Eukaryota > Metazoa > Echinodermata > Asteroidea > Spinulosida > Echinasteridae > Henricia > Henricia sp. BOLD:AAB3569. The sequence goes on along the minus strand of JBBELK010000340.1, from coordinate 2,621,050 downwards.
GCTCACTATATGTCGAATCATATAATAAACATTTACCATTCGATATATACAAGCAGCAAACGATCCGATGAGAATACTTATATGAACAAAGTGTTATTTTATAAGAATTAAATCATCCGCACAAAAAAAACACTTTGTACCACGAGACCTTACATTAAATAAAAACATTATCAAAAACACGTCAATTTACAAATGTGAACAAACCGACAAAGCAATTCACGTGATTAAATTGTTCATATTTTTGGTCCATACTAATACATATTCGGAGAATATCACTGCTGATATCTGATTTCAGCGCTGTAAATATGCCACGTAGCCCGCCATGCATTTGACCTGATCATTCAGTTTCTCAATCGCTGCATAAGCCCACCGCACGAACGTAGCCAAATCCCTGAAAATCCCTGAGAATCCCCGAGATTGCCTCTTGGGAATGAGGCCGGAAACCACGAAGAGACAGACGCCTAGTTTGCGCCAATTTCTGCCATAAAAAGTAGCCCTATAGTCAAATAGTCAAACAAACTACATGTATGATGCAAAGAAAAACTAGAGATTATAAGAATAGACAGCCGAAGTGTGACGTGTTGCCATGGCAATTGGCTCTAAACATCATGGCCGTCGGAAAAGTACCATTGCCTTCACAGATTTCTGTGAAGGAAACACGTGACGCAAAGGTCACAATATGGGCGTTCAAGATGCTTACACCGTGTGTAACAGGGTGTTTACACAGGGAGAAGCCCCAGAAGATGCAAAATGAGCGACACGGGGTTTCGCTTTGAATTCTGGGAACACAGGTCAAAGGTTGTTGCCGGGTGGGGCTTTGTAAACGCTGTTATCGTTTGACTTACGATGAAAAAAGAAGCCGGCGCTATGCAAAAATAGTTAACCTATAAAGTGCCGCAATGAACTTTGTCAACGCCTATAGACATCTACTGTTTAAGCAAAATGTATCTACAGCACTATTCTCTCCTATTGTGTCATAAATTTGTGTTTTTCTTCGTATTCGCGTCGCGATTCCAAACTGTCCGCCATGTTTTACTACTTGCTAGAAATAAAATGTGTACGTCCGTTTAAAAGAAAATGACTGACCTCATGGTCACAAGTCGTACACATTTTAGCCAATGAGGGCGCAAATAGATGATAAGGGCGGTGGGTACGAGCGAATCTCTCAAATGCCAGAGGGCGCCCGGTTATTGCGATGTTTACTTGCAAAGTGCAAATCTGAAAATGGGAAAGTTGTGACAATAATGGGAAAACTGAAACAGTCACCCTGAAACAAACGGGCTGTTTTAGGGAACACACTCCAAAAGAAAATATTCAAAAGAGGAACGATACCGGCGAACTAGCTTATACTTAGGTCTTGTGCGATCATGTGCAACGAATTGATTAAAGCAAGTTTAAAATTCCAGTATATATGCCTATTATTTTGTTTGTTTTTAGCTGATTTTAGTTTCCCATGCTTCTAGTTTGAATAACTCTAGTTTACACAAACAAATGAATACAATAGAGACAAAACAACAGTAAGCATTTGAACACCGTCAAATGTTATCCTTTTTCCCCTGAAATTTTAAATTCTTGCCCGCGAGTGAAAATACCAGCAAGCGAAAGCTTAATGTCAGTTTCTGGCGTCTTGGTGCACAAAACGTGCATTTATCCCTTTATCGATTGTGTAGTTTTCCATAATGCACTGTGTTATGCTTGCTACGGCACTGCAATTTCATAATGAAAATCGTTTATATACTTTAGAGATTTCACAGCGCTAACTACCATAGAAACGACCTCGCAACTCAACAATGAAATAGCTATACACGTCACCAAGTCTCATATGAGGCGGACGTAATAAGCGAACAATCTCAGATACATGTATCCTTCTCAGATGTATACAAGGAGCACAATAAGTAACCATGGTTACTAAATCCCTCGAAACATTGTGAAGATATTGTTTTGTCTTTCCTTGCTTCACATCTAATCGCAGTGATACACCTGTCAGTTCAGTTCAGTTCAGATTCACATCTAATCGCAGTGATACACCTGTCAAGTTTAGTTCAGTTCAGATTCACATCTAATCGCAGTGATACACCTGTCAAGTTAAGTTCAGTTCAGATTCACATCTAATCCGATGATACACCTGTCAGTTCAGTTTAGATCAGATTCACATCTAATCGCAGTGATACACCTGTTCAGATTGGTTTTTTTTTGACGATATCCTTGAAAATATATGGATTGGGAGCGCGAATGGTGATGAGAAAAATATAATAAATGATATATCATGAGGAGGGGGGAGGGGCGGGAATGCTCAAAAGTGATCATGACACGCTCCTTTAAATAAAACCATTCCCATCAAACTCTTTGGAAATTAAAAACACCTAGAAGGTATAACAATTAATAAATCAATACGTTAAACGAAAAATGGAATGATAAAGTGACTATCAATTGGCCACGCCCCCGATGGACCACCTACGAGGTGGGGATTGTCATTTTCAATCCCCACCCAGGGGGGAAAAATTTGTGTTTTGCTCCCACGTGCATTTACATTTTATGTGAAGCATATAGAACAAAGAGGAACAATAAGTATCGACGCATTCATGCTTTCATTGGCACTTATAGATATAGCATAATTACGCAGCACGTAATTACCAGTTTTGCTGCAATGTGATAGACCATCTTCTTTCGTATGATCCCCTAAAGGGATCTAGTTGCTGAAGGATTTGCCGACTTTAGTCGTTGCCCTGTAGCTACCTACAGGTTCTTCAGCTCAGCCACGAAGTGCGTGAGAACAGGAAGAAATTCTCAGTTTTAGAGGTGGGAGGGAAAACCCCAAACACCAACGTGTAGGGAAAACCTATGGAATCAAGCAGAGACTGAGATAACATAAACCACTGACCCGGGCGGGATTCGAACCAGGGCCGCATTGGTGGAAGGCGAGGAAAGAACCGCTACGCCAACCCGATTCCCCTGTGGTAGACCTAAACGTACTGAGCAAAATAATTTCGTCAATAAGTCCTGAGAATCCGTTGTAATAAAACAATACGCTACATACCGATGTTCTGTCAGACGGATCACATGTCGTCAGGATCGAGTGATTTCTGCATAGTCTTAGACGGTCCAAAGTGTATCAATGAGGCATGTATACTGCATAACGCATGCACTGCATAAAGCAATGAGAGCACATGACCTAAGCAAAATTCCTAAACTGAAATAATTACCACAAGTCGTCATGATACATCTGGAAGGGTTTATTATCCTAGAAGTGTCGACGTCTTTTAAACAAATTTGCATTGAGTAGAAGGGTAATCTTCGTTTAACAGATATCGTTTTATTCATTATGCGAGGTAGATCTGACCAATTATTAAAGAATACACATCATAACACTGTCGGACACGGTCACAGAGTCCCTGAGGTAAACATGTTATCAACGCAGCTCCTACAACCACATTTAGTGATATGATTCAATCATGCAAACAAAACACCTGTATTTATCTTCGACAAAATCTAATTTCCAGCCAGTGACCGCGTTGTAGCAGGATGCATAACTTGTAACACACTTCAGTGCTCGGGGTTAAATCGAATATTTGGGCTAAAGTCGCTTACCAGTCCTTCTTATGTTCAAGGATCAGAAATAGAATTCACGAATAGGTCCCGTTAGACGTGGCAGACGCCCCCTACGGCTGGTAATAATGTTCTTGCTTGCTCTATTAATCAGAAAATTAGATTAATCACTCCAGGCTAATATGATAGGACCTAATTTCGAAACTGCCGCACCATCTGAAGATGGTTTGAAATCGGCACTAGCACCTTTTGCGCAACTAGACACGCTCTGGCGTCTAATGTCCTCGGACCATCAGCATTTATGAATTCCAAATGCTATTGCGCAGATCGCAAAAAGGGACTATACGAGTCCACGGCGTCCCATTATTTACGCCCCAAAAACACCCCGAGTGCGAATTTGTTGACTTTGACTTTGAAGCGTGGAAATCGAACACATCCGGAGGAATACCCATGTTCCGAGCTACCGGAGGGAGCAATAAAACTAGACCACCGTAGCTTCGTATGGGTCCGTAGCTTCGTATGGGTTCGTGTCGTGACCATTAATAGCTTCCAATTTCATTCTTTCAAGAGGCCGCGTCAGAAGCGCTCCGGGGGCAATGTCCTAGCTTCGCATATGTTATAAACTATTGGGAGGGAATATTCATCTTATGACGTGCAGTCATACATTTATTAGATGAATGGCTTGGTAACCTCATTCCTGTGGCATTATAACCACCAACATTTAAGAACCAGTCTGACGACCAAATGACGTAAGACCGAAATGATTACATGATTAAGCCCTGGCCAAATTAGGTATTATCAGGTATTAGGCCAACATACATGCACTATATATACTCACAATAAGTTAGGGATGATCGTGGGGTGTGCGCATATTGAGGGTATGGATTCTGCTAAATGTATGACAGACACACCTTGTCACAGGAATAGGTGAAAACAGTAATTTGTGACAAAAATATTCCAAAACTGACAACATACCAATATTCCTAACTTAGTGCGAGTATAGTATCGGTATTTAGCAAACAGACATTTGAGATGTCCATTTCCAAACGCGGGCGATCATGTCTATTTTAATCTATATAGGTTATACATTTGGACCCTGGACGCATGGTCTCAAGGTATGATAAGTAAAACAGGTGTGACGTCATCATGTTTTAGGCTTATAGCTTTTGTCCATCCAACACTAAACGGGAATGATCTGAAGAGAAACGGGTGTTATTGTTCAAACTCTTCTAGTATCTACAATATCGAGGCTTAATCCTCGACGGGCGCTTTGGTATACTTAAAGCAACGTACGCAAATTTATCCTAACTAGACCCTTGCATAACATTGGTCACTGCTCAGTCAACCGGTTCAACCCTAACATATGATATCTCCCTTTGATTCATATGTGCCCTACTTTTGTTACAATTAGCAATAATATGTACAGAAGTGGTGATGTCTTTGTCTTCATTGGCGTGTTGAAACGCCGTATGTATTTGTTTTATTTCACTATACGCCTAGTGTCCTGACGTATTTGTCATGTGGTGATATTGCTTCTTAGATACGCATGCAAAGAAGGAGATTAGTGCACCAAATTAAATCTGAAAAGAGCAAAGGCTTTGTCTATCTTATTTCTGGTCCACAGCTAAAAACAAGAACCTTTATTACAAGATTTAACCCTTACCATTTGGATGTTTTCGGTAGAGGTGTTTCGGTTATACAGACACGGAGTGATTACCGGATACACCTGTTTTCTGCTGACGCCTCGCACAGTGTTGTAATCAATCATTAGTATCAACCCAACCATGCTCCTATACATACCGCCATGGTGCAATAAGGCAGAGTGTTACACCCACGTGCACAATCGAGATCAAGTTTCAAAATTACATTTAGACGCATAACTGTATAGTAGCAAAACGGATTCATCAAGATATTTCAAACATTATAGTTATTGCACATAAACGAAATAAAGGAAATTTTGGGCTGCCGAATTCTTATCAGGATTTGTTTTCTGATGTACCCTATACAGTCTACTTGACTTTCGTTAGTATTTCTTGTGCTGTTCAAATGCCACAAAGGTATTTTTAAAAACGGGGAAAATACACAACACGGGTAAGACAGACTGGACAGGCAGACCACAAATGACGCCTTTAAAATGACTGCTTCGTGGCATTGCAACAGATTTGAGTTCATAAAATGAAATCAAATTAATGATTGTTTGAGTCATATATGGGTCTTTCCACATGCAGTAAAGGGGGCATTTTGGCAACACAGACCATATTTTCGAGGAAATACCTTTGTCTGGTCTCAAAATAAAAGAAATAAGTTTAAATTGTTCTGAAGAGATAACAGGCCCAAAAAGGGTTACAAATAGTGTGACAATATGCCTTTCTAAAAACCCTATGTACAAATTTCCAATATACGCTCGTAACTGGGACGGACACTTGTGTTACATTTTAGGCCGTCCCGGTTACGAGCGTATATTGGAAATTTGTACACAGGGTTTTTAGAAAGGCATGTTGTCACACTATTTGTAAAAAATTTTGGGCCCAAGTTATCTCTTCAGAACAACTGAAACTTATTTCTTTATTTTGAGACCAGACAAAGGTAATTTCTGGAAAATATTGTCTGTGTTGCCAAAATGCTCCCTTTAGTTTACCGTGGAAAGACTCATATATGCAAATAACCACCAAGCGTGCTTCAGTATTTTACAAACCACTAATTTGCAATACGAAAACACGAAACTTTAATTAGCACAATCTTGGGAAAATCGTAACCTTCCTTAACACACATTCAGGAAAACCTCACACGTGTTAAACGTACGCTAATTTCAGACACCTAACTTCAGCACACCTCAAAATTCCTTCATAAACCAAGAAATTAGCTCTAAGCTCAGCCGTCAACATTAGCGTCCTGAGCATGGATACTCAAAATATCGAAAGACTGAAACGAATTGTCAACAAAAATGGCGTCGTGCGTTTCAAGGCAAGTTTCCGTGAATCTGCTGTTAAAGGGACAAAAATCAATAATTTGTTGTCAAGAGTATCCATTAGTACATGCATCTTGAGAGAATGGTCGTCCGAGGTGCAAGTTTATCAAGCACTCGAATGCCGTCTTTTGGCAAAGAGACTCCATGGTCGGAATGCGTGAAAGGACGAGTATGGTTCTTGTGGTGTGGACATAGTCTGGTCCGCGCGTTCGAGTGAGGAATAGTGATGGAGTGTGCAATCGGGATGGGTGGAACAAACTTGACACCCTTTAGAACACAGAACACGTTCCTTTTACTGAAAGAGGTTTCAAGGCCAAGGGGAAGTTCCCATAGGAATACTTCAAACACGAACCTTTGCTTTTTAATTTGTTTAAAACATCCTTCAAATTTTGTTGTAAAAATCGGCGTTGTGTCCTTTTTAAAATTTGATACAAGAACAGATATCAGCCTGTTCTTAAAGATGTAAATTTAATTGTACAGTGTGTAAAATGTCAGGAAAATATCGGTTCCGAAATTATTTATTTGCTGAACTCAGAACTGTTTCAGTCTATAACAAACAGGAATAAATGGTAATAAGGTGGCTCTTTGAAGACTGATGGAAAATATTTAAAATCTAATATTTTAATTAGTCTTTAAAGTATTATCTTACATTGTTTAACAATATTAATAACCTACACGCTTTCTATAATTTCTAAGCATTTTTGGGCAGTCGTGCTAAGAATCCCAACTGTTTAATGTTTTACCATTGGCTTGCCATGATATACAAAGATTAACTAGCTTTAAGTACAGTTTTTGCCCTCTTCAGCCTGATCAAGAATGAAAAGGTTAACGTTCAACAGATTTGCAAGTACTTAACATTCATGGCACGACCTGTCTTGTGCAGTCAGTGTCCCGTGTGAGCTGGGCGACCTGTTAAGAGCGTACAACAATGGCCCAAATCGAAATAATCTGCCCTCTGCGAAAAAAAGTCAAATGCAAAATGATAAATGTGTGTACGATCCCGGAATATCAATCTTAGATTGATTGAATCTGGAATTATGATGAAATATTGATTCTAGCTCGAGCCTTCGGGTAAAACCGTTGCCTAGCAACAAGCCATGAACACTTTAAGCATTACATTTTTCTTGGGATTCAAATCTCGGAAACAATACCGAGGAAGATCAGTTGATAACAATTAATTTTACGAGGAAAATTTGAGCAAATTTCTCAAAATTGGCATCAATTAAAAAATGGTCGTAAACGTTGCACGGATTTTTTCTTGAGAGTTAATTGCGCTATACAGTAACTTAAAGATTTTTTCTCAGGATGTAGACACGGGCTTTTTATTTTCGATTGGTCTATAGCTTCACATCAGAATATTCACGAAATATCTCAATACATGTGTACCAGGATGAGAAATGTAATGATCAGAAAATGGGAAACATATGCTATTATAAATTGCACCACTTATCAGGCCTACTTACATACAACTCTTGTGCCCACCAAACATCTCAGTCACCCAATTCCCCTTTGTAAATTATTATTTACCTTTCCGATTAGCCATGTTCATTTAGACTACGTGTATTTCTAAACGATGTTGCATTATGCTCGGCCGAGTTACCGAGTCAATCTCAGACGGAACGGGAGCCCCAACGCCCACAAGGTATAACACGGTGATTAATTAGGCGCGTCTAATTGCCCGACTCCCTACTAGGGCAATTTATGGTAATTTTATATTGGTCTATGAACCTTCGCAGACTTTCCACTCCCCGTAATTAATCTTGCTCCCTCCCTGTGTGTGTATCTAAGCAAGCTCACGTGTACACCCAAACGCACGCACGCACATCTATAGCGGACTGGTGAGGTCATACGGGACTGTTCGGTTGGGGAGGGGGGCGCGTTCAATGGTTTGTATACAGTCCGAAACTGGCGCCTAACCGAGGGCCACTTGTGTGCACATTAGTGCCTTTCGAGTACGGCTTGAACACCGTCCAATTTGCTCAAATGCCCCGAGCGAGAGGCATGAAAACATGCCCCCGAAACACTTGACTCGAGCCCAAAGGTGCACCGGCATTTCACTCTCCTAAATGCTCTGCTTTCCGGTGAGGGAAGAAGCCACCAGACAAACGCGTGGCAACATTGGAGATGGGGGTAGCAAAAAAGAAAAGTAAATTGGGGAAGCCATCTAGACCAAAATCAAGTTGCCAGACAGAGGGGACAAATTGATGGATAGTTTGATTTCTGTGTTGTTTTAAAACGGAGATATGGTTACTCAGTTCCTTAGATGTCGCTATAGGCTACTTGTACGATTGCATCATGTGAACTATCTTTTGGAAATTGGTGGTTCTGGAAGGAACCGGCAAAAATGTGAACCACCTATTTCCAAAAGAGATAGCTCGCGTGGAGCAACCGCAAATCGTTTATCATGCAAAGCCTCGCATCTTATTTATTCATATACTGTTGGTTCTCGTACTTTCAATCATGTACGTAAAATAGTTCCATAAAAGCTTTATCGGAATGGGGAAACATAATCTGAATGATAAACCATGCACAGGGAAAAATACAACCATGACAACGACCGATTCCTACTTTATTATACTTCAAAGGGCATGGACCACGGTGGTCTTCTGAAATGTTCTTACATTCTAATCCACGACTTCTCCTAACGTTAACCGATGGAAGCTAATACCGTTTATGATATACACTCGACCAAACAAGTTATGTCACCAGTAAGACATTTATAGATATTTATTATTAAATTGGATTTAATGTAGGAAAATAATATATCAAATTTTAGCTGAACATATCCCTCAAAGGAATAGAACTCAAGAGAGATCATGATGGCAAGCTTCACTGAACAGGAATGCAACAAAGGAGTGTGGGTCAGAATGAAAAACACCAAAGAACAATGCAACTTGTGATTTGGGCAATTTGTGTGTAGACAATTAGGAAATTTTTAAGTTAGTTTGGATTTATTAATGTCTTGTCAAAAACATCCAAATCTAAATGGTTAAATTATCCAATCTGAATCGTGCCATTGCATTAGGTATGGTGGAAGCAAAATACTGAACTGTAACTCCCCTTGCTTGAGTGCAATAAAGTTGACATCGTTGTTTTTTGTTTTTTTTCATTCTGACCCCACACTCCTTTGTTGCATTCCTGTTCAGTGAAGCTTGCCATCATGGACTCCGTTGAGCTCTATTCCTTTGAGTGATATGTTCAGCTAAAATTTGATATATTATTTTCCTACATTAAATCCAATTTCATAATAAATATCTACAAATGTCTTACTGGTGACAGAACTTTTTTGGTCGAGTGTAGATGCAAATGGTTACCTTTTCACTTGAACTATGTGGCTATCATCTAATTCAAAGTTTCCTGATAAGAAAACGACGGAATAAACAGTACAAAGATGAATGATGTAGATTTAAACTAATAGGCAGAACACATGATTAGTAAACCGTTACAAATAGTTTTATCTCCCTGTGTGATTGAAGATATGCATGATTAAAAGTCAGCTCGGTCCGTACTTCGTCTAACGTTTGAGAAAACAGTCAAAAAAAGCTTTACAGTCACTACGCCCAAAAACCACTTCGGCCAAGTGGCTTTCGGGCGAAGTGGCTTTTGGGTGAAGTGGTGCAGGGCAAAGCGGTGCAAGGCGAAGTGGTGCAGGGCGAGGTAGTTTTGGGTGCGAAGTGAATTTTCGTCTTATGAGACAAATTAATTGTCTTACTCATTTCTCAAAGACTACAGCACTTTAGTCAAAACTACATTTTAGGCGAATTTATGTATAAATCTGTGAACATTTCTGATTTTCGAGATTCCCAATAGTGAGCAGGGGCTTTAAATGCCCATTGTATCATTTGCAGTGACCCAATTACTTCAAGAGTTGGCATAAAAACCTGGCATAAAACTCACTTTGATAGCACTATAGCAATGACATCAATATTTAACACAACAAGTTGAACTACCAACCAGTTTTAAAAAGTAGTGACATGTGTGTGCCCATTTTAGTATTCACTTAACACAAAAACAAATTGAAGGAATTTAAAAGATTTTCTGAAACATTGCGACATCTATGTAGCTGACATTTTTAGCAGACCAGCTTAACAACATTCTAGAAAAAAATGTGATCTACAAAATGCTCTAACAGGCTTTTAAGGCCATCAAAATGAAAGCATGTACCCATACCTTTTAGCCGAAACGATGAATTTCAAGTGCTGTAGTTAATGCTAAATTGAAGAACACGCGATGTTCCAATGTTGTCCTATGAAGCAGTAGGTGCACCGCGCTATTGCAGTACGTCGGAGTGAGTGGTTTCCTCGATAGTTTGATGGATAGTACTCTGGCTCTTTGCGCAAGGCATGTTTTTATAACAGCTCCCCCAACGGTACGATATCGGGTTAGATGCAGCATCCGAATTATATGGCTACGTCGTGACATTATACACGAGTCAATGATAGCCGCTAGATAGCCGGCTTGGTCCCTTTCCATAGACTCGTGTGCACCTTCAAGACGAAGCAAAACTATTAAGACACTGCCTTTTTCTCATTGGTGGAACGGCGCGCGCTTGCGCCACGTGCGCGTTCTTAGGACAGTATAACATGTAATTCCAATATCAATGGTCAACAAATTAATGTGTAAATTCCCATGCAGGTTCTCAAAGAACACGTTTTCCACGGGCGCGTACCATGGTTTTGCAAATGTATAATTTTCTACAAGTAAAGTCTTAGAAGTCACTTATTGCTAAGACGGAACACGAAATACGAAATAATCATTTTTTTCCCAAAATGTCGGGCATGCTTTAAATAATTTATACCATGTCGCCTATATAGTACGTGCAGACTATCAATGTAAACAAGAAACAACAATACAGTGTGCTGGCTACGATATAATTTCAAGTTATTGTTTTCTTACAATGCGTGCATAATATTCTAGGCTGAAGATATATCATTTGCAGATGAAACTTTACGAAATCCAGGAACAGCAGCATTACATAACTAAAGTATAATAAACACCTTCATTTGGCAATTTGTCCGGCACAAAGGTACGATTTTACACGGGAAAAATCATTTGGTGTTTGTATTTGAGGGGCGTTCGAGATGCTTACACCGTGTAACACCAACTTACACCAGCGTTCTTTTAGCCATCACGTGATACACGAGTTTGCCCCGGGTTTGCGAGCGGGTCTGTGGTGTAAAGCTCGGTATAATGACGTCACATAGTAACCATGGGCAGTAAAACATGGCGGACAGTTTGGAATCGTGACGCGAGTACGAAGAAAAACAACGATTTATGACTTAATCAGTAGATGTCTATGGGCATTGATAAAGTTTATTTAGGGCAACTATTTTTGCGTAGCGCTGGCTTCATTTTTCATCGCAATGTGACGTAGCATTAAATGGTTTATTTATTTAACGCCATGTGACCTGCTATTCATAATTGTCCAATTAAATGACAGGGATCTACTTGGGCGTTATACAGTGTGGGGGCGTTTGAGATGCTTACCTCGTGTAACACGGGGTTTATACCGGGGGAAGCCCCCAGAAGATGCAAAACGAACGACACAGGGTCTCGCTTTGAATTCTGGGAACACGTGGTCAAAGGTTGTACGGGCCGGTGGAGCTTTATAAACGCCGTTATCGTTTGACTCAGGATTAAAAATGAAGCCGGCGCCACGCACAAATAGTTGCCCTAAAGTACCCAAATAAACTTTGTCAATGCCCACAGACATCTACTGATTCAGCAAAATGTATTTACAGCCCTATTCCCTCCTATTTTGTGTCATAAATAAGTGTTTTTCTTCGTACTCACGTCGCGATTCCAAACTGTCCGCTATCGCGGTTACTAGGTGACGTCATTACACCTCGCTTTACACCACAGACCCGCCCGCGAGCTCGGGTAGTGGTGGCTGCCACCGGGGCAGACTCGTGTAACACGTGATGGCTAAAAGAACGCTCCGGTGTAAGTTGGTGTTACCCGGTGTCAGCATTTCAAACGCCCCTTATAATAGGCGCGTAACACGAGGTTTACACCGGGGGAAGCCCCCAGAAGATGCAAAACGAACGACACATGGTTTCGCTTTGAATTCTGGGAACACGGGTCAAAAGTTGTTGCCGGGTGGGGCTTTATAAACGCTGTTATCGTTTGATTCACGATGAATAATGAAGCCGGCGCCACGCACAAATAGTTGCCCTAAAGTGCCGCAATAAACTTTATCAATGCCCACAGACATCTACATAAATCTGTGTTTTTCTTCGTATACTCACGTCGCGATTCCAAATTGTCCGCCATATTTTACTACTCACGGTTACTATGTGACGTCATTACACCTTGCTTTACACCACAGACAAAATCAATCAATCAATCGTTTCTCCCGTGAGCTCGGGTAGTGGTGGCTGCCACCGGGGCATACTCGTGTATCACGTGATGGCTAAAAGAACGCTCAGGTGTAAGTTGGTGCACGTAAGCATCTCGAACGCCCCTATTTATTATTTGTATACCATTGCTATCAACACTACAGTCGGGTTTATCTTGTCAACTCATGAAGTAAAATCGTGGGTCACTGCAAATGAAGTAATATAAAATAACGCGATCATGTTACTTTATAATGTTTCTGAATATTTTTTCAATCGTCAGTGGGGCATGCCATAACCTGAACTAAGCACAACATGCGACACAGAAGATGCATTTTAGCAAGGTATAAAAATAACCCGCGAGATCAAATGCAAGAAAAAAAAAATGCTTTTGGGAGCAAGAGTCCGCGGTCTTTTTTTATTAAATGGTTCTCAGATTTTTACGCCTGGGGCCTTTCCTGAAAAATTTAAAAAGCCCATTGTATTTACATTGCGGAAAACGACGGGGCATTCTAGACTTACACGGATCAATAAACGACGGGGGCCTACTGGCAAGATGATCAAATTATTGTCGCGGTCGTTTTATTGGACCGAGTCTCTTGAATTCCTTCATAGTCTAAGGCTGACTTCGTGCAATATGTGGCAACCATTTTGGCGGGAAAACCAGATCATGTTTCTCAGGCTCCTATTTCATAAACCTGTGCTTGACGTCAAAACTTCGAGCCGAGTCTTAAAATAAAATGGGTGAAGACAAAAGGACAAAATAATTAAAGTTTAATATTGCACACAAATGAAATATATAAGATAAAAATGAAAACATAAGAATTAGTAAAAAATAAACAAAAACGATATTTTCAATCAGTTTATGTTATACCAATTCGCGAGGTCATTTATGATCGAGTTCTACGTCTGTGCAGTCCTAACTTTGCACAAGACATTCGTTCTGTGCACGTGGTATTTATAATTTATTCACACGAATTTATATAATTTTACAGAGAACCACACACTGCACAAATCTCGACTTATAACCAGCAAGATAACACAGCAGGAACACGACCAAGACGTATGTATTCTGCTTCCCAGCAATGTATTCTGCCAGCCTCATTTCGCAATACATGATGTGTGCAAATATAATTACGCCAAAGGTTCTAAATTCATTTAAAGGCCAAATTGCAAAAAAAATGTCAATATTTGGCAGGCCGCGCCGTGAAAGCGCATCAGCGCACTACTATCTTTAGGCCTATACATAGCTGTATACTGCGGTGTAGGCTTACTATTGCCATGTACGTATGAAATAACAAATCGTTCTATTCTATTTTCTGGTAATTAAAATAAAAACATCTTGTCTTTTCGTTTGAATTTGGATTAATTATAAATGTTATTGTAAATTCAGAATATATGAGCGTGGTTATTCTGGTTACAAACGATAAGCTACACAAATGCCATACCTAGCTTTAGAAGCTTCCAGCCTTTTCCGAGTTTGACGGGACACAGTAAGAGGATCGACTGCTATACCTGCGCCATAACATACGGAAATTACACGACATTCGGAAGTATGAGGATTATGATTGAAATTTCATGGGGGAAAAGATCCGAAAATGAAGAGATATCAAATGACCGGATATACGTAATACAGCCATCGATTCCCTGTCCAATCTACCATGAACAGATACACACACAGAGGGAAGAGTTGTACCTTATTTTCCTCTTCACAAGTACCTCATCTATTAAGGTGAAATCCGGCCGCAATCCACGTGCCACGGGCTGAAGGCGTGCCGGCGTATGATGCCGTCTTCATTAGGCCGAGGTATCGAGCGAAGGGTGGAGTACATCTTAAAATTAAGGCGCGTGTGCCCATAGCACGCTTCCCGTACACATCTTATCTCGCGCTCCCTTCTCAAAGACATAGGCCGCAATGTAACATAAAACGCCATTAATAATGTTTCCGTGGCAATGTATATGAGCGCTCACAACATGCAGGCGTGACGACTTCCTACCATTTGCGTATAACCGTTATCGCGAGTAATTGTATCGAAATATGACATAGATTTTAGATGCGAAGACACGTGATTGTGATATTTATACGGGTCGAGTGTTAATACGAGTTACATTAGTACATTGTGAAAGCAAATCGTAACACAAATCGTACAACTAGGTCTTGTCATAATTTACGACAAAATAGAAGAGTGTTTTAAGATTAACGATATTTTAATTATGAGCTCAATGTTTCTTCGATCAGAATAATTATGAAAAAGACGCATGCGTTTATAGCCTTGTTTTGAATGCAATCGCACAAGGAGCGCAAAGTAAGAGCGTCCAAAATAACGTAAGGTGTCTGCTGCCACCAAGAGGTCTAACCCCCACCCCTTCCCAGTTTATAGAGTGCTAAAGTGAATACGTCATATGTTGTAGTTGGACAAGTTGATGACTAAACTGAACCAATAGACCCAATGCATAATGAATAGGTGGAATTTAAGATGACTTTGCGCCCAAAAGGTTTGACTATATGAGTTGTATGACCCGTGATAACTGTGAAAAGGCAATTCTTGCAAAACGCGGGTGGTGCGTTTGGGGAGGGGGATGTTGACATAACACCAAAAATTATGTTTTAATTAGACATTCCTGCTCAAGCATAATTCCTTAACCAAATCATGGCCAACACTGTGGCAATCACAAAATTACAACGTAAGAACGGAAAATATGGTGCAAATTTAATTTACGAACAGTCTTAACAGTTTGCCAATCATGTAATATTTCCTAATCATTTTCAATGTAGCACTGTAATCCTCGACTTGGAGCTTAGAAGAAAAGTATATTTCTAAAACATGGCTGAGAGGCCTGCAGTGTGCTTTTTGGTCGACTTGCCCTATATGCATTACATCGTCTCACCACCATCACATAACTAAAATGTCTCATTCAGTCTAAAATGCCCCCTCGGATATCTCTATATGGCTGTGGTTTAAGCATCGTGATGTTCAAGAGTTCCCATTAGGTTCCACTACTTTACAAATTGAACATCATAATTTACATCATTAACTGTAATATGAAGACGATTGACATGTCAATCTTATAGATCAATGTAATTCCCTCTTGCAGGGATTATATTTCCCTATCTTTCGCGTCTCAGTCTGCTATAGGGGACACTTGAATCACGGAGCCACTCTTATCAATTCATTACGCCACGTCCATTAGAGCTTGCTTGTAACGCCCTTAAAAGCATTTAAATCCGACATCAGCAAGATTATAAGCCGGCCATTTAACCGTCAGGTCCAATTGACTTCATTGTCATCGGCTATGGCTGTCTTGCTTTAGTAATTTCGACTTTTAGTCCTTGATTCCCAAAGTGGGGATTAATTTTCAAAGTTCTTTCTTGCCCCACTGCGTTGGTTGAGACTGCAGTAAAAAATAACATGTGGCTGTGAATTATTTTCATTTTGACATTCTGTGCTTTTATTTTAATTTCAAATCGAGCAAACCAAATTGACTGAATCTTGATTATCCTGATGAGATCAATTGATTCAATCATTTTAACCTAGATTCGCCAAATGGTATTATTTAGTGATGTGATAAATCAAATTAGCTGGGTCATCTATGATATTTTCGTGACCGTGGAGAGCAAAGGTTCCTTTCTCGATGGATTTGCCACATTAAATACCATCCCCAAATATCTGTATCTAACTATTTTTTTTTCAGCACTTGGCATAAAGTGGTAAGAATATACAAGGAGGACGTCACTATTTGTTCCTTAAACTAACTAATTTGCCATTGAGTATAAGGTGCAGGTCTAAACAAGAAGAAAAAAAATGGCACTAAAAATTATGATTTTACTTTGAAAACTCACATTTTCAGCCAGTCTCATAATTGTTGTTTGAACAGGAGGCTTTAGGTGACGTCCGACTTGTAAATTATTTCTAGATCGACCTGTGTGAAAGTACCCCCTTTTCATTTATTGTCTTTCAATGCTCGCCCTATCTCCCCATACCGATCTGCGATAATTGTCCACGTTTCACAAAGTGCAATCTAGACAACAATACCGCCCCCTAAAGGCCCCAATCGAGGCAACACCACCCCCACCCCACCCCCACCGGATGTTTCTATTTCAGCTTAAACTCGCACGAGCGGCACGATACGTTTTCCCCTTCTATACGCGGGTGAAATAGCGCGGAAAATGTGCAGCCTTGCGAAATCTAGATTAGATTATATCCAGTTAATGTCGGTCAGGGCATGTCATGAATGTCTGAGAATACTGGTTGATTGTGCTCTATATAGCCTACATGTTCTTGGGTCGGGCACTTCAAAATACGTGTTATTCATTTGAACCTAAACGTATTTTCTTCTGCCCATCTCTTGTTGTGTAACCATTTTCGACATTTATCCCATTTCCTCTTTAACCAGATTACGTAACTAATCAAGGAAATAAAGGAATGCTGATTTCACTAAACACAGGTGCACAGCTAGAAGCATTAGGTCACGTTTTAAACGCAGTTTGAAGAATAATGCGGACAGAAGTGCTAAGAAGCAAGAAATGTTTTCGAGTGATAAAATATGCTTAAATTTTGAAAGAAAAGGAATTCCAAGGTTTTATTGGGCACGACAACCGAAAGGGTGGTTTTCTTTTTCATAAGAAGCTAGGGCTTATATACGGTGTATCCCAATCCATTGTTCCCTATTGTGTCTCAAACATCCAAGGAATTTTAATGGAATCTTTTTCAGATTTGAGAGTGGGGAGCGGTGGTACAATAACAAGGGAAGGGTACATATGCAGCACGATATGTGATACCCCCCTCCCCTTCCACTGTTCCCCCATGCATTGTGTCTCAAACATCCAAGGAATTTTAGTGGAATCTTTTCGTGTTTTTCGGGGTGGGGCAGTGGTGTTGCAATAACCAAAGAGTGGTTCATTACCATGCACAGACACTCAGGATTTTCCTTATGTCATATAAATAATGTATAAATGTTAGTTTGGTGATAAAAAAACACAACATTGGGAGGAAAATGTCATGAATTTACTAAGGAAAAACTTAGAACTATTGAGAGTTGTCCAATTGGTTTAGCGCATGGGGTCTCAGGAAGTGTCCGTGCATGGTAATCTTTCCTAAAATCGAAGAGTTGCGGTGAGATATAGACCGTATCGAATAGCCGCCATTTCGTGGGGCACCTTTTGTTACTTAAACCGTTCAACAATGGAAGCACAATATGTGCAACCATGCATGTCCTCGAGGAACAAAGAAACTGCCCCACGAAATGGCGGCTATTCGATATGGTCTATATGGGAAGTGCTTGCCTTGGTGTAAAATAATGTGGGGGTGGGGGGAATCAATTGACACTGTACTTACTTTGTTTTTCCACAAGAATTTCGGCATCCACATCAAAGTCTTGCCTTTTACTTTAAAGACGTTCACCGAGTTGGACCCACCATAAGGCTCCGAAGATCCTCCCCACATCAAGCTCAAGGCACGTTGATTACTCGTTACCGGTGCCACATCGGCAGCAAATTTATAATCAGTTATTCGATCAATGCAAATCGGGAGCAGTCGGTTGGAGGTTGGACTGTTGTCTTATCTTGTAAGGTGTCTTGTAGCCCGTGCAGAATATCAAATTCCCGTGCCTTGAAATCGCGGACCATGCATGCACACTCGCTTGGTAGATTGCACACACGTGTTCCATAAAGCAACACGCTAGCTATGAGGGCCCATTTGCACTTTGAATGTGTCCGGTGAAAGCAATGATTTGCCAGGCCGGGTGGGTAGCTGATGGAGTACTTGCTGATAGGAACTGGCTTATGTATAGGTCACACATAGCACGATCCTAACAAGAATTAATGCGATCTATGGCGATCTGACAACATTTGAAAATTTTAGAAAATCGCGGTAGATCGCCTTGGATATGTTCATTTTAGAACACGAATATGGCAACGGCACGAATATAGTACGACCAATCGTGTGGATTCGGCATACTCCACGAATGTAAAAAGACTTTCACCACGACTTATCAAGAACCGACACGAATCAACGAGATCCAAGTACGAATTGACACGATGTCAACAAGAATCAACAAAAATCAATTTTCGTGACGTTACACTATTGTTCAAACTGTACATTATTTTTAGGAATGTACTCAAACTGTAGATGATTTTTAAGAATATCAAAATTATGTGCATTAGACATGGCGATATAATAGTTGTTGCTTGCAGCACACCAGGACTCCATGTCCTTAGCACCAGAATGCAGCGTGTTCGCACGAGTGATTCTATTCTTATATACACCAAACCAAACGCCGTGCATCGTATCCGTATTGACACAATGACTTGCTGGCGCGTTTCTTTGTTCCGGGGCGGTGAAATGGATTAAGTCGGAGAATAGACTCGAAAGTGTAGATTCTTGAAAATAATGGGGCTGGGCTTCGCCTCGCCCATTATTTTTAAGAATCTACATAGATCCTCGTCAATTCCCCTTAACAGAATCGACACGCTCTCAGTACGAATTAACACGACACAACACGACTCAGCAGGAATCGGCGCGAACTAACGATTTGGGGTTATAAAAACCCACGATCTGATGTAGGCTAAATCGTGAATCACCACGACAATGTTTAACACTCACAAAACGATCGCGGTCCTTGGCCGAACTCGGTCTCATATATTGCAGCATATATGTGTTTTAACCGACAAATAAATGTTAAGACTCGTTATTTTATGGCAACTGACGTCACACGTATACTAACCTTATAGATCTAAATTCCTGTAAGTTCGGGGATCCTTTCCCCATTGCTATGGCTCTACATGACAATACACGTCATATGCAGCACGATATGTGGCAGAGGGTATCCCCCACCCCCCTACCATTGTTCCTCCATTGTGTCTCAAACATCCAAGGAATTTCCAAGAAATTCCTTTCAGTTGTGAGGGGATTGGTGCGTTAACAAAAGGGAAGAGTGTGTTGAGGTATAGGGGCGTCAGGGGGGAGTCCCTTTGCCACATATAGTGCTTGGTATAATACACGTACACAGAAACCAAATCATGATGCTATTTCGGTCTATTTTGTACGGCGCTCTGTGAGTGCCATGTCAATTGTTTAGATATCGAGTTAATTTATCCCACTAAGTTGACTTATATTAAACGTGGATTAAGTCGCCTTGGCAAAATAATTTGTGTTGTGAAGTCGACTTCCTAGATTTCATAAGTCGACTTGGCGAGATCATTTATGTTGCCAAAAGGACTTTCTAGATTCAATAAGTCGACTTGGTAAGATATTTTTGTTGCCTCTCGAAAGTCGCCTCTCGAAATCTACTAAGTCGACTTGGCAACAAATTATCTCACCAAGTCGACATAGTAGATTTATAAAGTCGACTTGGCAACAAAATATCTCGCCAAGCCGACTTATTTAATTCAGGAAGGCGACTTGGCGACGTAAAACATCTGGCCAAGTCGACTTATTAAATCTAGGACGTCGACTTGGCAACGTAAATTATCTCGCCGAGTCGACTTCGCATCTCGCCAAGTCGACATAATCCACGTTCTAAATCAATTTGGGGAGATAAATTATCTCGGTATTTAAACAAGTAGGATGGCACTCACAGAGCACCGTAATTTTGAGCCATTTAAAGCAAATCTTGATTCGAACCTCATCCATTCGTTGTTTAAATTATTATTATTATTATTATTATTATAACTATTATTATTTCTTTCTGGTATTCATACCAAGGATCGTCAAAAGTCACTGTCACTCGCAAGCTTGAGGAAACCCATGAAGAATTAGAATGAGTGCCACCGGCCGCTATGACAGCAATCTCATTGTATAATATCAATCTATATATGTATCATGAGAGAGAAATTTTTCTAACATGTGCTGCGCCCCATATTGATACAAAGAAGCATCAAAATATCATCACACATCACACCGATTATGCTGCCCTCTAATTGGGAATCAAACCTATTCTGCGTTTAGAGTCATTCTGCAACCAAGTGTGTGACAGGGAGGCAGACAGCACAGTTAAATGAGAAAATAATCAAATATGAGCCGAGATTAGAGTATGTGTGTGACAGGGAGGCATGCAGCACAGTTAAACGAGAAAAGAATCAAATATGAGCCGAGATTAGAGTATGTGTGTGACAGGGAGGCATGCAGCACAGTTAAACGAGAAAAAAATCAAATATGAGCCGAGATTAGAGTATGTGTGTGACAGGGAGGCATGCAGCACAGTTAAACGAGAAAAGAATCAAATATGAGCCGAGATTAGAGTATGTGTGTGACAGGGAGGCATGCAGCACAGTTAAACGAGAAAAGAATCAAATATGAGCCGAGATTAGAGTATGTGTGTGACAGGGAGGCATGCAGCACAGTTAAACGAGAAAAGAATCAAATATGAGCCGAGATTAGAGTATGTGTGTGACAGGGAGGCATGCAGCACAGTTAAACGAGTAAAGAATCAAATATGAGCCGAAATTAGAGTATGTGTGTGACAGGGAGGCATGCAGCACAGTTAAACGAGAAAAGAATCAAATATGAGCTGAGATTGGAGTATGTGGCAAATTAAAACAGGACGAGTAAATTATTGAAATGAACGCGTACTTTGAAGATGCTACGAAAATGCCTTGGGGTTTAAATATTAACACAGTGGGCCAAAAGACGTGCACTTGTCGCCTTTTACAGCATTGTCAGGTTTTACTCGATGTGCCACTTTCAACCAGCGAAGTGAATGTTTGCCTGCTGGGGAGTTAGGAACCATCCCCCCGAGGTATGAAGCCCGTCTTATTATCCTCTGAGCAGACTTTATAGGGATTACACGGAATTCACGAGACACGCACACAAGACTCCCCCACGACCACCGTGGCCTGTGGCAGCAAAAGGCGACGCCGATTCCAGTGCTTGTGTTACGGTGCGGACAGGCCGACGATATTTTGTCACTGCTAATCTCGTAGGAAAATAAGATTGACTGTGTGAATCAGATAAGTGAGTGACAGGATTTGTTTTAAAGGTATATTATTTGCAGTGACCATGATTTGTTTTTATGAGTTGACAAGAAAAACCTTACCAAAAGTGTTAATAACAGTTATGGTACAATTTATTTTAACCATACGGTTGGAAAAACCTTACTCAAATGAAAGATAGTATAGAATGATTCGATCCTAGATGATGTTTCCTCATTGTGTCTAAAACATCCAAAGAATCGCTTCTTCAAAGGTTTCCGAGGAAGGGGTCGAATCAACAAATAACGGCCAAGCCATATAAAATACAGGTGCGCTGCTCAGCTGCGCCTGGTATAACACGATCACTAACCGCTTGGTGGCGCACTACTAAATTTGCAGGCAGAGCCCACTGAGCATCGAATGTATACACTGGATGAAGCAACGACGTCTAAAATTGAAGCCACCGTCCGCCATTGTACACCACCTAATACAATGCATTGCCTAGACCGGGCATACTGTCTTCACTAGTCTACGTCATGGTCTACATGTGTTAAGTGGTCGCATGGACCGGGGAGCAGTCTAGGCCAAGTATTGTTCGTGGGGTACAATGGCGGCCGGCGCGTGGCTTCAATTCTCGTATAGCCAACTGCTATTGCAAACTTCATCCAGTGTATATATATATATATATATATATATATATATATATCGATGCCACTGAGATCAATGCATAGAGTTATACATGTATATAGTAAACTAGAGTGCGCACTCCCAATACCTGATGTGCCGATATGTTGTTGTTGTTGTTGTTGTTGTATATATTTGATGGCATCTTCGGCAACTAAGGCCCTTTATGCCATCAACTATACGGTTTTAGCTTTAACTATACTATATTATCAACTTGAGATGACGAAGGAGTTGCAGTTTTAGAAGTGGGAGGAAAACCCCCAGAGAAATGCTCCAGGGGAAAACCCACGCGGTCAAGTAGGGACTGCAAACCCAATCCACATACACGCCCCGGATTCGAACCCGGGACGCCAGAGATGAAAGGCGAGGAAAGAACCCGTACGCCAACCCGACCGCCCTGTGCCGATATGGACGCCGCCAATTTGGCTTAACGCTATTGGTGGTCGGTAGGCAACTTAAAGCTGTGTTGCCCACTTTGTACTTATAGCTTTAAGCAAACATGGCGCTGCCCACATTGGCACGACCCACACACTTGAATAGCCAGTGCACACTATAGTTTACTATATATAACTCTGTGGCTCAATAGGAAAACCATACTGAGATTCTGTAAGTGTCACACTGTTTCCTACATACTATAGACCCTTTGCACCGGCAGCCATGACAGGGGCATGCAGGTTTTCATATTTAAGTGACGTGACAATAGATCCACAAAGTGCCTACTAGTTCATGACGCACTGTGACTGCCCTTT
Organism: Henricia sp. BOLD:AAB3569; assembly: GCA_037783545.1. Taxonomy (NCBI): domain Eukaryota; kingdom Metazoa; phylum Echinodermata; class Asteroidea; order Spinulosida; family Echinasteridae; genus Henricia; species Henricia sp. BOLD:AAB3569. Next base: position 2,597,860 of record JBBELK010000340.1, on the reverse strand, counting down.
GTCGTGGCCGCCCGTGAAAAGGATCTATATACACTGAATAGACCCGAAACGTCACGCGATGTTTACCGCGATGCATTATGGGTGAAAAGTGGGGACGAAATCGCTAGTTTGGGAACTTTGCGTGCGTTGCATGCATAGCTCCTAGCGTATTATGCACGTAACTTTGTAAAACTTTACTAACCGCTTCGCTGGCAAAAAAACGTCAAAAACAAACATCGTAAATTTCTAAAAAGGTTCGTGTCAACTTAGTTGTGCCTGCGTAAGTTTTAAGCCCACGACGGACGCCAGAACCATGGTTTTAACTTTTAAGGCCTCAAAAGGCGGCGAAAATGGCCCTGCAATAATTGTGCAAACTAGCGATGCAGAGATTTCGTCCCTATACTTTTCACTCATAATGCACCGCGATGACGTCATTATGTCATAGGTCTATAAGGCCTTTTTCCAAATCTCGGCTTCGTCTCCGGCTCCGTCTCCATTCCGCCATCTTGAAGCCGCATACCAAAATTAGGCTCGGCTTCGGGCTTCATTTTGAGGCTTCGTTTTGGCCCAAATGAGGCTCCAAAACGAAGTCAACTAAAGAGGTGACTTCGGCCGGCTTCGTGACGTCATGAACTTGAAAATCACGTGACAGCAACAAAAACTTTGAACTTTTGCTAAAATTTGCCGCCGACAAAACTCGTCTGCTAGCGCTTTAAAAAAGCCGGTGAAAAAGAGTGGTAGGCCTACTTGGCCCGACTAGTGTTCTAAACGGTTTTTGGTTTGGCTTCGCTAAAGCGAAGCCGGAGGTAGACTTGGTTCCAAGTCCGAGATCCTGTTTTGTTTTCCGTTTCCGATTTTTGAAATGTATGGACAGGGAACTAGTCTATTTCGGTTCAGGATCTCGGACTTGGGACTTCTGCACGCCAGTTGTACACGGTCTATGGGAATTAAGTCCAAAACAGGACGTAACGATATGATTGGTCGAAGTCACAGGGAGCCTTACGTTGTAATGAATATTCATTAGAAATCTTCTAGAGGATGTATTTGCGAGTCGTGTCGTCTGCTGGTACACATGGTCGTGTTGGATTGTTTACAGACCTGTTGTAAATAATACAACATTCTGACATATCGGTTGATAATTTACTGACATTCGCAGATGGTTGAGATGGTGAAAGAATCTGGGGGTACATGACATGGTTATAACATCACCTGAATTGAATCTTCAACAGGTAATCACTTAAAATTAGAAAAGATTACCATACGCGGACTGTGCCGGCACATGCCTGGCTGGCCTAGCGCTGCCTAGGCCGGGCGGTCGTGGGCCGCGCCCGGCTGCGGCGCGGGGCCAGGCGGCCTCTACCCGGTTTCACGGTACGTTGATATGTTAACATATGACTAAGACTTACATGCAGTAAGAATAGAGAAGTTGAGCAGAAAAAAATCTTGAAAATGTTAATACTTATCAAACCTCAGTAACTTGCTGATTTAATGAAAAACCCAAATTTAGGAATACGAATCTCTTATTTGTTGTCCTAATAAAATAAGTAATAATAGGCCTGAGGTCTGACATTGTCTGAAGACTGAAGCCAGAGTTCTCCATTCTTTCGGGTAATCCTGCCAAAAAGTCAGACTTGAGCAAGCATGCTAGTGAGCTAGAAGCAGGCATCTGCTTTGTTAGCAGGAAGTCGTGGGTTCAAATCCCACCTGATCCGAGCACGTATGCTATGAACTTGAAGTTTTCCCGATAGTGTATTTGTCATAATTGGGAAAGGGCAAAACAATTACATGTCATGATGTAGGCCCTATGCACATAGGCCTACATGTATGAATTGTTTCCCCAACCACATCCCCGCTCTATCCCACCTCAGAGAAGGGGATTGTCACTTTTCGAGTGACAAAATCCCACTCCTGCGGGGCAAAATCTAGGTGACAAAATCCCCACCCAGGGGTACGGGTGTGCGATGCAAAATAATGCACGTTTTGCTCCCATGTGCACAGACAATATAATTTCCTTTTGTCAAAATCCCCACACTGGGAGCATGAAAAAATGTGACCAAACCCCCACCTAATTAGTAAGCAGAAGCAGGTAGATTCACGTAGATTCACTTTTTGGGGGCGGTGGAGGGGTGTGTGGGGAAATTGTCTATTATTCAGAAATATGCATCCAAAAACTGCATCTGTTAATTAGCTCCTGTGACGCATGTATATGTCAGGAAAGGCAAAGTATGGTAATTTATACCAATAACCTTTTTACTTGTATTTGTGCACAGAGTCCAACTGAAGCAGGACTACTTCGAGAGCTCAGCTTGAACTCACTGCAGGAAGCCTTGGCGGATCTGCGCCTTGGCAATACCTTTGTGATGAGTTGCAGATTCTCAGGGACTATTCACAAGTACAAGATTGAAGGAACTGCCACAAAACGTAAAGAGGAGTTCAGCATGATATGGACAGCATTGATATTTTCCTACGGTGATTAGAGCACAATTTGAGTACTTTGCAACATCCTAGCTCCAACACACAGCCTTGGGAAAAATTATTGGACCACCTACAACCTGCATAGACAACAAAAATAAGTATGTAAGAATTGTTTAAGGCATGTCTTACATATTTGATGCCTTGTAAGCCTCCTGAGCTAATGACTATTGTCTAAGACCAAATATCATAAACATAAGCCTGGTTGCTGAGGGATTTTGTTGAATAATTCAAGACATAGGTGGTCCAATATTTTGTTTCCAAGACTTTATGTCTCTGGGGCCTCTGAAGAGGCCCCCAGTCCTTCCTAGGTTAATTAGCCAGATTAAAAAAATATATATTTCACTCTGTTTCACTGAGGTATCTAACATTTTTAAAAGTAGAATTTACTAACATAAAAATACAGGTACAATTGAATTGTCTCGTAGGATTTGTTAAATTTGCTATGATCTTTGTTTTATTTCCTTTTTCTTGTACTATATTAGGTAGATTCACAAGCTGCAAAAATAAGGGCGTTTTTTTATACCCATTTTGTGCCTACAAATTCATATGCAGCACGATATGGGGCCGAGGGTACTCCCCCTACCATTGTCCACCTACCCCCACCCCCCTACCATTGTCCCCCTATTGTGTCTGAAACATCCAAGAAATTCCTTTCAGTTTTTAGGGGTGGTTGGTGCGTTAACAAAAGGGAAGAGAGTGTGTTGAGTCATAGGTCCCAAATCGTGCTGGGTATACATGTATACAAATTGTGACAAATTTTTAAACCTACAATCTCTTCGGGAGGCATTTTAAGCAATACATGTATAAAATGTTTAATGTAGAGCATTTTTTGTTTAAAAAGGAATACCGCAGTATAAAACCAACTAAATATCTGAATTACAACAGTGTTACAAGCATATTTCCTCATGCCGTTTAAATGTTGATCTTGAACATGATTGCTAAAATTTGCCTTATTTTGTGCAGGCGATCTCGAGACTCAGACTCTAGTTGACTCGAGACTCCAACCCCAAATGATGTGGCTCGACTTGAGACTCAAACCTCAAAAGACTTGACATAAGTCAGATTTTTTTATTTGATTCAGCCAAAAATAAAATAATTTTTTTATGCATTTTTTGTCATTTTGGGGACCGAATTTCAGCACTAAAGAAACCTTGGCTAAAAGCATGCGAGTTCCATTGTTAAGACTCAATTTGAAATTAGTTTGACAAATTTATTGTCGTGACTACTCGACAAACTTGACCAATATGCCTGACTTGACTTGACTTGGGACTCGAGCAGAAGGAGACAAGTTACAACCCTGATTTTGTGCATCAAAATCCACATTAACATCAGTTTTAATAACCTGAAAATTGCAGACCTCTCATTTGAAGGAGTTTGTCAAGATAAATTCTGAATGTGTTCTTAACCCATGAAGAGCCACGACCACTGACTGCAAGGTTTTTTTTCTTAAAATATGGAGATTTTAGGGTAGGAAAAAAGTCTTCTTGAGTTGTCTCATAGGTTTAAATGTAGGAGGGCTTATGTGACGTCGAACCCTTCAGCAGGAAAGTAGGTAAATTTGTTACGAAATGGATGCAGTATAATACTATGGACTCGGGTCAAGTCGACCGTTTGCCCAACTCGACCGTGAACCAACTCGACCACACAGTGCATGCAACAATTAAGTCACTTTGCTTTACGTCCACCGATTGACTGACCGAAGGTACGGGTGTAGTGACACATCATTAATAGTTGCAGTATTTTTGGACATACAATTAAATTCCAAGTTTCAAAGAAAAACTTGAACTACGGTCGGTTCGCGGTCGATTTGGTTTACGGTCGAGTTGGCAAACGGTCGCCTCGCGTCTTTTGTACGGGTGCGGGGAGCTCGCCGGGCGCCACGCGTTATCAAATCGGCCGGGTAAATCGGTAACGATCACTCTCAAACCGCTTCAAAAGAATATAGATTTTGTCATCAGAAAGGTTCTGCTGTTGCGTGTCCCCAGTATTGACAAATACCACGAATACAACACGTACCCCGGTACGGTATACCTGCTTTTTTGCGTTTTGGTCTCGGCATTTGCCTTGAAAACAAGTGCAAACATTTTTTTTTTTTCGCACCCATATGTACGTTCGCAACAGCAGTTGCACTAAAATACATGCACTGAGAGGATTACAAAGCGACTATTCCATTCTACCAAAAGGTAACAGATGTGTATTGTGACACGAGTAAGTGTCAGGAGTACGTTTTATTTTTATTTCGTTTTAAAATATTACAACATTTCATGCTTATGGCACTAATTCTTCTTAACAACAAACCACAGAAACAGTTTTAAAAAGAAGGCTGCGAAAATGGTAAACCTCATCTTACCTGTGAAGCATATAGACCCGACCACCCGGATTTGTATACGTTCCAATTGGCCGTCGCTACGGAAACCGCGCTGTATGTAAATCCAACTGGTGAATACATGAATGTAGCTGGCGTGCAGAAGTCCCAAGTCCGAGATCCTGAACCGAAATAGACTAGTTCCCTGTCCATACATTTCAAAAATCGGAAACGGAAAACAAAACAGGATCTCGGACTTGGAACCAAGTCTAAGCCGGAGGCGGTTGGAGCCGTTGCCGCATGAAGCTGGAGCCTGAAGACGGAGTCGAGATTTGGAAAAGGGCCCTGGAAAATTGTCAACATGGCGGTCAGTCACGAAGACCCAACCCTTTGTTCCGTTCTCGTAAAATAGTAACCCAACCGTGCGGTGTACTGCATGCAGTCTGGTCAAAGATAGCTTGAAGGGAGAGCTGACAAGTACAGTTGTTGTTGTATATTTTATGGCATCTTCGGCAACTAAGTAAGGCCCTTTATGCCATCAACTATACGGTTTTAGCTTTTAACTATACTATATTATCAACTTGAGATGACGAAGAAGGAGTTGCAGTTTTAGAAGTGGGAGGGAAAACCCCCAGAGAAATGCCCCAGGGGAAAACCCACGCGGTCAAGTAGGGACTGCAAACCCAATCGGATTCGAACCCGGGACCAGAGGTGAAAGGCGAGGAAAGAACCCGTACGCCAACTAGCCTTGACCAAGGCTTTGGGATTGTCTTCTAGACGGCCCGCTGAAGATGAAACTGAACAAAGCGCTTACGAGCTATACGGAATCTGTTGCACGTATATTGGCTCACAACGCGCCGCGCTACGACTATGCACACATGCACGTACATGTATCGGTACGGTCCTAAACCCAATAGCCTTGATGGTTCTGCATTCAGCCAGCGAAACTCATTACAGTAATAGGGAAACCACCCCAGCGTGAGCTGAGATTTCATTGGTCGACGCACGCCAGGCTATGTTTGAAAAACGCTATGATCTGCGATCCCCAGTTTGTTCATCCATGGAGCTATCCGAGGCAGTATTACGAGCTCCCACAAAATCATTCAGGAAAGCTGTCATATTACGACCGTTGTCCCCCAGAAGTGTAATCAAATACGTAAACAGACAAGCACAATAAATGCTACGAACCCGAGAATATTTGTTGTTTTCGTCCATCGATCATGCCACGGTTCTCGTAACATGAGGACGCCATGACATGCATAATGCACGCTTCGCGGCATAACGTGCTACTCATGAAGCTCTTGATTGGCCGAAGACAAATGTTAAATATTCATACCTTGCATACCCGCATATCCAAAGCCCGCCCATCTTCGGCCAAAACCGGCCGAAAATATAAAGAAACACATTAAACCCGGAAGTTACAGACGCCACAAGGCTGTCTATCGAGCTAGACCAGGCCGTACGCAGCTAGTACGCAGTATGTATTGCCGTACGGGTTTACTACAGAAGTCGTTATCTCAAAGTGGCTCGTTTTCATGCCGTGTGCAGTTTGCATGCGCTAGACTAAATATTCCCTCGTACAGCAAACAAACCTGCAGACGGCCTTGGACAAGGCTATACGCCAACCCGACCGCCCGACAGTACAGTGTACCCTGTGCCATATTTTGTGCATGTATTTGAATGCAGAGTGCGCTAAACTCTGGGTTTCATTGATGAAATCACCGATGCAAAGCGACTGCCATTACCAACAAAACAAGTCGACCCTAACTTGGTCGTGCTTCGTTGTAAACATAGCAAGACATGATGACGCTACATGAGCGCATTGCCATGAAAGTTTCAGAGATCAAGATGGTTTGTTGGGTCAAAGGAAAGCGTACCCGTAAACAATCTTTGACGTCATTATGTCTGAGGTCTATTAAGGATTTTTCCTGTTTAAAGTAAACTTTGGTGTGTTGCCTGATCACCATTAAAATGAAACAACCAAACACGGGATGAAGGAAAAATCATATGGCTTTTTAGTGGATTCGAACCCGAGACATCTGACTCACTGGGTATTATGTTATACCATCTGAGTTATGGGGCACAGTGATGTACTTTCTCAGGTTTCCCTACGCATGTGATGTTTCTCTCGGCGTTGCATATAGGAGAGAAACTAAGCAAAGTAACGAACGCGATTAATTGGTATGGTACCCAATCACCCATGTTTGGATTTATGGTATCGGATCAGTTGAAGAAACCCACCGTTTTAATTAGAAGACTTAGTGAGGGCTTAGATGTTTTACAGTTCGCCAGGGACGTGCACCATGACCTCTGACACATAGCTTTCGTCAATGTCGCTTCCTTGTGCATCAAAACAGTCCGCTGGCCTCAGCTCAAGTCGAAACTCATTCAATGTGGACAGCTTGACTTCCTGCTTGAAGCTAATTGGCGGCAGGTGACCTCCGAGGTCAATAAGGGAGATGGAATCGTCGCCATTCTCATCTGGCCAATTAATGCCATCCCCTGTCACGAAAATCTCCACGACATTCTGGAAGTTAATGTTATCGATAGGCGCATGTGTGTTGTTATTGATATAAGGGGCTTCGGCGATCTTATCAAGCTCCGAGGGGATGATGACGTCATCGGTGGGTCCGTTTGTGACGTCATCTTCTCTATGATTGTTGACTGCAGCTTGATCCTCGCACCGCTCGTGTGAACAGATCAATGGCTCGGTTTCCAACATGGCAGCCTTGATATCATTTGCTTGCTTCCCGAAGGTGGAGGAAACATCACCAGGCAGGATTAAGTCATCAAGATCAGACCAAGTCAAATTATAGGCAAGGAAATCATCTTCCAGGACACTCCACTTCCGGCTGTCCCCGATGACTTTTTCGTCGAATACTTCTTTGCTACTCACACTGAAATCAGTCAGAAGAAGATGAAAGTTCGTCATGGGGCGGCATAGGTTTAGTTTTTCCATTAACACTAAACACGCTACAATGTCATTTCTTGCCGACTCTATTCGCCAATAGCAAGGGCGACAGGCCTAAGGGGTTTTATAACATGAGACGGTATAAGCTTTTAACTTTACTTTATTATCAACTTGAGATGACGAAGAAGGGGATGCAGTTTTAAAGGTGGGATGAAAACACCTAGAGAAATATCCTAGGGGTGGAGGAGGTTGGACATTAGTCATGTAGGGTAGGGACTGCAATCAACATACACGCCCAGGAATTGAACCAGGGACGCCAGGGGTAAAAGGCAGGGGAAGAACCACTATACGCCAACCCAACAGTATGACAAAAATAACCAGCGTATCCATACTTAAAGATTTCTCACATTAGTATCCCTAGCAATTTGGCTCTTAATAACTTTCCTTAATTGAACCTTCCCAACTCCCTGAGGAGCATAATCTCCCCATACATTTTTCACACAATCTAGACCATACCTGAGGTGCGTGTAGATCAAGTACAAGACAGAGACGACTCCGGCTGGTACAACGAAAGCTGCTACGGTCAGTATACAGAACGTACCGAAGGATCCACGGTAACCACCTACGGTTTCATCGCCTAGGAAAGGTACAGGTAGCTGCGACTGCGAATGGGTATCTAAACGTGTGTCAGAAAGATTCGCCCAAAATACGAAAACGCTAATTAAAGACTTATTGTATAATTTGCAATGACTACATATATTCATGCTTCAAAGTTTTGATAACAATTGTAGCAAACACAACATGAATTTCTGTCTTCCCAAGATGGTATACTTTCGGTAAGACATTTTTGAAGGTGGTTTTCAAAAATGGTTTTACCATTTACATTTACAAAAAAAAACATACACGGAGCAAACATTTATTCGGGGATTCCATAAAATTCATCTTGCAAATGATATATTAGACTTTTAAGGTAGAATTTTTGGGAGTTTTTAGGAAAATGTCAAAATACAAAGTGAAGCGTACATGTGGGGTGATTATGCAGACTTACCCTGGTGTACTGGTCGTCGGGCTGCTACCAGCAATACGTTGAAAACCAGTGGAAGGATGAGACGCAGTGTCATGCTCGTCGATCGAAACAACGCTAAACACGACATGATCTGCCAAAAGGCGCCAGCAAAACCCTATTGCTAACGAATACATGTAGTGCGATCGTAAATATGACCCCAGGCAGCCGTGACAAACACCGACTCAACGCAATAAAGAATTATTTTGGTTTATGGTGAAGATTTTCTATTACACGAAAAATAGATTCAAGCATTCCGGTTCGCTTCGTTTATACAAATGACTTTCGCCCCGAGGCAAACGCGCCTGCCGCCTCTGTAAAATCTATTCGCAGTGTCATAAGCTTTTATTTGAAGTCTTTGGAAAAGGAAATTTTGACTTTGTTAAAAGCCGATTCTAGTTTTTAGTCCAAGGTCGAGCTTTCACGAAACGACATGGGTTTTTAGGTCGAGGCAATCACTAATCAATTCCATAAAAAGAATTATTATATACCTTCAGTGGCGGATCCAGCCTTATTAAAATACAGGAATACAATGGATTTATTTTAATGAGGCTGGATCCGCCATACTGACCTTATACCCAGTAAGTGCAAAGTCGCATCCACCAACAATAAAAGGACATCAAGCAACAACACACCGGCGCCAATGATCACGGGTGCCTTTCATATTTGGAAGATAGGACCCCCAGGAACGCACTAAATACTTAAGAGTAACTACTCATGCATAAAGCTCTTGCCCCCTGAAGCATGCCCGCCACAGCACTGTGCGAATTTTGTTACGAATTTCCCACGGTATAAAAGTTCGGAAAGTCAAGTTTGACTGACGATTTCTCTCTTGTTGCAAAATAATATTCCTTGAATTTTATATCATTGGAAAGCCCTGTTATTCCTCTTTACGATGATGTGTCATTTGTTATGATTAAGCAATTAGGGGATGTGCAGCACAGCTGCATATTTTTTATATCAATTGTATGAATTTCCCAAAAAAATCACGAAATTAAGACCAGTAAGAATGTGCATGCTTGCTTGGTTCTACAGTTTATTTTCCCTCCGATCTGAATTAGCATTTCTTCGAGTTATTGTAATTTTAAAATGACCGCGATAGTCTGATGGTCGTTTATTAAGCCAAAGTGTTGACGGCATTGGTTTACATACCAATCGAAGTTCGCGCTAAAATTTGAAAATGTGAAGTGTGATTGCCCACAAATTGCACATAGATGTAGGAAGCTATATACACACACGCTTCGATGATTCATACTTTTATTGTGCCAGTTAGAAATAATTGGCAAAGGATGAATAAAATAGAATATCAAATGCTTATAATCGAAATCCGGCGTGCACCAAAATGAAAAAGAATGCAATGAGCCCGAAATGATTGCACTCAAGAAAACAAGTTCTGCGTTTGATTGCAAAACGAATAGAAACTTAACTCTGCGTCGCCATTGTTTGTAACAACACATCATGTAACGCATTTTGCGTTTCACAAAAATCGTATGTATTTTTACTCGAACGCAATATCAAGTTTGGTTGCATTTTTACTCGTACAAGACAGATCCTTGAAAGATAGATCCCTGAAAGATAGATACCTGATAAGATTAAAAACCGCATACACAACGAAATAGTAAAAATAATAAAAACGGATAATTTAAATATACGTACTTTTAGAGAATAATGCTGGTATAAAATCTTCTTTAACCCACTTTTACAAAATTACGTGCGAAGTAAGATATTAAAAAAAAGATCATTTGTTGTTGAAGCTCATGAGTTGGTTATTTATGTGGTGATTAGGAACAAAATAAAATATTGCGTTAGTGAATCCGTCGAAAAAAGCCGATGTGAAGTAATTAAAACCAATATATCAGCATAACATGATTTAATGAAAGTAAAGGGTGAACTTTACTATACAGGGTACACATTCAAATGATCTTAATCATTTCTTAATAATCTTAATAACGTGCGTTATCCATACTATCCACGACGGATCCAGGCCAGAGGGGCACCAGTAAGATCATTTGCAGACATCCACTGCGGGGTATATATCAGTGTTGTACCATGTTTAAAACCATCCAGAGTCAAAGCCATTGTTCTTATCAGTCTGTTTGTTGTCACTGAAAGCGCTCTCACTCGATTCGGCATCTGTCTGAGCACCAGGCAAAAACAACATGACCTCTGACACGTACTTTTCATTGGCGTCGAGTTTAACTTTTGGTAAATCTGCAAACTTCAGGTTGAGGTGAACTTCGTTGACTACCGGTGGCTTAACGGCTGGTTGGTTGGTAGTGGTGTTGTTAATACTGCTGCTGTTACTGCTATTGCTCGCATTATCGCAGGGAATAGTTTCATTATCGCTTACGTCTTCTCCCGTCACGAATATCTCCACCGTGTTTTGGAAGTCTTGGTCTTCGGTTGAAGGGTCGACATAATTTGCCTTTAGTGGATTTCCGTTTGGTGGGTTTACGCTGATTGGGTCAGCATGATTAACACCAGAGGATTGAACACTCCTCTCAACTTCTGGTACGACTGGATCCATAATTGACCCATTTGCTGTAAACCCTTCACCACGTTCGCAAGGCTCGCGATCGCAAGGCATCCTGTTGCGATCGCAAGGCGTCGTATCGCCATCGCAAGGGGTCGTATTGCCATCGCAGGGCGTCGTATCGCCATCGCAGGGCGTCGTATCGCCATCGCAAGGCGTCGTAACGCCATCGCAGGGCGTCGTGACATCACACTCTACCGAGCTCATCAAACTTACTAATTCCGACCGGTCAGCCTTAAGGTCATCTGTTTTCTCCGACATTGACGTGAACATCTCTTCGTGTTTGGCGTCTACGATCAAGTCATCAAGCTTAGGCCAAGATCCGTTGGCTACATTCACACCCTTCTGACCGAAGGCGTTCCATTCTCGGCTGCCGCCGCTCACCTGTTTGTCCAAATCATCTTCCCTGTGTCCACTAAAATCAGAGAAAACGACGAAAAATTTGTTTGATATACATTGTTATCCACAAATAATCCACTTGTGAGCTTAAAACACCTGCAATTATTAATGATTAAGTGATTCGGAGCAAGGTTTTTGTGCGAAAGTGGAACCTCTCGATCTCAGTCATAATACCTTGGAAAGACGTAAAAAACGAAAATAAGCTGGGTTGAGCATTTTCCGTTAGGGATGCAGGAAAACCTTGAGGAGCCGAGTTCTGTATTAGTATCACATCATAGAATTATATATATTGATACTATGATAGGTATATATTGAGACTGTTCAAAACATAAAGCGCGTGATTTGAATTGGGCGGATGTTGCGGCATGGGGTCCAGGACACTTCCTGGGACCCCATGCTAATACATGTATGACGATGTATGTGAACATACCAGATGTAAACATAGAGTAAGTATAGCACAGCGATGACTCCAACTGGTATGATAAGAGCCGCAGCAGTTAGTACACCCAGGGTACCAGCACTACCACGGTAGCCATGAACAGCGCCCTCATTGGTCGGAATGTCAATGGGAGGACGGGCATCGTCAGAAGAATCGCTACCTAAAAATAAACACAGACTGAAAAGGTTAACATGATACATGTACATGTAAAGGTCGAGTGGTAAACAGATAGAATTACTGTCGAGTCACTGAATGCTGAACCTAACAATAGAGGGATCCAGCGAACTAAATTGTATACATAATACATGTATACATATTTTTGACCAAATTTACAGCTCATATTTACATGTTTCTGCAACCCTTTAGTCGCTTTTTTATCAGCTTAAGTTTTTGCAACAGTTGCCTCCAGTGCCATTGTCAATAGTTCTACATGCCATCCATCTTGTTTTTCTTTTACTTTGTTATTTCAAGGTATGTTGCTTTTGTATCAAGTGTCACATCAGATAAATGTAATTAGTATTCTTAAACTGTGCAAGTATCTGTCTACATGTATTTGTTTTACTTTTGTATATTTTTTATATTTACCATAGGATCTATATACATGTATTTACATTTATTTATTTATCTTTTTTTCTTAACTTGATGTGGGAGAGACAGGTCCTCGACCACAGTGATTTTTATTGCTTTTGTCGCTCCTATGCCCATCTTGTTTATGATGTACATTGTTGGCATGAATAAATAATAATAATAATAATAACATGTAGCACACGACAGAGTTGAGCGGAGAAATATTGTGAAAAACAAGGGCGCCATGTGCATGCGCACGTCGTGCATAACAGTAGTATAGTTAGTAGTACTAGTACTATAGTGTAGATAGCGCTTTTACGTGTGAAACCATTCTTCCTCCATGGTGAAACGAAGCAGACATATTAAATGGCGGATCCAGAATGTTTTAAAGGGAGCTGAGAATCAACTTTTCAGTATTACAAAAATATTTTACAACGAAATAATCGGGGAATTTGTCATGTTCATGTCATGACCTCTTGACATTAACATGAATTTGTCATGTACTCTTGACATCAACAAGGTATCATGGCATGTTGCCCATAAAGCTTCCAAAAATGGTTACAGACCTAAGAGAGACGGTTCTAGACCTAATAAAAATGGTTATCGATTTTAAAAAAATTGTTTTTGACCTAAACAAATATTAGGGCGACACCAAATAGACTACTAAAGTGAAAACGTCACCCTTTGTGTGTTGCCATGGTTTTTGGGTCTACACTAAAACCAGTGAACTGTTTCCCTGCGCTATACCAATGGACGTTTCAGATTACCAGCAAATGTTTAGACCCAAAAACCATGGCAACCGACATCACACTTTAGTAGTCTTTTGACGCCCTATTGAGCGTGTCGCCCTAAATATAGCTTGTTTACACACAAATTGTCGCCCTATCCTAGCAAACAGAGTTTTTTAACGGACGGAAGTTGGCACTTGCTTCGTACTGGTACGCGATTATTAACACAGAGACATACCTATGTCAGACAACAATGACAAGCATTATATACCTATGGTAGCCTTTTGTTAAGGCTGTGCTTTACAAGCGCCGGTATAGCGCCCTCACAGTGCTCGCGCCATCGAAGCGCCGGTATAGCGCCCTCATCCTGGTAAGCTGTAAATACTAGTACACCAGCCACTAGACTTGACCAAGTCCGACTTCGAATAATTTGTAATGTTGGCGCAAGAGGGCGCGCTCTAAGGAAAGGCACAAAAGGCACGGAGCCGTTTTAAAGAAACAAACAAAACCGCGTCTTTGACAAAGACTATACCTATGGAGAAAGGAACGAAATGGGAGGACAAGGATCGCTACCTAAAAATAAACAGAGTTTGTTTCTTCGAACATGGTACTGTCCTTTTCTGGCAGAAAAAAATGACACAAATTTTAAAGAAAAACTTTTAGTCGTTTAATTGGATTAAAATTCCACACCATTGCACTAAAATTAGCTTATTTAAAAATGATTGTGTTACACGTACATGCAGCATAATATTGCAGGCCGCATACAAGTTTTGTTTACAGCATTTTTTTGGACACGAAAGATCACTACACGTATTTAGCATAATATTATACATTACATGTTAGCATAATATTTATCAAATACGCGTCGATTTTTTTTTTCACATTAAAGTGTTGCCAATCATCGAGTCTTTTTCAGTGTGGCGATACTGCACGTCCATGCAACTGGTTTCTATAAACTTACCACCCCCGTGTACTGGCCGTCTACCTTCAACCAACAACACGTTACCAACTGTTGTAAGGAGAATCCACAGTACAACTTCCATCGTCCAGTGTTTCCAGTGGCTTGCAAGCCGCTGCACCAACGTGCCCTTCGATTCGGACTGCGGCTGTTTAGAAATTACAAATGGTGTCTATGTGCACTGGGCTAATATGGGCAATGCAGCGGGAGGGCTGCACTCACTGTATACCACAACGCATTCGTTCAGGCGAAGCCTCGCTCAAGGACAAAACCTTCATACGTTTACGTTTCATAATGGTTCAGAAGGGATCAGCCAATATAATTACATTTTGAGATATCATTCGCTCCAATAAGTCTCTATAGCCTAAGGCCTTCTTTGTTGTCAGTACACATTGCAAAACAACCCAGTGGCTGTTTTGCTGTCTGCATAGGCCCAAGTATAACGACGTCAGGTTGGTCGTTTTCCTTTCTCCGTGGTTTTGAGTGATTGATCGTATGGCCCTGCACAAACTGTCTTGTTTTCCGATAAACCCCCAAGGAAATGCGCACATGTGAAAATTGTGTCGTATATCCAAGGTCTTATCCCTTTGTTAATAAGATATAGCACTATATTGGCCTGATTCAAGCTCCGGCATGTGTCATCGTACCTAGTATAGCCTATATGGCGTCTCACAGGTACTGAGCTGATTTTAATCTTTTATAGCTCCATGCTTTAATATACACAGGTTGGTTTTTCTCATACGCATCTTCAACGACATGTGCTGTTTGTGAAGGTTGTATTCCAATCCTGTAATAAGCTATATCGACGTTCTTAGAACAATTTAATATTCATACACGAAACTTTGTAAAAAAAACCCAAAAACCAAAAAATGAACCTGGGGTGAAATTCCAGGGACTTCGGAGCCGACTGCACCTTGAACCTCAGCCGCCATCACACACCACGCAGGTTCATGGTCCTATGTATAACTTACACAGTATAAGCTGTTGAATAGTGTTGATGTCATTATAACATAAAATTGCACGCATTCGCTAGTGAGCATATCCCACAGATTTCCATTAACAGCATACCCACAGTCGGTGTTTGTGATAACTAAAGTACCATGGAGTCTAAGCTTGCTCGCATGTCCCAGCAACACTATGCGTTGGTATTTCAAGTCTTCCGCGCTCATACTGACGAGCTCAGTGCATCAAAAATGCAATGGAGAGAGTCTGTTTTCAACGAGTCAGTTGTGTCAAAAATCCAGGTTCCCAAAGGCGAAGAGAAAAATCTGCGAGTATTCGGAGTTGGTGCTGGGTCAGGTACGTAGGCAATGCTTTAGGCCTACATGTCTGCAGAGCTGTTATCGCGCCAATTTCTAATTCCTTGTTTTAAGCTTTAGCCAGCATAATGACATTTAAGTAGGCCTAACCCTTTACAACCAGTTTTGTTGCTTGGGTGGTTTCTCGGAATGCCTCGAGGAGAGGTTTTTGTCTGGACTACATTGGAATCCGACATCCATTCATTATGTTTTTAGATTATGCACCTATCAATTGTTTCCCCTCCCCCGGCTGCCCAACCTATAAGGTGGGGATTGTCACTTTTCGCGTGACAAAATCGCCACCCCTGGGGCAAAATTTAGGTGACAAAAATCCCCACCCTCGGGTACAAAACATGCGCGCCTTGCTATTTATGCACAGAAATGTGTATTCAATGGGTCAAAATCCCTCACTGCACAGTGGGCACGAAAAACGAGACCAAACCCCCACCTAAGGGGTGCATGGGGCAGCGCGGGGGCGGAGGGAAACAGGTACATAATTGCTGTACCAGCCCAGAAAATTCAAATCAGTTTGTTTGCCAATAATTACCATTTCAAACCGACATTAACGTTATTTTTGTACAGGTGAAGCGGAATGTGGGATGTTAGAAAAGCTGTTGTCACGATTTCCAAGTATTAACAGCCGTGTACTTGAGCCGGAGAAGAAGGCAATAGCAGAGTTTAAAATCCTGGCCGAGTCCAAATCTCACCAACTACACGGTGCTAATTTTGAGTGGCGACATCAGACATTAGAGCAGTACCAAAGCGAAGGGGATCCGATGAAGTTTCATTTCATCAGTGCAGTGCACGTGATGTACCACCTGGATGACTGGGAAGGTTCCTTGATGTTCCTTTACGATCGTCTGGAACCTGGAGGAATACTGCGAGTGGATATGGTAGCAGGTACCATGATAGTAAACTTCACGACACCTGTCAAAAAACTTAGGCCTACAGGATGCAGCAATCGTATTTTGGTACACATTTTTGTAAACCTGTGTCTATTTTTTAAAATACTTGATTTACCATGGGTGTAGGCTAGTTTGGGCCTGGGCGTGCGATTTTCATGAAAGCGGAACTACAACGTACTCCTGGCATTTGATCAATGAGCGAGCGATATGCGAGCATGCGTTTGCGTAAAGCCCACAACCCCTAAAGCTGAGGTCGCCAAGTTGGGTTATCGGTCTGCAGTTGGAGCTGAATACAGTGGAGATTTGTGTGAACGAATTACATTTTGGAATACTTTGCTGCTGGGGAGGGGGTGGGTGCGTCCGCACCCCTGGTGCACCCCGCCCCCCTGGTGCACCCCGCCCCCTTTGTCGTTGTTAGAGAGACAGTACTTTAAAGAAAACCAATAATTGTAAAAGAAGATGCAGTTATGATTTTCTTCTATGGAATTTATACCCTAGTCAAAATGTGATCCCATCCTATCGGGTACACGAAACCTTAACAAATCTAAAGAAAAAACTTTGTGCCTGACAAAAAATAAGGAAAATATTGCGTCGGTCCACGTTTCTGTTTTCCTACCGATGCAACGTTTGTATGATGTGGGGTTATAAAATAGTATACGAAGTTTAATTAAACATCCCTTAAAGAGGAAGAATCCCCCTTGACGAAAATCCAGCATTTAGGCTTTTTTCGATAGTCCAAACATCTTGCCGACGTGGATTTTTATTATTTTTTAATTGTCGGTTTTAAGTGGATAAATTGCAAGCAAAAGTGCGCTTTTCGAAAATGAGATTTTCGCGATTTCTGAAACGCTCATTAGGTATTCATGATATGCGCGTGACCCCGTGACGCAATCCTGAGAAAGAGAAGTCAACACGATAGTTAGCTATACGTTTACACGCAAAAAACTTGGAAAACCGTCTCTTTTAGATGGTGTTTTTTAAAGAATTCTGTTGTTCCAAAAAGCCAGAGATATGCCCAGTAGCTGCGTGGTTGTATGTTTTACCAGACACTATGAAAAAAAAAGAGCAGAAAGATTATATTTTCTATTACCAAGAGAGAGAATAACGAGTCGCTCATCCTATAACTTGTACGGCCGATGTCCAAACACGTGGAAAATACGCCCGCAGGGGACCGTACACAGACCGCTGTGAATGCCGTTCGTTCCGTGACAAAACCACCCGTCGCAATGCACCAGTATTTACTTCAAAAGAGCTTCACTGTGAGCCACAATTTCATCGTTTTTTTTTACAAAACAGGTAATAGTAGATTGTTGTCATATTACATGAAGTGTTTTTCACGTTTGTATTTTGAATTACAAGGACAAAATAGGCATGATAAACATTCACTTCGTGTATTTTCCATTCAATACTGCACAGACCGTTTTGTATTTTTCTCAGGATGACGTCAAAACCCTGTTGATAAACAAGCCAAGTGACCTCGAGCGTTTCAGAATCTTGGGTGAAGAGGGTCGGAACTGCTTTACGTTTTAAGCAAAAGCCTGTCGATTTTTTGTGAAAAACAAGTTGTGATGGTGTTGTAGACACATACACCTCCATGATAAACAGAAAAACTAAAAAAATGTGGAAGGGGGGATTCTAGCTGTTTAAATGTTGGCCTCCGTGCAGGTATTACGTTTTTATAGTGGAAGGAAACAGATTAAGAACACGTGCTTATTAAATAACAATGAATTTAACTTTGGTTTTTCTTCAGGTACCGGCGGGATGGCTCTGTTTTGCAAGCGCTTTGGGTCTCTTTTCGAAGGTTGTCATTACATTAGCTCAACAGACATTATGCACTCCCTGGACTGCCACGGCATACCGTACGAGCTTCATCGACAGTCAACAACCATCGACGTCACTAAGTGTTTTAATGAAACTTCAGCGGAAGGTGGTTTCTTGCTGGATTTCATCAGTCAAGTTGAGCGGTTTCGGGAGGCAGCGACAATGGACGTGAAGAGGCAGGTTTTGGATTTCCTTGCAACCAGTGAATGTACGGAGAAGATAGGCAGTGACGTCATGTTACGCAATGGCTATGACATCATCATTATAAGCAAACATATATAGTCGACAGGTATTGAGAGGGTTTGTTTGGGTCGAAAGATCCAATACCACCTCTAAAAGGAAACTATTACCGCAAACATAAAAGAGGGGGAAAGATTCATCAAAGCAGAAAAAGTCGGCACCGCCGCCATCTTGGGTAGACCAAAAGACATGCGCACTTGTATTATTGAAAGGATCCATCTAATGTTGTCTTTAGGGCGACCAATTGATGCTAACTTTGTCCCAATGCCCGAAAAAGTAGATGTCGTTTTACCATAATGAAATTCCAGGACATCAGATGTAGAGGTGATTATACAGCCTTGAAAAAAAAATACTGGACCACGTACAACCTGACAACAATAATAAGTACAGAATGTCTTATAGCAATATTTGATGCCATGTAAGCCTCCTGAGCTAATGACTATTGTCTAAGACCAAACATCATAAACACAAGCCCGGTTGCTGCCGAAGAGGAGTGATTTTTATGAATACTTCAAGACATAGGTGGTCCAATAATTTTTTCCAAGGCGGTATATGAATAACAATTTTGACCATGATTTTAACAATTTAAAGAACGCTGGATGCCGCAATGGGGCGACACTTCGGCAAGACTCTCACCGGAGACCACCGAAATTTCGGCAAGAATCACTCAAAATGACACCTTATTTTTTTACCCAAAGCTTCCGGAGATGGTCACAGACCGAAGAGAAACGACTCCAGTCCCCATAAAAATGGTTCTCGACCTAAAAAAAATGGTTTTTGACCTAACAAAATTAATTTTAAACTCAAAAATATTAGGGCGACACCAAAATGTCGCCCTATTGAGCAGGTCGCCCTAATATAGCTTTTTAAAACACGATTTGTCGCCCTATCCTACAATTCATAGTATTTTTGACCATGATATTGAAGCTTTCACGAAGGTTACCTCTTTCTTCAACAAATAAAGGCAAAATATCTGCAAAGATCAACCCAACCCAACTGTTTGCACTGAAAAGGTCTGCGTTACCATGTTATCTTTGATACATTTCACTTCACTTCACCTTTTTTTAATATACATGTACATACAATATACACATTAAGCTTAATTATTTGAACATAACCAATTGTTAATCGGTCGATGAATCAACATAATATTTACAATTGGTATTAGTATAGGGTGAGATTAATTTAGCAATATTAAAGATTAAGCTATTATATGGCGGTACAAAAATGCAATCAAACATAATAAACAAGCAACGAAGACGCAGCCATGCAGAATACCAACCATAATTTAGAATGTTAGTTAAATTATTAATGTATGATAAATTATATATAGGCCCTCGGGAATTACAAATTTGAGTATTTTTCTAGAAGTTGGGATTTAAATTCTTTGTCACAGTGACAGCCGTTATTTTTTTTTAAAGCTTTTTAAATTGAGATGAAGTGAATTCCACAATTTTCGACCATCATATGTCAGATTTTTTTCCCCAGGTGCAGTGCGATTTTTTGGGAGGTGGAAGTGGCTGTCCTGTCTGGTATGATGGGTATGTACATGCTTATTTTGCGTGAAGAGCGAAAATAGACAATTATAGGAATGGCATTTTTGGTTAACTGGAACATAAATTTGGCTACCTGGAATTGATAAATGTCACGAATTTTTAATAGTTCGTAGGTCTACTTGTTTAAAGAGCGGATTTAAAGAGCGAGTTTTAACTTTAGTATACACCAATCCGAGTTCCGAGGACCTGTTCTCTGTACGTCAGCTATAACTGGGGGCCATCCAGTGCCATAAACTGTACGTTACATTATGTTGTCACTTCGAACAATTTGCGCATTCTTTGTTGAAGCCTGTGCACATGAAGGGGCGCGTTGTGCACTATTCAATTTTAACAACAATACACACACTTTATGGCACTGGATGGCACCCAGTTATGGCGGACGCACAGGGAAGGAGTCCTTAGTTACCGGATTCGTGTATACTCAATCGCTTTCACCAAAAATGGCAAACAATGTACCGATCTTCAAACCGTCCATCATACGCTGTGTCCTTAAGGAGGAGTTTTGTGCAGTCCATCCAAAGAACAGCCAGCGTCCTTTCTGTGTCATTCGGGTCGTTCATTTGCCACATGTGTTCAAGACCTTCATTGGTGACTTTGTGTAGATGACACTCATCCAAGTGATATCGATCCTCCATTTTAAAAACGCACCTGTTCCCGTGGTATATGATTGGCATCATTCCGTATCCGAACTCCCCTTTATTCAGCCTTCTGCCAATCTCGTCGTACACAAGGTACGCGGCGCCATTACAACCATCAAAGTACTCAACCATGAAAAGTCCGTGAAAGCAGTGAAAATTGTAAACGAACTCAATATCACCAGCATCATCATCGCTATCTTCCTCGTCATCGGTTTTTGGAGTAAACGCAGCCACGCATTCCCCCGACTGTTTGCTCCAAATGTGAATCGCTGTGGGTGAGTCCCCACAAACTACAACGTGGTCTCCGAGTTTACACAAAGATAGTGCACTTTCCTTAGCTGTACGTTTCTGCAAAGAGTGTACACACTTACCACTCCTTGTGTCCCACAGCCGAACGCAGTCATCGCTGTACACAGCTGCCGCCATGTTGTCTCGGTAATCAAGATATTTAACTTCCGTGTGTTCTGAGGGACTGTTGAGGATGTGTTGGCAAGTTCCGTCGGCGAGATTCCACACTCGGATATCGTTGTCAGATTCGGCTCGACTGACGATCGTCTCTCCATCGAAAAGAACATCCACGACCTCAGTCGCCTTGTGACCTTTCATAACCTGAAGCTCTTCCCCTGTGCTCACACTAAATGCCCGGATAATGCCGTCTTTGCATCCGATCACCACGATGCCATTTTTCACCTGCAAACTGTTTTGGGTACGGGAAAATGTCCCATGCTCCAGCTCCTTCTCCAAGCTGATCTGCCGCTCCGTTCCTATCTTCACATTCCAAACCTTTATCAATGTAGTTGTTACGCAAGCCGCTATGTAATCTCCATCTCCCTTCACATGCCCGTGGCTATCGTTATACTCATAGCTTTTAAAGGTGTACCCATTGAGGTCAAACGAAGCCACGTTGTAATTCTGGTTTGACCAGTTGTTCTCCAGATGACGTACTTTCATGAAAATCTCCTTCCATCTGCAAGTACCGACCAGGCCTGTGGTGTTACCATTATCAATGATAGAGTCCTCCTTGAAAGCAACGTCTCTGTGTACCGCGGGATTTAAAACTTTCAACGACTTCGGATTGGTTTTGGTTTTCGTGGTGTTTGCACCTGACTCCATTGAGGTAGAGTCATCAGTAACTCCTTGATCCGCGGAGGAAGGAAGGGGCACATAGGGAGTCTCCTTGGTGATATCGTCTGAACGCGTCCCGTAGCGTCCCCAGCCTTTTCTTCGACAAAGAAGGCGCCATAGCGAATCCCTATTGGCTGCTTCGCGCCAAGCACGGCTGGCCATTGCTACGTGACAAAGGTCAATTTCGTCCAGATACCGGAGTATCAGTAAAGCCAGTTCAGATGGTAGTGTCGTTACATCCATACCAGTATCCTTGGTTGCCATGGTTTGCCAAGTAGAATCTGTTTGATAAATTTACACAAAGCATGCAGCGATAACACGTCAACGCAAATGTTACCCGTTTGTTTGGTCAGACAGTATCTGGTATATAAAGATATTAGGTCGAACCCGCAGCGAACCCCTCCCCCTCACATCGTAGTTGATATGGGCGTTAACCGCTGTGAAAAAAACCGCTGTGGATTCGTGTTTTGCGCACAATCTATACCATGCTACTTTTGGCACTGTTGCCATTATTATCACTGCCACCATGGAATCAACAGAACCATTTCGCTTCAATTAGGGGGCTGCATGACAGACCAAGGCACACAACCTATCAGCAGCTAGTTAGATTGTAGCATCCCCCTAACACCTCCCCACTCGCTTGGGTTGACGAGGCAATCGATATTAAGTGTCTTGCCCACGGGCACAAACACGTTGGCACTGTAGTAAGGCTTGATATCGCAGCCTTTCAGTGACTGGAGTGAAAACAAATTATTTCATGTTTACATACGTGTATACGTGTTGCGTAGGCAACGGCTTTGTTCCTTCGCTTGTCACCATGGGCACACCGTTGTTTTCACTCCAGCCCTACCAGATACTTTGAGAAGGCTAAAAGTGATTTTCTGACGTTTAAATTGGGAAGTGTGATTAATCACTTTTAGCTGATTTGATATTAACTCCCGATTGCTATTGTTGTCCTTTCTTGTAAAAATACACGTGTCTGAAATCTCACCTTACAGTCCAAATCAAACATAGAAAAACCACCATGTAGGTCCTTGGAATCTCCAAAACTCTGCGCAGTGGTCGCTTTTTCCCGATGATTCTTTTAAACAGCAAAAAACTCGTCCGTTCGTGACACGTCCAGTGTGCTATTCGATCGTTCCTGCCATTCGGGCCCGTCGTGTATGGGCCGTGTCACGAACAGACGGCCCGACTCGATTGAACAGCGCCCTCTTTTGCCGTGACCCGCACAGGTCGTCATCTTAAAACAGGGAAGAGATCATTGAGTTGAGATCGAGTGACACGAGGTCCGGGATTTTTCTTGGAAATTTTGTTTTCAAGGACGTGTGTACGCCAGTTTTGAGAGTATTACGGCCAGAGCGGTAGGTAGAACGTGTAGAGATTTTGATTTTACCCAAAAATTGCAATTTGGAGCCACGTTTTTGATAGTAAAACAAATAGCTATCCTGAAAGTATACTAGGCTTCATTAAAAAACCAAGCCTATACTTTCAGTATCTGGAAGTACGAACACAACAGGTATATTCTGTCCCGACGAGAATATCATATAGCGATAGAATAAATATGTCTAAATTAACAATAACATAATAATTTTTGCTACCTGGTCGTTACTCTTTTGCTTGATGTCGAGTGCTTTGTCGCGGTGCAAGTGAACGAGTCGAGCCGAGTCGAAATCAACAGGACGCCGCACGGTGCACACAAACCACAGTACATGTACATGCATAAAGTGCACACTGTACTTGTACGCCTCCCATCCAAGGTTCAAAGTACATGTACGTCTGTATGTACGTGTTGTTGTGGGAGTTGGTGGCACTTATGATCATTGTGTACGCACGTACGTACTGCATCATCGAATACATGTATATACACTGGATGAAGTATGCAACAGCAGTTGGCTATACGAGAATTGAAGCCATGCGCCGGCCGCCATTGTCCACGAACAATGTTTGGCCTAAACTGCTCCCCGGTCCATGCGATCCCTTGCATTCCACTTAACACATGTAGACCATGATGTAGACTTGTGTGAAGACAGTATGACCAGTCTAGGCAAGGCATGGTATTTGGTGGGGTACAATGGCGGACGGTGGCTTCAATTTTAGGTGCCGACAATTATATCTGCCCGCTAATTCTCTTTATCAGTGAGGTTTAAAATACAGGCCACGTGTAATCAGTACAGGTCCACAATAATAGCGTCTGACGCGCCCATTGCTATTCAACCTCTCTTACTAGACAGTTTGGCAAAACACACTGGGACTACGAGCGTTCATCCCCTTGCGACCGTTTAGATTCTGTGTATAGAGCCTTCTTGTGATTTAAAAGGTAGGCTATATCACGTGATCTGTATTTTTCCCGACGAAGGAGGTTGAGAACCAGTGGATTTCTGAAATCATTTCTCCCAACTTCCATTCTCCCAACTTCCAATAAGGGGCCGTCCATAAAGTACGTACGCACGAAATGCCGACTTTTTAGACACCCCCTACCCCCCCCCCCCCCCCCACTTTTACTGTTTACTTGCTTACTATACATCTGCCTAGTATGCAGGTCTGGAGGTCGTGGGTTCGAGTCCCACCCGAGCGCGCTATGAAGTTTGTCTCATAGTCTCTCGGGGAATCACCGTCGGTTAAGGCTAAACAAACCCTAATGTGCGGTCATCTATAATTCTGTGCGCAAATTCTCAGCGTTCTCATTTCTCAGCAAAGCTTTAGTAAGAGAATAACATAAGGTGTGTATGGCCGGTTTAAAACCGCATTGGGGTCTCGAGGTAAATAACCACACGAGACGTAGCCGAGGGCAATCGTCATGCGTTTAAATCTGCAAACGTTGTCGTTTGGTCATTTTGTGTACATTCTGTATATGGTCATTATGGTCCTCATACGGGTGAAGTGAAAGAGCGGGTTGTGAACATTATTATTTGAACGTTCTTGAACAGATTGCTGACCAATATGGCGGCTGAGAATCTCAGTGAACAACACCCCTCTTCAAAGTGGCTACCTTATGACGTAACAGATCTACCAAGGGAAATTACGGAGGTGATATTCAAATACCTGAGTGAGACTGATCTCTGTCACGTGGCAATGGTCTGTCGAGCTTGGCGCGAGGCAGCCAATATGGATTCGCTCTGGCGCCCTCTTTGTCGTAGAAGAGGCTGGGAGCGCTACGGGACTTCAGACGATATCACCAAGGAGACTCCCTATGTGCCCCTTCCTTCCTCCGCTGATCAACAGGTTACCGATAACTCTACCTTATTGGAGTCGGGTGCAAATACCTCAAGCAACAGACGGGCTCAAGATAGCCCAGATGAGACACAAGAGAGCTCGGAAGAAAGTAGTTCGGATGAAAACAGCTGGGACGAAGACAACCCGAAACCGCTGAGAGTATTAGATCCGTCCGTATACACAGACATCTCTTTCAAGGAGGACTCTTTAATCGCTAATGATAACGCCACATGCCTCGTCGGTACTTGCAGATGGAAGGCGGTTTTCATGAAAGCACGTCATCTAGAGAACAATTGGGGAAAACGGCGTTACAATGTTGTTTCGTACGACATCGATGGCCACGTTTTTGGTAAATGTAATTTTGGTGATAGCGACGACTTTCTGAAAGCAGAGAAAGACTACCTGGTTGCATGCGTCAGTGAGCAAAGTTGCAGAATTCTGAAGATTTGGAACATTAGGACAGGAACTCGTCATCAAATCAATGTTAAACAACTGGACGAGAGGCCGTTTTACCTCGCCCAAAACAGCTTGCAGATTAAAAATGGCATCGTGGTGATCGGATGCAAAGACGGCATAATCCGGGCATTTAGCGTGAGCACAGGAGAAGAGCTGCATGTTATGAAGGGCCACAAAGCGACTGACGTCGTGAATGTCTTTTTCGATGGAGAGACGATCGTCAGTCGAGCTAAGTCTGACAATGATATCCGAGTGTGGAATGTCGCCAATGGAACTTGCCAACACGTCCTCAGCAGTCCTTCAGAAGACACGAAAGTTAAGGAACTTGATTACCGAGACAACATGGTGGCAGCTTCATACAGCGATAACTGTATTCGATTGTGGGACACAAAGAGTGGTGACTGTATTCACACTCTCAAAAAGCCACCGTTTATAAAGAAACTCCCTTATGATGAGTCTTCCTGTAAACTTGGGGACAGCGTTGTGGCTAGTTACGACGAATACAACCCGGGGATTTGCATATGGAGCAAAAACACGGGCGAGTTTGTCGCAAATATCAGTGGCTTTGCAGGTTTTTTTGCTTGTGAATGGGGACTGATTGTTAATCGTAGTTTTGAGGAGATCGATGTATATGATGAAACGGGGAGTTGTCTACAGGAAGTAGAAGATTTCAATTTTCCTATAGACGACGGAGTGGCGATGGTTTACCACAGAAACAGATGTGTTTTCGAACAATGTGGCCACCATCAGCAAAACTCTCGCCTCTTCAAAATGTCAAATAAAGGTCTTAAACTTATGTGGCGTGTAGATGACAAGAAAGACGACAGACATATTCATGTTTTGTGGATGGATGATACTAAAATCATTCTCAGTGACGACGATAAGGGATATACAAAAAAACGGTACGAAGATAGGTTCCTCGTTTGCCATTTCTGGTGAAGGGGTTGCATCTTGGTACTCAGAAAGTATGTTGTAGTTGTTTACATGTACATTGTATTCCGCCATTTGTGTTGTAGATATTCACATGCAGTAGGGGAATGTTAGGTTAGTGTATGGAGACCAGCTGGTTTGAAAGGAACAAATCATAAAATCATTAATGTTGATAAGTAGTATTTTGGAGGAGCTAGAACGGGGGTCGTGAAACATACAACTCTCTGTAGAACTGTAAACAATGCTGATAACTTCGGACGGCACCTAAGAAAGATTTGATTTTTCAAATGGTACACAGGAAGTATATAAGCATCCAAGTTCCTAGACCTAGTTTCCGGGCACTATCATGAACGTCAAAGTCAAACCATCAATGTGGGGACTGGGGTGGAAGATGGAAAAAGACAGCGTAAGTGGGGGATGGGGACGGGGTGGAGGGTTAGGGACGGGGCTGGAGAGACGGGGTGCACGGGAAACAGGGGTAGGTGGGGGCGGGGATGTGAAAAGAGGGCGCAGGTAGGATGATGTGGGGCGACGTGGGTGTGGGACGGGGTGTGTTGACGGGTCTGTTTGTTGTTTTGGCGTACAGCGTGTGGAATATTGAAGCGATGTGCGTGCGCGTTGTGTGTGCCTCTGTTGCCGAAGATGCCATACTATCGTGTCCTCCGAAGCAGTAACATGCGTAGACTGGTTCCCACTCCACATATTCCACATACAACGACTGAATATGAGGACCGGCAACCGTACTGTTTAAAATAGCACTAAGCATTACGTCATGCATTTATTTTTAGGAGCGCATAACCGTTAATTTTTAAAGCGCGCTGTGCGCTATATGGCATGAGTGTATATAACAATTTGAAAGGTGTTATTCCATAATTGACCAATAAAAATTTAATAAATTAACCTTAAGATATTAGGGACCTACACATGCCCATTTTAATATAGGCCTACATGTATGCTAGCAATAAAATTCAACAATAAAATTCAAACCTTGTCTGCATCACCCAGAGAGCTCCATATTTAGTTTTAATCTGCTGTTGCAATCCCGTAATTATAGCCATTCAGTAGAGAGGTTTCGCACCGTCACGAATACCGATACGGATACGGTTACGTCATGACTTTATGCGCTTCGTGTGATGCGTAACCGTAGTACACATGTTTTCATACGCGTTGACTGCGGTTATCGGCCTTCATACGCGTAGCATAAAAACGGATACCGGTTATGCAGATTTTTCGCTTTATCTGTGATGGATTAATAAGTTGTATGCATTTTGTTTCTTTTTGATGTATAATCAGTGAATATAGATCACGTGAAAGCGAGGAAAATCTTTTGAAAACAAAGCCAAGCGCAGAGCAGATTTAGCAGAATATGTAAACGTACATTCACACAGTACGAAACCCCGTTCAGTGTGCGCATAGACGTGAACGGTTCAGACTACTTTAGAGCGAGATTTGGAATGCATTATGTTTCAAAATACTCTGGTCCCTCCCGGACCTTTCCAATGTGTAGACTGCATTATAGAACTGATTCAGGGGTACGATTGAAACAGTTTCCCCATGGATGAGATAACGTGTCCAAGTCATTTGGCTGCGTCTTGAACGAAATTACACTCATTAAGTTTATGAAAAGTGATCAAGCCGTCTACCTTACGCATACAAATAAGCCATATTATTCGGGCGGGCGACTTTAGTTAACTAGACTAATCTACCCCCGGGCTTAATTCCTCTAGTCAGACTATAGCTAGTCAAACCACGCAGCGTTCGAGTGACATCTAGATCGACTATGGTTAGTCTATACATGTATAGTCGCCCGCTCGAACTTGCTCCTCGATGGCCAAATGTAGACAGCGCCCTCCTAAATTTTATTTATTAACCCGACAGAGGGCGCAAGACTAGTATAGTCTAGATTGGTTCCCGATCCTATCGCTTATTGCGAAAATGTAAAGATCGGTGAAGGGCGGCCATGACGGGCAGAATTCTGCCCGTGGCCACGTGGTTATTATTATTTATTTTTTTAGTATAGGTGCGTATATTTTGCATTGACATTTGTAACCCGGCCGTGCGTGTCGAACATATCCAAATGTAAATAAAGTACATTGCCTAAAGCAAATGGCTTCGCCAATTTTTAAATATAAAACACACAATGCGCACGCGCAAAGACGACCAATCACAGATCAAGATGAAGCGCCTTTATCTGTCCTTATATTCTCCTATGTGGAATATGTGGACGGGAACCAGTCTAAGTATAGTCGAGCGAAGCAAAATGATTTGCCGCTGATGTTTTTTTCTCGATAATGGATAGCTGCCATGGTGAGCTTCACAGAAATAGTATAAATGCGTGAATCGCGAACGTGAACACGAAACTAATGCACTGGTCGAATCATAGGTCTTAAACCCCAATGTTCGAATCTTGGTCACGGCAAAAAGTTATCTCGCCTCGAAAGTCGCACGTGGGTTTCTGCAGTTCCCATTTATTATAAGATATCGATCTGTTATAAGATCGCACGTAAATCTAAACCTCCCTACTATTTCCTTCCCTGTATGGGTCACTCCATGTCAAGTTAGGGCACAGAATACAATGGTGTCCATGTAGCATCTGTATAACTTGTTATTTACATAATAAACATGTCCTCGTACATTGGATGTGATATAGTGCCATGCTACATTCATTCATGTTTTCATTGGGCAATATCTCACCGATAATGAGATTCTTGTTTTACCTATGCTATGGACGCATTATGATTAACACTGTACAGACATTTTACTGGGTCTGTAGTTTGTTACACCATAATGTACCGGTATAGGCCTATGTAGGTACCTTTACTGTAGTGGGACATGCTTTTCTTTCTGAAACGAACATTTACGTTTCTGGACTGGAATGAGACATATATTTTGAGATAATGGTATGTAACAAAACGTGACCCAATTTGGTGGAGTGGCCCGTATATGACGGACTTTGGCATCCATTTTATATAGGTCAGTGAGAGAGACCCACGAGCAGTGAATCTCTCTAACTCGCCCAAACTCTCCCCATCCCCACCCCACCCGCACGCCACCCCACCCGCACCCCACCCCACCCAGAATTAATCCGTGACCGTAATGGTCCAGACGCACAGTGTCCCATCATCATATTGCTCTCAACGTGTGGGCAGACGTGGAAATACCACTCTCTGATTGAATCTTAGCTCGTCTAATTCAATTTTCCCCAACGCTGATTCCAGTTATTATCTTTTTGTGCAATCAAGTTGCCGATGACAAGTCATGTAACACGCAGTTCATCTGTAAAAACGCGTTAATCAAAAATGGAACTTGAAAAGGCAAAAGTTTGCTCGATGAACCAATTATCGTATTATATGTATAGGCCTACCTTGTACTTGTGGTGCTGCTTCATCTCTTACACAACTCCACTGCAAACACGAAAACGAACAAGAGAAAAACGCAATTTTACAGGAATTATTGCCAATTGGGGCGCAGTGTTATCGTGTTATACATGTATTACGATGCAAATTGTTAGGTCCTCAATACATCAAGTTTCCTGCAATGTTTGGGTAGGTGCTAAGCATAATGAACGGAGTATTGTAAGTTTATTTCGTCACCCGCTGGAAATGATGTTGTGTTTACTAAAATAAAGAGGAAATTAGTGTCAAAATTAACTGATAATTGAAATAAAGTCAAAATAAATGCCAAAATAAAGTATTGGTCAGTTCGGCTCGTATGCACAAAGGTATTGTCTATATCGGTAGGAAAATCTATCCAAATACATGTACACGTTAGCTTATAGAGTTTACTACTTATCCTGATAACTGCGTGGGTCAGGAAAGTACATCCATGGTTTAATGTGACCTACTTTTGCAATGGGTTTTCCAGACACTTTCCCTTTACAAGACTTCACAAGAAAATGCCTTTTATCTGGATAATCTTCGATCGAAAGGGCATTAACAAATGACATCACATCAGAGTCACATCTTATAATATTAGGACAACATCGTTATGAGACCTGATGGAATAAGAACAGTCTTCCAGCTTGGTTTGCAAGCGTGACCATATGGCAAGATAATTAAACCAGACACTTCTTACCATTTGAATTAAAACCAAGCGGCGTTGTCGCTTTGGCAGGCTGATGGGGGATTTACACACCTACTAATTCCAACTTCTTTGAGTGATCAAGCATGGTTCCGAAGTAATGACTGCATCAGTGGTCAAGGAATGGGAATGGACAGTCCCGCATGATGAACAGCTTAGCCTGTCACAGTCAAAGCGTCATCTTGCGGGACTGTCCATTCCCATCCCTTGACCACTGCAGTCATTACTTCGGAACCATGCTTTACAAGATGAAATGCTTTGACTGTCACAGTCAGAGCTTTTCATCTTGCGGGAATTTCTGTGGCTATACACTGACCTTTGTGAAGATTATACAATTTATTTCGCCGGTGTACTCCGAATGAGGCTTTGTTTGGATCGTCGTACAGTACTATAATGTATATTATAGTTGCCACTCTCGGGACCGTAATAAAGAGCATTATAAACAGGTGGCCTCTTTATAAAGGTAGCTTTAATAGCAGGTTTTACTGTATACATAACCATAAGAAAATTGTATTTTGTGTGATAAATTAACAACTGAAAGTGGTTTTCTAAAAAAGTATTTTGCAAAAGATTATTTTAGAAAACCACTCAACACAAATACCATGCATGGATTTTTCAAGTTTTCTGAAGTATTACTGCATCTATGTGGCTGACATTTCTACAGGGCAGTTGTGTCAACATGGGGTTCTGATATAACGCCCCTTTTAACAGTTTACCAATCGTATGTTCTACCTTTAAGTTGATAATAAAAATTAATAAAAAGTTGAAACTATTATTCCGCATACTTAATAGCATAAAGGGGCTTACATCAAAGATGCCATAAAATTTACGACAAGGGTAAATGGGTATCTGTGAGAATCTTGAGGGTGTTGTGTGTTGCTCATGAGCGTCTAACAGGCAACCGGGGCATGTTCTTCTGCCCATGCACGGAGTTAAGAAGATTTTGAAGAAAAATTAAGCCTATTGAACGCTATTCATTTTTCCCCCTCATTTTTACACCATTATAGCCGATATCACGTAAATATCTTGAACACAAGACTTTCTATTTTATACGTAACGAATGAGGTTTACAGCAAGTCACGTGACTCCGAGGAAAGGTCATCCGTTCCCATTCCAATAAAATCTGAAAACGTATCTCGCAGCCTCTTTCAAACACAGGTTAGATCGATACTGAAAGTAGTAAGTATCAGATATCGGTCATTGTCGGTATTTCTAAAGGATGAAGCCAAAATAAGGGCCTTCCTCGCGGGCAATGTACGTTTAGAAATGTCAACTCACACACGAGCCTGATGCTGTATACCGTGGGCTAGCAGCAGTTTAGGCGTTAAAAGTACAAACATGCGGTATCTAGTTACCTTCACCATCTGGCTGAGATTGAGCCTTCGGTAGCCGATTGTATTCAAGCTGTTATCCACTCGCCACGCCGTCAATTACCTAAGAGTTCGGTGACACGCAAAATGCATTTTCGCGAAGATTGACTGACGGAATTCTGCTCGGCTTCGAGACCCAAGTGTATACACAAAGCAGATATCTATTTCCTTGCTGTTAGAGGAACAACGCACTGAAGACACTTGGAAAATACGTCACGTCACACAGGTGTAAAATATATCGAACGCGAGGCTAGGGACTCGTCATGATGGTTTGGTTCGAGATTTCACTGAGATTAGACATTTTGCCATTGGGAATGGATCCCTGGGGTAGAGGCTAATACTTCGTATGCTCCTGCACTTTGTGATCACACACTCGTTCCCATCTTATGTCTTGCCACCCTCGTGTCACAGCACTGTAATCTGATAAAATATCATTAGCACACTTACACATAACAATCAATCAAAAGACATTATGGGCCTACGTTGGCGCACCATGTTGTTACCATTGCTAATGAAAATGAAATTCATCGAGTTTGAATTTGAATTTAATTCCTAGGGATAAGTTTTAAAAGATGATTCTTCGTGTACGGTGAGTGTGATGTGTGGGTCCATGTTATTTAACGAAAGTTAACATTTTAGCGTCCCAAAAATGAAGGAAAATTTAAAAAGACAGTTCCAACGCACGATATGAATACATATTTTTCTTCAAAATGTGCCTTTTATGTTAAATTTTCCGACAAAGCT
Source organism: Henricia sp. BOLD:AAB3569 (assembly GCA_037783545.1). Classification (NCBI taxonomy): domain Eukaryota; kingdom Metazoa; phylum Echinodermata; class Asteroidea; order Spinulosida; family Echinasteridae; genus Henricia; species Henricia sp. BOLD:AAB3569. Next base: position 2,565,127 of record JBBELK010000340.1, on the reverse strand, counting down.
ATACTTTTTGAAGCTAAACCAAAATGTCGTCCTAAAATCTTGTAGTACATGTAGTTCCAAACTTATTCAATAGTGGTTATGTTGCAAATTCAAAGAAATAATTTTAATGTACACAATTTCCAGGGATGTCCGGGCTGGATATACCTTTAAGTGTCGCCGGATTTAAAGGAAGGGACAACACTTGCAAAGGGTTACCTAATTCGGTACGCTATACCCAGCACGATATGTGCATGGCAGAGGGACTCGCCCCTAACGCCCCTATACCTCAACACACTCTTCCCTTTTGTTAACGCACCAATCCCCCCTAAAAACTGAAAGGAATTCCTTGGAAATTCCTTGGATGTTTGAGACACAATGGGGGAACAATGGTAGGGGGATACCCTCTGCCAGATATCGTGCTGCATATGCGGTACGCTTCGTGTATTAAAGTCGCCATCTTTTGCAGTTCGGCGCTCGGATTTGAGAGGACGTGGGTCAGCTAGGTCACAACAGATTTACATACTTCACGTCGTGTGGGAGTCAGGAAACAAGGCAACAATCATGACGTCATTCATGCAATCATTGCATAGTTGACGTCATCATCCCTTTTAAAATTTCAAATATGGCGCAGCACATAGTTGCATTAGTTGAGTTTTTCATCCAAATTAATTGTGTTGCCGACGTGAATTGTGTACCGAGCAATACATCGGTAATATTTTTGATCAAATTCGTCAATAACTCCAAACACGTGTTGTCTCTTCCTTTAATAACATTTTCGGCGCTTGAGGGATTGCAAAAATTCAACCTCGTCCCGCTTCAAACATACGAAGCTAACAATTCGTAGTTGTGACTCGGACTCTCTCTGTGTGTACGAGAAAGCGCCCTCTATTGGTGTCTCATGCTTTGCCCATTCTACACCTGAGACTAACTGCGGGAAGCTGGCTTTATTTGCCCGCCTCTCGAGTCCTCGAGAATCACCCGTTTCTGGCTTCTCTTTCCTGATGCCACTACAAGACTTGAGACAGCGCACAGTGTACTATTGCCGTCTTTATTCCGCCTGACTTGGAAGGGAAAAGAAAAAGGGATAACACGTAAGCTATCTTAGCTCAGCTTGTGATGTGAAAGTTGGCAAGTTGAGGCTACGTGAGGTGAGTACATGATGTATTAGACTCAAGAATGTGGTAGCACCTGTCTTTACCACAAATCTACTGGGGGAAAAATGGGTATTGATAATTACTTAAGACCTTATGTACAAAACGTATGGGACTGCCTGAAAAACAGGGGTTTTTCCAGGTAAAATCTTCAAATATTTTTACTGCTAATTTTCCCATCGGCACCGACTGATGCCGGATACAGCCTTGAAAAAAAATATTGAACCATGAACAACCTGAGCTAATGACTATTCTTGGGTTACACTTGGCTTGACAACGGTTGCTATCCGCCATTACTGTGTCCATACTATGGCACGCCAAAGCGAAACACAATTCAACACTGATAATTTAATGTTGACGCATATTTTCGCAAATGTTGCTCAAGAAAAAAGTTGGCATGACTTTTAAATGTTGGACTGTTTGAAACTGGCATACCGTGCTTTTGTAGGCAAGTTTTTAAAAATGTTGAGACTTGTTTTTTAGGGTTGATGGCAAAATTATCAGTGTTTCATGAACCATCAGAAATGCATAATAATATGAAACACCACAATATTTGAAAGGAAATAATTTTTTTTCTAAGAGAAAACGTAGAGTTTTTCCATTGAGTCAGTTTCATGTTTTTGGTACACGGGTTTCTTTAGCGACAGTCGAGTATTTTGTTTTTTGTTTTCCACTTGTACAAATATAAACTCCTAAATTATCTTTTATTTATAATCCTAAAACGGTGTGTTACGGCGCCCAACTAATGCAGTTGTCCGTATTTTATATTATTGAAACGCTTCCAGCAAGTATAGGTAGCATCAACTATAATTCGTAGGCAGTTGTCGTGTTTGTGGCATGATTATTACCTTGCACCTACGGACAAGCAAACCGACTGGGCAATTAAGGAATTAAATAACACTGTTCCTATAGGCCGGAAAGCCATTCTGTCTTATGCTTCGCCGTAGTCTCTTTGCTTGTTTGCTTGCGTGGGTGACTTGGATTTTGCTTTTCGTGTTTCAAACCGCAGTCTTGTCGAAATCAATAAACAGAATTTGAAATCAGGCCTTGGAGCAAACTGTTTGCACATCGACCAAGTTATATTCACCAATAGTGGCCACCCGCCGGCGCAGGTGTAGTCTCGTTTTGGGGAATCAAATGGCATGATTACTTCACGAACGTCTTATAGGGAGATTTCAGAAACACCTCCCCGGTATGACTTGATTGAAGTAAACACGTAGCGATTGCATCGCAACAATAACAACATCTGCTTGGGCAGATGGTCTGGACGAGTTGTCTTCAGGCATTCGTGTCGAGATGGACAAGATTTCAGGAGATTAAAGGTGAGAGATTGAAATCAGTCCAACGCAGCGATCTCGGTCCTGGAGAGAATCTCGTTACGTCCGCACATTAATGCTATAGGCAGCCTATAGTACGGCTACAGATTGTGTGCATGTTTTATACACTGTATCTTAAGTTAGTCTTTATAGTCTTTAAGATTATGAAGAACAGAGAAGACGCGTGGTTTGTTTTCTAAATGAGAATGATTAGACATGAATGATTACAGTACTATAATTAGACATTGAAATTTGGGTTTCGATTTGAAAGAGGAGAAAGATATCTGATTACTTTTCAATGTCCGTCCAAATGTCCAAATGTAAACAGTGTTTAACACATGTATATATTGGTATTCAAATTAGTGTTCCAAATGGTGTTTGGGTGGCGATTTAATGTTCAAAATCGTCCTTTCATTTTTTTAAAATTTAGTCAAGTAAAGATACATAATTGCTTGTAATATAATGCAATATTATTTAAACGAGCCAAGCCAAGAATTCAATTGAATGGTAATTTGATTTATCCCTTAAAGACTTCATGTTCTCAAATTAAGCAAAGATGTATTACTTGTTGTAATGCAATACTTTGCTCCTAACAACATACACCGTGATGTGGTGGTTCATATGAACACCACATTGTCCAATGTGTTCAAGGCACTTCCTTAATTTTTGCATGCATTTGACACTATATAACCGAGTGCATATAGAAAAGGATTTTGAACAGAGCATTTTTATTTGATTTTCCGTATTAGGCGTCGCTGATGCGCAAAATTATATACCTAAAATGTATGTTTATTTATTTATTTACAACAGCGGAAGGACCGCCAATTACAGGAATGGGATCAATTAACATAGATATTTGAATAACTATCAACTTGTAAGTTGAATTAGAAACGGCCAGAGACACCGGGGAATCCCTCCCCTTGCTCTTCACGAAAGAAAGCTTTACCGAAACCTAACACACTAGACCAACGGCTTTATATACATCCATTCCGAAGGTCAGAACAAGTATGATTAAGTGCTTTCTTCAAGAGCACAAGTGTCACAACCCGTCACGGCCCGGAATCGAACCCACATTCTAGTACTGGCACTAGTTCGACGCACCGCCCTGCCATAACATTGACTGATCGAAACAAAATATTGACGAACAATAAATATCGTAAATATCGTCATCGCGCAGGATAATACCAACGTTGAGTGTATGGGCATTTTACATTATCGCGTCAATCTATTATCTCAGTTTTATTCATGTTAAGTAAGGAATTATTGCGTCGGTCCAAATGATGTTAATGGAAGTAATGTTTGCCCATCACGACGCGGTATATGCCTATGTTGTTTAAAAGCTGTCACAACTAGAGCACTTTCAATTTTGTTTCAGTATTCATTTAAAAAAAAACACTGAATGAAAAGGATATAAAACAAATTCACGACCTTTCCCATTTACAATGCGTAAAACAAGCATGTCTGGTTAGGTTCAATCAGTTAGTCAGACTGTTGTCGCAGGCCAATTTTGATTAAGCGCGAAATTGTGATTTGTTGAAAGCAACAGGCTACTCCATACGATGTAATCGTGCGCGGTGTGGAAGGTTGGGTTACACCGCGTGTCCGGGACAATATTGTCATGTGTCAAAATAGGTGACATAATCGCATGACCATAAATAACTTTTTTTTAACCATTAAATCCAAAGTTTTGGGCCCAAATCGACACACAACTAGATTATAGATATAAAAAAAACGTTCAAATATAAAGATTAAAGATTGACATCCGCATATAATCAAAAAACAAATGAATGTACAAAACGTTAATGAAAATAATGATGCACCCTGGTACAAAATCGAAAATTCTGCAGCGGGCGACTGCAATGGTAGTAAATCAATCAATCATTGCGTCGTTTAATACAATGCAATGTCCCATATACATTGTGATCAATGATAATTATGATGTTGATTTATTTAGGGCTTGTACATGTATATTGATTATATGAGGACAATATTTATTTTTTTCCAGCGGCCTATTTCTTTCAAGACGGATTTCTAGACCTGATAACTGTTGTTCTTAATGGATGAGCTTGCTAATTCCACCCGTATCACTGTATTTATCAGCTGCGTGGTCGATAATCTAACTTACATCAGCCCAATAGTCTAGCGTTCTACTTTGTATGTATAGCATTCTATTTTTGGGAATGCAATTGCATATATCGTCCTTTTTTGTTAACTTATTCACTGACTTCAGTGCTTTGTTATCGTACATGCATGGAGCATTCACCTGCTCATAATGTCAATAATTCCAACGGACCGTAACCTGAAAGAATAATGGGGATCCTTTAGACGCTTGGTGGCAGCAAACAAACCGGTTTCCACTATCTACGTCACATTGAGCATTCGCACTTTAGCTCAAACATGGCGTAACCAATGGAAAAGGACCGGTTTGTTTGTTGTCACTATGTGTTTCAAACGTCTCCCATTGTACAAGATAAACGGAAACTTATTATTAAAGAAGCAGTGACGACAACCGGAGCAAAGCATTACATTGGACTGACCAAAACTGTCCTCAGAGGCCTTCATCTTGAAAAAAAGGTAAACAATAAGGTATTAGGGATGACATAAGTGTGACACCCAGTTATCAGGGTAATGAGTCTAAAAACAATCGCTGGTAATCTGAAACGTCCATTGCTAAAGCACAGGGAAACTGGTTCACTGGTTTTGGTGTAGACCTTAGCAATACATACTTTAGTGCTGTATTGAGGATGAAATGATCAAAAACATGTAGGCTAGTTATTCAAGAATAATTTCATTGTGGATAACTCTGCTTTACTTTGTTACACCAGTGAAAAGAACACGGTGACACCAAATATTCAGAAGTGGCATCGGATTTATTCCTTTGATGTTGGAAGATGACAGTTTGAATAATGTTCTGGGCGTTGGTGAAGAATGTAGACCATCAGAGAGCCATAACATAAGACGAAGGAACGGCAATTACAAGGCGTGTAGATATGGAACAGATGGTTGACAATAAATCTCTGGAATGAAATAGACCATCTGAGGCACATCAGGTGTGGAATCTTGGAGCTTGGCTGTCAAGTGTTGCTTCTGTGTCTTAACGTTGTATGAATATGACTTCTTTTAGGAATAATGACCCAGGACCGCCGGGGTAAATTAATAAAATGTGGACAAATGTCAATGAGTTTGGGAAATCTGGATTCAGTGAAAAACAACTTGACCCCACCGGGATTCGAACCGCGGGCCTTCTGTTGGACGTGCAGACACCCTACCAATTGAGCTATGAACATTTTAAACATTTTAATGATGCTCCTTTTTATATAAGGGTAGCACTCTCTCGCCTCTCTTTCTAACTTCCCGTTGCCCCTCCCCCTTGCTCCTCCCCTCTTGACGCACATAATGCGCAACAACTAATAGCTGCCAACCTGCACATGTCTGTCCGCATCTTGTAGGCATTATTGAAATGCTCGCTCAGGAACTTAACCACACCAAAGAAAGTTCCCTCTCTGTGTTTACAAAGAAGCGGTAAAGTAATTAGTCGTCTTTGAGCAGCAATGATTGGAAATCCAAGGCCAAATTGCTGTCTTCAAGAGTGCCTCTTGATCCGTCGCTAGGCTTTCATCTCAAGTCAGTGACGTTACACTTCGATAATAAAAGAAATCTCTACTCTGACCGCCCTAAGTAATTTAAGAGATGTCCTATCCCCGCCCTGCATCCCTAAACCTCCTTGGTGGTCAGACTGGACTTGCACTCGTTTTTCATAAACTTCCTTTGTGAGGAAACCATCTAAGGATTATCCTACGGTCACGCGCGATAGTGTTTATATTACGACGAGCAAGATTTTGCGAAACGTAATCACTGCTCATAGGTTTTCAGGTAAAACGAAATTAGATAATATGTGGCACTAGTTATACCCGATACAATAGCAGCTTTTCTGTCGTACAGTATTATCAATGTATGCTTTCTATGGAGCCTATGCGTTTGCAGCCGTTTCAGAAGGCAGTTTTTGTAATGTACGGTATTTAAAAAACCACTGACAACAAGAGCACTGTTTATACAAGATACTGTTGATAACAAAGATATTATTCCGAATTTATGTTTTTCATTTTGCACACGATGTTTCTGCATGTTGCGCATTAAAGCTGTCACACAAACCGCCAAATGTGAAGCAATGCTCGTCAAGTATGGCGTGCACAAATTGCATTTAAAGATCTCTCTATTTGTAGACGTGCTAATTTAACATTGAACCCTAAAATAGACATACAGTATTTACATTTTAGTACAGATATACAGGCATATCCGCTAATACGACGATCGGTCGTATATACAAAAGCCGTATTAGGACGACCACCGTCGTTATGACGACCGGCTACCGGTCGTCATAACGCAAAGTGCTCAAAAACCATCTTAATTAGGTCAAAAAGCATTTTTTGTAGGTTACTCACCATTTTTATTAGGTCACCAAACATTTCGGTTTAGTTCGAAAAACGTTTTTATGAGAACTTTAAGTCGAGAAAATTGGTGTCAACGGCAGAGTTTCTTGCCGACAAATTTACCGTTTTAGTGGTCCCCCAGAGCACTCTACCCAAAACGGTCGTCGTATTGGTGGAAAAACAATTATATATATATCTCTATTTTATATAAATATATCTCTATTTCGGGATAAAATGTTAAAAATAGACGTATCTCTATAAATGCACGCCATGTGCAGGACTTTAGTGTTTTGGATATTGACGCAGTCAAATTGAACACAATGCTGTAGACGAAGCCCTGCACGGACTCGGCCCGTGCAGATTGGGAACACAATGCTGTAGACGAAGCCCTGCACGGACTCGGCCCGTGCAGATTGGAAAACCAATCTGACAAAACATGTTTTATCTAAATTATATGCCGAGTTCCACAAGGCACCGTTGGGATGATTAGGAAAACCACATTCATCACTGCAGTATTCGAACGTGGCGCATTGTCAATATTTTTTGAGAACAAGCGAAGCTTATTCTCAGATGAAGCTTTTATATAGTTCCATATCAGAGGATGGAGAACTAATTTCATTTTTAATATGATGGGTACTGAACACTGATGAGCCCACGCGGTGTGCCTGCGGGCCCGTTTGCTCACGAAGACGGCACAGATGCCACAGATGAATCTTGAGTCTCGTTCATAATGGTAACAAATTATTTGTTTTTCCCTTCTGGTAAAACATCTGTCGACTAAAAGGTGTCATGAAATGATAGGGCCTATAGGACTACCCCATGCCCAGTTGCCCCTTGCAATGGCTTTGGCGATATCCCCAAATCCCCGAATATAGAATATTCTCCAATGAACAAACTGCATTTGACGCCATTTCTATATACATTTCTGTAGGCCTAACATATGGAGGTTTAGTAAGTTTAATCATTACTTTTATACAAGACAAAATAACCTAAAGAGGTCGATTACGGGGAAACCAGCCCCTCACACTGTAACAATGCCAGATTCAGCAGTCTCTTTACGATACGAGTAGGCCTAGGAGGGGTAACTAGTCCGCCCCTATTATAAGCAAGCATGGTAAAGTGCCTTGCTCAAGGGCACAAGTGCCACAACCAGCGGCGTATACGATGAAATATCCCCCCCCCCCCCCTCCCCCAGACCGCTTGGCAATAAAACCTAAAAATAAATGTTGTTATACTTTCACTGATGCTTTCGATACCTTATGAATACAATAACATGATAAACAGATGATAAAAGAGAGGAAACTTAAAGCGAGACGGATTTTCCTGAAACCTAAATCCCTTCTTCAAAACGACGGCTCATGTTTCTAGAGAAACTTGCAATTCAATGGAACATGGATGTTATTTCAGGAAGAGTGTTTCGCATCCTCTAGTGGCAGGTGCTTTGTGACCACCTCCATCGGGCCTTTTACAGCATCACGTTAAATCGTGTCTGCGATATAAGACCGTTAAGCGTTCATACTATAGTTCCTGCATTGAAGGGCCCGTGCAACGCTTTCGTAATTTTCTGAGTTTTAACTGGATTATGTTAATTATCATCCTCTTACAACAGTGCCCCTTTAACGCACTCCCCAACTCCTGCGTACCGAGGCCCTGTTGAAACCGGCCCCATTTCGCTGGGAAACAAGCGACAGAAATCTTGTCGCCTCTCTGGACCAATCATGAGGCTTGTTATATGTGGTGTTCGGTGTTTTCCATGATCCACCTTGTTACCAGTGCCACACGTGCGCGCAGTTTGTAAACACGGTCAATGTCCGATTTAACGCGCTCGCCGATTGGTCGCTATTTCTATTAAACAGGACATTATGTTACTCGTTCTCCATCCCTCTGATTCATTTTATTAAAAAATGCATAGTAGGTAAAAATGTTGCAGGAATTATCGATATGATAAGCGTGACAAAGAACAAAAACTCAAACCAATTTCGAGAAAATGGGGAATTTTCACTAAAACATGACTAATTTCATTTAATTACATCCAAAAATGAGTCGGGTGTGTGCTCGCTGAATTCAACAGCCGGCTTACTCCACAGATTTGCGTGGATTTTCTCGTGGATTTTCGTCGCTTCGCAGAGTGGAAATTTGCTGAGATCTCAGGATGGTTTATTATGTGAATTATGCCTTATCTTCATGCTGTACCGTTGTTTGACACGAACTTGCTCCTATAGCTTTTAATCATGACGTCATTAGTTCTTGCAAAGAATGCCCCCATCGGGCAACCAGCCTACAGTTATGTACATGCACGTGCCTCTAATCTTGATCACTCAGGCATTATATTCATCAATGAACTTCTGGTTGAAAACGACGCCTCGATCAGCCAGTATAGCTATATACGTCCTGCACATTTCGTCTCCTGTGATCATTTAGATCCCTACGATTTACAGACAACACTCGACGCCTATCAGACATTAAATCTCTTCGCTGTTAAGTATTTTACTGACAAATTCATCTTGTGGCTTACATTCTTATAATCCTCTTTTTCTCAGGTCATACATCATGAATGACACGCTGCTCTACTGAGCGATATTGAATTGCATTTATGATGACATCTTATGAATTAGTTCGTAACATTTCCAGCACCCATTTCCTCTCAATGTATGATTTCGCGACCTCTTAGTAGATCTCCAAGGGCATTCCTGTGTTACTTTCTTTTTACTACAGGGTGGCCCCAAGGCAGAAGAGGTTTAAAATGTGCAAGATCTTAGCAGGAATGTGGGATTTATATTTGCGAGAGGAAATTTCTCAATCCCCATCTGGATATCTATAAATACCGCAACACGTGATGGGTATAAATCTTACACGCCACCTTTGGAGACAGTAAACCTAAGATGTTTTCCTTCCGAAATGTTGAATCTTCTCCAGAGTTGCTTTTTGGACTCAATTTTCTTGGGAATTCTTGGAGCATATTTTACCTAATACGGGGAAATCGCCAAGGGCAAGAGGAGGCTGTCCTGCGGCGTTTGTCACCAAGAGGCTCGCTAGGACATCTTGGTCTACCCAAAGGGGGATAATTGGAGAAGCGTGCTGAACGTCATTGCCAACGATTGCATGTGGCGCTTGTGCCAATTACCAAAGATGTATAACATTTCATTTGATAATTGGCACTACAAATGCACCTGATCTATTGATACTGGCTGATAGGTTATCCTAATACCAAATGGACCTTCTTTAGATTGAAACTGACACCAAACTTTGCCATTTGTTCCATCTGATTAACAGGAATTCTCGGTATTTCGATCGCTTCCTCACGCCTTGCAAAGGTAAACCTCGGAGTAGCGACGTGTTTCTAGCGATATGAAGCCTGACCTTGTACCACCAAATTCAATACTGATTTATACTCCATCAAGAACTCATCAGTTCGAGCAGTTCGCTGAATCAAATTGCCCAATCTACTGTCAATATCCCCGGATATACATCGAGTATTTTTCCGGTAACTTTTTCCCATGACTCGAGCGGCACAAACTGTTTGCCTTTTCCTGAAATCCAAGCATGGCATGCAAGTTGGCGGCCAGTTTGATCGTAACCAATCCTGCTAGAGTTTTGTCAATTTACACGGCCATCCGGCCAAGGCCCGTCGTCAATGTCCCGTGTTTGTCATTTACTGGCTTGATCATACTTCTGATCGTGACTTGACATTAATGCACCGGGGCAAATCACTGGTTATCACTATCTGATTGCTCCAAGCAGTCAACACAATTTGTTGGACCTAGTTTCACAAAATATTGTCACTTTGTAAAGCTGGGGCAAATTGGAACAAGGACTATTAGCTCCTAAAGTGCGGGAAATGTGGTGATTAAAGTGTTCGTTTTCATCCATAAACGGGTAAAACATTTATTCGGGTCAGGGTAATGGTAGCCTATATAACGTGCATGACAACAAGTTGTTATGGTCAAAGTGTAGCATTCACAGTAAAATGTGGCAAATTTAGTGTAATTATCGTCTTTCACTAAGGGTGCAAATGGTGATTTTGAGGTAAGGGGGAAGGGCGACATTTAAGACAACACACTTAGATACTCGTCTTTTAGTTTGGCCCTCTATATTCACGATTGCAATGTTTGTAATTTATGCTTTTACACTCAAAGTTCCCTTAACCTACTCCAGAAAAATCGACCGACGTTTAATTACCTACACTTACTGTCAATATTTCGAAATATTGGCGGTCCGCCAATAATTCAACTCACGGCAAGGCGTAGACTTGCCTAATTCTGACTTCCCGTGTTTGGTCTGTAATGCGCAGCGTACAGCACGCCCCCTAGTGGCCTGTCTAACCTCTTTTCTTCTGTTTCTTCGTGAAAGTCTTCTGAGACAGAAGAAACAAATTGACAGGTCACAGTCCAGAGGGCGCGCTGTACGCTGCTCATTATAGACCAATAACGGGAAGTCAGACTTGGGAAAATTTAGGCAAGGCGCAAAAATGGCCGTATAATTTTCACAAGGTTGCCGATGTCTGAAATACAAAGTATGATATTTTGTCGTTAAAATGAAATATATCGTTCGTGGTTCTCATCAAATTCTTTTTTTTTTTTCTCGGAACGAATTTTTAAAGCATTTAACTTTAAATTAACCTTTTTGTCGAAAATTAATCTCTGAAAGCATCGATATACTTGCACGCACAAGTCGCACATAGTGAGGTGTCATTTGGTCAAACGTCGATAACTTGGTTTCAAATGTTTAGCTCAGACCAAAAATCAATTCCTATCGTACAACGTTATATATAATTTGCCGTATTTAATTTAACACAAGCCCGTGCTTACATCACAACTGCATCTAATTCATGTAAGAATTGAGTTAATAACATTTCTGTGCACATTTATTCTGTATTTATGTTGGACATATAATTGCAATCAATTAAACCACAAAGGAATACCTTGCAGAATTGGTTCATAAAGGACGTCAATTAATTTGCTGCTTTCTGGAAACCGGTGTGCTCACTACTGAATTAATTTGTCACGCCTCATGATCTTACGAACATCATCATTAGTGAGACGTCTGATACGGACATCATCGTTTCTAAGATGTCTGGCCTCCAAATACAAGATGGATCATTAAGCAGCAAACTAGGTGTTGTAGCTTTTATCATTAAAAGAACAAATGGTGTCGCACAACCGTAAAGATTCATTAGGAAATGACTCAATTATTTCATGGACGTCATTAGGTGTTGCCGAACACATTTCATTGAAAAAGAGCCCCTTCATGCTATTTCCTGGATTTTCTCAACGAACAGTAACATGCCCTTTGCGGGAGTTTGGGGTTACAGAGGTGTTGGACTCTTCATAACGGCGTCCAATTGAAAGAACATAGGCTGTAGTTCGTGTCTTCGTAGTTAGTATTACATGTACGACCTCCTCGTGCACTGTCTAATTCTATAGTGATCGGGTTTAATTTAGATATGGGGAAGAATGTTCAGTTTTATGAGTGGGGGGAAACCCCACATACAAGCAATATGTAGGAGAAATCCACATAATCAAGCAGAAATAGCCCAATCTATATATAATGACCCATATATATAGGATTAGAACCACCAGGGCCACTGAAAGTTGAAGGCAAGGAAGGTACCACTGTACCAACCCGAATTCCCGTCTGATAATTCTAGGATTCAACGGTCATATATCGCTATTCGTTTAGATACCAATCATTCAAATAACATGCAGATAATTTTATAGAAATCAAAATGTGGCGTCGCGACTGCAGCCACCGTTTTACGGGTTTCGAACCCACGCCCTATTCCTGGTACACAAAACAATGTTATTATCGAGATTTAACTGAGAAACAAATATGTACGACCACATCAACAGACGATTCAGCGACGCCATGATGTCTTGCCTCGGGCAGACGTCATTGAAGACAATTATTTGGGGAACGTTCTTTCCTATAAGGATAAATGAATCCTTCCAAATTAATCGCGCTGTAATAAAATGACGAATTACTAATTAAAGAAGAGAACCATTCTCGTGCCAACTTCAGAAGTGTATGGGGTTGTGTGTGAGAGCCTGAAAATGGTTAATGTGGCTAATTTGACGATATTTGAAGGGCTTGTCCAGCGGCGTCGCCAGACTTTTTAAAGTGGGGGTGGGGTGGGGGGGTGAGGGTGGGGTGGGGGGGTGAGGGTGGGGTGGGGGGGTGAGGGTGGGGGGGTGGGTGGAGGGGGGTGGGGGTGGGTGGAGGGGGTGGGGGTGGGTTGGCGGCAGGGGGCGGGGGGTGGGGGTGGGGGTGGTGTGGGGGGCGGGTGGGATGGGGGGGCGGGAGGCACAGTACATTGGAAGGGAGCACGCAAAGCAGCTTACATTATAGTTGTGCAAACCTCAAGTTTTATTTGGGGGGCACTTTTTCGGGGGATACCCCCCCCCCCCCCCCCCCCCCCCCCCCCCCCCCCCCAAACAACCCCCCTCCCCCACCTCCCCCACTTGTTCCCCCCGCCGACGCCGCTGGGCTTATCGTGCACCGTATATTGCTTGTAACATGGCAGCAGAAATAGCTTTATCAATACCCATACCAAGGCGATGTGCACAAAATAGCATAACAACTGTAGTTGTCTGTAAGATGACGACATACGTGTCATTTAGAAGGTATACAGCATTTGTAAGACGAAGTACGGCAGTACACGAGCTTTCTAAGCAACAATTATATCTTCGGGTGCAGTAAATGTGCATTGACGTTAAACTGCTGAGAATAAACTCGAAACATGATGACGTCACGGTCTGTTTACAAACGTATTTGTGTATGCCTATACAAACCGTCTGGCTCCCTGAGACTCCAACGGAATATCGCTCATACAAACAAAGTTTGACGTCATTTGGGTATATAGTCCTAGCAGAGCCTGTCGATGGAAAAGGCGTCGCCCAGCCTCCAAAATAAAAGCCAAAGATTTGAGTCACATTTGACTCCGTGCATGGGAACCTCACTAAACATAATTCTTATACTAATGCTACCGAATTACATCTTTAGGTTGTATATGCGAGGCTGAAGTTGATCATTGGATCACAACTGCGCATGTCTATACAATCCCAGAGTCTTCATCCACTAGCGTGAGATGCGAGGACAATCTTCAATATATAATTCGGTCTCTGTGCATGTAGTAGGGCGTAAGACGATATACTAGGCGAGCAGAACGAAGAAGCGGTTCTTAGCTTTGAATGGGGCTGTTTAAAAACACTACGGATGAACTGCGGACAGGTTGGGCAAATTCTGCATGAACGGATTGATACTCGATAAAACAACAAAGTAAGTCTTTCTCTCTAGACGTGGTGCATGATGGTGTGTTTCTTTGCATCTATCTTAAGAATTTTGCTGTCTTTCTTAGAATAATAAATTTTTGTTGAACATTTGATAATGACTTGATTTTGTCCTAGCCACTCGTCAAAGTAATATAATGAGCTAAGCGCACCAAGGTGTGAACATTCATTTGAAGCTAATAATTCTATATGGAAATTTGATCATGTTAAAATGCTTGCCGAAAGGTTGTTTTTAGTAATTTTTCAAGCAAACTGCCGGAAAGTGAGTGAAGTAGACAGATATAAAAATTGACCGTTAACATAACTTTGGAGTAGAATATGACACAAACTGCATTGATCCGAATAGCGACACGGCTTATTATTGATGTTAGGCTTCCTAAGAAGATGAAATCCAAGCTATATGAAAACATTCCTTTGTGCAAGCCGCGTCACGCGATAGCAGTTATGATATATATGACATTTCAAATCTCTGACTTTTACCTTTCGGCAAGATCCTATTTCTTGCTGATTTGATGACTGGATATCTCAAAACAGGAATCAGATATTAAAATAATAATAAAACAAATCTTACTGAGGACCAACCTTATGCGGTCAAATTCGCTGTATCCATTAGGAATTAGCCTCCAGTTTGGTACATTTCCCCATGCAGATTAACCCTTGAATAACCAATTTCCTTCTCAAATATCCCCAACTAAGGTATGAAGGATCGCGACCAACTGGTCCAACACATGGGCGGTCGGGTTGGCGTACGGGTTCTTTCCTCGCCTTTCACCTCTGGGGTCCCTGGTTCGAATCCGGGGCGTGTATGTGGATTGGGTTTGCAGTCCCTACTTGACCGCGTGGGTTTTCCCCTGGGGCATTTCTCTGGGGTTTTCCTCCCAATTCTAAAACTGCAACTCGTTCTTCGTCATCTCAAGTTGATAATATAGTATAGTTAAAGCTAAAACCGTATAGTTGATGGCATAAAGGGCCTTAGTTGCCGAAGATGCCATAAAATATACAACAACAACTGGTCCAACAGCATCGAGAAAAGTTAATACTGTGAAAGCAAAACGGATTGAACGCTTTCATAACCTTAATGTTGTAACGGCTGTGGCTGTGGCTGTGGCTGTGGCTGTGGCTGGCGTGGTATGAAACATTAGTACATCAGTCACTCCAATAATTGAATGATTTATCTTCGTTTGGTCATATTGCAAGCAAAAATGACAATTGATCATCCTCGACCGATTTTGGAACGGAAAGAGGGGTGGGTGGTCATTTTATTTTAATTCTCTCTCATGCATGTTTGCTATACAAATGTTGACGTAAAATCGAACTTGTTTCATGACCATATTGGATATTTTACTCAAAGCCTGTCAGGACAGCTTTAATATGAAGAACTGGTAGTACTTTTCGTAATTTTGAACTCACAAGTTGTGGCCTGAACAGGCACTTTGAAAAAAAGTTGAAATTTAAAAAGGCCAGCGTCCTTCAATTTGAAAACCAAACCGCATGATGAACTGATGTTATCAACTGAGCTTATCAGTCTCCCAACGTGAACGAAATGACAAACTTCAAGACCTTTTCAACACGAAAGGTAAATTGCACAAGGAAGACGGTGTGTATATAGGACAGTATATACCTGGATTGGGAGCGATGTACAATATTGAATTTCAACCCAGTTCCGTCCGCTGTCACGTCGTCAAGGCATATACACCTTTATCTCAATAATCGAATCTTGTGACCTGCATGTGTTTAATGATAACTACATCCAGTAACAATATCAACATATGAAATCTCTTCTGTCTACTCCCATGATATTTATTACCTCTAACTCGACAAGTGCTTGGCTTTATCTGACGAACCAGATCGACTTGAAACACCACTAATACCATCTGATAAGATACAAAAGATTAAAACATGTTGTTATATCGAGTGCACTTCCTTCGTTTCCAAAACGTCCCATAACTTCTTGTTACTCTCAATTTCCATGGAATTAATCAGCATGAAACTATAAAGTACCTCAACCTATACTGTTATTTTTATAGCTGTTACATTTTGGTGACACATTGATGGTTATTGGGGACAGTAAAGTGCACCCTCCTTTGGGTATCTCATTAGTAAGAGATCATATAATTGCGTGTATATAATTCATTGATGTATAGCTGACGCGTGGAACCCGTTACATGTTTTACCTGCTCCAATATCCAATCTGACGTACAATATGGCTACCTTTTGAGGTTTCCATGCACCAAATATAGCCAAAGTTGTTCATAGCAATTACGAACGTTTAGCTGTTTTAAGTACATGGAGACCACCCAAGCAGTATAGGGACATATTATACCCCTCAGCTTGCAAGCACCCGGATATTTTTCTCAACCAGATGTGAATTGAGATCAAGGGCCATCAGCAAAATCTGCATCGAGCTTGATGAACTTGCTGCTTCTTTTCAAAATTAATGTTCAAAATTCTAAAGGTAAAAGCACCAGTTATGTTAAAGGAGCGTGACCATAAAATACATAAAATATCTCCCCGAACCAATATCCATGGGGGGGAAAACAAATCCCCAATTTGGATGTGAAAGCAAAAAGGTTGGTGTAATTACTGCCGGATTAATTTATAGTTTACTAAACGTCGGTGAATTTTTGACGATATCCCATTATAATACGGATTGACGGCGCAAAATTTCAGAATACAATGCATTTGTTCATATAAAGCAACTGAAAGCTATATTTTTTAGTTGCAGCCTAATTAATTGAACTAAATGTTGCGAATAACTCCGCATATTCTTGGTTTAAAACAGATGTAATTATTGCATCTGTCATTAGAAGCAGGCAATATGGTACTCGGTTGAGTGGTTACCGGAAATGGGGCCACTTGCAGCCAAATGCTTTAAGGGACTCTTGCGATGAAGTAATTATAGTTGCATGTAGCCGACGTAAGTACGTATTCCCCCGCTATATGTCACCAGGTCTAAATTTGCAGTTTGTGATGTACAGCATCGACATAGAAAGTGACATTGTTTGTTGTATCAACACCCTGGCCAACGAGAAACAACTGCTAGACTCATCAAACAAAAATATGTCAAAAGCACTTGTCATAGGAGTCGCCGACAAATTTGCGACGGGGTTAAATTGAATTTTACCTGCGGGGTGACCGATCATAAATGCCACCCGTCAAGCAATTGGCTGGGCGAGGAAAATGAAAGAATTTCAGCAAGATGGCACAGCTGGCCGCGTAGAAATTGTTTCCGGTTCGAGTAAACACGTAATTAATCAACGAGCAGTACGCAATTACAAATCGTAAGTTCTTGTACCACCAACAGCTGTGAGGGTGTACGCGATGACGTCATTTATTAGCCGATTTACGGGATATGGAGGGACCTTTGTGTGGGTACGGTCCCGGGTGGGTGTATCGGCTTGTGTTTTAAAGTTCCAATTGGCTAAAGTTCCTTGTGCACATCTCAAAGACGTACTATTGGTTATTTTAATAACTTAACACTAAAAAAGTGAAAAACTAAGGTATAGTCGATACATTTATTGTTTAATAGTTAGTCATCGTAATAAGTACACTTGTATAAGTACACTTTAATGTTCCAATTATTTTCATTTTGAAATAGGATTTTATCACTGAAAATCTTGGCAGATTGTTCTTTCTCCAAAATTAATACATAGGATTTAAAAAAAAACAAGTTTGAAGGTTGATGGAATTTGTAAGAAGAGATTTAGGGGTTCTTGCGCAAAGGTTATAAATTCTGCACAAACTCCACTATGAAATGTTTGAGTTAAATATATATTTTTAAATCAACTTTGATTACTCTTTGTTTCTGTCATTATTTAATTCTAAAGATCTTGGTTGTTTCTATCCTAATTAATATGTTTTTATTTCTTACTAGATTTTATTGGTTTCTTTTTATGTTATCCTAGGAATGTACATGTCTCATTTTTATCTTTTAACTTTTTATTATTGATAATATCAGTGTTATATTTTGTTTTAATATTCAATTTTAGCATCCAGGGCCCTTAAGAAAAGCAGTTCTTTTTATAACTGAGAAGGCTACCCTGGTTAAATAAAACAGATAATAATAATCTGTTTTATGTATTTCAAGATTGAAAATGGAGATAGAAACCACGGTAATCTAACTTAAATTCCAGTGTTTTTCTTTACTTTTTTTCTGGTGGATTCCTAAAGTAACATTATAGAAGGAACGTCTGATGAAAAAGCTTCTTTGATGACAAATCAAAATAATTTTAGTCGACAGAGCTTTAAGCTACGTTTGACCAGTCATCCGAAATAGCTAAGCAATCTTCTAAGCAGAGGAATTCAAAATAGACCCAATTGGTGGAAATTATTAAGAATGTGCCCCAAGGCGCTTGTTTTCATATAGAGTCAAAGCGCATAACATTCTTGCCCAGACTCCTGATATTGTGACAGCACAGAATGCAATAATTTGGGTCGATTGACCGTTACTCCCAAGTGGAAATCCGCAGTTTACGTAATCTAACTTTTATTAGTTCGCCACTAGAGACTCATTCCCGTGGGCCGATTTCCAGCTTGCCCCTTGCTCGTCCTCCCGGTGTATACACACATCTGTGCCTGACACACCAACCTCGCCTGGTATGTCATCAAGACTCCGTCCAGGCTACAACAGCTGGTCTTTAAGAAGGAATCAACTCCCAATAGAACATCCTCCACGAACGTCAAAGAGCAAATTCTACCGGGCACACGTGCGCTCGTTGGTAATAAACAGTGTACAAATATTTGCATGCTCGTAAAGGAGAAACGGCCCCAAAGTATATCGTTCAAGCCAGTATTAAAGATGTCCACATGTCGTAGTGTTTTTACATGAGCGGTTGAATTAAGTAGATGCACTTTGACTAGTGTTAGGGATTGTTAAATCGACAATTAGGAAACACTTTCATTGCACTGTTGAAATACGGTCAGACTATTCAACATTCAAATATTTATTTTGTGAATAACCGAAGGAATTATTATAAACGATGCTTCATTTACGACATATGAGTGAAAACAAATTCTTGAGGTACGGGCCAACTTAAGTCATCTCGTACGTGTGAGATATGTTGACAATCTGCTATGTCCCTCGTCTGCGCCTCGGGGCATAGTGGCATAGCCATTGATTCGAGATCGCCTTAGGCCTATAGTCTTAACTACATGTATCATCTTCACACTATGAGCAACTAACAATGGAAATTGGGCACACATCATTGTTAATTTCCATTGTTAGTTGCGCATAGTGTCATTGGAGTCTTCCATGAACATTGTGAACATTATTATTGCTTTCCGTGACGTAAAACATCCGGGAATGTTTGGTGGTCAACAATCTCGCCCGTACACGCGCGCGCCAATAGACGCACATGAACACGTGTAAAAAATACTCACCAGCGTATTTTCATTCGAAGATGCCGCACGCGCGCGCTGCGCGCTATGCGACACGTTCAAAATATTGAGCATGCACTCGGCATGTAAACACGAACGTGCTTCTACTTGATCGCGATTTTTAGCCTTAATTAACCCTTTGCTTACCAATGTCGAGTTTACTCGACCACACAACACATTATGCTTGCTTACCAATGTCGAGTTTACTGGACCACTGACCTCATAGGTTTTCACACGTTTGCCCATACGTGTGGTACACAATAAACATGTGTCAATAAACAATGCGGTATGCAAAGGGGAAATACATTTTTATCTTTATCGATACAACAGCCATGGCTCAACAACATAAAGCAAGGTTAAGCAACGGAGGTAAGTGCAACCAATTCGCTTTTCTTGCTCTTATTGCCGGTTATCACTCGAGCCACGTGATGCGTCATGAAAAATGACAACCAAAATGGTGGATGGAAGGCGTGACGTCACCGGAAAGCAATCAATTGGCTGAATTCAATTCCTTGAAAGTATACTGATTGTACCCAAGTGGGTTTGACAATGGGAACATAAATCGGAATATTAAATGTATAATTTGGGTGGATAATAGTTTTGCTGAAGTTGTAAGTTTTGAATGAAATAGTGGCCAAATTGCACGTTGGTGGAACAAACTTGTATTTTTACCTTATATTAACTTCCCGCCTACATTTAAATAAGTTTGTATATTCAAATTTACAGTATAAATACAACTGTATGCAACCAAGTGTTAAAACTGGAGTGCTTTTACCATTTTTGTAACAGTCTTTACTAAATTTTTGATTTTGTGGAATTCCTCACGTGCATGCTGCAGTAATTAAAACATAGCATGTACACTTTGCAATGGTTAGGGTAGTCCTGTTTACCATTTTGGGTGATGATGGTAGTGGTGTATACGTGTATTTATACTTCTAACTTCAACTGTATAATTATTCTAAAGTGAAATCAGCTTATATAAGCATCTTATAGAGTCAATTCTGAGGACATCTAGGTCATAAAGAGTCAGTTTTCTGAGCTGAGGTGCCTCGTATCTAGACCATGCATTGCTGTGCATGGATTAAGCGTCAGTCGCTGCACCTTCGCAATTTCCCTTTGCAAGACTTGTCACATTTTATACCAAGAGAACAATCTCTTTATGACCAGCCTAAATGCTACCCCGCGGAGCGCCATTGGTAGTTGAGGCGTGCATGAAGGGATAAATGGCCCATGAATTTTGATCCTTTGAGTTCGCGCTTGGATTGTTTATAGGTTTAAAATATTGAAGCCTTATTCTGTGGAAGTGGGATTTTGAAAACCTTAACTGCATAATTATATTTGATGCATGGTTAACGCTGCTGAAGTGGAAACTTAATATCGCCAAGAATTATTTATCACCAGGCACCAATCGTACCGGGCACCATCTTATACCTGTGTGATTTGTACGAACATGTAAGAAAGTCGTCTAAGCCGCCTTCGGGCGATTGTCGCTGCATTTTGAAGGGAAAATGCAGCTGCTATTGTGGGATGTCCTAAAGCAGTATATCTCAGTCGACGTCTTTATGGTTCCTTTCGAGGATGTCAATTTGCCTCTAAATCTTGTGTGAACTTGCTGTGTGGGAGATGAATATTTCTTTTGTCAAACTGAGGAAGAAAATGCATTTTCTTGTAACTTGGTCCCCACTTTTGAGTGGCAATTTGGGAGACTTGGTTTAATAACAGTCTTCTCGTAATTGAAACAAATACACATCAGAAAACTCCAATTACATCAATGACTACATCATTGTGTATTTTTTATTAATTAATCGATTTTCGAAATGAACATGCTTCTCTCCGCATTTAATTCAGTTTTCTCCTACTGCAAAGTCTTCATCTGACCGCATTACTGCTTTCTCTATTGAGACTATATTCCCTTGGTTCTTTAAGTCATCTTCTAAATCAATCCGCGGACCTGGTTATACCCTTTGGTATTTCCCTACCTTATAGCCTAGCGACTTTTATATGATTACTCGCCATAGTGCTGGTTCTAAAGCCCTTGGTATTTAACAGGAAGTAACTGGCAGAAGATTTGAGCGAGATACTTTCCCCAGAGTTTTGAAGGAGTTCTGACTGGACTACCGAATGATGACATGTAGTGATGGATTGCATGATACCGCATGATATGTTATATAAACATCTGCCATTGTGCGCCGATATGATGTACAGATGAAAGCATATAGGTAAAAATATCTATGTATTTCGTATCAAAGAGAAATTAATAATAATTGTCCATATATATATTAACACCATGGCAAAGGCGTCAACGTTTCAGTCAATCGCATGTATATGAAAGAGACTAATGAAAGACCAGAGGTATAAATTGAAACAAAGACACCTTAACTCTTCAGTCGTAACTCTAGCATCACTAAAGCAGGCCTCCCACTATGCGATTGTTGCCACGAATGTCCAACGATTAGATACGATTTGGTGAGATTACCAGAGGCTGTCTATATACTCTACACACAGTCGTACCAAATCGTAGCTAATCGTTGGAAATTCGTGACAAAAGCCGCACAGACATTATAATTTATTTTGATTTGCAATAAGAAATGTGTCATAAAGCGGGCCTCCCACTGTGCGATTTTGGCCACGAATTAGCTACGATTGGGTACGATTGTGTGTAGAGTCTATAGGCAGTCTCCGATAATCGTACCAATTCGTAGGAAATTCGTGGCCAAAATCGCACAGTGGGAGGCCTGCTTAAGTTGCATAACATTAGTCATAACATGTCTTTAGAAGGTCAGATTGTTTTATGCAATGCGCTTGCGTTACCGTATATATGAACACATTGGGACGACTACATCTTAATACCATATCTAAAGCAGGCCTCCCACTGTGCGAATTTGGCCACGAATGTCCTACGAATTGGTACGATTATCGGAGACTGCCTATAGACTATACACACAATCGTAGCTAATCGTAGCTAATCGTAGCTAATCGTGCCTAATTCGTGGCCAAAATCGCACAGTGGGAGGCCTGCTGAACACCTTCTAACTTTTGGATATTGCAGGACATTGTTTTCATTGTGTCGTAGGTAAGATGTTATAAATTCGGTTATAACATACATCTATTATATATGTCTTTGGCTAAAGAATGGTTACATTGCAATCCATAATCTGTTCATTACAAGATAATTGGTATGTTTGTCCTTTGTTGGCCTGGATGGCTATAGAGGGTGGGCGTTTTATATAACCATTATGCTTCCTGCACAACATTTTTATCTCGTTAGGTAAACCGTCTTTTATATATCGACTGCGCGTTCATTTTGTATTTATAGTATAGACTCATGGCAATTTTATCAGCTCGCAGAGGATATGCAACAGATCAAGAACAAGGTGATATTTAACTGAAATTGACCTGTGGAATAGTCCACTGACGGTGCCATTTATGGGCAAACACGTAGCCCCCGTAGACACAAAGCGTATAGCATGATATAGCTCCATACCCTGTCTGTATAATACCTGTATAATACCGGCCTAATTCGTGTTGGATTAGTGGCCAGATGTGTTTTCTGGGAGGATGTACTTTTTTATTGTGCCATTCATCACATAGAAATGTCCTGTCAACGCCCCTAGCCTGACGAAACTAGATAGTGTGACTGTATTTATAATGTTGTCCGATATTTCTGAACTTCTCGATCGATAAATCACAAACGGGGTACATAGTGTAAATGTATCAAAGATGTTGACAGGAAATCGTTTTCTTGGTATAGCATTCTGTTGCTATTGTACGCGCGACAGGTATGTCACAGCCTTTAGTCAAGGCGTCCGGTTTTAGTTTAGACCCAATATCCATGGTAACACACAACTGAGAGGGCCGTTTCCACTTTAGTACTCTATTACACTGTATTGTGTAAACTTGAACGCCTGCGAAATGGGGTGGATTTCAACAGGGCCTCGGGATGCAGAGTAGGGGAGTGCGTTAAAGAGGCACTGTTGCAAGAGGATGTGACGAGGTAGGCTTAAGCGGGCCTCCCACTGTGCGATTTTTGCCACGAATTTCCTACGAAATGGTACGATTACCAGAGACTGTCCATAGACTCTACACACAATCGTACCAAAGCGTACCCAATAGTAGGAAATTCGTGGCCAAAATCGCACAGTGGGAGGCCCGCTTAAATGTGTCGTTGGCATTTTAAATGTACCGACAATTAAAGGCACAGCTCTATGTAGCAAAGGCATGGAGCTGCGTATTTCGTGGAACGAATTTGGTGGGCGCGCAATGCTGATGAGCCTGTACCTTTAAGACATGTTTGGGTGAGAATCCGAATGGACTCAATTCGATTAGTTTGGTCGCGTTTAGAGCAATTGAATTAAAGTGAAGATTTACGTTAAGATAGTGTTAAATTTGTTTCGATGAGCTACAAAGTGCGTGGTTTAAGTAATTACTCAACCCAGAAAGTATAAATCCCTGTTGAGGTTACCTTCGTTCTAAATAATGATAATTCTTTAAACAACGCTGGATGCCGCAATGGGGCGACATTTCGGGAAGACTCTCACCGGAGACCACCGAAATTTCGGCAAGAGTCACTCAAAATGACACCTTATTTTTTTAACCCAAAGCTTCCATGCAGAGATGCTTCCATCAGACCAAAGAGAAACAACTCCAGTCCCAATAAAAATGGTTTTTGACCTAAACAAAATGGTTTTTGACCTAACAAAATGATTTTTAAACTTTAAAATATTAGGGCGACACCAAAATGTCGCCCTATTGAGCAGGTCGCCCTATAGCTTTTTTACACACGATTTGTCGCCCTATCCTACAATTCATAGTAATTACCCAAATTGTCGTGGATTTTGCTTGTTCTTCCGTGAACTGGAGAGGTCGGTTGATAGATCAGTGATTGTGGTCGCTTCTGAGTTGCTTTTGGTTCATGTTTTTGATGTGGACGTTCTGGCCGTCTGATCAGTAAGGAGGTTAATTTAGATGCACGTAAAACGCGGATGTGAACACAAAGTTCTTTCAGCACCGGTCATAATCATGTAGTTTTAGGCTCAAATCTTCAAGTGGTCACAGTAACAAAGTTATCTCGCCAAGAAAGTCACAGTTTTAGTTTTCATCTGTTCTAAGATCTCTTCGGAATAATGATCACGTGAATGTCAACCTCCCTACATGGTGTCCAGTGCCTACATCCTGACATCTGACGTAGCACTTTAACTTCATGCATCATTTTGGTGTAAATAACATCAGAAACGTCTTCTAACCTCCTTAATCCGTGTGCTCTATCCTAGCCCGAATCGTCAGGCCATCTAATCTAATATGAACGATTTCATTTGGCGTTGTCGACACGTAAAGCCGTTCTCCTCCAAACCTGGGGCGGTGGCCAGACTGTTGATTGAGTTATAGTTATACCTCCTTGGTGTCACTTCAAGGCAGATATCTATGAGGTCTTAATTTGTGTGTCGGTACATCACGATTGGTATTAGATCCTCGAGTGTTAAATTTTTAATGATCACCCTAAAGAAGGAGAGGGGTGAAAGACGCGCTAAAGGAATAAATAATAACAGCTGATTCTTGTGTAGCGCTTTATCAATAATAATAGTATCAAGGCGCTATTGCCATATTACCGCTGCCTTCTTGGAACCATCAGAGTCATCTCGCTTCATCTAGGCGGCTGCTTGTTCAAAGCATACAGCTCATCAACATTTAGATAGCATTCTCATTTACAGCTACCCAAATATCGTTTTAAGGCAATTGATATTAAGTGTCTTGCCCAGGGACACAGACACGTTGACCACATTGGCCAACCAGCGGCGTAGCCAGGGTTTTCTCCATAGGTCAAAAATATGTTTGCCCGAAAAAGAGTTTTCCTTCCATCCTACCGGGGCTGGGGCTGGTGACCTCATTCAACTAGCTTTACTCGGTTAGTTACTCTGAAATACAATGTGTACTGCCGAGGAGCTAGCGTGTTCGGCAGTCATACTGCGCTTCGGACCTTGACAATGCAATGATATTATTCACGCAATTGTGATTTTGCAATTGTTTCTCTGTTTGCAAAATTTCCGGGGGGGGGGGGGGGGGGGTGGGGTGGGATGGGGAGGGAGTTGGGGGCGCACGCACCCCATCCCCACCCCACGCCCCCCGTAGCTACACCGATGTGGCCAACCCCCAACCTCTCATATAATTCCGCGCCATAACATACAATAAAACCAAGACGCACCCGCGTGTTTTAGTGCAAACAAACAAATCAAATCAGTTATCATTATGTGCCTTGTTATTGATTGGAGTAACAGGAGTATCAACTCAAATTATTCCGTATACTTAAAACCAAATCATTGTTCTCAAGTTACGTTCAGTCTTTCAAAAAAGCAACGTAATCGAAACGTACTCCCGTCAAATCTTCCGTGAAAGCATATCTTAACATGGAATGGCAGCTGTTTCTGAAGCAGTATATGATGTACAGCGATGTTTCAGGTTTGGGTGCAAACTGCGTGACTCGCTGCATGGGCACGCGTTAGACCGAATCGATCAATTCAAATGAGCATCATCACCCTATGATATTCAAATTTAATAAATCGCGAATTGAATCTCGGCGTGGGCTGAGAAATCGTGGACGCGTCCATTAAAATGATTTATTAAAGTTTTAATGTCGACTGTCTGGCCAGAATTGTACACGAGAAATGGAGTTCTCTCAACGCATAATGCTGCTAGTATAGTCATTGGTTATTATGGTAAAACATATCACAGTTAGCGGGAATTATACTGGCGGCCATGACAGGGGGCAATGATCGCATTGTCACAATGCGTCATGCACGAGTGGGAAAACCTGCCCCTTTCATGGCCGCCGGTGCAAATGGTCTATATAGGCCTATTGATGTTGGTCATATACACAAAGGCCGATTGACACAGATCAATACTCCATGCTGTTAATTCCTTAATCTCACCAGTTTGGACGAGTATTGACAAATGTCCAATCAGCACAGACAGCTGAACCATTGTAACACGTCACGAGCCATATTGTATTAAAGCACTGAGACTCTCGTTTTTCGGTGACAACTTGAAACTCCTCAATTACTTTACCTGGCCTGTTTTTGGACGAGTATTATTTTTTTATATTTCCATTTCAAACATCGAGTCCCAAACACAATACTCGTTGGTCTAACTCGAACCCTTACAGTGTCTCCACTCACGTTCAGATGGCATCGTGTTACGCGCCGCATCGCATGGCGTCCGTTTTAATTAGATACCGATATAGTCCTTTTGGCGAAAATCTTCTCATTCCAATCACAACCAGAAGGTTTTGTAGGGTTTCCAGGCAGACAGCCATGAAGTCGGAAATGACTATTCGGAAATGAAAGATGAGGGGAGAGAGTTGCCTTCTTCACCTTTAGGCAACCCCTTCCCCCTCCATGGCGGAACCCCCTCTCGATACCCTAATCTCTGCAATGCATCACGTACCTATGTGTCCGCCTATCCGATGGGCCTGACCCCTCCCTGAAAAAAATATGGATACACCACGCTCCCTTTTCCCTTCCGCTTCCCCACGTTTCGTATCTAGTTGTTTACCGCTAGGACATCCGTTAAATCCTCTGTGGAATAGCTTACCCAACACTCTTACTACCAGACCACCTTTCACCTTTAAAAAGTGTCTAAAACAACATCTATTAGATCAGCTATAACTTGTGCGTCAGTATATCTGCAGTATGTATATATATTTTTCTTATTCTTCTTCTTTTTTTCCCATATTTAATTATGTTTAACGTAACAGAAGTGGAACAGGCCCTTGGTCTTATACAACCTCTTGCTCTCTACCGAGGATCTGCCATGCTTACGGCATACATTTCCTAAAAGTCAATTAAGCTCTTTCTAGTCATTTCATGAATGTATGTATGTCTACTCTAAAGTATAAATTATTTTATTACATGAAAACATGTCCTTGTATCCGTGGAGCATGGAAATAAATGAATGAATGAATAGCTCACGGTGCATTTACAACTCATGGATTTTGTGGTTTTATTCATCACACCAAAAAGCTAAATTTCGACGGAATGCCTATATGTGCCATTTTAAAATTCATTTGGAAGCAAACGGTTTTTCTTGTGCCATTTGTAACAATAGAAAGATGTATTGTGACACTTATACGACTGCCTTTTAGCAAATTAGGATGTACATGAGCTTTCGTAGCAACAACTACTTCATATGCAGCACGATATGGGGCCGAGGGTATATAGTCCCTACCATTGTTCCCTCATTGTGTCTAAAACATCCAAGGAATTCCAAAGGAATTCCTTTCAGTTTTTAGGGGGTGGGGGGTGGGTGCGCGTTAACAAAAGGGAAGAGTGTGTTGAGTCATAGGGGCGTTAGGGGTTAGTCCTTAGGCCCCACATCGTGCTTGGTATAAACTACTTGTATCTGATGAAGTAGTAACTGTTACGAAAGGTTATGCATTCTTTGCTATATGTTAGTCCTATCTCATGTTCACCTGACTAACACGGCTTTCCACCATACAGTTTGTGTCGTATGTAGACATCAAAAATCAATGAAATGTCTGCCATTAGATTATTGACACCAAAGTGTTGTAAACACGCAGCTTCTAACAATGGTTCTTCCCATGGAAATCGTGTACATCTTATAGGTAAAGTAATGATTTTCAATGGCAAATTGGCATAGGCCAATCAGATAAAGCATGTTGACAATTCAAGGAGACAGTGCTTCGTTAATTCATACGTAAGAGGAAAAATACCAATCAAATTCTGGTTTGAAGTCGTAAAAAAACACAATGATAGGCCTAAATGTCCTTGCATGCCTTTTCTGACGTAAGCTTTCAGGGAAATTATCGGGATATCATGGTGATTAAAAACGTAAATTACTTAAAGAAAGGCACGGAATTCCGAAATTCACCACGTCTGAAACAGGTGATTACAACTTTAATTACGTATATATACATATGTAGTTGAAGCAAACGTCGAGACCAAACCGGCTCTTTTCAGAGCCAACACTACTCTAAGCTTCAAACACCACTTATATGTAGTTGAGTTTAAAGACGCCGAATTTGAAGACTGCTATGTGCATGTCGTTTCGAATGATTTCGACTGTAGAATTCTGTGTGCTAAGATTCTTAGACAAATGATATGGGCAATTGTACAGGCAATTTATCCGCAGTATGAGGAATTTAATGTTCATTGTATACGGGCAAATTATATGCTTGTATTTTTAATTGAAATCTCTAAACACAAGGCCGAAATGACCACTTAAGGTAAGGTCAAGATAGCTAAAGAAAGACATATTTACAATGTAGAAATAGACTTATTGATGTTGAGATACATTTATAAGATGCAAGAAAACATGATCCATGTGAGGAGTTCCAAAGTGCAGCCGTTTAAGGGAAGAAACTAGATGAATATCTCGCAGTATTTGCTTTGCTTTTGTATTTCTTTGCAATTTATTCCAAATGTATGGGGAAAATTGTGTCCATTTTATGGGCAAATTATATGCACGTTATAATTCCTATTGCCAAGACGGTGACGGTGAAGTAATTTCTATACAGCATTCCCCAGTAGCGGGCGGCTACTCGACGACTCTTAACTCAAGTACCTGGACCAAGATGTGCCGAGTAGGATGGATAATGCATAATTCCCAACAGTGCATATGCTGTTTTTGCGAGGCATAACATTTTGAGCAAAATATCAGTTTCGTTATAAACCGGGAGCTGTATCAGTTTACACCCTTTCCTGACTTGTAAACTTGATATGTTTATCAATAAGTCCGACTGTGATCCATCTTAAGACTGGGATTTTTCTTAACTTCATTGTGGATTTATTGAGAGTATCAGATTGGCATCCCTTGAGCGCTCATTGTGATCCAAGTAACTGTTTTCACATTTCTATTTTCGTCTATCGTTTGAGTCTTACAGGGCAGTATAGAGTTATTTTTGCCAACATGGGATAGCGACTATAATACGCATAGCAAGGTCGTATTAAACCACTCAATCGGGCAGTCTTTGAAATTATTTTAATCATTTACGTCCAAAATCTCCAAAAGAAATGAGTTGCTTGCTTTCCTAAACCTGCATAGCCATTTTTCATCTGTCCACTGAATAAATCAAGTAAACACAGCCTTGAGGCATTATGTATAGGAGTTGAAGCTCTCGTTGCGAACCAGGCGAGTAGTACACATTGAAATCAGATCGCATCGTTTTTGTGCTACGAATCCATTGTGTTAAGACGCCCACGCACCCCAAAAATATTTCCAAGTTGCGGGATAGGCCCACAAGGACTAACTGTGTGGTCCAGGAAGATACAATGTATCGGTTACGCCGAGATTAAAGCCGGGAGTCTGAGAACTTGGATCTGGGTTGTTCTTGGGAAGAGGATCGTATGTAGGGCAAGGAGACAGGCAGGACAGTTAGAAAAGGGGAGTTGTTTGTGGGGGAAAGAATCCAGTAATGTTGGTGTTAAGATGTTGATATCACCTCATGTGTCATATTTTTTCTCATTACCATTCTGAAATTTCGCACTCTCAATCCGTATATTTTTAAGGATATAGTCGAATCGGTCCGATGTTTTGTAAACTAATTTACTAATTTGTAAACTAAAGCAGTGCAGTGATTACACCAAAATTTTTGCTTCCACGTCCAAAATAGAGATTGCAAATTTCCTGTTTTTGTCCCGTTGGTAGTATTTTATATGATCGTTAGGTTAAAACGAAATCCATTTTCTGAAAGAATCAGAACACGCTCATTTGTCACGGTATAAGCATGTCAGCATATCCATCCATTAACTGTGATCCTTAAAACATGGTTTCAAGACAAAACGCTGCTATTCTGGCCCTAAACCACTGAACTTTCACAGAAAACTGTTCCGATTTGAAAGCTGTCACAAGCCGGATCACATAAAGTTTATTTTAGGGTCTCACGATGACTAAAATAACACCTGTCAGAAGGCTTGTCATTACTGTCGTTTGCGGGTTCAGTAGATATCAAATTCCCCGGTCATTTGTGAATTGCGTCAATAGATACCAAGAATAATCCAATACACCCGGTCCTTTTACACAACACATGCCCTAGGATGCCCTCATTGTGGCGTCAATGGCTTGCTTTGTGTGCCTAAGATAATTACACAGCATTTCAAGGAATCCGAATTGTGCGTCAGATCCCAGATGCGTTCGTTGAGGTTTCAATCATGACGATGTATACTATTCATACGCCAAACACTGATATATTGTCCACGGGTTGTGTGTATCTTGCGGCAGACCTTCCAACTACTCGTAATTTACGAGGTTTATCATATTGCGTGATAATTCTGCTTATAAGCCTAATGAAATACGCAAAGTTAGTAAATGTATATAAACATGTTTAATATAGGAGATATCTCAGTGCCTTTTGAAAATATTTGTGTACACTTTGAGTACGTCTTCCCCGTGCTAATGCCACGATTATTTCAACCGATGTATGCTTCATGATCACGTGAGAAACTCAATACCCAATAGGCTGTCGGCACGAACGGCATGCACAGTGTTTCATAGTAGGCACGTGACACCTTCAATAACCAATAGGGTGACGACATGAACAACATGCATGATTTGGTAGACACGTGACAGCCTTAACAACCAACAGGCTTTCTTTGCAAACGGCATATTTCACAGTATAGGCACGTGCCGACCCAATTAACCAATATGTTCCGTGTCCTTTGATAAGCTCGCCCCAAACTTCATTTCGGAACATATCGACGACGACAATCGCTCAGACGTTAAAATTTTCAACCCAATGGGCACCAGACGTAGGTATACCACTGTAGTTTTTAGATCAAGAGGAAACGCATAGTGTAAGTGTTGAATGGTCCGAAAAGGCACCGACTAGTTTCTGTATTAGTTACTGGCAATGTAATTTCGGCAGATCTGGAAATTAGGAGGTCATTTTATTCTCACAGTGTGTTTTCTCAAGTCTATTTCTCAGCATTTTATGTCCAGCGCATATATCATCAAATATACGTGGGAAATGGCATTGGTGTCTTGTATAGCTTAACAATTCATGGCATCGGCAATGCAGTATACTCAATGCTGATTGGTTGGAATAATGGTTAAAACGTCGCTCTCGATACAAATATGGCTGGTGGTCTATTTGTTTACGCACTGGCATGGTTCGAATTCCACCTGTTAACGTTGTCAATGAATACCGTACATCGGCAAAGTCCAGCAATTGCATGCAGAAAGTTTCTCGGAAGCATTTCCTTTATAGAGTGAATAATTTTGTCAAGAAGGTTAATTGCAATTGTGCCATGTTGAACACTTTTGTCAAGTATTCCATCCACATTCTAATATGATATTTATATTTCTTTCAACAGCTGAAGATAATCGCCCTGCAACTACACACACCTCAACCCTTTAAAGTCACAAAATGGCGTCCTACGTGGAAGCAGTTGGTGACGTCACCATGAACGATTCGACTGCTGCCGAGTCGAGTACCTACGATTATGCTGCTGTTGACATCGGCATATCACATGATGTATACTCTAAACTGGTACCCACTATCATTGGGATTATAACACTGATTGGTTTGGTTGGTAATTCGATTGTGGTATACGTCATCGTTGGCCAGGGTCACCTCAAGACGGTCACCAACTATTACATCGTCAACTTGGCCATAACCGACATATTCTTCCTGGTATTCTGCGCACCGTTCACTGCTTCGTTGTACGCGACCACCAGTTGGCTTTTTGGCAATTTCATGTGCAAGTTTGTCTTCTACATGATGCAGGTAAACCTCTTTTAAATTACTTAACTTGCGATGAGAAAAACAAATCATGATTTCTCTCTCATCTCAAGTTTGGTTGTTTCATTTCAATGGTGATTAGGCACCATATACTAAATATAACGTTCGTTACTTTATATTACTTCTAATTGGTACCTTGTGCATGTAATCATCCCTCAGCCCTGGTCGCGTATTTTTTTCCTAGGAGGGTTGAGGACACAGTGCTACTGATTGGCCTAACGACATGCATACATTGCATCTTATACTGATGTGATTGATAGCTGTCACTTAACACAACTCCACGCTGTGTTTCGAGAGTCAGAAAGGTGTTTCCTCAATTAATTAACAAAATTGTGTAAGAGAGCAGATTCGAACTCGCAACTCTTGATTGATAGTCCTACGCTTTACCACTAGACTACCAAGCAACTCACTAAACCCTTTAAATTTTCTTCCTTTTATCCTTTTATTTAACAACTCCGGAGGGCGCTGTATAGAGAATATTAATATTAATATTAATTTGAACCAATCAGAAGCAGAGAAAATTCTCAATGCCCTCAACCCTCCTAGAAAAAAACGCGCCCTGGTCTGCGGGATGATTACATACACTAGGTATGATCAATCAGGGAGATCATGGGAACTAGATTATACACGTGTTAACACATTACCTAACCAAACCATTGTGCACCTGCTGTTGAATATTCAGCAGTACATGTACCAATATTGTTTATGCTAGTCGCTAGCCCAGGCTAGGTTTGGACTGCTAAGTAGTGTACGGAGAAACCAGCCTCACACATCATAAGACGATATTAAACCTACTGACCGTGTTTACACTGGTCCCGAGCTCGGGATCAAGATTGACCCCCTGATAAGAATGTGTTGAGGTTAACCGCAATGGTCTCGAGTGCCGCGTTTATATCTGATCCCGAGCGCGGAGCCAGAAGTTGCAGTCAAAGGTCAAGCTAACGCAGCAGAATTCCGAGATGTTCCGTCCAGTTAATTTAGCCATTATTTCTGCGCTGGCCCAAATGTCCAAAAACTTCGCCAGTTTGTCGTTGCTCCACGAGCGCCCGCGAACTTCGTTTGCCATCTTTTCACACGAAGACAACTCAACTTCTCTTCACGACGAAATAATGTCAACTTATGCTATGTCGGAAATCGTCGAACGACACTCCGAAATCCTTGATATAACAACTAAAAACTAAGCTGTATATGATAATGACAAAGTGTTGCTAGATAGTTGCAGAAAGTAGAGAAGTTGCAGAAAGTAGAGGAAATACAGAAACACTTTTTCTCAACGTGTGAAGTTTGTATCGGACACGCAAAAGAGATTGCTGAATGCAGGATACCAATTACGTTTGTAGTACGTTGTGTTTTCGTAACGGACACCAGCGATCGAGATTCTCAGCGTTGCATCACATGAGTCGCGTCGGGGTATCATGCATTTTGTCCAGGCATATATGCCTGCACACAATGCATGGAACCAGTGGTACCTGTGTGCGTGTATGGAGGTAGCTCCATGGTGCGTGTATATACATGTACTATGTGTACACGTACACGTGTACATAATACGAGCGCGGGCTCCCCTGGAATTTTCGCGCGCTTTAGCCCGCAACAGGATGTGGGGAAGATTTATTGCCCAGCTAACCGCAAACTGATCCCGAGCTCGGGATCGAACCCTCCGCCATCGCGAGACCAAAATCTCGGGGTCTGATCCGGGGCCAGTTTGGTTCCGAGAGCGTTTACACCTATTTGTGATCCGGGGCGCGCATTTTTTTTTTACACCACTGCGAGGGGTAATCCTTCGTTACAGTGCACGTACAAAGACTACGAAAAAGTCGCGCATGCGTAATAAGCCAATGATTGCAAACTGCGCCGTCTGTCGACCGACGATGATATCGGTGACTTTTCACCACAGAAAAAAATGAGGGGTAGCCGATCTTGACTTCGAGATCTTGTATGCAAAACATAGTTTAATGATACTACACGTAGGCTGAACAATATGTGTTCCCTGTGAAAGTCTTCTATATTTTCCCAACATAAGAATTCCTGGAGTATTAATTTAGAAGAAGTGATTGAAAAAGTGTTTGGAGGGAACGTTTGAAAAGTGACTTTAAGTAACAAAAAGTGCTTCAATTAAGGGGCAAATTATAGTGTTTTGAAAGAACGACCGAAACGCGTGTTTTGAAAGAACGACCGAAACGCGTGTTTTGAAAGAACGACCGAAACGTCGTTTCAAAATAGCGATCGAAACGTCGTTTCAAAAGAGCGATCGAAACGTCGTTCCGAAAGAACGATTGAAACGTGTTTCGAAAGAACGATCGAAACGTCGTTTCGAAAGAATTAACGATCGAAACGTTTCGAAAGAACGATCAAAACGTCGTTAACGTCATTTCGAAAGAACGATCGAAACGTTTCGAAAGAATTAACAATCGAAACGTTTCGAAAGAACGATCAAAACGTCGTTAACATCGTTTCGAAAGAGCGATCGAAACGTTTCGAAAGAATTAACGATCGAAACGTTTCGAAAGAATTAACGATCGAAACGTTTCGAAAGAATTAACGATCGAAACGTTTCGAAAGAACGATCGAAACGTCGTTTCGAAAGAACGATCGAAACGTCGTTTCGAAAGAACGATCGAAACGTCGTTTCGAAAGAACGATCGAAACGTCGTTTCGAAAGAACGATTGAAACGTCGTTTCGAAAGATTTATCGAAACAATCGAAACGTGTTTCAAGGGAATTAAGAAGAAAAAAACTTTTGGAAACAGAGTTACCTTAA
Source organism: Henricia sp. BOLD:AAB3569 (assembly GCA_037783545.1). NCBI lineage: Eukaryota > Metazoa > Echinodermata > Asteroidea > Spinulosida > Echinasteridae > Henricia > Henricia sp. BOLD:AAB3569. The sequence goes on along the minus strand of JBBELK010000340.1, from coordinate 2,530,083 downwards.
ATATATGGAGGAAGGAAATGCATTAGGCATGGGCTTATACAAAGTTTGGGGACTGTTGTCGATCGATGGTGTTTTTTATTTACAAAAATATTTCACCATTCATTCAACATAAAAAACATCCACTGATCCTTTGGCCGATATTTTTAATATGTATGCAGTTCTTCTTTTTTTTCCTTTCTAATCAATCATGAAATTTATCTTATTATAATACATGTACAGTACGTACGTACACAATTTATACATGCACATGTACAGCGCATAGCACATGTATACGTACGGGGAACTTTAGTCTCTTCACCAGCAGTGAATGGTGCGTTTTCTGCCAAATTCCCCTCGCAGTGGTGTAAAAAAAAAATGCGCATCCGGGGCTGATCCCGAGCTCGGTGTTCGATCCCGAGCTCGGGATCAAGTGTAAACACGGTCAACTGGGAGTGATATACAACAAAGCAGCTTGCCCATACTTAGCGGAGCAAGTGATGCAAAGTCGAACGCAAACGGATGAAAAACGCAAGATGGATAAAAAATGGACCTCAGGAAAGGCGGCTTAGGATAACGGACGGCAGCCTCATTCAGAGAGTCGCTAATCCAGTCAATTGTTGTATATAGGTCAGTGTCTAGATAAAGGAATATATCCTTAAAGTTCAATGTCTCTTTGATACTGGTTTCGTGAACGACCGCCAAACTTAGACATAGCATGGACTGACTCCGCCTCCGTACGTTATAAGTGGTACATGTACATTAGAGACGCGAATCTATACTGTGTACGGCAGTACTGACCATCAGTCTTACATGCCCAGATGTCGGTTCAATTTACCATTTTGAATTAAAATAAAAAGATCTGCAAAGTGTTCGCTAACAAGGCAAATTAGCAAAACTACTTAGTGAAGGAAACCCTTTGATAATGGGCTATAAATCTAATCAGGTGGTTCCGGTTTATTGTAATTGGCTTCGCTGATTAAAAAGCTCGATACGTGCGGTTTGAAAATCACAAGCTTCGTTGGGTTCTGAGAAGTGGGAAGATGGAACATTAGGGTTATAATGAAACGTATAGAGGCGCTGTGGGCTAGTGGTTTATATACTTATAGAATAATGTCGTCCTATAGGCTGACCGGTAAACATCAGTTCGAACCACAAAACAAAAACGAGAAACCGAAAACTAGTGCAGTTTAAAAACATTTTAATTGCAGTTAAAACAAGTTCGTAACAAGAAATGTTTTTCTTTAAATCAAAAAATGTATCAGGAATGTCCAGTCTACCTGGCCCGATATACTGGTATTAAATAGCTCCGATATACCGATATACCGGTATTAAATAGCTCCGATATACCGATATACCGGTATTAAATAGCTCCGATATATCGATATAATACCGGTATTAAATAGCTCCGATATACCAATATACAGATATAATACCGGTATTAAATAGCTCCGTATAAATGAATTAACGTATTATTTATTCAAGAATCAAGACAAATTGACGAAATAAAGTTTAGATACGTTACTTTCTCGAATGCGTGCTGCGGTAAAAAGTCCAATTGTATTTTGTTTGCACATCATACAAATCCCCCCCCCCCCCTCCCCCCTCCCCCGCCCTCTCCCTCACACCCCCTCCACTTCTATTTAGCTTGTTTATTTTAGCCAGGCTAACATTTACGCAAACTGAGAATACTGACTCGTAAAACGATGCTAAATTGTGATAGACAAAATATTGAAGTTGGAATTTGAGCAAGATGACAGCTGCTAAAGATGCAACAGAATTTTGCCGCTTTTAAATGGTCTAAAGAAAACACCTCTAAGCACATGTCTTTGCCACGACACGTCAATTATGGTCAGATTCCAACCAGATGAGGCACGTGTAGAATACCACCATGGCCTGTAGTTTATTACACAGTCAATCAGCACGAAGCGGAAATTTTGCTGTAGCGACATGAATGACCTACGTAGTCATCGGCAAACAGACGGCCCAGGCTCCGACACCAAATAATATAATGTAATGCATTTTGTGTGTCCGCTTGTCCGAAACAAGCTGACATACAAATCTGACGGGAAAAACCCCTCCCTGGTGGCAAAACCCCCTCCTGGAAAAATTCCTGGATCCGCCCCTGCGGCCTCCTTAACTTGGTTAATTGTCTCAGAATCCTGGTTTCAACTGCATGGATCTCGGTCTGATCATGCATCTATCAGCACAATCGGCAATCTGGGAAATGAAAATACATGAAATCAAACTTCATGAAATCAAACTTCATGAAATAAAAACACACCCGCATTATAATTTACCACATGTACTGATTTCCACAGAAAAGAAGAGAAAACAGCCTTACCAGGACCTTACCAGTTTACCAGGACCAAGCAGTTAACTAAACCTGCAAATGGTTAACTTCAGTGTTCCAACAATCAAAAACTCAGAGAAAACTAGCATTACACAGAAAATAATTAAACTGCACACCTGTTGACACAATTGACACCAGTCCCCTACCCATGTTGTTCATTAATCGGCCCCGTCCCCTTTCCCCCTCGCACCTTTGTCCCTTTGCCCTACCCCTTTGCTCATATCCCTAATTCTCCCTATAGCCCTTTCCCCCATCTCCTTTCCCCGAGCTCAAATACAGTGAAATTGTAGGTATGCTGCGGAACAACATGTCGCTAAAGACTGCCAAACTGTGACGTCAGTTATTATATAATCATGGGTCTAAACATTGGTATGGTCCGCTAAAATGGCCACTGCAAAAACGCGAGAAATTTGTTGACGGGTAAAGGAAACCCAATAACCGGCTTATTAGCAGCAAACAAAATCGACAAAGACATTTTAGTACTCGTAGTTTAGGTAAGGCCTTAGGTTTCTTATGAAGGTTGGGCTTATGAAAAGGCTATACCTACAAATTATCAGTAACACTTAACCATACAATGACAAGATTGTTGGTAAAAAGTCTTCAATGCTGGAGGTATGTCTACAACAGGCACATGCACCACGACAACGAACTTGAAGCTCGGTTTTAATTTATTAAATTACAAAAGTAACGAAAATGTCCTTTCGCGTTGTATTGCCTTTGATTGTCCCCACCACGCTGCCACTAATCCTGCATCTTTGGGTTTTTACCGCCTATAGTGGTTGACTTTATCTATCTAGAAATTATATAGGCCTACGTAGCATCGTACTTTTGTAGAACGTAATTGGCATCTCGGTAATATGTTTGCAAGACGCTATAAAGATATTGATCATCATTACTCTCACAAATGATCGGGCGTGTCCAGGTAACGTCAAATATTCGTTTCCTTGTAAAGAGGAATAGTGCATTATTCTCTCCGTGACGAGAGTATAAAGCCTTCAATTAAAAGGGAACATAACATGTTTGTAGCCGCAGTTTATTTTGAAACTGATTGCTACCTGATGGTAGTGTTGTTTGACGTGGTTCCATCATTAGGGACATTTCATGGTAGCTAAGAGCTGAGACAGCGTGGTTGGGTGTTTGACCAATGAGTCGTGATCATGTCAGGATTTCAGTGTGACTTGTGATTCGAGGATTAAGACCTTCTTGGGAGAATGAGAAATTTGATTCGGACGCCTCAAAGGGCGGCGTACCGGGATTATATGCTTCCGAGAATCTGTGAAGTGCAGTTTTCTTTTTAACTATTGAACTTTAGGGCACAATTATAATTATATACAATTATGTTTATGAATTCGCACGTCGGGAAGAAAAACCATTTTACCACACAGGAATTATGGGTTTAGAGTCCAATGATTTATTAATACAATCCAACAAATGATTACCAAAACATCGTCAACTGAATTATATATCTTTATCAGTTGGTCCCCCTGTACTAAGATTTATATGGAACAACGAAGGACCAACTGATAACTCACATGTAGCTAACAGTCTGATATATCAATGAAAACCCATTATCACAAAATGGAACAAATCGGAGAAGCAAGAATCCAAACACATCAAGGGTTTTCTTAAACCTCAAAAGGCATTTGAACATACTGCAATAACTTAAAGAGAGTTGTTTTTGTGGGGCCGAACCGCCACAAGATAGAATACCGTAATATAACAAACTTGATACAAGGACTATTTCGTATTTTTAAACAATGGATAACCATACAACCGTAAAATGTTCTCTTTTATAATTTAAATACTTGTATAGACTCAAGACCTATCTTTACTTTTCTAACTCGGCTCTGAACTGAAGTCACATCTCATGTACACTTTCAAAAACGACATAATTATGTTCAGCCAACATAAAAGAACCTGCCATACCCAACCCGAGAGAGAAAAAAAAAACCGTGACATTATGGCAGGAGGGGTGGGAGGTGGTTACGTTTTTGTTCTATACAATATGTCAGATCAGAGGGTAGTCAGAAAAAGAGAGCAAACCACGTCGCAGCGACCTTTATATAGGCTAAACCAAGAATCATTGAACCGTGAACCCATGATACTGCATTGCTGGGCTGCACCCATGACAAAGAATGGTTATAAAGGAGACATACCAAAGGGTGCAATCGGTAAAGGTCTCGGAATTGCAAACACACAGATTGACGCACTTTCCATAAACCTGATTAATATTCATTAATCTCGTATTTATACGCCTTTGTTTTCAATTTTTCATCATGTATTCCTGTTTCGACAATTTTCTACAAAACTTTAAAAAAAACACTGTGACAAGAGACAAAGTGCTTAATACTCTTACTTGCTGAATGATTGTCAATCAAATGGCCGCCTTGGATAAGTGTCTATTCAGGGAAATGTTTTTGACAACATCCTTTAGACTGCTATTTTGTTTCACTTGACCACTTTACCTGTCAGTACATTTTCTCTGAAGACACTCTGACGTACAAGGTACAACAACAACTATCGCAAAATACGATCAGGAAAATCATTATGCGTCCCGCGGGCGAATCCTCTTGAAATCACGCACATTGTGCATCTGGGACACACTGAACACGCAAGTAATCAAAATAAACCAGACTACTGCAAATCAATTGGCCCGGTGGTCTCGGGTTTAACAGGCCAACGAGATGGATTAGCACCTTAACGCTCATCCGCGATGTGTCTATCTTCACACCGTGTCTACATCAGTCGATGTACCGAGTCTCGGCTCAATCTGCCCCACGGACATCCCCACTTATTCACGGTCTTTAATGACACATCAATGTCCAATGTTGCCCTCAGGATGTGGCCATAGACTCTTTGTTTTTATTGTCTGTTTTGTATAATTTTGCGTTTGTAAAGTTTAAATCTATGATGTAGTACCTATGAATACATAAAAGCGATCTAATTATGGAGTTTTTTTGGAAGATGTAGGATTAATTTCTGAAAAGAACCGGTGAGTGAGAACTCGACGTTTCAAACGTTGTGCTCTCTTCAGTACCTGATTAAGTTAGTGTTTGGTATATAGAAACGCCAATTTGTACAACATACTACAGGCAGTTTAAAGTCATCATGCAACAAGCAAGTAACTATATGCTTCTTCTATTTTCGATTTCGAATGCTTAGGTCTACACCGTACTTCTTTTGAGAAGATGTTTGGTTCTGAAAAGAACCGGTGAGTGTGAACTCGACATTTCAAACAGTTCGTCTGATCAGATTGAAACTTGTATACAGGAGTAAAGCTGTTCTTGTACATGCAACAAGCAAGTAACTACATGCTATCATTTCGATATCGAATGCTTGCAGACATATACCTTTAAGGCTTTTTATTTCCAGAACTCGCATATCAATGTTGACAGCTGTCGACGAGTACGGGGCTGTTACACACGCTGATACCTCGTGGTGTGCTCCTGTCTAGGTGTATCACGAAGATAATTCATTGATTAATGAAGTACAACAACCTGCCACTGCGTGTGGCATAGGGCAAGGGCTAATTTAAGAGGACATTCTGCTTTGTAAAATAACATGAACTGGTAGAATTCAACTGTGAGATCATAATGATAATTTTGAAAGGCGGAGTGAAGTTTGTTGTTTCTGCTTTATGGTTGTATATACTCAAGAAGTTATGAAGCACTGTTACTTTACTTTATATCATTTAGAGATATGCTGCAAAAAATATGAAATAAACCAAAGTGTTAGGTTTTTGTAAGACATGCGGTAAAGGAGTGCTTAAAATTATACCAAATGTATTCCTGTAATTGACTGCATAACGTGGCAGAGACAGGAAAGGGTGAGTTTTCGAGAAAATTTGTTTTGAAATAAAATATGCTAAAAACGCAAATGCAATTCAAACTCCTTATTTTGATCATTTTTATTAAACATACGCGCAATTTATAGCACATGTAGGCTATGAGGATTTAACCAAATTGAGTTTAGCATTATGGATATTTCCCACGAGTAGGCTATAGTTTACATTGGACGTCAACTATGTAGACCTTCTGCATTGTTGTGCAGAAAAGCCAATTGGGATATCAGAAAACTACCGGAAGGGCTCTTATTGGTTAAAAATCCAATATGGCGACCTTGTAATGGAGACATACGATGTTGGAATTTAGGCTACGACATTAGGCAAGACAAAATGTACTATAAGTCCGTCATCCGATGTTAAGACACGCACTCCTAAAGTAACCCTATAGGCCCGGAGGCCATTTTTTCCTGTCATTTCATTGAACTGTAACGGTGTTTGAATAACCATTCTTCCGTGTAATGGTGCAGGCGTCTTTGTGATGTGTCTGTTTGTTACAAAACCTAACTCCCTAAACTAAGTCTCTCCGGGCACGTTTCAGCCTCTAAACCGTACCTTATACTGATGTCATAATATAGATTACTCACGTCCGTTGTCCCCAGCGTTGATAGAGCGTGATTAAATGAGTCTGATTAAAATGCCCGCAATAAATCCAGGACTTGTACTCGAGAGACGACTGACTAACAGGCCAGAACTTACAGACGAAGGAAATAACATCGAGGTCTCTCCAAATATCGTTTGAGCTACTTCCCAGAACATGTGGAGCATACGGAAAATGAAACAAGTCGACGTGCGGACAGGCCAACAAATTGGTTGTCAACAGCAGCGAAACCGCTGGGCTTAATAAATATTTGCTGAGTAAAGGAATTCCTCAGAGGGGTTTGAGTTGGCAGAGGGGATGAAATTGGCTGTCTGGCGTGAAAAGGGAGTCTCCTACCAATTTAGATGTCGGATTTTAAGAACATGTCCAATTATAACAGATAGGCTAACATACCCATAGCAATTCTTGGGTCATACTCCATTACTGTACTTTGAATCATACCGTAACAATTTAAGAGCATGTCGAGAAAATCACGATGGATTGGTATATAGGCGGCTCCCTGAGTGAACCCATGCACCGTTCGCCATTTTGCTTCAGGCACAACAATGCCTTGAAAAAGGTTAATTATAGCGCCGTCCATACAATGCCTCGCTTTGACTGGCTTTGCCTTTATATAGACTGGTCGTACCACTTTTTCTATTTGGTGAAATACAAGCGATATTTTGGCAAAGATCGGCCTTGACAAAGCGTCGTTATCCCTGGATCAAGATGGTAGAATTCTTGTTTCATTTCGCGTATAATAGTTATTATTCAAACTTGTTCCATAGCTCGTGATAGGGCGGATACCAGTGATGATGCATACCCAGAGCGATCGTTTCAAATGGTCGACTATTTTCGACTGACCATCTTTGACTAGATTACGTTTGGGCCAATATGGTCCAACTATATTATCTACGGTCGTTGTCCCAACTTTTTTCACAATCTATGATATGTACAATATTAGGAGTAGCTCCAGTCAGTCTAATGGCTGCCCACAGGTTGTTGATATGACGTTAAAGAGCTATATATTTATGTTATACAGGAAGATTCTATAATTTAATATGTACGTGGAATAAACTGTTTATATTCAAAACATGAGTTGCATTTTCCCTTGAAATTGCCGCTTAATTGATTTACCTTTTTGCTGTGTTTAATCGAGGGGAAGCGGTCGATATGGCGTCTTATCAGACGTAAGTCATGCTACTACCTTAAACTGCGTTAAGATACAGTCTGATATATCTAATAAGGTTAAAAGGTTTTACCCAAGGCAGCTATTAATGGTGTATTTAGAGCGGTGCTTTAAGTGCCCGTGAAATATAGCTTCCTTAATACCGCTCGTCACCACACTTTAATGTAGCAGCGCCAGCAGTTTACGTTCATTCGCGGCATATCTGAAGGTGTAGAAATAACAAGGTAATGTCTATAGCTAGATTGCTACTCGGGGCAAATTTCACGGATGGTACGTACGTGTTGCCACGCCCCGAGACAAGATTTCCCAAGAGCAAAATGATGTAAAAGTAAAGATGTTACCGGATATTCTAATCGCAAAATACGATCGCGGCTCAAATTTACCCAGCCCATGCAGACTACTACAACGGGGTATAGTTTAAGTTTTCCCCGTCATGTGTGTCAAGTATAAAAGAATGGGGAGCCTTTGGATCCGCTTTGGCAGAAATCTTATATGCATGCAAGTCTTAGGCTATTCGGGGTGCAACGACCGATTGGCTTACATAGTTGCAATCCCAACCTTCGGGTGGTAATTCAATGTTCGCTGGTTCAAGCTTAGTCGTGAAATGACGATCTCTATGAAAGTGCTCTGTTCCGTCCTTTGGATGGTATAACGCCGGAGGTGTATATTAGTGTGTTTCTGGTTTGGCAGTTTGAAGCTCCAATAGACAGGGTATCTCGGTGTTTGAGAAGTCCATAATTATTGCAAAGCGCGAAGAAGTAGCCATTAGACACGAGTAATAATTACTGTTATTTACTTATAGTCTTGGGGTGACTTCTTCAAGCTCCCATGCAGTGCATCCTGCTCCTGAAACCACCATTTTGTTTCTATATGACGTCATAACGTTTATCTCCTGTACAGGTAACCGCCCAAGCAACATGTGCAACGTTGACAGCTATGAGTGTTGATCGCTATTACGCCATTACGGACCCCCTTAAATCACTCAAGACTCGGACACCAAGAATCGCAGTTGGCGTCAGTGTCGCCATCTGGACATGTGAGTTATGTTCTTTTCATGCTGAACCAGGCACATCGTTGTCATTGTTGTTAATTTTATGGCATTTTCGGAAACTTGTGCCATTAGTTATTTTTTATTTATTTATTATAAATAAAAAATTACACGCCCAGGAATCGAACCTGGGACGCCAGAGGTGGAAAAGGCGGGGAAAGAACCACTACGCCAACTCGACCGTCCCCAGCAGGCACACAGTGCAATAACATCCAGTTCATTACACCACTATAGTGGCCATGTTAGGAGGCATGTTTTCCACAAAGCAATGACTCTAAGATGGCCGTCGTGGTGCAAAGTCTCTATGCGCTCCTCAGGATGGTCACACGAGGCCATAAGGATATCGCTTCTCCTTATAGCAAGTCTTCCCGACATGGCTCTAAACTACATGGGGGATTTTCGTAATGCATGCAAATACCATGTATACCTTATAATAACAAACGGTTGCTCTTAACGACTTCAAAGCTTTTTCGGGGGCTGTCCTACAAAAAGAACACACACCACAATCCACATTAGGGCTTCTTTACTGTAATATATTATAATACTTTTTTTTTGGTAATGATGAAACTATTTCTGATCTATTTCTTCCATTATTTACTTATTCCAGTTTCCGCCTTTCTGGCCGTACCAGTCGCTATATACTTCAACAACGTGAAGCACGTTCATACAGACAACACAACGTTCTGGGTATGTAAGGAGACGTGGCCGTCCCCCTTATTCTTTCCAGGCTACGCCATTTACAGCTTTATCATGGTGTACCTAATCCCACTGGCCATTATCGCCGTGTGTTACAGCATTGTCTTAAGGAGACTTTGGAAGACGGTGTCTCCCACTGAGGAGTCCCATGCCCCGGTACATGTCCGGATGCTCATGCAGAAGCGTCGAGTCACTCGTATGATCCTAGCCGTTGTTCTGGCCTTCGCTGCCTGTTGGATCTGCACACACGTCATCGCGATCTGGCGCCGTGTGGATCCTGAAAACTTCCCCATGACCAATACGGCAGTTCTGGTGTTCCAAATCATCGCCCACTTGATGACCTACGTGAATTCCTGCGTCAACCCGTTCGTGTATGCCTTCATGGGAGGCAATTTCAGGAAACAAATGGTTCGGGCTTTTCCGTTTCTTAAAGAAAAGAAAAGTTCCTCGGCGGACGGCCCGTCTGGAAGTCTCATCAAATCAAAATCAACCCAAGTTTAAAGTTATCGAGCTGACGATGAGAGAGAGAAACTGCATTCTCTGATCTACAGATTGCTTCGTTTGAGTATTGCTTACATACAAGTGTACACTAATCCGGCGAGCGATTACTCCATTGGTCCTATATCGGCGGCGTCATTACTGCGGTGTATTCCACTCACACCAATACAATTTTCGTCCAAACGTATTGAATTATTTGCTTTGGAAAACGCGGCCAGTCTCTATGGTGTAACTGGCCAGATACACCTCAGCAACAAGGATTGAAAGGCGCCCTCGACGGTTTGGGACGACAGACGGGTGCGTGTTTATCATCTTCGCTATTCCACAATGATAAATGTTTGTCTGGTAGTTTCATAACAAGTAAGTGATGAATCGAAGTACATGTATTGCGATGTGCAAACTCACGCCTCACAGTTGCTTGGTCTATCAAACTCAGGTAGAATAAACAGCGCACCCTCTATAAAGCTCTGTCTGCACTCTATATGCTCCGTAGGGAGTTGAGAAGGTATAACAGAATGATATAATTGAGCTCAGTGACCAGGGGTAATAATGTGAGCACCCTGGTCATTCTATTTGGTGGATTTGTGCGCGATATAAGAACTTGTCTATCATTAAAGCTTGTTTTCTGATGAATATCCTTAACTCGTACTTAGAGCGGAAGCATTGGTTTACTACACTGACTAACCTGATTGGAGAACGTGTACATAGTATGGAAGACTGGTGCCAGACCCGCCAGCCAGTAGCCAGAAGCAGTGTAATCGCAACCGTCTATTCCTGAGTTTGAAATAACGGTGCCAGAATCGCTGTGCAGATACGGTTAGACTTTCTGAGACGCTTGGTGGCAGCAAACACGCTGGTCCGTAATATTAGGGAGGTTTCGGTCGCATACGGTTAGGCAAAACGACGACTATTAGTGAATTTTACGTCATTGATTTGTGCGTACTTGTGGCGTTTACACAAATATCCCAAGTGTTGTTTTGTTGTTCACACTGATAGCAACGCCTTTACACCTTAGTAAAAAACGGACAGCGAAAAGGTAACGATTTTGAGGTTTGGCTAATCGTAGTCGTAATCACTAACCGGGCACACCGAAACCTCACTATTGAGCATGCGCAGTTTTGCTCAAACATGGCCTGGTTGTTTGCTGCCACCAAGATTTTCAAAAGTCCCCCATCAAATTCCCAGTGTGTCGGCAAAAATAAGTCGACATTGGAAATTGGTCCTTTCTATGGAGTATGGGCGATATTCACAAAGAAACCATGTTCAGACGTGTTCTGGTTGCAAAATTCTGCATAAAAATCTGAATTTAATATTGAGTATGTAAAGTCGGAATTTTCAAATGAGGCCCCGATTAGTGCCATCACTTCTTGATAGAAGGAATGCATCTCTTGAATGCATAGTGAAACATGTATTTTACGAACGTTTGGTGATTGTTTAGAATACGGCAATTACAAAACTGAAATTTCAACTTTTGGCAGCCACAAAATAAGAACTTAAACCAAAATAACGAAACTCTACCACTCTCTAAATGCATGTACCATGTAAGTGACTTACAAGTACCTAGAAGTTGCACTTATTGGGATTCAAGGAGCATTTTAATGTTTTTCTCTGGTTTCATTGCAAGTCAGGGTTATACAGTCTGTAGATATCTGTCAAATATATATAAATATAAAAATATATATTTATCATAATGAGCAGTTTCATGGAAGATATTAAAACCAGAACAAGACTTGAACATAGAAGAGTGCACCATTATTGTGCAATGGTAAGTGCATTTTGTACATAAATATACCAATGTCTGTATGATTTGTTCGAAGGTTTACATAATGTTTATCTAGTCGCTGAAATAATGGCAAATATAATTTAACAGAAGACGTGAGAAGATGTATTGCAAGTACACAGTGCAACTATAATATTGAATAGTTATTGGTATAACGTTTGAGATAATTTGTGCTCTGCCATACTTTTCTGGATTGCCGAAAATCTCGGCTTTTGAACGAGATATCACACAAACACGGAAAGAAAGGAAAGTTGGATTTATTGTTCTGCTCTTGGAAACATTGCACTGTATTATAGCTAACTTTTGTGTCGTTTTTTAACAGCATAGGTTTTATTGCTTTTCATTTGTTTCAGGCATCAATTTCGTTGGCGTACGTCATTTTCCCCCCATTTTCCCCCAAGTTTTACTTGCTTTTCGTGCAACTTCAGCATAGAAATTTAAAAAGATGGTTTAAAAGAGATATTTGTATATACAAGTAAGAGCAAAAACATGCAATGGAGTGTTTTTATTGTGAAGTACAGATATTTGTGTATGTAAACCTATTTATCCACGTAATATTTTACCTCATATCACAAACTATTATAAATGTCTTGTAAATTACAATATACACCCGTATGTATATATTTGTTTTAAAACCAAACGAAACGTGTAGAGATATTATTCCAACTTGAGAAGGGCCATCAGGGTCACAAAGTGCTCGGGTATTGGCAATTATTGTTACAGTAATATTTATAATGAAGATGGGCGTGAGGCCGTGCGGCCGTGCAGTGGGTAGTTTTTGGTCAAGTTAGTTTTGGAACCAAATTACAAGCTTAGATGCTCCGCTCGATGATCGGAATATTAGGGCTGCCATCAAAAGAGGTTGGTAGGTATGCAGACGGGAGAGAACCGAGAAAGAGAAATGAACGTGACGAAAACGACTGCGAGATTAGGTTGGATGTGAAAGTGATTCACAAGTCGGCCATATCGATTACACCTAATGGCATGATGACGTCATGGTTAATCTACACTGTGCATATTTCTTTGTGAGTTTCAGGGTTTATAGGGCCATTGGAAGGTACGCATGTGACCAACTGTGACGTCATTGTGCCATGGGTGACGTCAAAGGCCAGATATAACTCATTTAAAAAACTTGTCCTCAAATAATGAAATAAAAAGAGTGTTCATTACAGATTAAGACCAGCCTCCCGTGATGGATACTGATTTGTAGTTGAAATCCTGTGAATTATGAGTGAGTGTGCGTAATCTGTGGTCGCTATAGTTACAAAGTAGTCTGGTGTCAATGAATCTGGTGTCAATGTAGTCTGGAGGTCAACAGAGTTAGAAACATGTAGTAACCGTGCCGATTTGATGGCCGCCATTTTGGCTAAACGCTATTCTGTCATTTTCCCCTTTTGTGTCCATAGCGTTAAACCAAAATGGCGACGCCCATTATTAGCACAGAATGTGTTGAAAGTTTTACTCAATAGGTACACGTTAAAATGATCCGGATTTATGATCCGGATTGTTCTCATGAGGGCGCTACAGTGCTCTGCCATGGTGTTCATTTCTGGCTGTAGTGTTCACACAGTGCAATAGTGCAGATCATGTGGCGGCCTATTAAACAAAGTACGCGCATCCCAACCATAAGGAAACTAGTGTCCTTTATATGACATAACTTATGTGTCCTACGTTTGCTATAATCCAACAAGGAAATCCGATACCTGGCTATTCTAATGGCCGGGGAAAAAACATCTGTGACCGTAAACCTTAAAGTGCGCCATCTAACGTCGAACATTTAAGATGGGCACACACATCACATACAAGCTTATGGTATGTATCGTCTTTACATGTTTCGGGTGTCTCTGATACCTCATGAACCTTGAACATTGCATAAACGATCTGCATACTGAAACAACATTGAAATCAATAGAAAGTTTATCAATTTGGTGGAGGGAAGATGAACATAGTCTGGGGTTGTTCGCATGTGAAGACGTGTTAAAAACAGAATGAATCAGTGATGTCTTGATGAGTTAGGAGATGTCATATAAGTGAGGTTGGGTAGCGGGACTGTTAGATATTGGCATGCATGTAAGAGTGTGAGTGAGTTCATACAGTATCGCGTTTAGTATGGATGTCGTTTGATGTGTGATTCTGCCACCGTGCCGGCAAAATGGGAACATCCCCTAAATTATTACGTAACAAGCACCAAAATAGTAAAAACAAAATGAGCGTTTTATTTGGACAGCACAGATGTCAAGGATTCACCTTACAATATGTATTTGTGCAAACAAAAGTTTGGCAAAGATGACCAAAACGAAGACGTACATCCTGTAGTAGCTTGCAGTTATTCTGAACGATTTAAAACCACGTATATATTTATTCTGTCTGTGTAAAGTAAACAATAAAACAACAGTAAGTAAATCCTGATCAAACGTATATATATAATCTTGTTTGTTTTGTTTTCATTAACAACAACCACCTCTACTACAACAAAAAAATGAAACAAGGTCTTTAAAATGTCTCCTCCGCACAACACTGCAATATGCAAATTTATTATAATGTTATTGTTTTTATATTCGATATAAATTAAAGATTGTTGCTCATTTCACAGCGCGTTCGTTTGGCGCCCTCTTTTTGTCAGTACATTGACTAAAATCGACCAGCGCGAGGGCGTTTTCCGTGAGGAACGGTTCCCTCATTTCCACCGCCCAAACTGGGCGGTGGGAATGAGCGAAGATGAACGGTAACTGCGCCAACTTAAGATCAGAGCCACCATTTTTGGTCTAACATCTCATCAGATGTATTTAACATTCTGTGTAGGTGTGCATGTGCGAAACAGTTGTTGGGTCAATATTTATTTTTTTTAAATCAGGTTTTCAAAGAAAAGCATCAACACGCCAAAGAAATATCAAAATCAATTGTCACAAAAATGAGCTCCCTTAGTCTTTGACCACGGTAGAAAATGTTAAATGGATTAAAATCCTATCGAGAAACATTTAGTGTTTTGCGAGTTTCACATGAACTTAGCGTCTGAATCTGAACTGATGTACTTCCTTTCACATGCACACTTAGTATCCAGATCACCAGACTACGTTTTTGTT
This sequence comes from Henricia sp. BOLD:AAB3569, assembly GCA_037783545.1. Lineage (NCBI taxonomy): Eukaryota > Metazoa > Echinodermata > Asteroidea > Spinulosida > Echinasteridae > Henricia > Henricia sp. BOLD:AAB3569. The sequence continues at coordinate 2,515,039 of JBBELK010000340.1, read as the reverse complement.
GCTATGTAATGTGACCGTGTGCACGCGGCAGTTGTGAAGTACAGAATCAGTACCGTGTTCACCGTAGGAGAGAATGGCATAAAGCAACCACACTGTTGATTTATATAGGCATTGGCGTGCACCACGTAGCAACAACAGCGTAGTATGTGGACTTTCTAAACTGCACCTCCATTTCAAAGAGAAGAAATCAGGGCGTAAGCCATAGTGCAAAGTTTACATGGAAAAGGCTAATCTGTCCCACCAAATAAGGCTCCATCTTGTGTTTCACAGTACGGCCTGATCGCTAGGTGCAATATCGTTCTTATTGTTAGCAGGCATTTGCATAATCCGCCGATCCACAATAGATACCCGTGTCCCTTCTTCCGTTCCACGACGACTCTGCAACCTCCGAGTGCTACTCCTTTTCCCTACCTGCCTCCTGAAGCACAGAGGGAAAGCCTTCTTGAAGCTGTTGCGGAAGTTGTTTCCGATGAAAGCATAGACAAACGGATTCACGCAGGAGTTGGAGTATGCCAGCGTCAAAGCGACAATGCCTGCGTAGTACGTGGTGTTATTCCTCGGGTAACTCTTCGGGTTATAACGCTCCCAACAATTCAATAAATGCAACGGCAGCCAGAATAGAAAGAAAAGAAAGACGACGATCAGCAGCATTTTTGTCGTTCGTTTCTTCTGTTGCATGCTCCTCCGTGCGTGCCGGTTGCTATTAGCGGTAGGCTTCGCTTTGGCCCACATGGAGCGCAGTAACAGGGAATAACACACGCAGATGACGGCCAATGGAAGTAGGTAGGTTGATACGAGAACATAGCTGTAGTACAGGGCTGTATTGGACCCGAAGGTCTCAAAACAAAAGGTTTTCTCATGAATATAATACCAGTGACTCTCAGCTTCAACAAAGATGGCGGCTGGTGTGGCCATAGCGAAGGAAACTAGAGGAGAAACAAAATTCACCAATCAAGAACAAATAATTAAAACATTGTTCCTGACCCAAAACGTTACGTGGGCTTTATGCACTATTTGCCTAGTAACAACTGTTGAAAAGTGTTTGATTGTCCCATCGTTCAATCCGAAACTTGTTTTTGGAACAAGATAATGTGTGACACTAATAACATTAATAATTATCATGTTTATAATCTAACCCCAGTGTTGTCTCTAACATAATCATTCTCACGGATCACCGAACCACTTAAAAAGTTAAATAAATTCAACACTATAGTTTTATTTTCTTTTGCAGCCTGGTTTTTCATAACAATAGACCCTTTGCACTGGCGGACATGACAGGGGCAGTCACATTGTCACCGTGCGTCATGCACGAGTAAGCACTTTGTGGATCTATTGTCACGTCATTTAAATATGAAATCCTGCCCCTGTCATGGCTGCCAGTACAAAGGGTCTATTAACAAGTTCTTGTCATTCTAGTAATAATTATATATACTAACGAATCCAGACTCCAAAATTGAGGAGGAACGACAGTCGTCTGGTCCGGTACTTGAGAGATTTGATCGGGTAGATCCACGTGAAAACTAGTCATTGTCACTGTGTGCTGTTTTTTGCGCCTGCGCTTTGTCACGTACCAAATTTAAATTTCCCGCTGTTTCCCACGCCCCCTCAAGCCCAAGTCCAGGTCCAGGTCCAAGTACCTGTTCCCCTTTGTTATGCAAATGAGCTGCCCCGATTCCCAGGCACCTGCGGTCGGCCTACACGCAGCACGTACTGTTGACCCAGAAAACCTAGTTGCGTGTACGTGTACGTACGTACGTGTGGATCGACCTGTTTGTATGTATATGCGCTGTGTATGTGCTGCGTAGGCTGTGCATACTGACTATGTAGTGCACGGCTAAACAGACTTTACTTTTCAGCATAGTGGAAAATCAAGAAAGACAATCGGATTTTTGTTATTAAAATGTAAAATCAACTATAAATTACATTTTGTAAATGTAATAAAATATAGAAAACATCAAAATCATAAACATGCAATTTCACACTGGAAAAAAAAAAGCCCTCGAGTATTTCAAATAGTCCTATTACATCCTGGCCCAGAGGATGGCCATGCGTTTATTGCTGCCTTTTTCGGCTAATTTACAAAAAAACATTTCTCCCCTGATTTTGCTTTGTTTCGGAATCTGTACGCCTTGTTTTGGAGATTGGGAATTACGGCGATCCAAAAAGTTTTTGCATGTCAAAACTGCACCAAAAACGCCGTTTATTATTCTCATTCATCGCCAACTACAATATGAAAGTTACATTTTAGCATGTAGGTTTTCCTTTCTTTATGAGTTTAGTGCCAAATGGTTTGGGTTTAAAAAATTACTGCACATGCACTTTTACCACAAATCGAGACGATTAAAATATTTCCTTTTTGGCAAGAAAACCCGCGTTTTGCAGCTCATAATTGAATCATGATGTATTACCAAAAAGAAATAATCACGCAAGTATGAAGTTATAGTGCCAATTATTAGGTCTCATGTATTCATAACAGATGAAATGTCTTTTACGGGCATCTTAAAGGAATGTTCAGATTTTTTTTCTCAAGAAAATGGATTTCGTTTTAACCCAACAATCATATAAAATACCTCCCTAAAATACTACACATGGAAAGAAACAGACAAATTGCAATCTTCAATTTGGATGTGTAAGCGAAAAAGATTGGTGCAATTTATACTGCACTGCTTTATGAAACCGTATTAATTACGTATGGAATTACGTATGGAACCGATTTTATTACGGCCGTTTTGCGCCTTGCCGTAAGTTGAATTATTCGTGAACCGCCAGAAATAATCCAAAATATTGACAGTGCTTTATTGTTCAATATAACTATAAACGCTGGTCGAAGTTTCACTTCCAAAACGCACGGACAATAGACTGTTTATCGAATAGCCGCCATTTCGCCATTCCGTTCAACAATGGAAGCACACTATGTGCAACCATGCATGTCCTCAAGGCACAAGCCTTCAGAAAACTGTCCCACGAAATGGCGGCTATTCGATACGGTCTATACATATTGACTTGTGCCGGCCGCAACCTATAGTAACTTTCGGTTGTATTTTTGTGTTGTGCCGCAAACGAGAATTATTTCTATGTCGGATGCCATATGCCCCAAGTCATGTTAAGTTCCGGCTGTTAATAGTTGCCGATGTCCAAAATGCAAAGTATGAATTGTTTTTGTTAAAATAAATTGAAGGCAGATAGAGGCTCGTCAGCAATGCGCGCTCGCCAAATTTGTGAAATATTCAAAAATAAAATTAAAAATATCAGAGCTGAATTCGATGCATCATGTCCCCTAACTTGGCGCACTTCGACAACTCACTGCGAATCCGCTCGCTTTATAGCAAAACCCCTAGCAGATTTAGTTCAAACTTACACACCGTGCAGTAGAATTCATAGGCTCCAAGAAAAAGTAATACTTTTATATTTTGACTCATCAACAAGTACAAAATAACACAATCAGGACAAAACGATGAACACTTTTTTCCCCGAAATCGCCCGGACTATTACCTAACGTGACGCACTCGACGCTGATTGGCTGAAATGTTGAGAATATTGCTACAGTGGCCCATAAAGAACACTTGCACATACCGTGACACAGTAGTACAGAATGCCAGTATGCCTGGTTTTATTTCCGTTAAATGCCCATACAGGCTTCCGTGTATAGTGTCATGTCAACCTGAAGCGAACGGCGATGCCTTCACACCGGTGAATTTCCAGTAAATTAATTATTTGTTTCCGTATTTTCAGGCGCGGATCCAGAGGGGGGTTTTGGGGGTCAAACCCCACCCCCCTGCTCCGACACCAAAAAATATAATGTAATGCATTTTTTGCGTGTCCGCCTGTCCGAAACGAGCAGACATAAAAATCTGATGGGCAAAACCCCTCCCTGGTGGCAAAACCCCCTCCTGGAAAAATTCCTGGATCCGCCCCATTTAGTTTTGGAAATTATGAAGGTACTTGACAACTTTATTTCCTTTTAAGTGCAACAGCTTGTTAATTGCATCAAGAGAGAACGGAAAGTAAAGTGCATCACGTTAGGGGCTGCGCCACGATAGGGGACATGAACAATACTGCAGTAACTAACTAAGGACACGTGATTTATCGGAACCAGAATCTGGTTCCGATATATCACGTGACCTCGATTTATTTCAAACAAATTCCCCAAAACAGCCAAATTTTGTGGTTTCTTTTCAGGTTCTCTTCAGTCTATTTCGAAAAGTTTCAGAATCATGTATTGGTCTATTTCGACCCCAAAATAGCCCAACAAAGCCGGTCTTCCCTTTAAGTGGAATGCAAGCGATCGCATGGACCAGGGAGCAGTCTAAGCCAAGTATTGTTCTTGGGGTACAATGGCGGCCGGCGCGTGGCTTCAACTATAACTGCTATTGCATACTTCATCCAATGTAGTAATATCGATGCAACGATTCACAAAGTAAGGGACCGGTCGATGTTAATTGCGCCCTCTGTTGGACCTGCATATGAGACGTGTGTGGTTCCCAGTCCAAACAATTTGAACTAGACATAGAGTTATATGGAACTAGACATCTGAGATCGGCATAATGTTACATGTATATTTAGAAAGGTGGAATGTGTGGACCGGAACCAGTCTACACGTGCACAACCTGGCTGAAGCTATCCGCAAAGTAACGCAGGTTACACAAAACTAGAATACATGCAACAAACGACGCATTTTACTCAAGCGCAATTTCAATCTAAGCCATAATACATGCAACAAAGGGAGCCTGTAGTTAAAGGTGTATCCCAGTTAAACATGCCTACATATGTAGGCCTAGTAAATGATTGGTAAACTGTTAAAACTGGCATTATTTCACTCGCATTTAAAAGCCTATCAAGTAAAATGCCTTGTAGAAATTTCAGCCACATATATGCAGTAACACTTGTCTATTTGTGTGTGTATGAATGAACGGTAAAATATTGTCTGCTGTGCAGACATTTCATTTTTGTTTTAATCGCTTTCACTGTGCAATAGACCTATGACATAATGACGTCACGCAATGTTTACCGCGGTGCATTATGGGTGAAATGTGGGTACGAAATCTCTGCATCAACAGTTTGCACAATTATTTCAGGGCCATTTTCGCCGCCTTTTGAGGCCTTAAAAGTTAAAACTATAGTTCCGGCGTCCGTCGTGGGGTTAAAACTCACGCAGCTTGGCACAACTAAGTTGACACGAACCATTTTAGAAATGTAAGATCTTTTGTTTTTGACTTTTTTTTGCCAGCGAAGCGGCCCTTAGTAAAGTTCACAAAGTTACGTGCATAATACGCAAGGCGCTATGCATGAAACGCACGCAAACTACAGATGCAAAGATTTCGTCCCCGTTTTTCCCCATATAATGCACCGCTGTAAACATTGCGTGACGTCATTACGTTTCAGGTCTATTGATCCCACAAAGCAGTCGTTTTCAAAATCGATCCCGGCATTAAGTTTGCAATTTAGTACTTTTCGTATCTAATAAAAATGACGTCATCCTTATGAATCCTTATGAAATAATAACATTAATTCAAAAATATCACAAATTTGCTAACACGGGGTACATTTTCTTTCAAAGATGCGCCCATACCTATGCGCGCCAAACGGCATTCATAAACTTGAAATCGTATGAAATGGCGTCATTTTTATGCGCGAGGATGGCACTTGGCCGATTTCTCCCTATTCAAATTTTAATTGTCGGTAGGCCTACTTGGTCGATCTTGAAAATTAATTAACCCGTTTGCGGAGGGGTATGTTTTCAAGTTCAAGTATGTGTCACGCCGAGGCTATATAGCCGCCATTCCAAAATACGCTAATATCATATGTGAGGGCACATTGTCTTAATTGTAAAGATGCTCATGCCATACAAGCTTAAAGGCAAAGGCTCGTCAGCAATGCGCGGGCGCCATATTATAATTAGTCCCACGAAATGCGCAGCCGTAGCAAAGGCATGGAGCTGCGTATTTCGTGGCATGACTTCCCATGCTTCAAAACTACTAATTTAAAAAAAATTGACATAAATGTACGTGCTCAAGTAAAATTATGGTGAATCAGTATGGATTTCGTTTCGTCCAAAATATAACCCGAACTTTTTCGGCGCTGTAATTGTTTTGTGTACACGCGCTAAAAAACCCAATTCCCCCACTCTTATCTTCCAGATAGTCGGCCAGATGCCGTCCCAATTACTGTCGCTTCAACGTTATTTGAATGGGGACTGGCATACGTCTTTATGTACATTGTACATGTATATGAATTGATGCATTTTGCTGCATGTATTTTACATTTGGCAATTTACGTGACTTTGCAGATCGGAGTTGGGAGCACACCCCTTTGCTGATAGCATGAGCCAGGTCAACCATGCATGCATACATGTATATGGCGAAACTGGCCGATTTATTTTTGGGGGGGGAGGAACATTATTTGGCCAAAAAGTCACGGTTTTTTAGGCTATTCATTAGTAGACATATTTGCTAGAGGCTAATAAAAAATTTGTTGGCTTTATAAAAATGGGTTAACCTAGCTAATGTTACCTTAGCCCTAACTTTATCATGTGGTTATTACATGAAATAATCACATGATAAAGTTAATAATAGGGCCAGGTAAACATCAGCTAGGTTAACCAGTTAACAATAACAGTCCCAATTGCATGTCAACTCGTTTTTTTCACAAGAATATCTGCTATTTTTGCTAAGAACACAAGTTGACATACAAATTTGACTGTTTTGTTTATTAAGCAAACACATTGTTTTTATTAAGAACATTTTTCTGCTAAACAGCTTTAGGAAATTGACCCCATATTTTTATTAAATGTAGGCAGAAACGTTTTAAGATGACCCATGATGGACATGGTAATACATGGTAATAGTATAATTCCAGTTTTCAAAAATACATTTTAGCTATTCCATTATTCTGTTCTTTGAACAAAGGATACAGGTCTATATAAATATTATAGGTCTATAGAAAGTTCATACAAATATAAAAATTACTGAGCATATCATAATTTCAAAATAAATAACGAATGTAAACATACATATATGTATTTTGCTCTTTGAAAATACTTTTAATAAGTATATACACATTTGTTGCATATAGACTACTAAAGTGTACGTAAATTACCATGGTAATTGGGTCTAAACATTCGCTGGTAATCTGAAACGCCCATTGGTAAAGTGCAAGACAGCAGTTCACTGGTTTTAGCGTAAACCCAGTAACCTTGGTATTAACACACAAAGGGTGACATTTTCACTTTAGTAGTCTATTGAAAGTTGTAACGTTTCACATGCAATTGATCCGTAATTGTTGATGGTGTGATCATAAAAGTCATACAATCCTTATAAGTTCCCTTAATTATTATTAATTTATCCATCTGCCATGTATGTCCATGCAATAGTATTTCATATAGGCCCTCAATATGGGTATAGGAGAGACAAAAGTGATGACAATCACTGTGGTCTGTGGCCATAGATCTGCCGTCACCTTTCAAGCCCCAATACACCATTTGCAGTTTACTAAAATTTTACTTTACAGGTTGACAGAAAAACTCAAAATTGTTGATTGCAATGGCTACAATTTACAAATACCACACACAATTTTTTTTTCCAGACTTCCAAAGTACCGTATTTGTGCACATAAGTCTAAGTTAGTTATGTAATGGTGGATCGTAATGGTGTTTTTAAATTTTGTCCATCATGTATTCTGTATAAGATCTGTCCAAATGATGACGAAGGTGGCAGACATTTCCATTCTCGACATGGTGTATTCGTCAGGCAGGAAACCATGAACAACTGGTTGGAACAACCCAGGCCCAGTGGTGTACATAATTGGTCGTACATCTTTTGGAGTGTCTAAAAAGAAAAAAAGTGGAAAAGTACTCCCTATTTAAAGAAAAAGGAAGAGGACCAAAGTGGGTGGGGCCTTAGGGAGATGGGAGGGGGCGGAATGATTGGCATGTGGGGTACATTACCAATATACCAGTGCACGGACACCCTGGATTTTTCCTTAATACGATATATAAACCACGTCGAAATTTTATTTTGATGATAAAAATGCAAAATGTTGAGGTAAAAGTTGTAAGCTTAGTTGTGCATGTTTTCTGCCCGAGGTTGGGGATTTTTGTCACCTAAATTTTGCCCCAGGGGTTGGGATTTTGTCACACGAGAAGTAAATATCCCCACCTCTTAGACTTAGGTGAGGTAGCCCGGGGTGGGGGGAGGGGAGGGGGCAGTAAAAAATTTATAGGTGCATAGTCATAGAAATGAATCACATCATCACAAAATTTGAATCAAATGTAGTAAAATGCAGTAAAAAAAATGTTCTTCAACAAATGCGTAATCCCCACCCCGGGGGTGGGGTTGCCCCAGGGTCGGGTAAGAAAATACATGGAAACCTTTGAAAATCAATCAAAAAAGTGAACCCCCACACATTGCCCCGCCCACTTTCCAAGTCACAGATCGTTTTCGGTTCTGCGCATCACTCAACACGTGCGGGCAATCCATCAAGGCCAAATTTTGTGTTAATTCCGGGAGACAAAGGCCTTGCATATTGCTCGCGACCATCGAACTTTCAATCCGACCTTCGAAGTGTATCATACCGCTGAATAGCCCAAACGATGTACTATTCGAAACTAATTTGCTTGAGTTCAGACCAAATTTGGAAAGAAAGGGAAAACAAAATTAAAAATACGAGTGTCGAGACAGGTGAAATTGTGATCATGAAAAAAAAACACGACACAGGACTTTTGAAACAGAAAAACTCACCAAAAACTTAACCAATAAGCCTTATACGTATCTGGCGGCCATCTTGAAAATAGCGCCACCATTCGACTTGTTGGAGACAGTCAAAGGGAACACTTTGGCTGCTGGCGCTCGTGGATTACGCACGTTTGTATGGTCATAACAAATATTAGGTAGGTTTATTGCCAGATTTTGCAATTTATGCTCATTGTGTATGCCTTTAGTGGCAATTTTTGAGTTTGTACGGTAATATAGAAGGAGTAAAAGCAAAATTTATCTACTCAATTTTTGTAATTTAGACAGAAACCATGGATCAATTATCAAGCAAATACAGTTGATTGCCCGGTTCCGCAAACGAAAATTGTCCGAGGCGCCCGGCCGCACAAAATCTACTTTTAAGGAAAGGTAATCAGCCAGAAATATCCTGAATTTATTCAACTATCCAAGACACTGAACATTTGTATAACAATCGGTTGGAAAAAATGCTTCCGAGCAATTTTGAGAGGTAGGAAGATTGCCCGGTTTCGCAAATGTTAGCCGGTTCCGCAAATAGCGCCTTAGCATATAGAATGTCTTGTATTTCCGACATGGCCGGCCGTGTGCACGCGTGTCACGGTAGCTCAGAACGGTCATTGCTTCATTTCCACCTCGTGCATTTTGCCGGGATGTGATTCCTCTAGATTTTCCTGAAACTTAATTTGCTTTTGTATCATTTTTGTAAAAAAAAAATACTTAACCAACAAGTTGATGTGATGTTTCCTGATGGAGGCTTTGCCAACTAAATATCTATCAGATTCAGATTTGGTGGCGACTTTGGGGTTTCCAAAATACAGGGATTTTAACAACTATAATGCTGGTTATTTTTAGCAAGTCATGTAGCCTAAACTTGTACTTCATCCATGCTTTATCTCTGTTTTATTCTAGACCATCCCTGCAGAGGAATACCGAACATCATCAGGATTTAGTGCAACTGCTTTCCTGCATTTTTAGAGATATTATCAGTGGAAATTTTCACTCCCAAAACATGGAAAACATGCTGAATTTATAGCCATTTGCATGTTTTACATGAATACTTTATTTTTATACATAGTCATGTACACTAATTATCTACTTCACCAGAAAAAAAAATATTGTTGCTATGTGGAGGCTATGCAAATGTTACACGCAAAAGGCCAATTGGATGAACTAAAAATTGTTTTGTTTTGGGGATAACAAGAAAAAAAAAACCAATTTACCTCTGGCTATTAAACAAAAGAAAAATAGAAACAAATGCACGCTGCAACAATGAACGATGCATAAAAACAAAGCGTAGAGTATCATATTAGTACCGTGTATTATGTCGAACTATGTAAAATGTTTGATTTAAGATAAAGAGACATTAACAGAATTTATAAATCAAGAAACGGTCACCAACAGTATAAATGGAATGTAATATGTCTTGTAGCTGTTGAAAGTTTTAAAATGTTCGGACACATGTATATAACAGCACTCTGAAATAATTTAAAAGCACACGTTGGAGGAACATTGTCTAGTTTTTCTATTGACGAATTTTTGATTCTTTGACCGTAATAGGCCCCTATTATTGTATAAAATTCTTTAATCAAACCAACTCGTCTTAAGGGAATGTTTATCTCTCCATTAGAAGTAGCTATGCTGTCGGTCTATACAACTGGAATCTGGAAAAAATAAAATAATAAAAAGCTTAATATACTAGCAAATTGTATGCTTCATCATTCAGGTCGCACACGTGTTGTCGTGTGCAGTTTACAAGCTAGACTTTCTATACAATACTAATAGGCGCTATTTGCGGAACCGGCATTTTTTTCCAACCGATTGTTATAAAAATGTTTAGTGTCTTAGATAGCTGAATAAATTCCGGATATTTCTGGCTGATTATCTTTCCATAAAAGTAGATTTTGTGCGGCCGGGCGCCTCGGACAATTTTCGTTTGCGGAACCGGGCAATCAACTGTATTTGCTTGATAATTGATCCATGGTTTCTGTCTAAATTACAAAAATTGAGTCGATAAATTTTGCTTTTACTCCTTCTATATTACCGTACAAAATCAAAAATTGCCACTAAAGGCATGCACAATGAGCATAAATTGCAAAATCTGGCAATAAACCTACCTAGTATTTGTTATGACCATACAAACGTGCGTAATCCACGATCGCCAGCAGCCAAAGTGTTCCCTTTGACTGTCTCCAACAAGTCGAATGGTGGCGCTATTTTCAAGATGGCCGCCAGATACGTATAAGGCTTATTTCAACAACTTTCGCTAGCATCAGAAGCGGCCATATTTTTGTGATTATAATATCGCTAATGCGCATGACGAAGGCCGAAACAATAGAGATTTTCGATGGTAGAGTGAGCTCCTCGAAAACGGGTCAGTGGAAAGTTGAACAGCAGCGCTACATCGCACGTGGCCCATGACGTCATAATGAGCGGCGCTGTTTGCCTAATTTGCATATTACAAACTGCACACGTAGTTTTCAGGTGAGACGATGGCGAAGTAGCGATCGACGCTCATAATGGTCAACGTCATGCATGTAGCGTGGACGGAGGCCTGGTGAAAGTACACACAAATTCAAGATAAATGTAAGTTTACGGTTATCTGTAACTACACTATGCTAATGGCTACGAGCATGAGATGTAGTCGAGTCCATCACAAGTCTAGTTTGATAAAAATTCCCTAATTACATAAAGTACTTACCTGCAATATAATTGGAATTATATGAGATAATGGAGGAGAGACTCACACTGTAGATTGCCCCTTGTGATGCAGTCTGAATCCACCCTTTTGAAGTAATGGTATCGTCTTTCATTCAAATGCAAAAACGAAGAGCCCTCTAGCGTCTGCACTATATAGGCGACTCCTCTCATGGTATCGTTGTCTCTTTGAAGATTGTGTATGGATACCCTGGCGACGGCTAGCTTGGGAGGGAAAACTAGATCAGTAAAGAGAAAATGTAACTCTGAAAAGGGAGGGAGCATGAGTCTCTCCTCCATTATCTCATATAATTCCAATTATATTGCAGGTAAGTACTTTATGTAATTAGGGAATTATATTTCGCTAATGTCGGAGAGACTCACACTGTAGATTTCAAAGTACAAACCTCTCAAGCCGACGCCAGCACAGCCTGTCCAAACTGAATACCCTCTGGTTGTCTGTGATAGAAGGCCGAAAAAGTTCTAGCTGAGGACCAGTCGGCCGTCTTAAGGATGTCACCTGTGGAGACTCCAGCTCGAGCTGCTGCTGAAGTAGACGCACTCCTAGTGGAATGAGCCTTGAAATGTGAAATGTCAATGCCAGATTCTGCCATAACTAACTTAATCCATCGGGAAATTGTTGAGGTTACTACGGGATGATAAGGCTTACCATAGGTAAGAAAAAGTTGGGTCATCCTGGATGATCCCGTTCCTCTGTAAAAACTTGTTCTATCTAGATATTCCTCCAGAGTTTGAGTAACACAGAGTTTCCGATTGGTAGGGAAACTATGTAAAAACACGTCATGGCATGGTTTAGAAATCGAAGCACATTTAGTGAGCTTAACTAGTGAAAACACATAGCCAGCTTGGTCCTTTCTCATGTGAGTGATGTCTAAAGCTGTTAGTGAAGAACAGCGTCCGGCTGAGACTAAGGCCACTAACATGGCTAGTTTCAAAGACAATTGTTTAATATCTAAACGGCGATTGTGAGGTAGTGAATTAAAGTACTTGAGAACTTTTGCTACATCCCAGGTGAACATGTATCTGGCCTGAGGTGGTCGTAAATTGAACACCCCTTTGAAGAAACGGCTGATAAGACGATGCTGTCCCACCGGCTGTCCCTCGACCATCTCGTGAGCAGAAGAAATGGCAGAGCGATACACGTTTAATGTCCTGTATTTTAAACCGCTGTCGAATAACTCCTGTAAAAAGGTTAACACCTCAGCTACAGAGGCTCGAACGGGATTAGTGTGTCGTTGAACACACCAGCTATCCCAGCGTCTCCAAGACGAGTCAAATTGTCTGTGAGTTCCCTGTCGCCATGACGACATGATAGTTTTTGACACGTTCGACGGAATGCCTCTTGTAGCCAAATCTTGCCTGATAACCTCCACGCGGACAGTCGTATTTGATGTGCGAGAGGATGCTGCTGACGGTTGTGAGGAAGGCAAAGTAAATCCTGGCGTCTTGGCAGGAGAAGTGGTACACAAACCGCTAACTGAAGTAGTTTTGGGTACCATGGTTGAGTTTTCCAAACTGGAGCCACGAGGACAATGTCGGCTACCTCTTCGGTTACCTTCCGCAGACATTTGGAGAGAAGGGCAAATGGAGGAAAGGCGTAACCGTTGAGATCCGTCCAACTCAAGATTAGAGCGTCTACGCGCCATGCCATCGGGTCTGGTTTCCAAGAGACAAACCTCTCCAACTGAGCGTTCAGCCGCGTTGCAAACAGGTCTATGTCTGGTTGAAACGCAAACTTGTTCATGATTCTGTGGAATATTTCCGGGAGTAGAAACCACTCGGAGCGATCGTTGAACATTCTGGACATACTGTCCGCGGACAGATTCTGTGTTCCCGGAAGGTGTTCTGGTAACAATATTATGTTCCGTTTGAGGCACCATATCCAGATTTTGACTGCCAGGCGAGACAATAGTTGAGAATGGGTTCCTCCTTTGTGAACTAAGTACGCTACTGCTACCGAACTGTCCATCTGTAGACGAACATGCAAATCTGTGTGGTTGTTTAGCAGGGCCTTCAGGGCATACCAAACTGCAAGTAGCTCCAGAAAGTTGATGTGGTGTAGTTGTTCTGATGGAGTCCAACGTCCGCCTGTCGTCGTCTGCTCGAGACAAGCGCCCCACCCCATCAACGACGCATCTGTCTGAAGACAGAGATCTGGATGATGATGAACGAATTGGTGACCGTTCCAAGCTTGGATTGACTCTATCCACCAACCAATCTCCTCTTTTGACTCCTCCGACAGTATTACTGGAGCTTCGTAGGAATTGCCGATGTGGAGTGCTGAAATCTTGTCCCGCTGGAGACACCGATAAAATAAGGGTGCTGGAAGCACTGCTTGTATGGTTGCTGACATGCGACCTATTAAACTGGCTAGCATGCGAACTGTCAAGTCCGTCGACTCCTTTACCTCTCGACACTGGGACACGATCTTGTCTAACTTCTCTTGCGTCAGTGACAGCGTCATGCATCTGGAGTTGATCAGAAAACCCAGATACAGAATCTCTTGCATTGGTTCCAGTGCCGATTTTGCTAAGTTGATGACAAAACCTAGGCCTTGCAAAAGCTGTTGTATCTGTGTCACATTGCGTTTGCACTCTAGATGTGAGCTCCCTAGGATTAAGATATCGTCCAGGTAAAAAACACAGCGAATCCCTTTCCGCCGAAGGAAAGCCGCAACCGGCTTCAGTACCTTGGTGAACACTCGGGGTGAGCTCGAGAGGCCAAAGGGGAGGCATGTGAACTGGAACACAGTTTCCTGCCAAATGAAGCGGAGAAACTTCCGATCCGGTATATGAACTGGTATGGTGAAATAAGCGTCCTTCAGGTCGATTGTAGCCATGAAATCGTTGTGCACTAAGAGGTCCTTCACCACTGAAATACCTTCCATCTTGAAATGATGATAAGCAATGAATTTGTTGAGAGGGCGCAAATTGATAATTGGTCGTTGGTCTCCGTTCTTCTTGGGCACGAGAAAGACGGACGAAACGAACTGACCTGCTACAGGTTTTTCTAATGTTACTGCCCCCTTCTCCAGCATTTTCTGTATCTCTACTGTGAGAGTTGACTCGTGATGTTTGTTTTGAGCTCGTGTCACCGGTACATGATGCTGTATGGGAGTCCGTAGCAGTTCCAAATGGTAACCTTGTATAGTCTGTACAATCCATGGGTCTTGGGTGATCAAATTCCATTGATGAGGGAACCATTGTAGGCGACCGGCTACAGAAAATGCTGGAGGATGAACAAGAGTTAGTTTTTTGAGCTATGTTGCTCTCCCGTTGATTGACGGATACCACGTGTCTTGTTGAATCCTGTCCCCCGGTTTGCCTGAAAATTGCGGTTGAAGGGGGTACGAAAAGAACTACGGTAGTTTGCACGTCGTCCTCGGTTAGATCTTGCCATGGCCAGACGATAAGGAGTATAACGCTTCTCCTTTCTAGTAGGTGAAAAACCTTTTGTCACTTTAGAGGCAAGTTTATTTGACTTCTCAGTGTCTTCAATGTCTTTCATGAGTGACGAACCGAATAACTCGCCCATAGAGGGTGAATTTTTCTTAATCACCTCGAACCGCTTGTCTACAATGTCGTCGAAGAGATGTTGACGTGATTGAGCCAGACTTTGACTGGCAGATCCAAGCAAAATCAGGGCTGATGTTAAATGGTCAATTACCAAGTCTTTACTTACAGCTTCAGGGCATTCCGAGTCAACCATGGCGTCGAACAAATGAAGAAGTGGCTGAGCCGATTTTAACACATGTCCGTGAGAGACTTTGAGACGCTCATCGCCGGTAACTAATGATGAATTGGCTTGCTTGAATACTTTTTTAATACCGGGCGGTAATTCTGCAGGCAAAAAATATTTCTCCTGGTCAAGAGAGACAGAATGCGACTGGATTTCGTCCTTGAAATCTTCGGATGACAGTTTATTAGATCTTAATTCACGCCACCATTCCAGTAGCTTTGCAGAGAGGGCTGTGCCAGAATCCTTGCGATGAGGGTTACGAAATTCGACCACACTGGTCGGGCACGAAGGTGCGATGATTGATAAATCGTCCTCCTCAACGCTTACAGTTTCTGTGTTGTCCACATGCACACTCTGCTGTACACCTTGCCCTTGATGAGAAGCATGTCTCGGTGCTGGATCAGCGACGAAATGCTGTTGCTGTGCCTGGGAAGGCGTGGCCATCCAGGGGGCTGGCATGCCCCAAGGATTCATCATGTTCATGAAGTATGGCGGGTAATTGTACGGTGTCAAGGCTGACTGCACATTCCCCGCATTCCATTGGTGAGGCCCGAATGGCGACTGGGCGTTGGCAGGTTGGCCAATGTAAGTTGGTTGTTGTGGGTGGAAATTCACAGGTTTCTGTTGAAAATGTGGTCCCGGGCATGACGGCCCAGTACCACGCTCGATAGTAGGTGCCGCCCACGACGGAGCGGACAACTGCGAGCTCTCCCCGGTAGGAATGGCCCGCGGCGGGGTCAGACCCTGGGGTTGTTCTTCACCCTGTGGAAGAATTTCTCGTGCGGCTGTCGCTAGAATGTCCTCGGATTTATCTTCCTCAGGTGCGCGAGCCACGGTTGCCGATGCTGAAGAGAAACGCTGACGAGGCTTATATCTTTCCTTGTTGGACATGATGTACAATATCGAAGTGGAAAAACGGGTGGAAAAACTAGAAATCTAAGGCGAATAAAGTATGACTAGCTCAGACTGCGCCACAAAAAACAAAGACAACGATACCATGAGAGGAGTCGCCTATATAGTGCAGACGCTAGAGGGCTCTTCGTTTTTGCATTTGAATGAAAGACGATACCATTACTTCAAAAGGGTGGATTCAGACTGCATCACAAGGGGCAATCTACAGTGTGAGTCTCTCCGACATTAGCGAAATATAATCAAAAGTCTGCCTAAAGTGCCATTTTTAGAGAGGGGGTGCTTGCTAAAGACCTACTATAGACCATATCGAATAGCCGCCATTTCGTGGGGCAGTTTCCTTGTTCCTTGGGGACATACATGGTTGCACATATTGTGCTTCCATTGTTGAACGGTTTAAGTAACAAAAGGTGCCCCACGAAATGGCAGCTATTCGGTATGGTCTATAGCCCATTTCATTACACATGCTCTTAACACTGTACGGCGTATTAACTGGCCGGAGACATTCAACAAGTTTTTATCGAGATTGTGTGCATTTTGCTTTCCGTTCCTGAGCATGTTTGTGCAACAACTATAGCTATATAGTTTAGTTCGACTAAACTATATCGAACAGATATCACCTATCGTTTGAAAGATCTAGTTAAACCTTCCCTCTGATCAAATAGTCCTAGGAAATTATGACGTCACGGTTTGTTTGGATTCGTGCAGTTCTATGAACACGTTTCAGGGTACCAGGCTGTGTAGCAGGGTTGTAGTTGAGTCCATCACAAGTCTATTTATCACAACTCCAGAGCCGGGAAAATCACAAGTCCGTGACAAGTCTCGCACAAGTCTGTCACAAGTCAGTAACTGCAGGAAGCAAAGGTTGAACACGCACAAAATAATGCCTTTGTTGGAGTTCATATGAATAGCTTGTGACTTGAATTAAGACTGCAGGGACCTGTGGTGGACTTGTGAGGGCTTGTGAGGACTTGTGATAGACTCGTGAGTCGACTACAACCCTGCGGTGTAGGGCCAAAGGAAAGCACACAAGTAAACAAACAGTGACGTCATTAGGTTTTGGGTCCATTGATGTTTTTCGCACCAAGCTAAACAGATCACATTCCGTTACCTGCTGTATATAGGCTATCACTGTGCACATCCCCTGGGTCATGTGACCATAGAGAGAAAAGATGACAATGGTGAACGGCGTGCAGAACGATAGAAATGTGATGTCCGTTAGAGCGAGGTTCACGATGTAGAAACTAGTGACTGTTGACATCTTCATGTGAAACACGACGACATAGATGACCAGAGCATTGGCCGTGACTCCAATAGCAATGATCAGAGACCAACACACGGGAACGAAGACGGTCTCTGGTCCTATATCCACTGGCGGAAGGACATAGGAAGAAGAGGAGTTGTTGAAGGTGTCCGCGATGGCGGTGTCCTCAGTGGTTGAACCCATTCTAGCTCCGTAGCCTGTGAACCTGGAGGTGTAATGATTGAGGCGGATTGTCGCAACAGGCCCGTGGGCATAGGGTGGTTCAGGGCGTCGGACGATGTACCCCTATACAATGGCCGCAGGTCCACCTTTTCCTCGTAATATCCTCCGTGTGTGAGCTAAGAATTATTTGGCATTTCGTGGATCCACTCGATGGTTAAAAGCGTCCCTTCCAATCCGCCATAGCTATGCGGCCCTGCAATAGCACACCATATCATACAAGAGACATGTTAGCTATAAATGTTCCTCCCATTTCTAAAACTGCATCTCCTTTTATCGTCATCTCAAGCTGATAATATACTTAACTTAAATCTAATACCGTGCAGTTGGTGGCATAAAGGGCCAGTTGCCGAAGATGCCATAAAATTAACAATATCAAACAGACTGGAGGTTCATAAAAACCAAAGCAACTCTAAAATTCACCCGCCTGCTTCACGAGATGTGCTCTTGCAGAATAAAATTCAAGAGCCACGTAAATTCTATCTAATGAAAACCTTCTCACATGTTCACATCATAAGTCATTTTGCATATTGCACCTCAAGCAATACAGTTGGTACCATGCATGAATCAAACACGTCACTTGCGTAAACAGAATAAGATTGAAATTGATTCCAAAAAGTCACACTCCTCGGCCAGTGACTGATTACAACAGTGCGGTTGCCAACTAACTCTCTAGTGTTTCAAGAATTAGAAGCGATGGAAAATTTATCGGCTACCGCGTTCCGCGTTCCTCAACCATATACAGAGACGAGGTTGGATGTTAAAGATAGTATGCACGATTGGTAAACTGTTACAAATAGTTTTATCCCCCTGTGTGATTGAAGATATGCATGATTAAAACCAACCTCATCTAACTTTTGAGAAAACAGTCAAAAAAGGGGTTCCAGTCATTTCGCCCCAAAACCACTTCGCCCTGAACCACGGCCTGTACACGACGTGGTTTTGGGCGAAGTAGCATTTGGGCGATGTAGTGTTTGGACGAAGTGATTTGGGGCGAAATGGCACTCGGGCGAAGTGGTTTGGAGGCGAAATGGCACTTGGGCGAAATGGTTTTGGGGAGAATTGAATTTTCGTCTCATGATGAGACAAAAAATTATTGTTTTACTCATTTCTCAAAGACTATAGCACTTCATGCAAAACCATTTCATGGGAAGTTTTCTACGGTCATCATGTTTATATTGTGTAAGTTAGGCGTAAATCTGTGAACAATCATGTCGAGATACCAATCATGTATACTGCCTTTAAGGGCAGTGTATGGGTCGATTGGTTTTTGCCGTGAGTTTCAGAAAAGGATGCATTTGGATAGTGCATGTAGGTAGCATGAAAATACTGAGCTTTTCATAGGTTTTCACTCGTAGATCATGGGAAAAATAAAAACCTTTGGGTAGTTTCTACCCAACTGGTTGGTTTACACCAAATAAAGAGGTAAAAATTACCCACAATTTGGGTAGTTGAAGTTTTCACCCTATCCATGAGTTAAAATAGGCCTAACCTAGTGCGGTGTTTCTGGCTTGGCTGCTAGATGCACTATCCGCCTTTGTATATCTCGATAATACATTTAAGCGGTTCCTGATAGTTGTAAAGCGCATGTCGGCAGACAGAGAATGCGTTATATAAGAACATGTACGTCTGCGCCCCTTTATTTAAACCAAATAGCAGGTCTCGCTAGTATAGTACAAATTACCAACTAGCCACTGAGACCTGAAATCAATTTCACAAAAGTTAAGACGAGTTCAACGCATCCTAATTCCCATATACCAACGTTCAAGAGAAGGAGAGTGATCATTTTATTCGCGTCTTAGCGCTGTGTGAAATCGCCCCTACGGTTTTGTAAAATCGACTCTTACCGCAGACGTTGTGGTGGTATGACTTACCGGGAGAAAACAGCACTTTCTTGTCGCAATACCGTGACCAAGTTGGATTGAATCTTCTTGAATGCTCGATTCACATCATCAGTATTTTGGCCCGTGTAAAACGAACTCTATGTGAGAAATGTTCACTAATTAAACGATAGTCCTATACAGCAGGCCGACGGTGACCAAGAATGAAACATATCCAATAGCAGTCGGTTTGGTGAACGAATGTCTCAAAGTAAAACCTTAAGTAACTATTCAAGGAACTCTCGTCTCCAGCTCGTCTCCGTCTACACCAAGTGTAGAAGTGAGTCGATCTCTCTGACCCCGAGGGCATTTTGTAGGCCTACAACATGCCAATGACTTCAACCACTTCATGATCGATTTCCCGACGTAATTTATCAAAAACAACGCTACTTCCAAACTGGGTCGTGGTTGGATCAAGTTAACTGCCTTGTCCCTAGGTACCCCGCGTTGGCATGGTGACGTATTAAACGTAAGAGACCGTCTGTCATGTTCCCGATTACTAGAGTTTATATAACGATTCATGTTACTCATGACTTGCTTCGGCTTCTTAATACGAATCGGCGTCATGTTTCCAATAATGTCTTGTTCTCCTTTGGTTAGGATTTTTCAAAATGTTTTTGCCGTCAAAACAATTACCTATTAATGTTTAAAGCCCTATTACATTATTTGCAGCAACCCAAAATTACATCTGCAAATAATGATATAATGGCCTTTAAACTTACATGTTGCTTAATAAAGAGTTCTTGCACTTTCCTGCTTATTTCCTTGCCGGCCACCCATGTCAACCTCAAGTGAACAAACAATCACCGATGACAACATTCTCCAGAAACACGTCTGTGACGTATTACTGATTCGACCAATAAATGGCTTTGGTTGCCAACGACCAAAGCTGATCATTGGTCAAAAAAAGTATTACGTCAGGAACATGTTTCTAATTGTTGTCGCGAAAACACGCCCTTCGTTTCGAGCGATGGGCATCTCGCTCAAAGCATTCTGGGTACAGAGTTGTACCAAACAAACCAAAGCGCAGAACATATACTTGCGACCATTCTGCACATGCGTACTGGTAACTTTGCAGGCCTATATTCACTGAGTTCTGACGTCAGTATCAGTGAGTACGTTCTTTAATCTCTGATGATTAAATGAAACAAGTGTTCTGTGTGAAATGTACCTTAAAGCTCGGTGGGGGAGAACATTTTATATTAATGTTTACAGCCGACACATTTTGACAGAGGGGACAAGCACAGCGTGAAACCCCTCGACATGATGCAGATACGGTGCTGACACTTTGCATGGACAACCCTCCTCAAGGGGTTAATCCAGTTCATCGATTGTCAAAAACGGAGACGGGGTGAGATATAGACTCGATTTTTGTAAATTCTTTAAAAGAACGGCCCTTTGCACGGCCGGCCATGGCAGGGTGCAGTCACATTGTCACCGTGAGTAATGCACGAGTAGGCACTTTGTGGATCTACTGTCACATCATTGAAAACCTGCCCCCGTTATGGCCGCCAGTGCAAAGGGTTCGTACAGGATTGGAAAGCTGTTACAAACGGCGTTATCTCCGTAGTCAGGGAATTTTGCTGAAACCTGGGAACTAAATCCTTACCGAATAATTTCTTCGCCAATGTGTTAGTGAAGGTGTCTACTAACACCTCTTAAAAAGTTGAAATTCAATTCCCCTAGGAAACCATGTGACAGCTTCTAAAAGTTTTACCTTAAAAATACAGTACATACAACAGCCGTTGACAAAGCGCCCATTTGTTTTGAATGGTGTGTGCCTAAGCAGACGACTGTTTTGTGTTTCATACTAGCGCAAATGCGGGCAGCGCTGTGATTGGATTGGATTCTGGTGCTGCTCCTGTGGTTTTCTGTGGTTCTGAATCGAATTCTGAGGTTTTTAAAATGATGAAAGGTGACTAAGCTGAGAATCGGGGCCATTTCCAAGATTGCCGCCATTGAAATTTACAGGTGCCAGGCGTAGGCCGTGTCAGGTGTAGGTATAGTCGGCCGATTTTAAAGATCCTGGTGTTGATACTATGGTTTTCCATGGTGCTGAATCCAATTCCGAGGTTTTTATAAATTACGATGAAAGTTCAGAGTCACGTGATTAGGCTGAGGATCAGGGTCATTTCCAGGAACTTGCCTTTTTACCCAGCGTGCACCACCTGAAAACAGCCCGATTTGCCAGGTAGCCCGATATACCATATCGAATAGCCGCCATTTCGTTTTAGTGGGGCACCTTTTGTTACTTAAACCGTTCAACAATGGAAGCACAATATGTGCAATCATGCATGTCCTCAAGGAACAAAGAAACTGCCCCACAGAATCGCAGCTATTCGATACGGTCTATAGCGCGAAGGCGGGACTGTAGTAGCATTTGTGACCCGCTCTGTTGTTGTTGTATATATTTTATGGCATCTTCGGCAACTAAGGCCCTTTATGCCATCAACTATACGGTTTTAGCTTTAACTATACTATATTATCAACTTGAGATTACGAAGAAGGAATTGCAGTTTTAGAAGTGGGAGGAAAACCCCCAGAGAAATGCCCCAGGGGAAAACCCACGCGGTCAAGTAGGGACTGCAAACCTAATCCACATACACGCCCCGGATTCGAACCCGGGACGCCAGAGGTGAAAGGCGAGGAAAGAACCCGTACGCCAACCCGACCCGCTCTGCAAAGTCGCGCTGGCTAGTATTCTTTTTGCGACAATAAAAAGAAATCCGCGGCAAATCCACGCTCAATAAAATACCAAAACACAATGGAATGTCTGTGTTCCCCCTGGAATACGCCTGGAATTTCTTTTGTGTTTATGTATTTTAATGAGCGTAGAAATGCCACAGATTTCTTTTTATGGTCGCAAAAAGAATACTATAGCCAGCGCGACTTAAGACCCTTTTTTGCAGAGCGGGTCACATTTATGCAAATATAATAATTTAGTGCAAATCTATCACGCAACTGCATGGTCTATCATTGGCACCGAGTGGCACTAAACGTCCCCGAAATGTACCACACACACTTTCTTAACAATGTGAACATGATCAGAGGCTAAATATTCTTACAAAAGTTGAAGTTTTGCCTTCGGAATTGCTTGGTAATTTCTGGAATCGGCAAGCTACCACTCATATAATCGAATATAAATGAAAGGAATCGATTTCTACTAGGAATCGAAACCTCAAACATCTGGAATCGCGATTACGATTCCTAAAGTGGGATAGATTCTACCCGATTCCGGCGCCGAATCGCCCAAGCCCAGTATTATAATGACGTGGGGTGTTACTGTTATGTCCGAGCGGTCTAGCGCGTCGAACTCAAGTTCCTGTGCCAGTACTAGAATGTGGGTTGGATTCCGGGCCGTGACGGGTTGTGACACTTGTGCTCTTGAGCAAGGCACTTAATCACAAATGTAAAGCCGTTGGTCCAGTGTGTTACATGTAACGCACTTTAAAGATCCCAGAGCATTCTTTCGTGAAGAGCAAGGGGAGGGATTCCCCGGTGTCTCTGGCCGTTTCTAATTCAACTTAGAAGTTGATAGTTATTCGAATATCTATATTAATTGATATCATGTTAATTGATATCTATGTTAATTGATCCTATTCCTGTAATTGGCGGTTCTTCCGCTGTTGGATGTGGTGAATAAATAAATAATAGAGCCTTTCAACCGACAGCCATGCATGTGAGGGACCGGAGCTGCGTTCGACATCAGCAGCCTAAATACGGGGGTCAGATTCCCAGAAAAAGGAAAGGAAAATAAAGTTTTTTTATAACGATAGGGCCTATACCTACCTGTAACTGACTGGATGTCAGTGCTGTATGCCCTGATTATACACACCGCCACCCCCCCCCCCCCCCCCTCCCCCTCGCCCCCCAACCCCCCTCGCTAAAAAGTAATGCACCCATGTGCACCTTCCACCCCCACCTCCGCCCCCACCCCCGCCCCCCAGTGAAAACAATCATGGCTACGCTGCTGTTCCACATACGCGAAAGTTTGCAAACGTTGGCCAAGAAGGGTGCCCGACTTTTCATAGACGAGTGCACAAAAATACTGTAACCAGTAGCGAACGTCGGCAGCACATTTATCTCTAGGTCTCTGGTTAAATGGAACGCAGCCAGGGTTCTCCCATTCAAATTATGTGACACTATATTTTTGCAATCCCATGGCCGGAGAACTACACACAACGCTGTCGGCATTTGCGCCAGATGAAACACAAAACATCCGTCTGACCCAGCGTATACGCTATTCAAAACAAATGGGCACTTTGCGTTTGCCAACGGCTGCTGTCTGATGTACTGCATTTTTAAGTTTTTACATTTTTAAGTCTGTACTGCATCTTTAAGAAGCTGTCCCGGGCTTTCCTAGGGGAATTGAATTTCAACTTTTTAAGGGGTGTTAGTAGACACCTTCAGTTACAAATTGGTGAAGAAATTATTTGGTAAGGATTTAGTTCCCAGATTTGGCAAATATCGGAAAATATTCCCTGACTACCGTGTGTGATTGTGTATTATAAAAACCAACCTGTGACGTATGTCGTACGTCATCCACGTTCCGAAAAAACATTAAAAACTGAGTTCGTAATTTCACTGAAGAAATTGTGCGAAGCCACCGTCCTATTTAGGTTGGTTCCCTGACTACACTGCACGGCAAACAGGGTACATGTACCACGGTAATCAGGGGCCTGGTTACCACGAGGGCGCCCTTGCCAAAAATGCGTATGCACACGCATTTATATAAATCCATCTTCAAAAATCGTTTTCTTATTAGAAAAGATTATCTCAGGCGGACTCATTGCAATGGAGGTTGGAACCACTTCTGTCTTCCATATGAGTAAGATTTTTCTGGTCAATAATGATCAAATCTTGGAACACAAATCATGTATATATACGGACTTTAACATGCAATAATTTCTAACTACACTGCTCAGAGGAACCTCTTTCAGAGTGTGTCCCCTTAATTTCTCTAAGCAGTACATTCATCAACAAAGCTCTTTTCTCAAATTTCGGCGAGCCTTTCGCGCCATCCACCGTTTGATGGAGATTTACTGTCTCGGCTTGTTGGCTTGACACGCAATCTGCGACACTTGAAGTCAATAACACGCAAACCATCATACTCAGTTACTGCTATGCTTAAGATACTGGTTGCATTCTGTGGCATATTTCACCTTAGATGTGAATTATAATTGAAAAATTCCTCGAATTGCGCAGGTTGTTAAAGATAGTATACATGATTGGTAAACTGTTACAAATAGTTTTATCCCCCTGTGTGATTGAAAATATGCATGATTAAAACCAACCTGAGCAAAAACCAGCTCCGTACTTCGTCTAACTTTTGAGAAAACAGTCAAAAAGCGTTTGCAGTCATTTCGTCCCAAAACCACTTCACCCTGAATCATTTCGCCCTCAACCACGGCCTGTGCACGAAATGGTTTTGGGGAGAAGTGTCATTTGGGCGATGTAGTGTTTGGACGAAGTAATTTGGGGCGAAATGGCACTTGGGCGAAGTGGTTTGGGGCGAAATGGCACTTGGCCGAAATGGTTTTGGGGCGAATTGTATATTCGTCTCATGAGACTAAAACTAATTGTTTTACTCATTTCTCAAGAACTATAGCACTTCAGACAAAACCATTTCAGGGGAAGTTTTTTACGGTCATTAGGCTCCATAAAAAATATTGCTTGATTCTCATCAGAACATGGGTAAAAATTTGTACGACCAGGGCAATTTATATTTTATAATTTATATATATTTTTTGGGTATTAAAGCGGATTCTCGCAGCACAATCCGATCAATTCCGATGACCAGGCCATTTTATATTTTGAGAGTCATGTGGACCCAATACATTTAGAGATGAACATGTAAATTGGACACCACTCCTGCAGAACTTTACAGCAAGAAAACTATTTTAAAAAATTCATCTTATACTCTGAGCACAGCACTATTTATGGGTAAGAGTCCCATACACGAATGTCGCTAATTTTCCCCAGCAGGGCCTTTATTGGCCTTCAGAAAGCAATAACACATCCTAAAAAGTCAAATTTAGCAGTGACAAATAACTTTTTGATAAAATCCTGTCGTAGCCAAACCATAGAGCAAGGAGCATACATAGCCTGAGCCTCTAGCCCCTTTTCGTAACTCCCTTATAAATTCTTACTACGTCATACGATAAACAGATCATTGTGTGTGCAACGTGTAGTTGGCGTTATGCTATTCACATGTTGTTGAGGTTGGCACATGTGGCAAACGCAGTGCTCCGTGTGATTTTTATTTACATGTATGCTCGACATGACATACACGTTGTTCATGACATGCACTGTGCGGCGCCTTGGCGCTAGAGGTACTGGGTCTGCAGACTGCATGCACCGCGCCGGTGAAAATGTGCGATGAAATAAAACATATTTAATCGTTTGAAAAGGCACAAAAATCTCACGTAAATTTTCCGACTGCCATTGTAGGCCGTGAAAAACAGCACTTTTTAAAAGGGGAAATATACATGTAAAGTTACCTCGGGCAGTTCTGAAGTTTTACTTCCCAGAAAGAGAAAATTACTTGTCACGGGTGATTCGCAATTCGGCCGGCCCAGCGCGACTAAAACGGAACCACGATCCCGCTGGCAAATCCTACGTAGGCCTATGTACCTCGGAACTGCTGCGTACCTCGGGCCAACCATGCATGGCCGGTGGGGAATTACGGAATAGCAGATGATGTTTGAAAAAGAATCCACCAACATCATTCGGAGAATATAGTCCTCACTGTTTTTCAAAGTTGGGATAACATTATAAAATATAAATTTGACATTTCTGCAGGCATATGTGGCATCCGGAGGTTTTATAATTTGTATACAAAATATTTAAAAAATCGATCCGGCGCCGCAAATTTGACCCGGCCGCTGATGAGAATCAAGCAATATTTTTTATGGAGCCTTATGTTTATATTGTGTAAGTTAGATTATTACCAATGATGTATATTGCCTTTAACATAACAAAGGCTCACAAATTGTACAGTTTCTTGTGGTTACCGCGTTCGAAAATCGTTAACTTCTGAGTTTTATTTCATACTTAGGTCTATTTTTAAGAACACGACTTCCTTCCTGTTTTGCGTTAAAGACAGATTACATGACTAGAAAACCTTTTAAAACAGGAAAAACAACATTACAATTTTACATAACTAATTAAAGAACAGTGCCTTGTAGAAATTTCAGCCACATAGAAACAGTAATACTTCAAAAAACCTGAAATCCATTCATGTTTTGGGGTTTAAAGGCACAGGCTCGTCAGCAATGCGCGCGCGCCAAATTCGTGCCACGAAATACGCAGCTCCGTAGCAAAGGCATATAACTACGAATTTGGCGCGCGCGCATTGCTGACGAGCCTGTGCCTTTAATTATGGTAAAAAGAAATTGTCTGCAGACAATTTTTTAAAGCACCTTCAGTTGAGAATTTCTCCCACAAAAATCACGTGGTGTTTGTTATACCATTGTCGAGGCTCAGGCTATCGACACTTTTAGTCGGATTTTTCTTGGGTTTATAATAACGCCTCAAGAAAGTACACACGAGAATATACGGGAAGTGATCAAGTCGTAGCCATAACTTGTAGATAGTGAACGTCCACAGCGTAGGACACCAATAATTTGCAACAGCGCCCTCTGTTGGTAACTTTTCCAGATTGCATGACGTCACTTCGTGCCAGGACGTACATGTACGTGAACGAGTGAACACAGCTCAGCGAAAAATCAGGAGGAAGGTTTAACAAAATTTCATGTAAATCAGCGATGGTATACGAAACCATTTGGTTCCTTTTGGATTGACACAGACATTGTGGGGAATCTGAAGAGATTTGGCGTTATGAACTTATGGTAAGAATGGGACAAATAAACATTACCGTACGTTAGTCCGTTGTCGATCACTTCGCCCCAAGATGATGCCACTTCGCCCCAAGATGATGCCACTTCGCCCCATCACCATTTCGCCTTTATACATGTAGGCCTATCACAATTTCGCCCCATCAACACTTCACCTCATCACCACTTCGCCCCATTTCTTCACAGTAATTACTAATTAGGGATTTTTTTTCATATACATTAAACAGAGATTTTAACGAAATTCCTCCTGGGGCCGATTTCACTAACACAATATTTTGCGATCATCGTTAGAATGATCGCTAAATTCAAATCCATCGTTATTGCGATGGCGATGGATTTTGCATTTCACTAAAGCCGTCGCAATAGCGATGAGTATTAATTATAAATAAATTTATTGGACGAGGACGATCGCTTAGTAACGCATAAGCAACCAGAAATTCGGTGACTTGATGCACGATTCTGCAGCGCAGACACTATATAGCGACAGATATGCCATGATGCTCGGATGTCGTGGAATAGAAGCATCCATCTATAGCGTGGCTCCTAAGAGTTGAAGGGCGGAAATGTGGCTCTAAAATGTCAATAATTCTCATGACACCATTCGCGTAAACCGATAATATTTGTGCATCTTTTTGTCATTGTATGAATCCAGAGGATTTGTCCTGTCCCTGAAAACCTATATGCTCTTGCGTTGTTTATGTACATCAACAACTTAAACGCCATTTCGAGACACACTGAAAACCACCAAACCTTCAAGATTCCATAAACAAATGGCGCGAAATTGTATTTTAGCGATGAATCTTTCCATTTCCGATGACAAATTAGTCGTCGCTAAATATTCATCGCTAAATAACGACTAGCGATGGCCAACGCCATCGCTAAGTTTTTGTGAAATTGCTCTTCGAAGTTGATCGCAAAGTTGCGATGGATTTCGAGTTTAGCGATTGATTTGGGCATTTGCGATCATCGCAAAGCGTTAGTGAAATCGGCCCCTGGAATCAACAGATAATGTAATTTTCCGTCGCAAATGTTGCATTTCTGAGATAAATAAATGATAAAATTACTGCATGAAGTAATGCAAAAAATGACATGGCGAGCGGTCTGTGCGTAAGCGCGACAACAGAGGGCGCTGCGCGCGCGTGTGAATGGTTATCTTGTGCACTAACTAAAGGCAATTTTTGAAGAAGAAAACGTGATTTTTCTACAGAAAAGCAACATTTGCGACAAAAGTCCAAGTGGGAAGTAGGGCATATCTTAAAATTACATTATCTGTTGATTCCAGGAGGTAATTTCCTTAAAATCTCTGTTCAATGTATACGAAAAAAATACCCTAATTAGTTAGACCCGTTAACAGGGCGTCGTATCCTCCGCCCTGGTGCCGTTTCCAACCCCAAATCTGTGTGGCAAACCCAAGCAAATAAAATTTGTCCCTTGGCTCCGATATTTGCTCAATAGGTGCACTCGCCCCAATGGGCCAATGTTCAAATATTCCGAAGAGTACGCATCGATCCGATGTCTAGTTTCGGTGAAATCGTGCGGCAAAATTGAGACCCCCAGTGAGATAAAATACAGACTGTTTGCCCCAAGCTAGACTGGTTGCCTGTCCTCATATTTATTCCCCTTTGTCGTATACGACGAGGGAAGTAAATATGAGAACAGGGAACCAGTCTAGTAGTGTTGACCTCTACAGTTCCCACAGTCATGTACAGTTCCCACATGATAATCTGACTGATCACATCGCCTACGGCATTGTGGACTCGTTCATTATCAATGTAGGTACGTACTAGACAGAATGATTCTGTCCCTACGGGATTTCCCGTAGGGACAGAAGGTACCCCTTTCATACAGTGGATTGTTGTCATTTTGCCTCGAATTTAGAATTACACCCAAAAATATGAAGCTGGTTGTGTCCTGTAGTGGTTTTAGATATTCTCGATTAGAAAACAAATAAAAAGCACAACTTACATTGCCGTTTTTCAATCAAAAACGTATTTTCGACACTCTTTCACGAAGAAATCTGTTGTCAACTCCTTATCACGATAACATTTTTACTAACGTGTAGTTGTGCATTGACGGACGCCCAAAGAGAACGTCAAACGAAACTAAACGGTTACGTGCCGCGCTGTATAAATGCGCGTGACATGAAAGCGCCACCATGGGCCTCCAGGACACAACCAGCTTGAAATTTTTGGGTGTGATTCTAATTTCGAGGCAAAATGACAACAATCCACTGTATGAAAGGAAGGCTCACTGACTAGGTACGCACTTACATTTACCTGGAAAATATCCCATTGAGTTCCATGTATTTATATGTTTAGATTTCGCTACTAAAGTTGGTAGCGATTATAAAAAAAAACATAATAATTCCTCGCAGTTCGAAAAAGGCCAAGTGAATGAGCCACTCGGCATGTGTAGACTCTACTGAAGTCACCAAATCGCCATGTGTAGACTCTACACAAGTCACCAAATCACCCAAAAGACTAATTTTTAAATCACTCGTAAAATTAGGAGTCAAATGTGTCACATTTCAAAAACATATTTTTTTTATTATTTACTTGAATTAAATTTTCAATTTACCTGTATTGTCGGATAGAAGTGAATTAATTGCCACTTTGCCTTGTTGAATGGAACATTCCGCATTTCTAAAGTTTTAGCTCATATAAATATTCATGCTATTGAACTCATGGGGGTACCGTGGCCGAGTGGTTTGGGTCATTGATCATAGGTGAAAACTTGGGGTTGCGGGTTCGAACCTCCTCCCGGCTGCCGTACCTGTGCCCTTGAGCAATGCACTCAACCACACTTGCTCCATCCTTCAGAAGGGATGTAAAGCGGTTGGTCCAGTGTGTTAGGTAACAGTAACACACTTTAAAGATCCCACAGCATTCTTTCGTGAAGATCAAGGGGATTCCCCGGTATCTCTGGCCATTTTTAATTCTTCATGGGTTTCCTCACGCTTGCGAGTGACAGTGCAATGGGCACTTTTGAGGAATCCTTGGTATGAATACCAGAAAGAAATAATAATAATAATAATAATAATAAACATTCATTATTTGTAGACCATGGAGGAAGGAAACGGAGGCTCTGACAATTGACTTTCGTGGAAAGAAAAAACAAATCCCTTTTGATAAGTCATTTAAACAAATATTTACAGATTGTTTTTCCTGCACGTTTGTATGCATGTTGAATGCACTGGTTCACATGTACAGTGCTACTTCCAAATACTGACATATATACCTCTATCACTTTCAATAGAACCATTTTTTTTTTCCATCAAAATCGTTGCTAAAATCAGAATCTTTAAGCCAGTCTTTTTACTGGAAATTGCAATTTTTTGGTAAAATCAAAATCTCTACATGTACATACCTCCTTGGCTGTAATACTCTCAAAACTGACGTACACACCTTTGTTTTTAACCATTTGATGATCAGATTCACATTTCCCCACGCAGAACCCGCAATTAAACTACCTCGTGTTTGGTCGACATTCACAGTTTCGACATTCATAATCCTAGAGTCCTGCTCGCGCTATGGCTCTCGCGTATAACAAATTAAGCACCAGACTACTCGATTGTACGCCAGCACGTACCATTTTTGGATGAGGGGGTATTTGTTTTAGCGTCTCATCAAAAAATGGTACGTGCTGGCGTACAACTACAATCGAGTAGTCTGGTGCTTAATTTGTTATACGCGAGAGCCATAGCGCGAGCAGGACTCTAGGATTATGAATGTCGAAACTGTGAATGTCGACCAAACACGAGGTACATGTAGTTTGCGGGTTCTGCGTGGGGAAATGTGAATCTGATCATCAAATGGTTAAAAACGAAGGTGTGTACGTCAGTTTTGAGAGTATTACGGCCAAGGAGGTATGTACATGTAGAACGTGTAGAGATTTTGATTTTACAAAAAAAATGCAATTTCCAGTATAAAGACTGGCTTTAAGATTCCGATTTTAGCAACGATTTTGATGGGGAAAAAAAAATGGTTCTATTGAAAGTGATAGAGGTATATCATGTCAGTTAAAAACAAGCCTACATGTATCACTTTCAGTATTTGGAAGTAGTACAAAGTGCATGTGTATCCTATATTGTAGTATGCATTCTCTGTACATTTTGTGGCACACATGTACAATGTATGTACAATTCAGACCTGTCACAATTTTCTATCCATGCAATTTATCATTGACCTTTAGCTTATCCATGCAATAACCATTTTGACCTTTCTCTTTTTGACTGTTTTTGTGGAAAGCCTTGGCCTACAAGTGTAATTTTCAAGGTTGTGTTCATATACATGTATGTACCAATGCATACTGTGTACAGTGTGCAATCTTGTACATGGTAAGCCTACATGTCATGTATGTACGGTATCGAGTTTGTGTTCTTGACAGCACATCATGTGATTTCTGTATAAAGATGATTAATCAGTGATGTACACACAGAGCTACAGGTTACGAGGTAGCAGTCCATTTTAAATTGCGTTCCGAGCAAACTGCATTATTAATTGCCATTTTTTAAAGCTGTACATACGTAAGGCTACAAGTACCAATTATCTCTGGGGTCAATTACAGATTTGATTCCTGGGGCCAATTTCATGGCGCTGTTTAGCAAAAAATTTGTTTACTACAGAATTTATTTGCTTTATTTTGCAAATAATGGGTTGCCGGCCAAAATTGTATGTGGTGTGCATTTACCAATATTTTATTACCGTTTCTAAAAACACAATTTGACATGTAATTGTGGCTGGAAATTCATTTTACAAAGCAAACAAATTCTGTGCTAATGATATGTACAAAGTCAAGGCAAAAGGCCAGGTTGCTAAACTGCTTTGATTTTTCTTTGAATGACATGTACATTGTATATTAGGTTTGGGCAACTCCAGCATTTTCGGAGTCGACTCCGATTCCAAAAAAGAATCGCGATTCCATTAGGAATCGATTCTATTTTTCGCGGGAAACATTAACTTCATTTAGCGCGTTCAAAACCTAGTTTCCATATAATCGTAACACACACTAGTATGCAGACTGCATGTAAGTACTTAGCAAAATTGATTCTACTCTATTCCGGCATGGAATCGCCCAGGCCTAATATACATTTGTTTTATTTTTACCAACAGGTTTTAGACCAACGTTCTGGATGAGTTATTTGTACTCAAAGCATGTACCCAGTATTATAAGAATGTCTGAAGGTTCATGTCGAGACACAATGCCTGCAGAATTGTACCATCAGCGACTGCCAACACTTCACTAACTTGGACTAAGAGAACGCAGCCTATTGGTTTCATCAAATCTCTATTATGACCGATCGTGAAGTCCTCAAAATGGCAGCAAATCCCGGCCTTGCAAACCCCGGCCCCGCTCCGCTGGCCGTACACGACCGCTTGGGCCTGTTTGCAACGCTACAGCAGATACCCACACTGCGACGAATCCGACGATTGTCCGTCCACGACCGGTCAAACAGCGATTCCAACTTGGCACATCCCGATCTCCAACGTTGGTCAATGTCCAGTCTGATGGTCAATAAACATGACGTAACATTGCAGTCGGATGCACATCTCATTGTGTATTGGGATATCAAAGACAGTGTGAGTGTCAGTGATTGGATCGGGCTCTACTTGGAGGGTGAGTAATGATAATAATAATGGTGGATTCTTATATACTGGTAGCGCATATGTCCACCCTGCGGGGTGCTCCTGGCGCTGTTACCAATATTACCGCTGCCATCAGGGAATCACCAGAACCATTTCGCTTCAACTAGGTGGCTGCTGGCCAGGCGCTCAACCCTATCAGCAGTTAGATTGTGGCATTCCTCCCAAATATCGCTTGGGTTGACGAGGCAACTGGGATTAGGTGCCTTGCCCAGGGACACAGGCGCGCTGGTCATAGTGGAGCTAGACCCCACAACCTCTGATTGGGAGTCCCGCTTCATACCCACTAGACAACACGCGCTCGAGTAATGATAATGTCATATGTCCTTGAGAAAGATGCTTGACCACAATCGCTCCATCCTTCGGAAGGGAGCATGTGTGGTCTAGTGGGTATACAGCCATGCTCGTGATCGAGGGGTTATGGGTTCGAGTCCCACTTGTGCCAATGTGTTTATGTCCGTGGGCAAGACACTTAATTCCCAATTGCCTCGTCAACCCAAGTGATATTTGGGTAGCTGTCGGGGGAATGCTACAATCTAAGTGCTGATAGGGTTGTGCGCAACTAGCCAGGCAGCCACCTACCGTAGTTGAAGCGAGATGATTCTGGTAATTCCATAAGGGCAGTGATAATAATGGCTACGGCGCCTTTGAATGACAGTCATGTTATTGTTAGATACTGTGCGCCTTATAAATGCTCTACCATTATTATTATTACAGCCATTGGTCCAGTGTGTTGTGGTTTTTGTTAAGGATGGAGGTGAAACCTGTCCTGAAAAATAATGGTACCAATCTGTCTACAAGCCCTTGCAAAATACCAATAAATACATGTATAGCAGTTGATTTCACGAAAAATTGCAAAGCTTGCGCAATATTTGAAAATGACATTTAGCCCCATAGACTTGCTTGTAATTATCACAGGAATGTTGTGCAGCTTAGGCAATAAAAAGTTGCGCAAGCGGGCTTACGCAGTGCGTAAGGATTCGTGAAATAGGCTGCAAGCCCTGCTCCCATTCAACTTGGGTTCGCCTCGTTGAATGGAACATTATACTCAATAAGTTGTATGAACACGTACAATGTACATATCATTTACCCTTTGTACACAAGGTACGGTACACTCATTGTAGTCTGGAAACACTCAACGGAAATGCGTTCTTATCACACTGTTTACTGTGCCCAACAGCCCACAGACAAAAGAAAACTGCTTATCTGGGCCTAGAAAAGTAGAAAATAGTTTATTGCAGTATGACCATACATGTATGCTGTGTGTGGAAAATGTGCACGTGTTCAAAATGGAGCGCGGGAATGGTAAGTCCGCAGGTCCATGTGTATCTGCTTATGTAGTCTTTAATGCACCTACACCCCAGCATTGAGGGGTGTGAGGAGAAGCAATTGGATCTATGCAACGTGTTACCGGGGGTATGTATTATAAATCCATCCACAAGGGTCTTTCTATAAATTAGGGGTCCAAAAGTGACATTTAGTGTCCCCGTTACACCTGATATGTGTTATTTTTCGTACAAAAATCATTAAAATGGCTTTCAAACCATTTTCTATGATTTGTACTTTATGTACTCACTCTTTGAGATGGGAAGTATTCAAATAATGTGTCCTGAATTTACAAAAACAAGATGTGAAATGTAACGGGGGAAAACAAAATTGGACCCCTAATTTATAGAAATACCCACAACATCATGTATGGTAAAGCACATAATATATTACAATGTAATTTCCAATACATACATGTAATAATGGGAACACAAGAAAGTAGTATTGACTATGGTCCAGATGCATTTTATCCTAACTGTTTATTGGAAACAGCTATGGGTCATTCCATGAAGTTGAGGAACGGTTTCTGTGTTAAATCCACAACCATTGTGCCATTGTGACACACAATGAATAATTTCAACAGAGGACCAAACTATTTTTCCTGCAAGCCTCGCTTTGGTTACGTTCATTTTAACAAGAGAAAAGGGAAGATGGCCGCACCGTGATAAAGGTCTATGCCTCTTAAAGATTATAATACACTTTCTGAGGCCAACAATGCCTGCATGTCCTATCCTAGTACACATTTGAATTGAAACAAAGTTGACCAAGGTGCCTTAAAATTCCGAAAAAAATCAAGGTCGGATTAGCCTTCTGCTTATTTTCTAGGCATCAAGGCCCATATATTGCTCAGTAACTACAACAAACTGCCATCTTGCATTAAACTGCATGATAATTACCTGCCTGCCTGCTTGCCTGCCTTGACCTACAAGTGATTATATTAGGAGAATGTGCAGGAAGTTGCATTAAGTCTTTTTACTTAGTGTTTCATTTCATGGTAAGTGAAATCTATAAGTAGCTACATCCTCTTTGAGGGAGTATTCACAGGGCCTGCCCATCTGGTTCAGTATACCTACATGTAGTGTAGGACGTTGCACAAGCATGTAGTACGTAGAGGAAGGATGCGATAACATTAAAAACAATTGAAAAATGGACCATCGAAATGTTGAAAAACGTGTCGCAAAGAGAAAATTAAAACCTGAACAGCAAGAAGGTACAGTATGCAGAACATTAATGTTCATAGATTGAATTATCGCATGTGTTGTTTGTAATACAACTATGTAATTTTGAAATGTTCCCACCAATAAATGAAAGCAGTATAGTGGTGGAAACACTCCAAGTTTGTACGTTCAAAACAATAGACCGAATCAGAGCCGTTTAAGCCCCGCCCTCAAAATTCCCCCCCAACCAATCATTTTGGTGATCCAAACAATCTAATGATTGTGCGCACTTTTAAGTTGCTACCGGGTAGATGCGTTTCTTCGTGGGTGGAGCTTATTGGATCAGTCAATTCGAGGTGATTGTCAATGTGCACTTGATGTTGTCGTTTTTACGAGCCCATGCTGGCTTAAATACGGCCGGTACTCATCGACCTCCTGCAAATGACCTCCTGCAAACAAGGCAGACGTCTTAACCACTGGACCACCGAGCTAGCCAGTTGTTGAATGGCCGGTTTGAATCATTTGGCAACGGGGATTGCAACAGGGATTTAGCTTGCTTCAGGGTGAGTGAATGTTAATAAAGGTGTGTTATTTTGTTCCTTCCAGGAGAGAACTCGCCTGCCCATTTCCAGAGTTTTAAGAACAGAGGAGTGAGTGCCACACACAAAGGGCAGATTGTTTGGGACATCAACTCGGAAACATGCTTCACAAAACGTAGGTGCGCTATTACATGTAAATGTATGGTTGGGCCACAGGTCTAAAGTCCCTTTTGGCCTCCGAGATATTTTCCTTCAAGTGCCCTTTAAAATAAAAGAAATAACTATAACTTGTTCTTAGAACGTAACTTAAAGGCACAGGCTTTGTGCCATTGTGACACACAATGAATAATTTCAACAGAGGACCACAGGCTCGACAGCAATCCGCACGCGCCAAATTCGTGCCATGAAATACGCAGCTCCATGCCTTTGCTACACGGAGCTGCGTATTTCGTGGCACGAATTTGGCGCGTACATTGCTGACGAGCCTGTGCCTTTAAGCACATAAAGGCCTCACCGCATTGGACTTTTGTTAAAACTTACCGAGACAATGGGTGCTTTCCCATTTTAAGTCCAATGCGGACAGCCTAGAACGTTTTCCTCTCAGTAACTTTTCCAGAGTCCAGCGGTTACTTTTCCTGGCCAACTTCTGCCCAGGAAAATTGACCAGGGAACTTTTCCCAAGACGAAAAGTCCAATGCGGACACAGTGAGTTGGTAAAAGTGCTCTGGAAGCGTACGTCCGGGCTGTGAAGGTCAAACTGCGAAGGGACACTGCGCATGCTCTCCCACGGTCTCAGTAAAAATTTGAATGTGTCAAAAAGTCCAATTGCAGACAGCAGTAAAATTTAGCTATTTTTTATTTTACCATCGTCTCGGTAAAACCTCCCAAAAAACAAGTCCAATGCGAACACGACTTAAAGGAGTGTGACCAGATCACTTTTTTTTACCCATAACTCCCCGGGACTTTTCTTATGGGTCATGAGATTTTTATATCATAACATCCGTTATATTTTTCTGATTACGAAACTGAAACTCCCGCGCTTCTAGGCCGCATATTTCCGAGGATATCGTCGACAATCCACCGATTATTTGTAAACTAATTTTCCAGTATCAACGTTTATCACTGAAGGCCGACGATAGTTTTGTTCAATTTTTTACTGGAAATTGCGAATGTTTTCGGGTTTTTGGGACATGGGAGGTGTGTATGGGAGTTACTTGATAATATTGGTAAGTTACATCGAAAACTATTTTCCAGAAACTCTGGTCATGCTCCTTTAAGAGTAATATAAACATATAATCTGACAACATGCATGTACTTTTCTATTTAAACTCCCTATACAAAATTTCCAGATAACAGGACAGACCAAGATGTCCCACAAGTGTCTGTCCTTGTCAGTAGGTTTACACCCTGTTTACACTTGATCCCGAGCTCGAGGTCGAACACTGAGCTCAAGATCAGCCCCGGATCACAAACTGAGTGTAACGGTTCTCGGGACCAAATTGGCCCCGGATCAGACCCCGAGATTTTGGTCTCGCGTTGGCGGAGGGTTCGATCCCGAGCTTGGGATCAGTTTGCAGTTAGATAAGCAATTAATCTTTACCGCAACCTGCTGCATCCGCTCCACAGCCGTAGCGGAGAGAAAAGCCCGCGAAATTCAAGTGGCCTTGTACACTGTACATGCACAACCCATGCACACATTGATCAGTACATACACACAGAGAGCATGACCTTTGACTGCAACTTCTGGCACCGCGCTCGAGATCAACTACAGAGTGTAAACACAGCACTCGGGATCATTGCGGTTAACACTGGCGCATTCTTATCAGGATATCAATCTTGATCCCGAGCTCGGGACCAGTGTAAACACGGTGTTAAAGCCTTAACATGGATAAGTCCTGCAATATAAACACAATCCAGATGTTTAAGCATGCTTGAATACATTTGCCCCATTACTGTCAAGGTAATCAGGTCAAATTGATACATACAATGAAATTATCTTGACAGTTTTTATCAACAGGTTTTCATCTAGTTTTCATCTATTTTCATAGTAATTCTTAATCTAAAAGATATTCTGCATTTTGTGTTCTCCAAGTAAAGCAAATTCCAACAGGCCATTTATAAAGTGGGACACAATACCAGGAATAATCACTGAAACAAACCACAGAAGCTCTCTTGATTCATCTAACTACCACCGTGATCCTAGAGACAGTAAATGAGTTTTGAAAGCTCGAATTTATCAAGATTTTTTCCCCTTGGTTTGCCTACAGCCATTACCCGAGTTTGCTTCAAGTACTACCATGGGACGACGGGAGAGCTACGTGCTGTTACTCCAACTATTACAGTCAGGAATCCTAATGCTAGCGATGAGGAGGATTTACCCACGGATAATGGGCCGTTCTTTAATATATGCATAAGTGGTAGGACCTGTACAAACAATAAAGCTTAATCAAAATAGTTAGTGCAATCATGGCCTTTTCAATAGACTATTCCAAGGACTTTTTTCCTGTACATGTCTGCCATAGCTGGGACACAGCTTTGTATAGTACATGTACATGGACTGTGCATTTTGTGTTAAATCGAACGGCGCGCATCCATGATGCATGCAAGGCGCTATTCGCATACAATACATGCTTACAATAAATGCGAAATTTTTTCAAGGTGACGACAATTTAACGGCTCAGCATCATCACATGTAGTTAAGGCACTGGCCACGCCCCAGCTATGGCGGACGTATAGACCAATCCGGTAACTAAGGTCTCCTTCCCTGTATATTCGCCATAGCTGGGGAGCGTCCAGTGCATGGGCTATGCATTTTGTGTTGCTGTTGGAACAAAAAGCGCTCATCCATTACATGCACGAACGCGCCCCCTCTGTGTGCACGCGACGCGCCTCCTTCGCGTACATGCGATGCGCCCCCTTCGCGTGCACAACCCTACAAAGACGCGCAACCTGTTCGAAGTACAAATGCAGCTTCAGCAACAGCAAAAACATACAGTTCATCCAGTGGAAGTGCCCCAGCTATGGCGGATGTACAGGGAAGGAGACCTATAGTTACCGGATTGGTGTATAGGGGAAGGCGTCCTTGGTTACTGGAATGTTCTACAGACTACTAAATTGTGACGTCATTTGCCAGGGTGACTGGGTCTGAACATTCACTGGTAAACTTAAATGCCCATTGCTAAAGCAGAGGTAAACACTTCACTGGTTTCTAGTGTAGACCCAGTAACCTTGAGATCACACAAAAGGTGACGGTTTCACTGTAGTAGTCCAATTGCTTGTGTACACGGAGACAGATTAAAAAAGTAACCATTCTAAGCATTCGCTTGATTGTATTGCGAGTAAGCGTGGGACGGCAAAAAACCTCAGTTTTCGAAACCTCAGGTTTTTGGACCTATCACGCATATCACTATTAACTATGGCTTCAAACTGTTTCTGTCTTTCCCACTTGTAGATCTGAAAGGGATTGGTTTGAAGAAGGGAATGTTTTTCAACCCAGACCCTTACATCAAGTTCTCTATTCAACCTGGACGGAATCACACCCTAGCAGTAGCAGATAGCCATTATGGACAGGACCAGAGAACTTCTGTAGCTGAGAAGACCGTTATGCCATCGTGGGAGGAGGAGGTAAGGGAAGACACACAAATCTAACCGCCGGTACCGAAAGCGGTACCAACGTTTTATTTTAGCGATACCTGCACCTGCAAGCTGGGAGGAAGATTGGAAGATTGTGGTTTCTCCCTTCGTGCAGGCGGTACCGCTATAAAATCGCTAGTACCGCTGTGAGTACCGGAGGTTAGATTTGTGTCTTCCCTAATTGAATATAATCAGTAGCCGATTTAACTAAACCTTACATGACTGCATAACTCCGCTTGCGCAATCCATTGTATGCAAGTTATGGTCATTATGGACAAGACCAGAGGACATTGTAGCTAAGAAGACCGTTATGCCATCGTGGGAGGAGCAGGTAATTTAATATGATCAGTATCCGATTACATGTAACCTTACATGACTGCATAACTCCGCTTGCGCAATCCATTGTATGCAAGTTATGGCCATTATGGACAAGACCAGAGGACATTGTAGCTGAGAAGACCATTATGCCATCGTGGGAGGAGCAGATAATTTAATGTGATCAGTAGCCGATTTCATGTAACCTTACATGACTGCGTAACTTGGCTTGCACAAACCATTGTATGCAAGTTATTATTACCGCTGCCATCATGAAATCACCAGAACCATTTCGCTTCAACTAGGCCGGCATACAGTATGTAGAATTGTTGATCTAAACTGTGCTGAACCATTTTTCTAAAAATAACTCACGGCTGAAGAGATCAGATGTGATGTGAAACATTGTAAGCCCGTTTTGTCACCGCATAATGATCGGAGGATGTCGCGGTTGCTCAAGTAATCATAACGCAAACCTCTCCGGTAATATAAACAATCCCATCCCCGTTGCGTCAATGACGTGTGTCGACGCATCCGTTGTATCAGGATCCGTGCTAGGAGTGTGAAGATTGAAAGCATCCGAGTTGATGAGAAGTTTCCTCCCCCGAGGAGGATATGACTCGGTCCAGATTGTTACCCTTTTCTCTCATCCCTAAGGAGCCTCTTACACCTGTTACTTCCCCCTCCTAACGGGGGTCGGCCAGGAAGAAGGAAGCTTGAAACATGAGAACAGCTGTACCCATCAATCAGCCTAAATAGCGCCGTGTTTGCGTTCGCCATTAAGGCGGTTTAATCCAACGGAAACTACGCGAGGATGGACGTGTAATCTGTCATGACGTACTTGACTCATTTCTGGTTTGGGATCGGTTGACATTGAGAAGGAAAAACTCAAGTTTGAATTAGTTCCAGAATTTCACTCAATGCGACAGTAGCAGGAGATCCAATCAAAGTTACACGATCCAATCCTGATGATAGACCTGTTATAGACCAAATTGATACAAGGTTGCAGCTAAAAGGACACTGTGGCCACAAATATTTAGAACTCAATCCCCGTCTCACGCTGGACCCAAGTCTAGTCAATATTCTGCTAGTATTGTGAGGACCAGTGAATAATTTACTGGTACTGCTGACAATTTTTGCACTTCTTTGTTTAGGCCTAACATTTGTTTCTTTTTAAAGACTCCACCATTAAGCACTCACAAACTTGTACAAGTGACATGTCCTGTGTTTTCACAGAAACAAGCATCTTTTTCATACTAACATAAAAAAAACCAGCTTGGCCTGTCTTGTATTTTTTAGGACCATTCAATCAAGGGACTCCATTCATACTATAATTAACTGTTGTTTGATAATAACCGTTGATTGAGTCCGTCAAACCGTGTATAGCTAACTGTAGTGTGACCAGAGTCCTTCAAACAGTGGATATAGCTTGTCGATCGAGGGACTCTGGTCAGTTTAACCAGTGTTCCTCAAACGAGGTGTATCTAACCCATTGATCAAGGGACTCCAGTAAAAGTATTTTGATCAGAATGTCTCAAACAATGGATATCAAGGACTTCGATCAAACTTTAGTCACTACATGTATTTTTAATCACAGCTCATGTACTTTATCATGAGTTCCACGTGCCTTAACACCCACCGACACTTTATCAAAGACACGACAAACTGCCAATAATCCAATTACCGTCTTCAATTAAAGCACATCTCCTTAATTTATGCCTTCCTTCCCACAGGAGTTTCACTTCAGAGCGACTCGGACTGATGTCCTTGAAATTGAAGTAAAAGACAAGTTTGTCAGATCGCGTCCAATCATCAGTCGGTTTCTTGGCCGGCTGGCCATTCCAGTCCAGCGACTTGTCGAGAAAGCAGCTCTGGGGTGAGTGTCTTAGTCTCGTAGCCAGCCGCGTCACCAGACCTTTTAAAGTAGGGGGGGTGGGGGGGGGGGGGGGGGGGGGGGGGGGGGGGGTGTGCGCAAAGGGTGGCACAACTCGTTGGAAGGAGGCACACAAAGCAGCGTACAGTTTTCTATATTCAAATATCATTTTGGGGGTGCCGCGCCCCCTTCGCAGTGTTCTCGAGGGGTTTTCCATTGGCCAGGGCAGCAGTAAGAGTACGGCCGGTCGAAGCAAATCAAGGCAAACATCTCACATTTCAAACCCGGAAGTAAGGGGATGGGGTTTTTTTTCGCAAGTGGCGTCCAGTCCGCCTATACGATTATAGCAAGGTGAAATGCAGTTGAAGTGATCTTATTTAAGTTTGTTTTGGTAAATAAGTAAAGTACATGTAACTTAGACATAAAGAAAAAACCTTTGAAGGATGTACATAATAAAACAAAAATCTCGAAGAAGAAAAAATATCGGAGAGTTGAAGACATCGATGACGAAGTCTGCAAGCCATTAACATCCCTAAACATACTCATTGGTTTCCCTGACGGCGGCTCTGCAGTCTGCACAGTGCACAGGCCATGCACAAACACACGGTAATTGAAAGCACGTGTACACTGCTTTGGCCCTGGCCCGACGCGTGCGCTATGTTTACCCGCACCACAATTGGCTATTTTTAATGCATGTGACGACCTTTAGATTGCATTTTTTACCCGGCGATTTTGATTTTACCGGCCAAAAGATCTTTCCGCCCTACTAGTAACATCTCTCCTAAGTCTCAGCAACCAGTGACTGTACCAACCTTTGGCCGAATTTCCTACAGAGCTCCGTGCGCCGGCCGTAAAGGGTAGCCAATCCTAAGTGTTAACGGGATGACTCGTAACTAGTGAAGTTTGAACCCATAATAATCCCAACATTCATCTCTTCTCTTGTTGATCATGTTGTCTGCTTTCTTGTTTATTTTCTTCAGTCTTAAGTCATTTCAGTAAAGTTCTTAACAATCTCCATCCACTCAAAATAAAATAATGCTACACTGGTGAATGATTTTGAATCGCAATCTAAATGGAAATTTGTAAAGACAATGACCCTAGTATTATTGTTTCCATATTTACAGAGAGCGGACCGTGACATACAACTTGAGCAAGAGACACCCCTCTGATCATATCAGCGGATGTCTGACATTCACCTTGGATATTGAACAAGAGGACAGCCCTGAAAGTAAGTGGCTCTTGACTAGCCTCTTAGTAACCATATAAGGGTCATTCCATAAATTTGGGGTCCAAAGTGTGACATTGTTTTGTCCCGCATTACATCTGACATGTGCTACATGTATTTGCCATACAAGTATCATTAAAAATGCCTTCCAAACATATTTTTGTGAATTGTACTTTATGCAATCACTCTTTGAGATAGAAGGCATTTAAAGAATATGTCCTGAATTTACAAACTACAACATTTTACAAGATGTCAGATGTAACGGGGACAGAAAAATTGGACCCCAAATTTATAGAATGACCTTGTTTTGGGAAATAAAAATCCCATTATATTAATAATAGTGGATTCGTGTATAGCGCACATGTCTACCCTACAGGGTACTCCTGGCGCTGTTGCCATTATTATGATATCAACCGTGCAACGATTGCATGGATGACGTCAAGATTGATGCCTTGTTTCCCCCGACTCCCATACGCCGTGAAGTATGTAAACATCTCTTGTGTCCTGACTCACGCCCTCTTAAGA
The DNA here is from genome assembly GCA_037783545.1 of Henricia sp. BOLD:AAB3569. Classification (NCBI taxonomy): domain Eukaryota; kingdom Metazoa; phylum Echinodermata; class Asteroidea; order Spinulosida; family Echinasteridae; genus Henricia; species Henricia sp. BOLD:AAB3569. Next base: position 2,471,500 of record JBBELK010000340.1, on the reverse strand, counting down.
TTTACATGAAGCATACAGAATTAGGCAACCTTTTGCAAGTATTGTCCCTTCTTTTAAACTGCCATTGACCTTTCTAGGTGCAGCACAGTTAATCATGTGTCCAATCTTTTTCATACACTTTGATGCCAAACCGCAGTCAATAATTACTGCCACGTTTGTTGCAGTGTTTGTTTCACCCGAAGGTCGTGCCAAATTTAGACGTGGCATTTGGCAACTTACCAACTGTTTATCAAAGTTTCTGAGAAATCTGCTTGCAAGTCACGTTGCTTTGGAAAGAGTTTGTAGCCAAAATACATACACTGGTGGATTGGGGTTAATACTGGGATTATCTAGAAATTGAGTATTGGCATGGATTCTGTTTTTAAATAAAGCAAGATACATCATTCAAACTATCGAAGCACTGAATCTGTATGACATTTCTCACTTTAACTTTAATCAAAACTGCAACATACTGTTGAATGTCAAATCAACAAGAATAGCCCCCTTAAAATTAGAAAAAAGAGAAGGAAGAAGGAAAAATGGGAGGGAAGAACACACTCCCCTACATGGGTAGTAGTTTTTAACATAAGGATGTGAGTTTTGAAAAATGTTTGGCTCTCAGCTTCCCCTCCCCCTCTACCGCCCCTTCTGTGTGTACGCTAAATAGAAATCTTTTCTCTGAGCAATATCTCTACAAAACAGATCATTCTATCATGGTGCACTGCAAATCACATAACATAATGCGCCCAACAATTGTTCCCCCCTCTCCCCCCAACCCCTGGGGGTTTCACCGCGTTTTTCATGCCCCAGGGTGGGGTTTTTGACTTATTGAAATACAAATTTATGTGCATAAATAGCAAGTGGCGCATGTTTTGCACCCGAGGGTTGGGATATTTGTAACCTAAATTGTGCCCCGGGGTGGGGATTTTGTCACGCGGAAAGTGACAGTCCCACCTTTTAGGTGGGCCAAATAAGTGTTTGCAAAATCGGAAAATAGAATTAAGTAACGACAAAGACATGCTAAAGCTTTACACTGATAGCGTCACCCACGCCATTTCTTGCGTTTTGCTCTGATGAGTGCAAGTCGAAAAGCTTTAGCATGTCTTTGTCGTTACTTAATTCTATTTTCCGATAAAACATAAAATGATAATTTTGTTATTCTAATTTTCCACCACCTCAGCTTGCCATGTACATGCCTAACTCTTTACAAGTATCCATGCTTGACACTGCTGTTACTGACTAGGAAGCACACATTACTGTTAATCCCATTAGAGGCCGTTATCTCATCCCCTACTACATAAGACGGATCAGTCTTTCAAGTCTCACTTGCCGATTGGCTCCGATAATTTGTCGCTTTCTCTTCATATTCATTAAAGCATGTATAGACCCTTTGCATGGACGCCATCTTAGTGGCTTTGTCCCCACGGGATAGGCTTTGTCCCCACGGGATAGGCATTTTGTGTTTTCATTGTCATATTGAAATAAGAAAACCTGCCAACAAACACGTGGTCGTTAGCATTTTGTGTGTGAAAGTAGTACACTGGAGATTCTCTTTTTAATTTATGTGGCTAAATTCTCCTTTTTCCTTTTTTTTTCATTCTTCACTGCTCGCATCGTCCAGATCACATTTTTTAACCTCTCCCCCTCCCCCATTTTTCCCATGGGTCTTGGGATTTTGATACCATATCATTCGTCATATTTTTATCATTACCATTCTGAAATTTCGTGCTCTCAATCCATATATTTTCAAGGATATCGTAAAAAAAACACCGATTATTTGTAAGCTAATTTCTCTGTTCCAGAAAGCGGTGCAGTAATTACACCAACATTTTTGCTTCCACATCCAAATTGGAGATTGCAAATGTCCTGGGTTTTTTTTCCATGGATAGTATTTTGTATGATTGTCAGAACAAAATTCATTTTCTGGCAAAATCTGAACGAGCTTCTTTATTATTGTCTACTGCAGGTGAAATCATCGCAAACGGTGACATAGAACCCATTTTAGATCATGTGACCCGGTCCATCTCGGTCCCTACCATAACAAACTTACAACACGAAGGTGACTCCCAACACTTCACCAGAATGCAAACTACGGTAAACAATGCATTCACTGGTACCCAGCACTCTGCAGCCGACCGAACGATCTCGGCCCCCATTAGCTTCCGTAGCGATGCTTTACAAATGCCCAATGGGACGATCCCGGATACGCCAACCGATGAAATTGCCTATCCGATAACTCAAGAACAGTTAGTGGCGGCCGCTCAGAGGAGTAGTACGCAATCTATAGGAGACATTCAGAGTATACAGTGTTCTACAGTTCTTCCTGATAAAACGACGTCATCAGGTAATACCAGTATTGGAAGACGCATCCCGCCTAGCAGACCGACTGATCTCGCACTGAATGCACCGAGCTCTAGTAGCTCAACCTCTCAACGTGATGCTGTTGTACTTACAAGAGTATCACAGAAACCCACAAACGTTCCTTTAGAGAACAACACTATGCAAAGTGGGGACTCCGACTCGGCGGGCACGCAAACACAAGACGGTGAAGACACTATGTTTCCTCTGACTATAAATGACGAAGAGAGCAGTCAAGGGCCAGATCTAAGTAATTCAGATCGTGAAAGGAACCATCAAACATTACCAGCGAGAATTGATGCATTACAAGAATCGTCTCAAACTCAAGATGCAAATTTAAGTTCTTCACCTTCCCAAGCAAGTTCCACATCAGCTCTAGCCGCCGACCGTCTCCTGAGCAATGAAAACCTAGTAGCTCGAGCGATTCTTAGTTCCTCCCCTCTACGAGTGCATCACACCACTTCCAATCCAACCAACATGTCCCCTTTGAGCTCCCCGGCTAGTCGTAGAAGAGCAATCAGCGACATCACCTTACAGAAAGAAATCGAGGAAGAAGTGAGTCGGCTACGGATGCGTTCATCAACGGCGATGCCTATGCGTGATCCGGAAACGCCTACAAACACTCCAGTTGGAACGCCCCAAACTGATTCACTCCTAAATGATCGCGGTACCACCACTAATTTAGATTTGACTACAGTACCAGCTAGTGATCAAAGTGGTACAAGTGTAACAACTATTGATAGCGTAGCCTCAACGGAGCTGACTGGCCCAAGAAACAATAACAACAGCCAGACGCATCCTGCGAATACCGAGTCAGAAACAGCCGTCGTGGCTAGCTCTGACTCAACAAGCGAGGGCACCGGTAGCACTCTAGTCGCCGTGAGTCAAAACAGCATGAGTCAATCAGAGCCAGGTAGCGATACCGGTGTGTCCCCGGAAGGCACGGCATCGTCTTACGGAACGAGCAACAGATCAACGACCGAGTCTGAAAGTTTTGAATCTGGAACGAGTCACTCCGCTGGATCGGAATCTTCTGATCTTAATGCTAGAGGGGGCGATGGTGGCCGAGCAGACGGACATTTGGCTGCAAAAGGGGGTGACAGTAGGGAAGATACCGTCTGGCAACGCAGGAAAAAATACAAGTCATCGAGGCCAAATCTGAGAGGTTTGTTGGCTACATTTGTTTTTAGAGTACATTCTAATAATTTTCATGAGTTGACAAGAAAAAAATGTTAATAACAATGGCAGCAAACACCACATGATTCTATTTAAAATGGTATTTTGTGTCAGAAGGTGGTTTTCTAAAAAAAGTTCTTGCAAAAGATTTTTTTACCATTCAACTCAACACAAAAACCATGCATAGATTTTTAGTTTTCAGAAGTATTACTGCCTCTATGTGGCTGAAAATTCTACAGGGCAGTTTTATCAACATGGGCTTCTAATCACGAGTGGAAATAACGCCCCTTTTAACAGTTTACCAATCATGTACTCTACTTTTAACAAGAGGTCTCTAGAGGGAACAAGATTTTTGTATTTTTTTATGGACCAAAATTGTCATTGCAATAAGCTTGCTATTGTATTAACAGTGCTCTTAAGAGAATGCGACTTGGCTTGCGTCAGGTAGAATGTATATTAATTAGGGTTCGAGTCCCACCCGAGCATGCTACATGTATGAAGTTTTTCTCCTGTTCGGAGCATCAGAGGTCTCGGGTTGGAATCCTTATAAATGTTTTTTCTCTCATCCCGTGTTTGGTTATATTTATTGCAGTAAACATCGCAGGCGTAACATCTGACAGTACGGACCTTGATACAGAACGAACACCGACCACTCCGGTGCTTACACCGCAGCGAGTCACGTACCAACGCTACGAGCTACCAGCAGGCGAAGACCCCCTGCCTGAAAGTAAGTTAATGATTAAAATAATAATAATGGTGGATACTTATATAGCGCACATGTCCGCCCTAGCGCTGTTGCCATTATTACCGCTGCCATCAGGAAATCATCAGAACCATTTTGTTTCAACTAGGTGGCCAGGTGCTCAACCCTATCAACATTTAGATTGTGGCATTCCCCCAAACAGCTCCCCAAATATCGCTTGGATTGACAAGGCAACTGATTAAGTGCCTTGCCCAGGGACACAGACACGGTCATTTGAAAGCATTGCAATATTAAACTGATATCTCATGTAAACATGGCCTTTAAGTTGCAAATATCTTGTTTGTTGTAGATTGGGAAGCTCGCATTGACCAGTATGCCCGAGTCTTCTACATCAACCATGTACAACGAACGACGACGTGGACGAAACCAAAGACTAGTCATGTGACTCAACAAGAAAATGATGAACGGGATTCACGGCAGAGTCGACAGCAACTTGATCATAGGTTTGTCCGAGCATCTCTAGAGAAAACTTGAATGTTTGCAATGTCTCAATTCTAATTCTAAATTGGCTGAGATGAGTTCTTATGATACATGCATGCACATTTTCAACTGATCAGCTGATTTCCTCTTGCATTTTCTTGTTCTTATCTGTCCCATTGAAAATTATAAAACACTTTTTTAGGGGTAATGGCACAGTTGCATGCTTGTTGGATTTTTTGGAAATTGAGGTGCTGGGGAGGCATGGTGCATTGTACTAAATTGGGCAGTAATCTGGAGTTGGCATTTGTCTGAAGGACAAATGCAGGAGAGTTCAATGCATCCTAATTCCCATACCAATGTCCTAAGATAAGAAGAGTGACCCTTCCTAAGACGCGTCTTAGCGCTTTGTGAAATCGGCCCCTGGTCATGTATTTAAATCAAGTAACGGGTCTCCCCAGTTATTACAAATTATCAACTAGCCACTGTGACCTGAGATCGATTTCACAAAAGTTAAGACGAGTTCAATGCGTCCTAATTCCCATAACGTCCCAAGATGAGAAGAGTGACCCTTCCTAAGACGCGTCTTAGCACTCTGTGAAATCGGCCCCCGTATCAATGCGAAACCACTGTATAAAAACCTGATCCATGTAATTCACATCAACTAGATTCCCTGTGTGATTATCTTGTATTAGATATCGGAGCATCAACCGAACCCTACAGAGACAAGATGATATATCGGATGACAAGAGCTCCTCAGCATCAAGTAAGAATTATAAGAAGTCACTCGGATGTTTAACCAATCTTATAAAATGTTAGTTATACTCAATCAGCCAGGACAGTTTTACACTTCTAAAGGGATTAAACAAATTGTAGCTGATGGATATTAAATTTACTTTTTGTTTTCTCTTCTCAGCGTCAATTGACAGTATTGCCGAGATTCAGTCCCCTAGAGGGCGCCATTCGTTCTTGGAAGCACCCACCGTCAAGTTCATCACCAGACCGGACTTCTTTGCAATCTTGCATACAAATGCTGTAAGTGTTAAACAGATTGTAAGACGATTGTTCTGAAGTTTGCGATTATATGCTTAATCCTGGAGAAGCAATTTATAATAGCAAAGTGTCTTGCCCAAAGACACACACACTATGGATACACTCTGTTGAGCTCATTCCTATCAAGTTGCAACACCAAGAGAAACTCGGTGGTGGACCATCTGCCCGGTGTGTCCGAGGTCTTGGGGAAAACCTGAGGGAGTATACCACTGTGCCTCATAGCTCAGCTGGTAGAACATTTGACCGGTGTGTCAGAGGTCTTGGGGAAACCTGAGGGGTATACCACTGTGCCTCATAGCTCAGCTGGTAGCATCTGCCCGGTGTGTCAGAGGTCTTGGGGAAAACCTGAGGGAGTATACCACTGTGCCTTATAGCTCAGCTGGTAGAGCATCTGCCTGGTGTGTCAGAGGTCTTGGGGAAAACCTGAGGGAGTATACCACTGTGCCTCATAGCTTAGCTGGTAGCATCTGCCCGGTGTGTCAGAGGTCTTGGGGAAAACCTGAGGGAGTATACCACTGTGTTTCATAGCTCAGCTGGTAGAACATTTGCCCGGTGTGTCAGAGGTCTTGGAGGAAAACCTGAGGGAGTATAGCACTATGCCTCATAGCTTAGCTGGTAGAGCATCTGCCTGGTGTGTCAGAGGTATTGGGGGAAAACCTGAGGGGGATATACCACTGTGCATCATAGCTCAGCTGGTGGAGCATCTGCCCGGTGTATCAGAGGTCGTGGGGGGAGCTGAGGAACCAGAGGGAGTATACCACTGTGCCTCATAGCTCAGCTGATAAAGCATTTGCCTAGTGTGTCCGAGGTCTTGGGGAAACCTGAGGAAGTATACTACTGTGTTTCATAGCTCAGCTGGTAGAGCATCTTCCCAGAGTGTTAGAGGTCTCGTGTTCAAATCCTATAATAATTTTTCTCATCCATTTGTTTATTGTTATTCTCATTCTACAGGAAGCTAAGCAGTTATTCCAGTGTAATACCTCCGTCAAGCACATGGTCAATCGCATCCGTCGAGACCCCGGCAAATTCTCTGACTATCAGCACAACCGCGACTTGGTAGCTCTACTCAACCTGTTTATTGACCATGATGCTGAGTTGCCACGGGGATGGGAGAGTAAACATGATAAATCTGGCAAGGTTAGAGCTAAATAAATTAGCATATTAATTACGGATTGTTTTGCCCTACCCGACGTATCTCGATTAGCACTGTATACTTAGTGCATCACCGAGACACTGCGAGAACAACTTCATAGCGTCCTCGGGTGAGACTCGAACCCATGACCTCCTGCAAACTAAGCAGACACTCTTAACCACTCGACCACCGAGCTGGCCAATGTGCAGCAGCCAGTTTGAATCATTTAGCAGCAGCTACTTCAACTGACAAATGAATGAGCTTTTTGCGGGTTTTACATGAATAGCATCTGGTGCAATGATGTACTTCCTTTCACATGTATACTTACTATCTACTTGACCAGACTACATTTTTGTTGCTATGTGGTGCACGTGGCTGGTGTGAAGTACACAGTCGATACCGTGTTCACCGTAGGAGAGAATGGCATAAAGCAACCAGACTATTGATTGCTAGGCATTGGTGTGCACCACGTAGCAACAATAGCTTAGTATGTGCACCTCCATTTGAAAGTGAAGAATTTGGGGCGCCAGGCATTATGCAGATGTTGAACCCAACGCAGGTGTTTTTTATTGACCAAAACGCCCATCGCTTTACCTTCATTGTTTCAAACTGTCACCAACATGGCGGTCAGTGCAAAGAGCCTATTCATTGATTCCAATTCTCTGTATTTTTGGCAGGTGTTTTTCATCGACCATAACTCCCATTGCACAACCTTCATTGATCCACGTCTTCCTGTCGAGGTCACTGACCCTACAGTCAGTCTACTACAAGCCCCTAATAGGGGGCGGATCCGAAGCCGCAGTGAGGGGGAGGGGATTATCGACGGTGCACATGACAATGGATTTGTAGCTGTAAGTACACAACAGATTAAATGTTTACTGTACTTGAAGGCAAATTTATGTATTTTTTCTTAATTACTACAAAACTGCTCAAACTTCATGTAATCCTAACCAAGCCTGTGCCCCTGTTGATGTCGAGTTCATTATACCAGTCAGGTGCAGCCTGGGAAACCTTGGCCTCAAGCCCAGGCCCATTGAATTGCATACATGCATCTGTTCTGATACATGTGTGTTCTTTGAGTAAGGCCATTTTGCTGCTGTGCGTAAAAGCAGCTATCGGTCATCATACTGCAGGCTCAGTATTAAACAGCTGTGTCTTGAGGGGACCTCCATTCATCTATTTAGGCCATTATAAAAAGGTTTGTGTCCGCCAAACAGTGTTATTTATGCGTTATACATAGTGCCTTCCGGAGTCTCCCCTTGGAGCCTCTGTGAAATGTTTTTGGTGGTGCATCTCTATTGTTTAATACGTTGTTACCATTGGTTCCTTGACAGGGTGCAGCAGCAACAGCAGGCTTCTTACGCAACCAATCAGGACCTCCGGTTCAACCCCGGCCTGCCGAGACGCTACAGGGAGATCACACCTCATTAAGGGGCAAAGATGAACCTATTCCAATGGGTTAGTGTGTTTTCTTTTAAGCCTGTGCATTTTGATGAGTTTAAATTAAATATTGATTGAAAAGGTAGGTCTTGATATGAGAAATGTTCAAGTGTAATTTCCTTTTTCCCCTCTTCAGCTTACAATGAGAAGGTTGTTGCCTTCTTGAGACAACCCAACATAATAGACATCTTGAAGGAGCGACAGTCCGATCTAAGCGCAAACCCAAAACTCAGGTAAGTCCAAATCAATCTTCTCTTCCTCCGTATGATTGCTTGAAGGAATCTAGTTGCTGAGATTAGCCGGCTTAAGTCATTGTTCTGTAACTACCATGACCAGGCATCCTTGGAAGTACTGTGCCTCATATTAATTTCTTATATTATAAGCGTGCCTTCTGTACCCCACATCTGCAAGATAGTAAAGTACACCAATATGAGTTTGTGCTTGAACAGCATGAATGTGGCCTAAATATCTTCTCTGTTTCTCCTTAAAGGGACAAGTTGCATCTAGTTCGCCAAGAGGGCATCGCAGCTCTAGAGCGACTTAGTAACAACATGGAGCTCATTATTCTCTTGAGGTATTGTTGATGTACCTAATCATATCTCCCCCTCGCCCCTCCCCCTCGCCCCCTTCCCCCCTCCCCCCTCCCCCCAGTTTGTTTTTAATGCCCATTTCACGTTGTTACAGGTTAATAACTCTCCCATGTTCATCCTCCAAAAGGCCTTTTTGTGAGGGGCCGTCCAAAGTTTTCAACATTGTCACAGTTCTACAGAGCGTAGTATTTTTCGAGACCCCCCTCCCTCTCCCCAAAAAAAACTACTTATGAATTTTTTCTGTCAGTACCATGAAATGTTAACATTTTACAGTGCATGGACCCTCCCCTTCCCCCACCCCCATCCTCCTACGCTTTGTAAAAATGTTGCACAATTTGCAAAATTTAAAACCAGCAAATCCAGTATTTCTCACATTCTTGTTTCTTAGTCTGTTTGAAGATGACGTGATGAGCTACACACCAACAGTATCACAAACGTCATCACAGCTACGATCCTCGCTGGTCAATATATCACCGCATAATACCCCCCAGCCCTCGCCGCACTCTTCACCCGGTAAGACAATTTGTTTGTTTTGTTTTTTGTTTTTTGTTTTTTCCCCAATAGTACAAGGTTGTTGTTATAAAAACGTTATGTAAATGAGACTAGCACCCCGACTATCATGGTATTATGGCTCTGTTATACGTACAGTATAGACCAATCCGGTAACCAAGGTCTCCTTCCCTGTATATCCGCCATAGCTGGGGGGTGTCCAGTGCAGGGACTGTGCGTTTTGTGTTGCTGAAAGCGCTCATCGTTACATGCACGCCACGCGCCCCCTTCGCGTGCACGCCACGCACTACCTTCGCGTACACGCGACGCTCCCCCTTCGCATACACAACCCTACAAAGACGCGCAATTAGTTTGAAGTAAACAAATGCAACTTCAGAAACATACAGTTCATTCAGTGGAAGCCCCCCAGCTATGGCGGATATAAAGAGAAGGAGTCATCGGCTCTCGGATCTCGGATTGGTGTATAGCCATGGAACTAGCCAAAATAACTTGGTACAGTTTTTCATTGTTTTCTCAGAATTTGGTACTCAGTTACTGAGCCGACTTACACACAGGTGGATTTTTGTCACACACACATCCTTAATCACACATGGAGATAACACAGTTTCCAATCCCTCTTTAAGAGAAACAACCAAACTTGGGATGAGAGAAAAATCGTAAGGGCCTTATCGGGATTCGAACCTGAGACCTCTGACTCACTAGGCAGATGTATAAGGCACATTTGGTATACTTCGTCAAGAGAAAGCATAGTATCACATTCTAGTGCAAGTAAAGCAGCCATTGAAGAATGGAGATTCAGCTGGTAATGTCCCTTTATTTCTCATCCATTTTAATCCAATAGTCGTCAGCAGAGCCAATGCAAGAGCTCCGGCGCCGTATCGACGAGACTTTGATGCCAAACTACGTGGTTTCTACCGGAAAATGGAGGCTAAAGGCTTTGGCCAAGGGCCGACAAAACTCAAGTAAGTATCCACGTCTTATAACCCTTTTTTTTTTGTTTTAATTTTTTAATTTTATTTTTTAGAAATTCCTTTAGAATCATGAACATGTTTGTAGTAGCACCATGTCTTTGTTAAAGGCACAGGCTAGTCAGCAATGCACGCACGCCAAATTCGTGCCACGAAATATGCAGCTCCTTGGCAAAGTCATGGAGCTGCGTATTCCGTGGCACGAATTTGGCGCGCGCGCATTGCTGACGAGTCTATGCCTTTAATGAGTCCATCTATGGGTGGCAAATTACAGTGGTGTCCATGTAGCATAGGTTGAAACACAATCAGATTATGTTCCCATTCTGTGGCAAAATGCCCTGCCCAGGGCCACATTCACTATGCACCATGGATAGACAAGGATTTGAACCCGCAACCTGTGGATTAGATTTAGTCCGGTACAACACTCGGACAAGGACAGGATTTGAACCCAGGCCATAGAGAGGGAAGTCCAGGAACTAGACCAACCTGATCCTCACACCCGATCGCCCACTTGAAAAGAAAAAAAACTTGAAGAAAGTTTAAACAGTGTCTTTACTTGTTCTTTTTTCTTGTCATTTCTTAATGTTGAACAGGTTGACTATTAGACGAGACCATCTATTAGAAGATGCTTTTGGTAAAATCATGGCCATCAGCAGAAAAGACATCCAGAAATGCAAGTTGTTTATCTGCTTCCCTGGAGAAGAAGGGTAAGTCCATAGTCTGGAGGAGGGGAGGGGAGGGGGGAAGGAGTAGAAGACTGGGAGGGGGAAGAGTAGAAAACAGAGTAGAATACAGATGGTGATGATATGATGGGGGGGATGGGGATAGGGAAAATACCTCCTTAGTTAGTTGTGGATTCCACTGCAATCCATTTTCAATAAACGGCTCAAACATCGAGTGGTTAAGATGTCTGCCTATTATGAAAGAGGTCGTGGGTTCGAGTCCCACCTGAGCATACTTCAACATTTTTCTCATGGCGTCTTGTGAAATCGGCAAGTATTTTTTTTAAACCGAAATCTTCAAGTTTGCGGACCAACTGCAATTTCATACCAAATGTAATGAGCTGTAATCTCATTTTCTGCAGGTTGGACTACGGCGGTCCGTCCCGTGAGTTCTTTTTCCTGTTATCCCGGGAACTCTTCAACCCTTATTATGGACTGTTTGAGTACTCAGCGATTGACACATACACCGTGCAGATCAGCCCAATGTCTGCATTTGTCGACAACTACTTGGAATGGTAAGTAACAACGAGATCTATTGGTTATTATTATTAATAATTCTTTCCGGTATTGAAACCAAGGATTCCTCTAAAGACACTGTAGCTCGTAAGCCTGAAGAAACCTGTGAAGAGAAGACGATGAAGAAATGCTCAGTTTTAGAGGTGGGAGGAAAACCCCTACACAATTCTGTATAGGGGGAAATCAAGCAGGGACTGAGAACCCAATCCACATACCGACCAGGACAGGAGTCGAACCAGGGCCACAGAGGTGGAAGGCAAGGACAGTACCACTATGCCAACCAGATTCCTCGAATTTCCTCTTGATTCTTTTGTTGTCTTGTTACCAGGTTCCGTTTCTGCGGCCGTGTGATCGGCCTCGCTATAATCCACCATTTCCTCCTAGACGCGTTCTTCACACGACCGTTCTACAAAGCCCTGCTGCGATCAGCCTGTAACCTCTCGGACTTGGAATCGCTAGATGGAGAGTTTTATCAGAGTCTGCTGTGGATGAAGGATAATGATATTACTGACGTCTTGGATTTAACATTCACTGTTGATGAGGAGACGTTCGGACAGGTCAGCAAGCATATTAAAAGGCCTTTATATCATTTCCAATAGCCTTTTGACAAGGCCTCTTGAGTTTGGGAGATTTGGTGACTTGAGTAGAATCTACACATGCCGAGTGTCTTATTTACTTGGCCTTTTTCGAACTTCGAGGCAATTCTTATGTTTTTCTTTATAATTGCTACCGAATTCGGTAGCAGAAATCAGCCAGTCACGTGCAGGTCACCCTATGCAAATTAAGTCGTGAGCTCCTACAAACAAATACTTGATTTATGGAGAAAATTCAGGAATTTTGTTTTTATGAAATGTTGGGAATGCTTTGTTATAACATTTGTTGTTTTTTGACTTTCAGTTGGTTGAGCGAGAACTGAAACCCAACGGAAAGAACATTCCAGTAACTGAGAAGAACAAGAAAGAATACATCGAGAGGATGGTTAGGTGGAGGATTGAACGAGGCGTGTCTGAACAAACGGAGAGCCTCGTACGAGGTTTCTATGAGGTAAGAAGGAATACATCGAAAAAATGGTTAGGTGGAGGATTGAACGAGGCGTGTCTGAACAAACGGAGAGTCTCGTACGAGGTTTCTATGAGGTAAGAAGGAATAGATCGAAAGAATGGTTAGGTAGAGGATTGAACGAGGCGTGTCTGAACAAACGGAGAGCCTCGTACGAGGTTTCTATGAGGTAAGAAGGAATAGATCGAAAGAATGGTTAGGTAGAGGATTGAACGAGGCGTGTCTGAACAAACGGAGAACCTTGTACGAGGTTTCTATGAGGTAAGAAGGAATACATCAAGAGAATGGTTAGGTGGAGGATTGAACGAGGCGTGTCTGAACAAACGGAGAGCCTCGTACGAGGTTTCTATGAGGTAAGAAGGAATACATCGAGAGGATGGTTAGGTGGAGGATTGAACGAGGCGTGTCTGAACAAACGTAGAGCCTCGTACGAGGTTTCTATGAGGTAAGAAGGAATACATCGAAAGAACGGTTAGGTGGAGGATTGAACGAGGCGTGTCTGAACAAACGGAGAGCCTCGTACGAGGTTTCTATGAGGTAAGAAGGAACACATCGAAAGAATGGTTAGGTAGAGGATTGAACGAGGCGTGTCTGAACAAACGGAGAGCCTCGTACGAGGTTTCTATGAGGTAAGAAGGAATACATCGAGAGGATGGTTAGGTGGAGGATTGAACGAGGTGTGTCTGAACAAACGGAGAGCCTCGTACGAGGTTTCTATGAGGTATGTCTCAGTCCAAACATTGAACTTGACAATCACGTTTGTCTTGTTGTAAACAGGTCGTCGACACCAGGTTGATATCGGTATTTGATGCCAGAGAACTGGAACTAGTCATCGCTGGTACGGCTGAAATTGACATCCATGATTGGCGCAAACACACGGAGTACAGAGGAGGTAAAGAATATTGCTATGTCCTTAACTCTTTCATTGTGGTACGTTACCTTTAGATGGAAAGCTGCTGCCAGTGGCTCATCAATAGACCGATCCAGTAAGCTCCGCCCATTTTGGAATTGACCAATCACAGCCTCAGGTTGAGGTAACCAAACAGTGGATCTCCATTTTGGTTACCTGAGTCCTCAAAAATTTGTGCACAGAGCTACGGCAAAATGCAGCACGAGTGAAGCAAAAACACCATAAACATCATTTTTATCAGCGCAGAGGACCCTAGCCAGTTTAAAACGGATTGTATAATACTATCCTAACCTACTTTTAATCCCTTCATAAATGTGTTTTTACGTAAACGGGAAAAACATTAGCTTGTCGTTTTGCTATGTTGTGCATTAACTGCGTTAAATGTGTGTCAAGATGTTTTTGTTCGATCGCGCGCGTTACGCGTATTGCAGGCGTGTGTACGTGCACGCACACGACCGGATACATAAGTGCACATTTTGCTTTCGAGCGTGCAGTTTCTGTGTGCGTGTGCGTGTTTCAATACGCGCTGACCAGGGCGCGGACGCTGATGCACGGCACGGCCACGTGACTCTACTGCACACGTGCATGGCACGTGTGGCATGTTGCTAGGCAATTTCTAAATGGGCGGAGCTTACTGGATCGGTCTATTGTACACATAAGCAAACCTGGCCTTTGTTTAATTATCTCACAAACTGTAGTGAAAGAGTCAGTAGCATTATAGGTAGTCTTTGTGAAAGACGTTCTAACGTTGTTTGTTTCGTGTACGTGCCCGCGGTCGACATTGCACCGTGTGGACAGGGAACTAGTTTATGCGCCAGCTTGCTGCCGTTCGTAAGAACGTCTTTGGAATTCTCTCACGAGTCACGTGGTTTGCTCGCAAAATTCCGGGCACATTCCACGCATACCATGTCAACACGGTCACGATCCGCCATCATAAGTCGACACGTTCTTTGTAACGACATAAACAAAAATGTGCGCGGTGATTTTTGAGGATTCTATATGACAGATCGTGACCGTGTTGACATGGTATGCGTGGAATGTGCTCGGAATTTTCTGAACAAACCACGTGACTCGTGAGAGGATTCCAAAGACGTTTTTACGAACGGCAGCCAGCTGGCGCATAGATTAGTTCCCTGTCCACACGGTGCAATGTCGACCGCGGGCACGTACACGAACCAAACAAAGTTAGAACGTCTTTCACGAAGACTACATTATGGGTCGCCGCGGACATCCTTGAACTCTCATCTTGTTTCTAACTTCATTCACTTGAAAGTGAATAGGTCACAAGTCCGGCGCACAGTCTCAGCGCACCGATTAAAAGTCATCGGTTGCTATGTACGTACAGTGAAGAACGAGGGGTTTTTACGCGGCTGACGTCATCCCGCCCCAACCCATATACAAATTGCCATAACTAAAATACTGAACGATCCAAGTTACAAAATAACTACTGGATTAAAGTATGGCTAATTAGCCATCATTCAGTAAAAGATAACCAGGTTTTCAGTAGTTTTACAGAAAAGTGCAATTTTTGTCTCATTAAAGATTGTCGGATGAGCATGTAGGAGCCTGGCAAGTCACTTGTACAATATTTTGTCCAATACTCTTCACTGTAATTTTAACTCATACAAAATACCTGGTTGGCATAATGGTGGGGATGGACAACTGACTGCTGACCACTTCCAAAAAATACCTGGTTGAGATAGTGGTGGGGATGGACAACTGATGACCACTCCCAACAATAATCACAAGTTTTATTTGACTTCAAAACAACACATGATTTCTCAATAATGTAGTAGCTGTGCTATACACCAATCCGGTAACTAAGGTCTCCTTCCCTGTATATCCGCCATAGCTGGGCGGCTTCCACTGAATGAACTGTATGTTTTTGTTGTTGCTGAAGCTGCATTTGTTTACTTCGAACAAGTTACGCGTCTTTGTAGGGTTGTGTACGTGAAGGCGGGCGCGTCGCGCGTGTACGTGAAGGGGGCGCTTTGCGTACACGCGGAGGGGGCGCGTTCGTGCATGTAATGGATGAGCACTTTTCGTTCTAACAGCAACACAAAACGCACAGCCCATGCACTGGACGCCCCCCAGCTATGGCGGATATACAGGGAAGGTGACCATAGTTACCGGATGGTCTATATATTATAATCTAAACCACATCTTTGCTCAGGTTATCAAGACAAACATCACGTCATTAACTGGTTCTGGACTGCGGTTGAAACATTTGACAACGAGCGACGTTTGAGACTCTTACAGTTTGTAACCGGCACATCTAGCATTCCATATGAAGGGTTCGCAGCGCTACGGGGCAGCAATGGACCACGCAAGTTCTGCATTGAGAAATGGGGCAAAGTCACAAGCCTACCAAGGTTAGTGTGTTTTCTAAAAGCATAAAGCCATCCTCAGCTTGGCCTACAGGGGCTAACTTCATACGGCTGTTTAGCAGAAAAATTTGCTTAATGCAAAATATAGTTGCCTTGAAAACCGGGTTAATAGTCAAAATTGTATGTCAACTTGTGTTCTTAGCAAGAATATCCGAAGACCAGCCAATTGTAATACACATCACATAGGATTTTGACTGCTAACCCATTTTTATTGGATTAAGCAAATTTTTCTGCTGAAAAGCTTTATGAAATGTGGCCCCAGGGTCCTATTTCATAAAGCACATTTAGAAACATTCCTAAATAAATATTCTTAACTCATGTTTTGAAAGATAGGAACATTTTTTATTGTTCCTAAGTCTACCTGGGAATGTTTTTAACTTATATGAAAAAGGACCCAGGTCACCTGTGCTGTGACAGAACCGTCAGCATCAAGCAACATTTGTTGGCCAACAAGGTCCAACACGTGTCTGACGATGTCGGCCGACCAAAAGATGGATGGTGTGGACGTCACTCCAGACAACGCCCAACATTATCCAACAAGTTGGAACGTGTATGAATATGTTTCTATTGCCCGACTTTGTTGGAGAAACGGCCCAATAGCAGATTACAATGCTTGTCATGTTATAGGCAGCAACCCACTGCGATCAAGATACGTTAATGCACCAACACACCCTAAAACTTGAAGGGAATTCCTAAAATATAGACACAATATGGGGGAACAATGGAAGGAATGTACCCAAATATCGTGCTGCATATGATAGCCCAGGCACAGCTTGGTCCTAAAAACCCAGTCACCAACTTTCATCAGTGCAACTTGTTTCCCACAATCCCTTTGAATTCCATTTGTGCAGAGCTCATACATGCTTCAATCGGTTGGATCTACCACCGTACACATCCTATGCAATGCTGCTGGAGAAGCTGGTCATCGCCGTGGAGGAAACGAGTACTTTTGGTATTGACTAGAGGCACCATTGATTTACAACTTGCATCGTTTTGTTGTCTTAAAGATGCACGCTTGGCTGAAATATACAAAGGTTTTGTGACCAAAAGAGTAGTCTTTCAGGGCATGTCGCCTGTGGTGAATTTTCCTACCATTTTTTTTTTTTTTTGTGTGTGTATTGAATGCCCAAGCAATTTGTTTTGTCCCGGGCTTCGGGGTAACCAATATGTCGAGCACTGGACATGCAGAGCTGCTAACCCTCCCAGATTTTGCAACAGATTTTTAGGAAAATTACTAATTTTGTGAGTCCTGACGTGGATAAAAACCCTCCTGGATTGTCAATTAACAACCTTAGGGATTTTTAGATGTGTTTGGAGTCAGTTTGGAATGAACCTATTTTTCCAGATGTCCTCTCCAAAATCCAGGAGGGTTGGTAGCTCTGCACATGAGATATAATATTTGCCTTGCAATTAAAAACGGATACTTACAGAAATATAGAACAGTATGTACAACCATCGATTGTAAATGAGTCTTTCCACGGTAAAGGGAGCATTTTGGCAACACAGACCATATTTTCCAGAAAATACCTTTGTCTGATCTCAAAATAAAAATAATAAGTTTCAGTTGTTCTGAAGAGATAACTTAGGCCCAAAAAGGGTTACAAATAGTGTGACAGCATGCCTTTCTAAAAATCCTGTGTACAAATTTCCAATATACCGTAACCGGGATGACCTAAAATGTAACACAAGTGTCCATCCCGGTTACGAGCGTATATTGGAAATTTTTACACATGGTTTTTAGAAAGGCATGTTGTCACACTATTTGTAACCCTTTTTGGGCCCAAGTTATCTCTTCAGAACAACCGAAACTTATTTCTTTTATTTTAAGACCAGACAAGGATATTTCCTCGAAAATATGGTCTGTGTTGCCAAAATGCCCCCTTTACTGTGGAAAGACTCAAATATAAAATCTCCAGTTAATATCTGCTATGTAAATATCACACAGCCTTCCAGCATATACTGTAGGTTATCGGGTTATTTACTTTTCAATATTTATATATATAATGTATAGAACTATGCACTTTCCAAGCTTATTTTTCCTGGTGATTTTTTTTTTGGATTGTACAGTAATTTCTCTTTAGGAATATCACAATATCTGTGGTAATTTTAGTTATCACTAAATATTTATAAACATAAAAAGATCAAGATAAAATGTGTACAGTGCTGGATATCCGGGTTGCTTTGTACAGTGGGTCGTCATTTTGGTAATTATCTGTGAATTTTTTGTATTTCTTTCCTTTGAAACAAACTTTCACTAATCTAAATAAAACTAATAAATTTATGTTTTTATCAGGGTTGTAGTCGAATCCATCACAAGTCCAGAGCCGATAAAATCACAAGTCTGTGACAAACTCCGCACGAGTCCAGTAACAAGAAGCAAAGGATGAACACGCACAAGAGAATGTCTTTGTTGGAGTTCATTTGAATAGCTTGTGACTTGAATTAAGACCCAGGGACTTGTGAAGGCTTGTGATGGACTTGACTGCAACCCTGGTTTTTATGCCTGATGTTAACAATAATTTTGTCGGATATTACTGGTAGGTAAATTTGGTCAATATAAGTTCTTGTGACACTGATGCACTCAAACCTACAATCCTGGCCAAACCTTGCTGCGCTCCCCCTCCCCACCCCCCTCCCCACCCCCCTCCCCACCCCCCTCCCCCTCCCCCGGCCCCCCCTTTTAACGTTGTTTCTCTTTGCGTGGTCTGTGCTCCAGCATGAGATGGCAACATTGATCGGGGGAGCAGGGGGAAGTGTCCCAATTGATTTGGCCAGGATTGTAATCAATAAGAGGTCCCTGGAACTTTGCAAATTACCTCGTTATAACAAGAACCTTGTATTATCAAGAATGTAAACAATGATTTGGAATTCAATTGGGATCTAAAATATTCCTGGTTATAAGTAGAATGTTGTATGAACACTAGCCCCGCGAGCAGTGCTTCGGTTCCGAAAACCGAAGCACTGCTCGCGGGGCTATATGAACACCTGCTCGTATAGAGTACTAAAGTGAATTCGTACAGACACCCATTTTTTCCATTGTCGTATTTATTATTTAGATAAGTAAACTGCTCATAAACATGTCTGCTGGTACAAAGGCCATAGAGCAAGTCCCAAAACAGATTGCCTGTAAGATCAAATAGTAATTATTTTGCAGATGCACTTTTCTGTGAGGCTGCATAAAGGTTTTACATGTATTTATTAATTTGGAGCATGTATGGTCTAGTAGGTACACAGCCGTGCTCGTGATCGAGGGGTTATGGGTTCGAGCCCCACTTGTGCCAATGTGTTTGTGTCCGTGGGCAAGAAACTTAATCTCAATTGCCTCGTCAACCCGAGCGATATCTGGGGAGCTGTTAGGGGGAATGCCACAATCTAACTGCTGATAGGGTTGTGCACCTTGGCCAGGCAGCCACCTAGTTGAAGCAAAATGGTTCTGGTGATTTCCTGATGGCAGCGGTAATAATGGCAACAGTGCCCTGATTACCCCCATGTAGGGTAGATATGTGCGCTATACAATAATCTACCATTATTATTATTAAGGTTTCCTGTAAAACTTAAAACACTTGTTTGGCAATGAACCTTTCACAATACACAAAAGGAACTTAAGGTACAAGAATACCTGCAATGTCACGACAGAATTTAACTTTATTTGCATTATGAATATCAGGCATTTGATTGTAAAAATAAATATACATGTATATAAATCCATAATAACACTTATGAAATTAGATGTAATTTACTTAAAGTCTTGACATTTACAATGTAAGAAAATGTGTGTTCATATTTTGCATGTACTATACAATAATAATTGACATAGATTTGCATTAATTTAGGAGTTTATATACAATGTAATGCATAATGTTGTGGCACGAAGGGTGTAATGCAACAGTGTATCAATTTTTAAAACAAAATGTGTCGAATTTTCCAAAATGCCATGTTAATTGTAAATGATAATGAAATTGTATTATTTCCTTTTAATAATGTGCTGTTTTATAACACATTTCACACAGTCTCAGTGCGCTATAAAAATCATGTAGCACAGAAGTTACTAATGAATGAATTTTAGGTAATGTAGTATGATAGCAATCTATGCAAAGCAGTGACCTGTAGATTTGGCCGTTGGATTTCGTAAGAGAAGAAATCAGTATGGCGGCCCACTAGACCCAAGTCATGACGTCATGCTTTGTTGGCATGTGTGCATTTCTATTGGAGCCTGGGCAGTTAAAGGCACAGGCTGGTCAGCAATGAGCGTGCGCCAAATTTGTGCAACGAAATACGCAGCTCCATAGCAAAGGCATGAAGCTGCGTATTTCGTGGCACGAATTTGGCGCGCACGCATTGCTGACGAGCCTGTGCCTTTAATGTTTGGCCACAAGAAAATGCAAGTAAAATGTGACGTCATTTGTTGTGTCTGTTGATTTTAAAATAGTTCACGTCATTCTATCGTTCTAACCCACCATTTATTACGGACCGGTTCAACTCTTTCGAAACCAGCCTTAGTGAACTGTTTGGGGTCATCCTGGGTAAATAAATGGAATAACCAATCAATTACAATATTGGATCTTAAAAATATATTCCCATTGAAAGTACATGTATAACTCCATTTCAAGCTCCACTGTATCGTTTCACGACTTCAGTCGTTGCCTGAACTTGCTCAAGAATTGACATCGTTTTGTTTTTGTTCGTATTTTGGGGGGAGGGGGGCGGAAAGGTGGGTCCAGTAAAAAAAAAATAAGCCAAATTGGTAGAATTCTAAAACCCCCAAAAGGTTCAGAAACGCTATAGTCTACAAAAGTACACGAGCCGTTTTCATACTTTGAGCAAATTTCGATCAAGTCGACCAGAGTCCCTCGAACAACGGAAATACCCGTTAGGTCAGTCGGAATTTCCTCGTCCGTGTAACACCCAAAATACTTAACCAGAGCTACACAGTAAGAATCCTTATTGATTGGTAAAAACATATATCGATGTTAACAAGAAAATGTAAGGGTCTTTTTTACGTTTTTTCTGGTTTTGTATCTTTAAACTACTTTCTTCTTATCGGATTAACAATTGAGTGCTTCGCCGCGCGCCCAGTTGACAAGGCTCTCGAGTGTCATTGCGCGACGGATCGTACCATTATTTGTAGGGTATGCAGTTTATGAAAGTTCAAGTACGCCGCCAATAAATGCACGATATACCCATTGAAACTGCATTTGAATGTTTTAAAACCGTGTTGGGAGAAAAATAAATTCTTTCCGTTTGAAAATATTAATATTTGTTGCGTTTGTTCGTAGTGTGTAATTCCTGCTAAAATCGGCCGCCCCCGTCCATATATTACGTGATCCGTCCTTTCGAATACGGCGCTAGACTGGTTTCCGATCCACATCTAAAAATCGGAACGGACGTGCCACTGAATGGGAAAGCCATCTTCGTAGGAAGAAATGCGACTGCGTATTAAACGCTATCAAGTACGCGCACGCACACGCTGTAACATGTTCCAAACACGCGCGCGTGTTGCTCGAAATTTGTTCGAAATACGGCGCAGCCGATGCGCGTCATAAAAAAACTACGCTCAAAATTCTGATGCACGTGGCGATTTGTAGAAAGTGACGTCATTTGAACGTGATCAATTGATTTTCTTGCTTTATTTCCACAAACCGAAAATTAAGATCAGTAAATCAAAACATTCTGAACCTCAATTTACAAAACAATTTGGGACGTTTTGTGAGGTTAAAGTACCTGGATACAAGTCAATCGTAATACAAAATCACACATAGATTTGGCTGGAAACAATTTTGAAAAGTAAATAAACTTTGTGTTGAGCACATTTCTGTACTGGACAGCTCCATGAACTTTGTACATGGCGCTGTTTAGCACAAATTTGCTGAGCACAGATTTTATTAATGAATTACTTTGTAAGATGAGGGACCAGCTAAATTTGTATTTTCAAATTGTGCTTAAAAACAGTATCAACATTTTAGTGCACATGTAAATACATATCACAATATTTTGTCAGGCAATCAACTTTTGCAATATAAAGCAGATAAATTATGTGCTAAGTAATGTTTCGTGCCAATAGCGCCATGAAATTGGCCCCTGGAGTTCAGAAAGTTTTCCCCTTTTTTTGAATACTTCATTGCACCATCACTGCTGTCCTCATCTTTTGCAATGTCAGTCGTCATCAAATTCTTTCATTATCTTTAAAGCCCCAAAATTTTACTTCACGAGCAGACAAGAAAAAGAAAACTAAAAGTGTTGAAAGCAAGGTAACAATCACATGATATGGTATCTTTGTGAAAGAAAACTGCTAACTGAAGGTGTTTTAAGTTTTGAATATTTTTTGTTTACCTTTCATGCATTGGCTTAAATTTCTACAAGGCTCTTTATCAACATATTACTACGACTGTAATTGTGGGGAAATAAAACATGTTCCAAATTATTTAACACTTTATTAAACAGCTTCAACCCGCAAAGCATTATTATGACAATTCGGTGATTTCTTTAGAACGTATTGTACCTGTAGGTGATTGCACAACACATACAATGGAGAAATGAACTGATTGCATAATACACACAATGAGGGAATGGAATGACAAGAATGCGAGTCAAGTAGTGTAGATAACAAGGAAATACAATTAATTACTTGTACTGTAACACTTATGTAATGCTGCTGTTCCTAATTTTAAAAGTTTTCCAGTCACGTAAACAATGTCTTGAAGTTGCTGCTGGTGGGTATCACCATCATGCCATTTGGGAACGACTTTCACCTTCGCGGGTCCAGATCTCCTATTGGGAATGAGTGGACATGGGTTGGCTGCTCTCTTCCAAATGCCAAATACACCTCTTCGGGAGAATGATCTAGGGAAAAAAAACAATTAGCTAATTTAAAAAAAATTGTTTAATATCCATATCTACATTCTACATTCTTCCATATCTACATTCTTCAAAATCGATGCTTAGAATACAGACGTTAAAACAATTTTAGACGTTAAAACAATTTTAGACTTTAAAACAAGTGTAATACAATTGTAGATCACTTGATGAATACCTGGTTGGCATTTGACGCTTGCTCATATGTTTGGGTTCACCGGCGATGTCATCCTGTTTATCCTCGAGCCTCAAATGTAGGTACAGGTGTGGACAATATGTGCTGCATCTGAAGTCTTCGCTCATTGACAGTTTTGATCCAATCACTGTTCAGGTAAGTGAAATCTTCACTCCCTGACCCCTAATGCACCTGGTGGTTGGTGCCTTGTCCCCTTCACTGTTGAACTGAAAAATGAATAACAAGTTAACATTACTAATAAATGGCACTGAGGGTTAAGAAGTTGATCAGAATGTTTTTCTTTTTTTTAAATGACTCAAGCATCGGTAAGTGCAAATTTGATGGAGATACCCACATTTTTGAGTTAGAAAAAAAATGTTTGTGAGGAAACACTTAGTCTCATATGTTTTGTGCAAAAGGTCGTGATCGTAAGACATGATGAACAGTATAAATATCGTACACGTTCGCCACTAATTCTTCCTGATAAAAGTAACAATGTCATGATCATAAATGCCCCAGAAAGTGTAAAATTTGGTTTGGAAACACGATAAGAAAATATCAAGTTTTTCTTTGAAAACACTTAGGATTTTTGTTGTCATGCTCCATAGACTTAGTGCATGGAGTTTCAACTCGCGAACGTGCATGATAGTTTTTCCATGATCAACCACCAAATTCTCTCCGAATTTTTCGACCGTGACCGGTCGAGATGTCTTAAAACGGGACGACTGTCGCTGTCACTTGTTCACTGTACCGTGTACACTGCGCTGGTGCCTGGAGTGTGTTTTTCAGTTGTGAATTTATGCCACTAAAACCACGAATTAGCAAACACGGACCGCTAGCAACATAAAGCTTACTATACTATTTTTACCTTCATTACTTACTCTATTTTTACGAGTAATTTGTTGCTCATATACACAGCAATCTTTCGCGATCCATCGATGAAAATCATGATTGTTGCTGGCCAGCCGGCGCCGCGCCATACACGAAAAGGACATTTCAGTCTGGCTCTCTGACATGACGTTAAAATGCCGTATATTTAGATTTCACTGGCATGGATCCCAGACTTAGGTGCCAATCATCAGAGTGGTCGATTTTATAGCAGGAAATGCACAAGAAAAAAAAAACACATCAACGATTTAAATTTTGAAACTAGAAGAATTTATTCTACTACAGCATAATTTTAAAACATTTTAAATGTTATGAGCTACAATTCTGATGGTTGCATAATGTATACATTGACAATGTGCTTCAATTTTCTAAAAACCACACACCCCACAAATAATGGTATGGTCTGTCGCGAAGTAACAATCGGTTTCCTGTTTAATGGCGACGCACTCGCTGTGAATCCGGGAAAAACAAAGTAGTTCCAGCGTCAAAAACCGACAAAAACGCGAAAAAGACCCTCAGAATTTCTTTTTAACATCGATTTCTACTTTCAACAATAAATAAGGACCCAACTTGTTTAGGTCTGGTTAAGTATTAAAGTCCTACACGGACGACGAAATTCCGACTGACCTACGTCATTCGAGTGACTCCAGTCGACTACTAGTATACTATACACGAATCCGGTTGCTAAGGACTCCTTCCCTGCAAGTCCGCCATTACTGGGGGCCATCCACTGCCATGCACTGGGCGCTTTGTCTTGTTGTTATATCGAACAGCGCACAACGCGTACGCGTACACAGGCTTCGCAAGCAAAATAAACGCGCACAATTGTTCGAAGTGACAACATAATGTAACAGCATATCATCAACACAAAACCCACAGTTCATGGCACTGGATGGCCCCCAGCTATGGCGGACGTACACGGACCTAGTCTTTGTGAAAGACTGTCTTACGTTGCTTGGTTCGTGTATCGCGGTCGACATTGCACCGTGTGGACAGGGTACTAGTTTATGTGCCATTGGGTTCAGTCTGTAAGACAGTCTTTGGAATCTCTCCACCTGTCACGTGAGACCAGGGACTTTGACCTGAACATACATATTCAAACCAAGGTCATTTTGGAATCGCCCAATCGCAAAGATGATATCATTGCTCATGAATAATGATGTCAGACTGGTGACATGATAACGGATATGGACGTACGGAAGCGCACTGTCTGACTGTACGCCCTACGAATGTACCGATATGTGCTCCCCAAGTCGGCAGCGTAAAACGTTCGTCGTTGGACTTTTTTAGGTTTGCTTCTACAGATTTCTGAGTATAAATAATGACCGCCAGAAGCAGGGGCTAATCAAAATTAGGAGAGACGAAGGACAGATCTTCGAAGGACATTTTACAAAAATAAAAAAATTCGAACCGTGTCCGGAAACTGGGCCATGCAGCAAGGATAAATGTTTTCCTTCCTCTGTTGATTTAACGAGTAAGAATTTACAAGTCGGACATCACTATTCCTTGACAAAATGACTAAATTACCAATGTTAGCCGTCATTAGGTGCAGATCTGATAGAAAAACAAATTTGGCAGGAAGAAATGACGATTATATTTTAATTTGGACAAAACTTAGTAAGTAGCCTAGATCATGTTTTCCTTCCTCCATGCCTAGATGAAGTTGACTTGTAAATTATTTCCTTTTTCATATAAAATAATACCATTGGTAAAGGGTTGAGAAGTTGATCATAATTGTTTCTTTAAAAACAAAATGACTCGGCTAGCATTGTAATGTGCAGATTTGATGGGAAAAAATAGACCCCTTGCACAGCGGCCATGACAGAAGGCAGTCACCTGGTCACATTGCATTGCGTCATGCACGAGTATGCACTTGATGGATCTATTGTCACACATTTAAATATAAAAACCTGCCCTCTGTCATGGCCGCCGTGCAAGGGGTCTATATCAAGTGGCAAAAATTTAAGATTTTGGGAAAAAACATTTGTTCAGCCTGTCTCATATGTTTTGCACACAAGGGGCCAATTTCATGGCGTTGCTTAGCACGAAAATTTGTTAAGCACAGGATTTATTTGCTTTATAAAATGGATTACAAGCCAAAATTATACACCAACTTGTGTTCTTCGCAAGAGTAGAAGAATACACGTCACTTACGATTTTGGCTGGCAATCCATTTTTGCAAAATAAAGCAAACAAATCATGTGCTAAGCAAATTTTTGTGCTAAGCAACGCCATGAAATTGGCCCCTGGTCTAAAGCCATGATCCGGTATCTTCGTGCGAGAAATTGCCAGATACTTTTCTTTTTTTTTGTTGACAATTTGCAAATGAATTATTTACCATTTATTCAACACAAAAACCATGCATGTATTTTAAAGGGTTTTGAATTATGGCCGAGTGAAATTTTAAAAGGCATACTTTAGTTCTGTAATGCGTTTGGTACCATTTTTGAAAGTTTACCAATCATGTCTTTAAACCTAAGGAATGAAAGCAATGATTGAAAGATAGGGCATAAACATTTTCTTGTGATAAGCAGATTGTTTTACTATAGTACTAATAATTAGTACAAATCTTATAAGTGACGTTATTAATACAGCTTGCTGTGTTGCTATATCAATGCAGGCACGTTTATGAATTTACTTGTCTTTCCAAAAAATAATTGTCCCAAGCACTGATGACTATACATGTAAAGAATAAACAAAAACTTGGAGGTTAGAGTTCAATTGTTATGTATCATTTATTTCGTGTAGTTGGAGGCATGCTTCCCAGTGGACTCAAACTGTCAAATTTTGTTCACATGTACGCTTTTCTATACAGGAGCAGGGGTTGATATCACAAATAATTGTGACGTGTCGCAAAAGTAGCCAAATCCATCGGAACTCGCTGAACCCGTTGCGAGATGTGATGGATTTGGTATACTTGTGACACGTCGCAAGTCTTTGACCCCATGGCCCAAATTCATTCTGCTCTTTAAGTTTAAGCAGGAATATACATGTACATAGTACCTTTATAGCTCAGAAAAATGAACTTTCAAAACCCACTAGCTAATCTTATGACATCAGTAAGCCAAGCATCACCACGAAATTGGGCACTTTTACAGTTGCTCAAAATTTCAACATAGGTTCATTCATGATTATTAAAGAACTGTCCTAGTTACATGTACATCTGCATGGAAGTTGTACCTTTCAATTAGGCCTCCATGTTATGTGAATACACCATGGAGTGTACATGTACTTACATGTAGCCGATTACATGCTCAAAAAAGAATTTGTCAAGCAAGGCTTAAATACAGTCTAATTCATTCTGATTAAAGACTACTGTTTTGTGTGTGGCTGTCCGTTGCAATTGACATAAGTCACAAAGTCGTGCAGCTAGCTGCAGGACATTTGAAATAAAAAGTCTTGTGTAGCTTTAATTTTCCATCATTCATCAAATATGGAAACCCCAGACACGAAGCACCAACAGGACATTTTACATTAAAAGAAGACCAAAGTGTGGAGACAAAGGATTGCACACTCTTCTGTTGGGAGAAGCCGCAGGTAGTCAGAAGTATACGGACTGATGAGAATCCCGTGTAGATGGAGGTCAATCTTATTCCTCATTTTCTGAAGAAAAAAGCAAAAGAATCGCATACGATAGTAAATCGTGAGAATTTGGTAAGAATCTGTCTAAAACAGCGTTTAATTGTAATTACTAAATTCATTTCCCCCCGTGGCTCATAAAATGCATATCAAGGACACAGCATTTTCCACAGGTCTGGTCTCTACTACACTGTTTCAAGCAGGTACGAGTTGTTCATGCATAAAGCTGAACTGAACACTTGTGTAGGCAAAAGTGCCCTGTTTTAACATGATTTTTGTAATATCAGCATGAAAAGCTCGTTATAAGGTGGATCTTGTATTAATAATTATGTGATTATTGTCACTGTTCCCCTGTACAGAGACTGCAAAAGGAAATACCAGTAAATGCTCAACATGGGTTTGTGTGTGCCATCATGGGTGGATTGACTGCTATCTTGTGGCATTGTAATTTTTGTTAAAGAAAAGATTATAAATTACAACAAATTTTACCTCGCAGAAATACTTTGCCGAAAGAAATTCCATCTTCTGTACCGTACTTTATTGAAACTCTGCTAATTTGTGGGTCTGAGGAGAAAAAAGAGAAACGAAAGTGAAAGAAATGGTTAGAATGCAATGGAGCATGACATTTGTTTTCAAGCAAACACTTGAAATATTTTCATTGCTAAAACGTGTTTCCTGCAGACCAAATTTACCCGGTTTGTCCTCCAGATTGGAAGTGTGAACAAATAGAGCCCATGCTATGATGCTCTCCTGCTAGCAGCTACGTGCGTTTCCCCACCTTGTCCCCCCCCCCCACTCCACCACCTTGTCCCCTCCCCCTCCCCCAGCCCCCCATCTGGAGGACAAACTCAGGTCAGGAGGGTCGTCACCGTGACAAGATTTGGGAAGTTGATCATAATTGTTTTCTTTAAAATGAATCATCTAGCATTGGAATGTGTATATTTAATGGGAAATTAACAACATTTCGAGTGGCAAAATTTAAGATTTTGCGAGGAAACACTTAGAAATTTACAAACCTGTCTCATATGTTTTGCAAGCAGTATGCACGCAAGGTCTGAAGCCGTGATCAACTTCCCGATTCTTTCCGAAATCATTAACATTTCCACAATAAAATTACGATTTCTTAACGGAATTTCACGCTTTGGTGATATTATGCCGTAATAACTTAAGACAAATGTAGTGCAGGCATTTCAGTAAAATTTTACCACGATGCGAGTGAATCTGCATCATGTAGCATGTGTAGTGTGTGGATGGGTGTAAAACGCGGAACGACGGAATGACGGAACGACTAAAAAATGGGTGTTACAACAGATATTGTCCCCCGGCCCCATATACCGATATACACAATAAGCACTGTTCATACGTCTGCATAGAATTAAATGTTTTCGTATCAAGAACGCTTTGTTCCAGGATAACCTTTCCGGTTTTGTATTCTACAGTCCTCGGACTATCTGTACATCATCTGAAAATTCTGGAACAACCCGTCCCAAGGGGCCTAAAACGGCCATTCCTTAACGGTTTAAATATTCTCAATGCACGCAATTAGTGCGGTAACTGCATTTTATTAGCCTACATTTTACGTCTGCATAGAATTAAATGTTTTCGTATCAAGAACGCTTTGTTCCAGGATAACCTTTCCGGTTTTGTATTCTACAGTCCTCGGACTATCTGTACATCATCTGAAAATTCTGGAACAACCCGTCCCAAGGGGCCTAAAACGGCCATTCCTTAACGGTTATTCTCAATGCACGCAATTAGTGCGGTAACTGCATTTTATTAGCCTACATTTTACGTCTGCATAGAATTAAATGTTTTCGTATCAAGAACGCTTTGTTCCAGGATAACCTTTCCGGTTTTGTATTCTACAGTCCTCGGACTATCTGTACATCATCTGAAAATTCTGGAACAACCCGTCCCAAGGGGCCTAAAACGGCCATTCCTTAACGGTTATTCTCAATGCACGCAATTAGTGCGGTAACTGCATTTTATTAGCCTACATTTTACGTCTGCATAGAATTAAATGTTTTCGTATCAAGAACGCTTTGTTCCAGGATAACCTTTCCGGTTTTGAATTCCACAGTCCTCGGACTATCTGTACATCATCTGAAAATTCTGGAACAACCCGTCCCAAGGGTCCTAAAATGGCCATTCCGTAACGGTAATTCTCATTGCACGCAATTAGTGCGGTAACTGCATTATATAGGCCTACATTTTACGTCTGCATAGAAATTCAGTTTTCTGTATCAAGAACGCTTTGTTCCAGGATAACTTTTACTGTTTTGTTTTCCACAGCCCTCGGACTATCTTTATATCATCGGGAAATTCTGGAACAACCTGTCCCAAGGGGCCAAAAACGGCCATTCCATAACGGTCATTCTCAATGCACGCAATTAGTGGGGTATATATATAGGTCTACATTTTACGTCTTCATAGGAATTCATTTTTTCGTATCAAGAACGCTTTGTTCCAGGATAACCTTTACGGTTTTGTATTCCACAGTCCTCGGACTATCTTTACGTCATCAGGAAATTATAGAACAACCCGTCCCAAGGGGCCAAAAACGGCCATTCCGTAACGGTCATTCTTATTGCACGCAATTAGTGCGGTAACTGCAAAGGCCTACATTTTACGTCTGCATAGAAATTCATTTTTCTGTATCAAGAACGCTTTGTTCCAGGATAACCTTTACAGTTTTGTATTCCACAGTCCTCGGACTATTTTTATATCATCGGGAAATTCTGGAACAACCCGTCCCAAGGGGCCAAAAACGGCCATTTCATAACGATCATTCTCAATGCACGCAATTAGTGCGGTATATAGGTCTACATTTTACGTCTTCATAGAAATTCAATGTTCCGGTTCAAGAACGCTTTGTTCCAGGATAACTTTTACGGTTTTGTATTCCACAGTCCTCGGACTATCTTTACGTCATCGGGAAATTCTGGAACAACCCGTCCCAAGGGTCCTAAAATGGCCATTCCGTAACGGTCATTCTCATTGCACGCAATTAGTGCGGTAACTGCATAGGCCTACATTTTACGTCTGCATAGAAATTGATTTTTCTCTATCAAGAACGCTTTGTTCCAGGATAACCTTTATGGTTTTGTATTCCACAGTCCTCGGACTATCTTTACGTCATCAAGAAATTATGGAACAACCCGTCCCAAGGGGCCAAAAACGGCCATTCCGTAACGGTCATTCTCATTGCACGCAATTAGTGCGGTAACTGCATTATGGGCCTACATTTTACGTCTGCATAGAAATTCATTTTTCTGTATCAAGAACGCTTTGTTCCAGGATAACCTTTACAGTTTTGTATTCCACAGTCCTCGGACTATCTTTATATCATCGGGAAATTCTGGAACAACCCGTCCCAAGGGGCCAAAAACGGCCATTCCATAACGGTCATTCTCAATGCACGAAATAGTGCGGTATATAGGTCTACATTTTACGTCTTCATAGAAATTCAATGTTCCATTTCAAGAACGCTTTGTTCCAGGATGACTTTTACGGTTTTGTATTCCACAGTCCTCGGACTATCTTTGCATCATCAGGAAATTCTGGAACAACCTGTCAAGAAAACAGAAAATAGCTTTATGTTCATTAAAGGCATTATAAAAGTCATAAATAACTCGATGTAAACATGACTTTGTAGAGTGGTTAATTTTTTAAGAAATGCAAATTGATCAGCTGTAAACATATATCATGGGTATTAAGATAATCCAGAAGTTGAACCTAAACTTAATTTTAGCAACATGACAAACAACAGAGATTGGTCTGTAATTACCTTTATCCTTTTTACAACCTTTCCCTTGTAAATCGGAGTCGGGCAAATCTCCAATCATCTGGAATAAATCCACTCTTATAAGAGACCGATTAAAAATGTAGCAGAGTGATCTGTAAATTATGCACCTATAGCCTGAGGAGTCTAGTATATCAAAGTCCCAAACATCAAGATTACTATCTGCACTCGGATGACGTAAGGACTTCAATATAGACTCCTCAGGGATAGGGTCAAAACGAAGAGTATAAATACACTCAGGATTCTTGCAAATTGAAGAAGCCTTTTTAAATGAGTGAGCTATTTTTTTTTTTACCAATGCAAGTACAAAAAATCATTCATTTCAGAACAAGATCTGGATACGTACTGTTAATAAATTTATTATTTCCCGTGACTTTGTGAACCTCATGCCATAACTTTTTAGGATTCTTACTGTATACTAGGCTTATACTTAGCTGACACATGATCAAAATATTCACGTTTAGCTTTTATAATTAATAAAGTAATGTGATCTATGGTTTTTCTATAATCATTCAATGTATCCAGACAACCACTAGAAGTGGAGAGTGATGGGGAGTTTAACAATGTTCGAGGTCATCCAACGACAATCTATTCCACGAGCATTGAGAATGACCGTTATGGAATGGCCGTTTTAGGCCCCTTGGGACGGATTGTTCCAGAATTTGCCGATGATGTAAAGATAGTCCGAGGACTGTGGAATACAAAACATTAAAATTTATCCTGGAACAAAGCGTTCTTGATACGGAAAAATGAATTTATTGCAGACAAAATATGCATTACCCCACTAATTCCACGCATTGAGAATGACCGTTACGGAATGGTCATTTTAGGGCCCTTGGGACGGGTTGTTCCAGAATTTCCTGGTGATGTACGGATAGTCCGAGGACTGTGCATGGAATACAAAACCGTAAAGGTTATCCTGGAACAAAGCGTTCTTGAAACGGAAAAATTAATTTCTATGCAGACGTATAAATGTAGGCCTATAATGCATTTCACTAATTGCGTACAATGAGAATGACCGCTATGGAATGGCCATTTTGGGACCCATGGGACGAGTTGTTCCATAATTTCGCGATGATATAAAGATAGTCCGAGGACTGTGAAATACAAAACTGTAAAGGTTATCCTGGAACAAAGCGTTCTTGATACGGAAAATTGAATTTCTATGCAGACGTAAAATGTAGACCTATATACCGCACTAATTGCGTGCATTGAGAATGACCGTTATGGAATGGCCGTTTTTGGCCCCTTGGGACAGGTTGTTCCAGAATTTCCCGATGATATAAAGATAGTCCGAGGACTGTGGAAAACAAAACAGTAAAAGTTATCCTGGAACAAAGCGTTCTTGATACAGAAAAATGAATTTCTATGCAGACGTAAAATGTAGGCCTATATAATGCAGTTACCGCACTAATTGCGTGCAATGAGAATTACCGTTACGGAATGGCCATTTTAGGACCCTTGGGACGGGTTGTTCCAGAATTTTCAGATGATGTACAGATAGTCCGAGGACTGTAGAATACAAAACCGGAAAGGTTATCCTGGAACAAAGCGTTCTTGATACGAAAACATTTAATTCTATGCAGACGTAAAATGTAGGCTAATAAAATGCAGTTACCGCACTAATTGCGTGCATTGAGAATAACCGTTAAGGAATGGCCGTTTTAGGCCCCTTGGGACGGGTTGTTCCAGAATTTTCAGATGATGTACAGATAGTCCGAGGACTGTAGAATACAAAACCGGAAAGGTTATCCTGGAACAAAGCGTTCTTGATACGAAAACATTTAATTCTATGCAGACGTAAAATGTAGGCTAATAAAATGCAGTTACCGCACTAATTGCGTGCATTGAGAATAACCGTTAAGGAATGGCCGTTTTAGGCCCCTAGGGACGGGTTGTTCCAGAATTATTAGATGATGTACAGATAGTCCGAGGACTGTAGAATACAAAACCGGAAAGGTTATCCTGGAACAAAGCGTTCTTGATACGAAAACATTTAATTCCATGCAGACGTATGAACAGTGCTTATTGTGTATATCGGTATATGGGGCCGGGGGACAATATCTGTTGTAACACCCATTTTTTAGTCGTTCCGTCATTCCGTCGTTCCGCGTTTTACACCCATCCGTAGTGTGTCATGTGTGTAGGCCTATGCAAACATGTCGTTCATTACAATTCTCCTTCAGCATATGCGGATATTTTGTAAACACCATCATTTTACAGCATTCCTACCTTTCTTCAAATCTTGCACCTACGCCGCTGAGAAGTACCTGCATCCTTTGCTAAACTGTCATGACTGTCTGTCTTTTGATATAATCCTCGTCGCTTCTGTTAACACGGTGACGATCCGCCATCATAAATCCTCAAAATCACCACGCACATTTTTGTTGATCGTTACATCGTGTGGAAAGTCTTGCATACAGTACAACTACTTCGAGGTACAGGTACACGACCGATCACACGCCGTACATTCGGAAACAGGTTATGCTAATCATTACGTCACGTAGGAATGTGCTCGCCATTTCGCGAGCAAACCACGTGACACGTGAAGAGTTTCCAAAGACGGTCTTACAAACACTACCCATAAACTAGTTCCCTGTCCACACAGTGCAATATCGACCGCACGTACGGCGCATAAACTAGTTCCCTGTCCACACGAACCAAGCAACGTTAGACCGTCTTTCACAAAGACTAACACGGACCATGACTTTGCAGCTCGGATTGGTGTATAGTTAACTATAGTTGCTTAATCGAACTTGGCCCTTGTATTCATCTAACGTCATGGAATCTGACTCCACATAAGATATGGCATGACTATGACGGTATTTCCTTCCGCCATGATGTACTTTCTGTAAACAAAATATTGTTCGTTTGGTATATACAGTATTTTGTCACTCCTGAAAAATGGCTGAAATTAGACGTCAACTTGAATCCTTTCTACAAGAATACCCAGTAATTAAGAGTAACGATATGTTACTAACGAACTCAAATTTCAAAGTATTAATCATGCAGCAATTATTAAAATCTTATAATACATCGAAAAGTATACAACCAGCTTTCTCTCTTTTCATTGATGTACTGTGGTGATTAGTTGTGTTTTTGGAACATTTTCGTTGTCGATAAACACATTAGTTGTATCATTGTAATGATACAACTAAGCACACAACACGTGCCAGTCCTGCTGTGTGTATCGTCAAAGTCTTGGGGTTGGGGGGGGGTGGGGGAGATATATGTGACCGACTCTGGCAAAACCTGACGCTTCTCGGCATTTCCCATTACGTGATATGGGCCCACAACCTTAAAAAATGGCCTCTGGGACCAACTTGAAAATTTGGCAGAATCAACTTGAACATCGGGCCGGGATACATTTAAGATTTGTTTTGTTGTTTGAACTGTCTAAAAATTACTCATTATTGACAAAAAAATTAAATAATCAACTAGTTTGTCAAACTTTAAAGACCAAGTTTGTCAAACTTTAAAGACCTCCCCACGGCT
Source organism: Henricia sp. BOLD:AAB3569 (assembly GCA_037783545.1). Lineage (NCBI taxonomy): Eukaryota > Metazoa > Echinodermata > Asteroidea > Spinulosida > Echinasteridae > Henricia > Henricia sp. BOLD:AAB3569. The sequence goes on along the minus strand of JBBELK010000340.1, from coordinate 2,436,729 downwards.
ACGGTACCTGTACCCTTGGGCAAGGCACTCAACCACACTTGCTCCATCCTTCGGAAGGGATGTAAAGCCGTTGGTCCAGTGTGTTAGGTAATGGAAACGCACTCTAAAGATCCTAGAGCATTCTTTCGTGAAGAGCAAGGGGGATCATCCCAGGTGTCTCTGGCCATTTCTAATTCTAATTCTTCATGGGTTTCCTCGTGCTTGCGAGTGACAGTGCAATGAGCACTATTGAGGAATCCTTGGTATGAATACCAGAAATAAATAATGATAATAATAATAATAATAATAGCTCCATTTCACTTTTTCTGATCTGTCATACTTTAATTGGTCATAACTTCGCCGAAAATTATCAGAATTTCCTCAAACATGTTTTAAAAGATACCTTTTGGTATGCACAATAAGCTGATACCAAAACTTAAATTTTGAATTTTCATCACAAGTGTTTGGTTTTGCTGGAGCCGGTCACATATACTCTCTAAATGCTAAAGAGTTGTCCCTTATGTGGCTCCTTTTTTGAAGTGATTTTCACTCTTTTGGAGTGCTTTTATAAGGGATTCACTCTTTTGAAGGGTGGGTTTTTAACTCTTTTGCATTTAGGGGAAAAACGAACTTTAAAGATATTATACATGATTGGTAAACTGTTACAAATAGTTGTATCCCCCTGTGTGATTGAAGATATGCATGATTAAAACCAACCTGAGCAAAAACAAGCTCCGTGCTTCGTCTAACTTTTGAGAAAACAGTCAAAAAAGTGTTTGCAGTCATTTCGCCCCAAAACCACTTCGCCGGCGCGCGCCCTGAACCATTTCGCGCTGAACCACGGCCTGTGCACGAAGTGGTTTTGGGGCGAAGTAGCATTTGGGCGATGTAGTGTTTGGACGAAGTAATTTGGGGCGAAATGGCACTTGGGCGAAGTGCAGTGGTACTTGGGCGAAATGGTTTTGGGGCGAATTGAATCTTCGTCTCATGGGACAAAAACTAATTGTTTTACTCATTTCTCAAAGACTATAGCACTTCAGTCAAAACCATTTCAGTAGCTAGATAATCTCAGCTCTTGCTTTATCATTTTTCATTGGGATGTGGTCTTTTCACCAGTGAAAAGACCACATCCCAATGAAAAATGATAAAGCAAGAGCTGAGATTATCTTAGCTACATTTCAGGGGAAGTTTTCTACGGTCATCATGTTTATATTGTATTGTGTAAGTTAGGCGTACTAAATCTGTGAACATTGTATATATACAATAGACTAGCTAAGCGACTCCCTGAACAAAAGGAAGCAACGGTCCGCCACATTACTCCAAAAAAAAATGCCTTTCTATGTTTTTCCCGTGAATAGGAATTTAAAGAAACCAAAACAAATATTTTTAAAACGCAACGAAAGGCGACATTTTAAAGAGTGTGTGCGCTCAGCTCAGCCGATGAGTCAACTTGAACAATTGATTTGACTGATATCAGTCAGTCATATTGGAACTTTTGGTATCAAAGGAAGTCTAAATTGTAACATTTGTTTCCCGATTCCGTTTGGTGCAAGGGAGTATGATTTCCAGAGAAAACATGATCCGATCCGGTGCGTACCGGGTACGGGTCAGGCGGAGGGGCGAGACGGCGGCGCGGATTTGGGGAGAGCGCACTCTTATCCAAAATCGACAAGAATAAGGAGGCCGTATGTTTGTTTACCATAATGATATAATAATCTCATTATCTGATAATCTCATTTTTTTAAAGCAATTCTTTTCCCATTAAAGGCACAGGCTCGTCAGCAGCTCGAAACACGCAGCTCCATGCCTTTGCTATGGAGCTGCGTATTGCGTGGCACACATTTGGCGGGCGCGCATTGCTGACGAGCCTGTGCCTTTAAAAGCAAGAATTTTCTTAGCTCGCGGGCCGCGATATTTTTTTCCGTACCACATATTCGCTATGGGGCTTCATCGATTGGTGCATTGTAAATGAATATTCATATTTTCTATATAGCGCCTCCAAGAGTTATTAAATAAAAGGATATAAGAAAGAAAATTGAAGAGTTTGTCGAGTCGTTTGGTAGCCTAGTGGTTAAGACGTAGTGCTATCAATCGAGAGATGGCAGGTTCGAATCTCGTATTAAAATGTTTTTTACTATTAATTGAGGAAAGAGTGTGGTATGGTGTGGGGTTATGTAGGTAGTTATCGACAAAACACATCAGTATGCAACATATGCATAGGGGTTAAACCAATCAGAAGCAATGTTCGCTAAACAACGGTACGGAAAAAAATATCGCTCCCGGGCCGTCTGATCCTGCCTGAGGTACTTGTTGAAAACAAGTCGCGCCCTCTAGCGTTTAGATGTTGACTAAAGTTTTTGGAACGGTATCTCAGACCCCCCAAACAAGATTTTGTCCAGCTTAATTTTCACCATATAACATAACAAGCTATGAATACAAAAATATATATTTTCATCAAATACATGAGATAGTTATTCTAAGTAGTAATAGACATTGAAAACTAAAATAATTAAATTATCGGTGGGTGGGCTAGAAACCGTTTTCATAACAACACAAACTTGTCATGCGCAGTAGTCAATATTTGACGTCAGAGCAGTTTGATTTTTGTGGATGTCATGGTGAATTTTGCATTGCTAAAACGTGCTGCGATAGCTAGCTGCAGGTTGTCATTTGTGAAACTTTTGAAGTCTGATAACTTCATATTTCTGAATATCATATCAAGGACATTTGTTAATGGCAATCTTCTAGTTGGGGAATATTTACCGGATGTTTTGTATCGCTACGTGGTTTATGCAGTTTGATTGTCTGGCCACAACCGTAGGCAGACGCTCGTGGGTGGTTTCAACGTTGTGAGACGGGTCGTTTCCTGCCCACTGCACATGCAGTGCAGATTGTGCACACACAAGAACGAACAAAAACTCCTTCATTTTGGTGGCCGTTTGCGTTCGAAATGTTGACATCGTACGAGTCGTATTAACTTCGATGTGAAGTTCATTAACTGCAAGATTCCGACATGTCAGCAGAGGGGTTTTAGCCGGCGGTTTTGAGGAAAATAAATCACTTGGAGTTGGAACCAACTTGTTCGTCGTCGGAGCACGAGAACGCACCATGAATCGGCGTTTTGTCAGCCGGGAGATCACCGATCGTTTCAGAGAGGGCGATTTCCACACGTCGTACACGGTCCAGAACGAGCTGGGAAGGTATAAAACTAGTACTTGCACTTATTATTGCACTTGAAATGATGCATGACCATCACTTTGTTAAAAAGACCTTGTTTGCAAACCATATGATTATGAAACTGGTTGAACAAAATAGGTTTCTCGTATGAAAACTTTAAATTATATTATTTGGAAAGAATTGAAGTTGATCATGGTTTCAGACCTTGACTAAAAACATATGAAACAAACTGAAAAATGTATTCTTTCGGTCGCACACCCTGGTACTTTTGTGACCCGGTTGTTATATGCCTTTGTATACGGGCATAGCGATATGACTGGAGTAAAAACAAATACAATGTATGTTCATGCTTAGATACGTGTACGTACGAATGTGTTGCGTAGACAACGGCTTTGTTCCTTCACTTGTCACCATTGGCAAACCGTTGAATTTCTCTCCAGCTCTACGCCATGTGACGTGGCACCGACCGACAGAATAAGTGATTTCTCATTAAATCTTAAAATGTTCTCACTTCCAAATTTGTTTGTTTTTTCTATCAAATTTGCACTGACCGATGTTTGATGATTCATTTTAAAGAAGACAATTCTGCTGAATTTCATAACTGTATAATTTAATATTTTGTTACTCTGTACATGTACGTGTACCAGGGTTGTAGTCGAGTCTATCACAAGTCTTTCACAAGTCCAGAGTCGATACCGTCACAAGTCCGTCACAAGTCCAGTAACAAGAAGCAAAGGATGAACACGTACAAAAGAATGCCTTTGTTGGAGTTCATTTGAATAGCTTGTGAGTGACTTGAATTAAGACCGAGGGCTTGTGAGAACTTGTGATGGACTCGTGATGGACTCGACTACAACCCTGACATGTACGTTAAGTACAGTAATGTTAACTTCAGTACACTTTTAATTATGGGGAGTACACCTACTGTTACAATTTTCATGAGGGCACAGGCCTACATGTAGTACAGGTACATGTACACTGTCAGACTGTACGGTCTGTACAGTGTATGCCCTCATGAAAACTACTGGGCTTAAATTTCTGACGAACAGGTTTCACTTTCCTAGCGGTATGTTGTTTACATCACCACTATTATCAGTATTAATATTATGTTATGGGTCATTTCATGGGTCTATTCACATTAACAATGATCGGCATTCTTCTGTGCATAGTACATGTACTTGTGTTTGTGTCGCTTGTTTGATTTCCCATACATGTAGACATTTTACTTGAATACGTTAGTCCCACGCAAACACCTGGATTCACCCGGTTTCACTTGGATTCATCTGTCCCACGCATGCTGTGGAAATCAAGTAAACAAGCTTTCTGAAAGCCGGGAATAGGAATATACTGCAATAAATAGGTCGCCTTCAGACTGTACAGTTCACAGCATTGTTACATTATATGTAAACATTAGAATAGCTTGTTTTATAGAAGCTAGAGACAGTACCGGTACATACGGTAGTATTATAGAACGTGAAAATGTCAATGTCGCCCCTCTTGTTCTGTCCATTTATCCTTGATATTTTCCCAGTATCCCAAAGACAAACCCCTTGACCATGGCACATGCGTATTGTGTATCACTGCAGAATTACATACTTGTACAGTCAGTTCTTGAAAACAAGAGGTAGTTTGTTACCTTGTTATGTCAAATTTAACCTTGAATGAGGGATCATGTAAAACATAATAATAATAACGAAGACCTGATACCTATACTAATTTCTAAACTTGGATCATTATGTTTTATACAAGGATATTAACTTTTGCGGTAACTGTAGCACTGAAAACAAAATGTTTCTAAAACCTTTTGGGGAAAATTATTCACTGATCAGGTAAAATTTGAACGCAGATCAGTTTTTGGCAAAATTTTAAATTAAACTTTCACATTTCATTTTTAAAGTTTAATTTTTTTTAATTTTTAAGTGGGACTGAAAAATTGTGTGTACATGCACTAACATGTACATGTAGGCCTACAGCAAAAATTGTAACCTTTCCTCCAAATTCCTCCCCTTTGACATGATTGTAAAAGTTGGCACAAGTACATGTTGTATTACATGTGAAGAATGAACAACAATGGGATCCCATAACAGGGAGGTGTTGACATTTCTGACATTCCTGAGAGAATTGAAACAGCCTAGCCACAAAAGTAATGGTTGCTTAATAATGGATTCACTCTGCTAAAAACTACTGTGGTTTGTGGTTTGGTTCTAAAGGCCATAAATCTTGACATGCCTTCAGCATGATAGTCAAACCTTGACCCTCTTTACAGTGACACTGATGAGCATTAAGGTGGATTCACACTAAACCTGTTTCATGTGTTACACATGTGAATTTGATCCACTTTGCTAGTGGGATCCAGCCTCATCAAAACACACATTGCAATCACAAACGATTTAAGGGCGGTCGGGTTGGCGTAGTGGTTCTTTCCCCGCCTTTCACCTCTGGCGTCCCGGGTTCGAATCCGGGGCGTGTATGTGGATTGGGTTTGCAGTCCCTACTTGACCGCGTGGGTTTTCCCCTGGGAATTTCTCTGGGGGTTTTTCCTCCCACTTCTAAAAAGTCTGCAACTCCTTCTTCGTCATCTCAAGTTGATAACTGTAGTGTATAGTTGATAGCATAAAGGCCCTTTTGCCGAAGATGCCATAAATTTACTACAACAACAACAAACTCTTTACGCCCAAGTTAAATTTGTGGTTTCATCAAATTCCCTCCATGCTACATTTTTGTGAGGCGACGCAAGTCAAATTTACATGTGTTATACAATGTACGTGAAAAGGTTCAGTGTGAATCCACCTTTAGGCATGTTAGGCAGCATCCTGTACATACCGGTATGTGTTGTGTACAATTACAGTGCATGTCGGGTGCATTACCTACTTCTTGGCTTGGGGTTTCCCTTTTTCATTTTTATTTTCAGGAACTACCTTATCGCACACTAGCAAACCATGAGCAAACTAAAGCTCAGAGTGTGCTGTTGTAGAAAGATCATTGTATTAACATAAAAGAAACGTCGACTTCATCGTGCAAGAATGTGTGAAAACAACCTGTTTGCATTGCCATGTATTGTTGGACCCTTTTCAGGACATACATGTACATGTTACATGTATGTACGGCCTATTGATAATTCTCAAATGACGTCACTTCCTACAAATTGTCACATGCATTACCGGTAGGATCTTCAGCATATTTGTTTGTGACGCGCATCAGCTGCGCCGTATTTCGAACAAATTTCGAGCAATTTGGAACATTTTCCAGGGTGTGCATGTGCGTACTTGATGACGTTTAATACGCAGTAGCATTTTTCCTACAAAGATGGTGTCTGTGAGAGTGGTCAATAGGGCCTACTGTACATGTACAATATCAGAGGCCTACATGTACATGTACACTTTACATGTACAAATTACATTCGAGATGTGGCCTGGAAAATGTTTTACCGTACATACATTCAAAACATTTGTTTTTACATACGCTCACATAAAAGCATTTTATTTGTTGTATCTCTGCAAATCTGCATGCACTTATGCCTACATTCATACAGTAGCCTACATGTACATGTATGGTCATAGACCTGTGGAGAAATCTTGACAATAAGAGTAGTATTGTTCAGAAATTGATTGAACTTGTGTCAGGGATACTCAATGTTAATTATGGTTACTGTAAACACAACCTTTCTGCTTGTAACATGTATGTCGTATATATATATATACATGTATGTATGTATGTATGTAACAAGAAAAATGTTAGGTTACGATCTCTTCTAGATTTCTTAATTGTTTTCATTCCTGATAATAAAAGATTCGACTGTAAATGATGATAAAATGTCCAACGTCTGAACCTTTTTTACGCATGCATCATGTCTCGCTAAAGTCGTGTACTACATGTAAGGGCTCCAGTTGGTTAAATATTGTTTAGGCGGCCAAATTGTTAAACCTAACCACACTTTAGTTCCCGCCATCTACACAGGATTATGGCCAGCTTTCTAAATGTTATCGTCACCCATTTTGCTGTGTAGAGACTAACAACATTTTAAGAGTTTCATTGCAAAATGCATTAAACACCAAATCCAAACAAAATGAGATAATGGTATCAGTACGTACATTCTTGATTGGTGGTCCTATACATTGTACATTCGTCAAATGGCAGTTTTCTCAAAATGCAAAAAATTGATAATGGTCAATGCGATGATACTCCTCATTTTAATTTCTTTTGTCCTCTGTGTTGCACCCCTATGTACACCAATCTTGTTGTCAACCTGAATAATATTTGTTATCTGTTGGACATTTTCAGGGGCCGGTTCGCCGTGGTCCGTAAATGCACCTGCATTCAGAGCAGCAACAACTACGCTGCCAAGTTTGTGCGTAAGCGTAAGATGGGTCGATCCTGCCAAGAGGACATCTTGAAGGAGATACGCATTCTTGAGATGTCCGTTGATCACCCACGAATGATCAAACTCCATGAAGTGTTTGAAACGCCGTGTGAGGTCATACTGGTGCTGGAATTGTAAGTATGAAAATGGGCTTCCAAACTTGCTGTTTGATCGGGCTAAAAACCCTGTCAAGAAATGTGTTTCTACTGCGAGTACCGGCTTTTGGCGATGTGTTGGGCAATATCTTGGGTTTTTTACTGGAGACTGAAGTACATGTACCCAGTACCTGTTTTTGTCCAAAGCGGTTTCTGTATTTTTTTGCTACAAGAGACTCGAGAGAATATCTGGTCTTGCGCACGTAAACCATACACGGCACCAAGACGAGCTACATTGTACCTTGCAGTCACGGCTTCCATACCAACTTGTACGGCAACGCAGCACAGAACTGGCGTACATGTACAGTACTACGCTGGCTATGCGTTGTATGCAAGACATGTCACGCGTGGCCTGCACAGTTCTAAAGACTGCCTTGTCGGGTCTGTTACTTCAAAGTTTAATGTATTTCTTTATTTTTTTGTCAAAAACTGGCTGAAAAAATAAAGACATTAAACCCGGAAGTACCGGTCATAGACCAGACAAGGCGGTCTTTCGAGCTGGGCGCAGGCCAAGTGTGTTGCCTGTACTCATAGCATACAGTACTGTACATGTACCGGTACTCTGGTTCTGTGTATTCCCGTATGGGTTTGATGGGAGGCAGTGACCGCACAGTTTGCATAGCAAGGCCTGATATTCTCTCATGTAGCCAAAAAACCACAGAGACCACCTTGGACAAGGCTAGTATTTGGCATGTGCGCAACAGTTTGAATGATACCGGGTACGTTCCACTAAAAAAAGCATTATTCGTTTCTACTATCAAAATACCAGCAAAAACGTTTTCAAACAGGTTTCAATTTTCCCCATTGCGTGCATCGACAAATGTTTCTTCTGAATGGATACCGATACCAGAGTGTACATGTACATGTATTCAAAACTGTAATCCGTATATTTATCATACCCATTCCCCCAGCTAATGCACACAGAATGCAATGTGCAAATTCAAACAGGAATGGAGAATGATAAAATGCTTTTGTCAAGGAAAAAAAGTATTACATAAAATGCTGGTTATTCAAATGAAATAAAGGATTTTAAGGGAAGGAACTATGGTAGGAAACCACACATGCAGTCGTTCATGTGCAGTTTCCGGAACCAACCACTTCCCATTTCAACTAACAGTACAATACTTCCTTTATGTAGCAGTGTTTGAACCCCCTGACCCATGTCATCACCTGGTATTCCCCACTGAATTAGCAGTTCACCATGCACTGAGGGCCTGACCCAGGGAAATTGCTAACATAATGCTTTCTTTGAGTGAATAATGCCAACCCTTTGTAAAGCTCTTCATTCTGTTTCCCTGCTAAGTCCCAGCCATTATGCTAATAAAGGCCCAATGTATCATTTGCAAGATAAAACTTTTTATGGATTCCTGGAATAAGGGCAAAACATATCTGAAGAAAAATGTCTGTAAATTTGTCTGCAGAAATTCAACTACCCCGTTATATAATATAGATCTACATTGTATGCATTGCTTCAACAAAAAAACAAAATTCGAATTCCATGCATGGTTTTTCGTTAAATAAATTGTGTGCACACACATAAAAAAAAATAAAACAATCCGTTTCCTACATCAAATACATCATGTACATGTACCATTTTGGACAGAAATACACTCATGTCGTATGTCTTACTGTTGCTACATGTATCAACACTTTAAGAGGCAATTGAAGACTTTGGAGAGGCTTGGTTGCAGCAAACATAGGCCTAACAGTCCCACATGATCAGTCCACTATTGTTTGCGTCATTTTGAGCGTGCGCACTTTAGCTCAAGAGTGACGTCAACAATAGCGGACTGGTCACGCGGACTGGTCACGCGGACTGGTCACGCGGACTGGTCACGCGGGACCGTTATGTTTGCTCCCACCAAGCATCTCAAAACAAGTTTTTCTTGTCAACTCATGAAGTTCAGCAACCATTTTCCCCCACTGGGGGGAAACAAGATTTGATCTTATTTTTTATAATGCGCATTTTTGCTATGTTATCATTGCGTCTTTAGTGCCAATTGACGTCACATTGATAACCATTGTAATGTGAGGTGCCCTCCACGGCTTAAACCCACAAAAGGACTGCAACTAAATATTACAGAAACTACAATGTAGGTAGTTTCCTTGTCAGTATTCTGAACATTGAAACCTGTCATTTACAAAACGACATTGATATTGTTTCTTTACAAGTACCGTACAAATTATTTAAAAAAAGGTTTTTAAAGGGACTTCACCTTTATGTTTGCTGCCACACCAAGCGTCTCAAAAAGGTTTTTCTTGACAATTCATAAAGTAAGGATTGTTGTCATTGCAAATGATACAGTATACCTTTAACCATGGAGCTACCGGTATGCTTTAACCTAGACTTGAGTGTGGTTGGGTTAAAGTGGGAGTCACAGACAACCATATGGGATAACACTCTGGGATGTCTGATGCATAGCACCTTAAATAAACATTGTAGTGTAGGTAGAGCTAGGTATTCTGCAATGTTACCACCTCCTCCTCATGACCACAAGCTAGGTGAAGGTCAGCTCAATTAGTGTTATTGTTTCCTGTGCAAGTACATGTAGGGCCTACATATACATGAAACGTGGGCTGTTATGGCCGAGCTGTCTAGTGCGTCGAACTCAAGTTCCTGTGCCAGTACTAGAATGTGGGTTCGATTCCGGGCCGTGACGGGTTGTGGCACTTGTGCTCTTGAGCAAGGCACTTAATCATTACCGGTAAACCCATTTCTACTGAGCCGCTCTATCCAGAAAATAGCCAAGCTTACTGGCCTTCCATCACGCTTCCTGGATTTGCCTCTAGAAGGAAAATTGCCGGGGTACATTTACCGGAAAATAGACGGTGGAGCCAAGTTGCTTTTTACTGCATCCGGATTTCCCAAACTCATGGACATTTGTATCAAATTTATTTACCCCGGCGGTCCTGGGTCATAATCCTTAAAAATTATAATCACCTATATTTAGGAAGAGAACAACAAAAATGTTGCCCAAGAGAGAGGTACAACATACGTACAGGATACATGTATAAGATACTTTTCTCTAAAACTTGAGTACCACCTACATGAGCTACATACATGTGTACAACATGTATGATGACAACCAGTTTAATGAGAACTTGTATGGCAATGCTACCAGTCTACACATTGTACATACTGTACGTACATAGTATGTTATATACATGTACACATGACACAATGTAGTGTGAAAAGGCATGAAGTCGGTACTAACTCTAGCCCAGCTTTAACACAGCGTACATGTACATGTAGGCCTAGCAAAGAGGTCGCACAGTACTCGTTAAATTAATGACCTCTAAGGTGATATATTTTGTACAATGTTCCCTTCCCTTCACAGCAGGCACGTACGGTACATTACATGTACCAGCAATGTTGCTTGTCTTTTACCATAAAAATGCCCCTCCACACACACTGTGAAAATGGGATGAAAAATGAATAAGTTATGGCCCTCTGCAAATGGGCCCCTAACAGGGACAATAATTGGAGGTTGCAATGTCATCAGAGGGAGGCTAAGTCATGGCCAACACATGGTGTCATTCAATGTCAAAATGTTCTTAAAGCTCAATATCATTTGCAAAAAGAAACTTGTACAGATTCCTTGAAGAATGGCATAACATACAGCGTTCGAATTAGCACTGGTCCGTTGGCCAAATGACAGTTGAAATCATCTCGGGCCAGCTAGAAAGCCTCCCCAAATGGTCCGGCTGTCCAGTTGAAATAAAACTTGTACTGGGGAGAACTTTATGACTACCAAATGTTCCTAATTTATTCACTCAACTTTGGTAAAAAGAACAACTAGAAATTTTAACCGGGCCACTTGAAACGCCGACGGGCCAGTGAAGACTTAGGCCAACTGGCCCTGTTGGCCAGTTGGGAAAAATGTTAAGGGAAAACGCTGTCATACCGTACTGTATCTAAAAAAAGTGTTGGTAAACTAGCCTGCAGAATTTCCAGCTATAAATATGTATCAATGCTTCAGAAAACTTTTAAAATCTGTGCATGGTTTTTGTGTTTTAAAAGTGATTGCAAAAAATGTGTGTGCGCACACTTTTTTTAAACCATCTTGGACAGAAATGAATTCATGTGGTGTTTGTTACCACACTTTGAGTAAGTTTTTTTTCTTGTCAACTCATAAAGTAAATTGTTTTGTCATTGCAAATGATACAATGAATACAATGAATGGCCTTTAACGTTACTTTTTTGGTATTTTTTTCCCAATATAATCATCAAGGAAATTGTCTTTATTTTGTCCATAATAACAGAGAAACCTACTGCCCTCTGACACATGGAAACTTGCATAGTAACCATCGCCTACATGTAGTTTGGTGGTTTGGTAAATACTTGACATATTTTGGTATCAGTCTAAATTGAAATGCCACATCATCTCCTCAGGTGTGTGTGTGTGTGTTGCATATGTTGCCAAGTGATATACAAGTGCCCTCATTCAACATTTCCGGGGTCCTAAAATTGTACATGGGTGACCTTCAGTTGTTCATTCAGTGTCCCAGACTGATCATTGGTATCACTAAGAAAAAAAGAAAAACAATTATAAGCGGAATCTTTAAATAAAGTACCTGTTGCCAGGCTCACCAACCATTTTCCCCACTGGGGGGTAACCAGATTTGAGCTTTTTTGATTATGGCATTCTTGGTCTAAATGTTATCAATGCGTCTTTAGTGCCAATTGACGTCACATTGATAACCATTGTAATGTATGGTGCCCCCCACGGCTTAAACCCACAAAAGGACTGCAACTGAATATTACAGAAACTAGTTTCCTTGTCAGTATTCTGAACATGGAAACCTGTCATTTACAAAATGACATTGGTATTGTTTCTTTACAAGTACAGAAGAACGGAAAAAATATCCAGAGCCAAGTTGAATGGAATAATTTCATCTTTCAATGAATGAAAATATTCGTTCCATTGAAAGAATAAAAAATAATTATTATTTGTTTTATATAACGCCCGAAGTGATCATTGTCATTTAATTGGAGAACATCCGACATCCTGAAAATATGAAAAAGTACTTAAGACCTTGTCTCTGACATCCATCGCATCACAATGACCGAATCCGACTCATCTACATGTACCACACGTGCTTCTTAGGCAAACGAGTCTGCTTCAGCATCGTGCAACGTCACGCGCATGTATACACGAACGCGCGCTTGCAGTAAAAATGCATGGTTGGAAAAAATTGAATAGAACAAAAATGCACGGTTGGTGAAGTAGCATTAAATGGTTCAATTATTTAACGCCATGACAGTATCATAGTGCCTTTTCATTTAGTCAGTTGTATCGGTCTATGGAGCGATTCAGACGCAAACGCAATGCACGAGCAAAACGAATGAAAAACGTACATGGTAAGGTGGCTTAATGTTCTCGTATTATTTCCTGATTCTACGCTCCCTGTGCTCATCTCATGGTTGAAATGCAAACCATTTACAGTCGGTGGAAGCCAATTTGTGGGATAATCTGTAAAGTTAAAGATAGGAAGTTGAAGTTAAATGGTGTGTGTGATTTATAGTGGTTGGGGATATTGGAAACCTTCCAGCGACACAAAAAACATTAAAAGGGCTCAAGCAGGTACCCCGGTACACTCAGCCCATCTTCACTGAACCTTCCCCTACCTGTTTCCCTTTCACTCCCTCACCCAATCCCCTAAGATGCTGATACAGGTATTCATACAATGTGCACATTCAGACAAAAATGGAGGAGAATAATCTTATTAAATGTCAAGAATGTCAACAATTGCTCTGTAATGTACCGTACACGTACAGGGAGGCATATACAGTATGTAGCTTGCAACATTAAACCAACACACACATTCTGTCTTTAATTGCCTGGTTGAACTGATAAAAGGTACATGTACGTACATGTATGAAAAGACAGTCCAAAACTAGAATATGATGATTCACAGACTTTAGTATAACAAATCTTCAAAACACAAGTTTGACTGTAATTACCCGACAAACTCTGTTTTCAATGTTCCAAAACTTTGTCCCATGTACAACTTGTTTACATAGTGCACTGTGTCGACAGTTTAAATCTTGACTACATTAAACCCAATTTCTGGTCTGTTATGTTTACAATTTGAATTTGTATGTACAGCTACCCTGATACTACTTTTTTGAACATTTGTAGTACAATCAACATCTTGCAAATCCAGAAAAAAATAATTTACTTCCAGGGAGTAGCCAGAAAAGAAGAAACAATACAATTTACATGTACCGGTACCTCCAATTGTGTGAGTTGTTTTGTTCCCAGAGCTGCTGGGGGGAGTTGCACCCTTACTGCATTGCAGAGAAAAAGAAGATGCATTCATTCAAGATGACTTATGAGTTGGTTTGTTCCTAATCCTGATTGTTTGTGTCATTCCTTGCAGCGCTGCTGGAGGGGAGTTGCACCCTTATTGCGTTGCAGAGAAAGAAGATGCGTTCACTGAAGATGATGTAGTCAGGCTTGTCCGACAGATACTAGAAGGTGTGCACTATCTACATCAAAACAAGATTGCACATCTAGATCTCAAGGTGAGGATTGTATACAAGAAATAATCGGCAGATCATGTTGGGTGGTGATGGGGAGCAAGTGATGGGGGCATTGGGGCAGGAGCAGATCATGTTGGGTGGTGATGGGGAAGAAGTGATGGGGGCATTGGGGCAGGAGCAGATCATGTTGGGTGGTGATGGGGAGGAAGTGATGGGGGCATTGGGGCAGGAGCAGATCATGTTGGGTGGTAATGGGGAGGAAGTGATGGGGGCATTGGGGCAGGAGCAGTGTTGTCCATCGCTAAACATTTTGTTTGGGCGTGCTGAGCAGTGCCCTCATGCAGCGAACCCGGACCAACACACTGTTACACACGCTAATGCACTGGCACGCAGCAGATGCGAGGATCATGGCTGACATGTACCGGTATGGGGAACAAGACAAAGATGGCCGTACCGTGATAAAGGTCTACGCTTATTTTGTCCCTGGCTGATTTGTCTGCCAGTGTGTTGTGTGTAGTGAACTTACAAGTACTTAAAGGTACCGGTATTTAAGAGTCGGTTTATTTGGTGTGTCCTTTCTCACTAAGCACAGACCTTCGTTATCTGTTGGAGAGATACCCTTTGGAGCTCACACATGTGTTTGGTATCAGGAAAAGAACACTTGACCATGAAGTCCTAAGTTTTCTCCAAGTACAGAGAAATCAATAAAACAATTTCACTGTTCAACTCAGACCCACAATGCATTCCTTTTGAAAGTACGGTACAACAATATGCTGTACATGTAATTTACCATGTTTCACTGAAAACTCTTCTTTACTTTAAAACATGTTATTCCATTGATCTTTGAATTAAGATTTCAGGCTTGTAACCAGGGGGAGGATCGGGTGGATCGGACGATCCCCCCCGCGGAACAGGGAGTTCCGCTTTACAAAATAAAAATTCAATATTTTGAATAATTCAATTTTTCGTCGCACAATATAGCCAGTTGCTATTGTATTAAGTTTTTGTATATCACACTGACAGTGATCATATCTGAAAGGGGGTCATCTACTTATCCATGCATTCTTCGTTATGTATGCAATGTTATGTATAGCCGGCATTTTACTGTTTCAAAACTAGTGTCTGACGGCACTATTCGATCCCCCCCGCAAAACTCGCTGGTTACAGGCCTGGATTTCAATTTTGCCAGTGCAATTCTGACATAAAAACCAAACTCTAACAGTATAAGAATCAGAAATTAGTCCGACAAACAGAATTTTGTACGGAAGGTCACAAGTAATGGTCAGGTAAGAAATTCTTTCCAAAAATCTGCGACAGCAGACAGGGTTTGCTGCTTTGTGCGTTCATTATGGAACATTTACCCAATGGCGTGACTTTGAAATCACGCCAAGTACAGCGTTAAGTGAGGAAGTTAAGTATAATGGCAGGAAACAGAGGATATCCCAACTTAAATGTATTGAATCATAATGATGTAGACGGGGGAAATGCGGCTTAGGGTAATTAAGAAATGATTCATTCTGGTATGGATGTGTTAGATGAGGGGATAGAATAATGGAAGATTTAGGGAGTTGTTGATGTACAAACATTTTAGACTGATTTTGGTAAAACGTACAGATCATTGCTAATTTTACCAAATTTGGTTCAATACAGATGGCCAGTAAACACAACATTTTTAAAAATGTCAACTGTTGATTGTAAGTGGGGTATGCTCCATATCTCTAAGTTTTACAACTGATTATAGTTAAACATAAAATTGGAAATTCAATTGGTGTAGAAACGGGTCATACCGGTATATGTGCCATTGCTGTTCTTGCGTACATGTGTAGGCCCTACATGTATGTAAAATTCATAGTTTGCAATGAGGAGGCCTTCAACATGTTGCATTTATTAAAAAGACAGCTACCTGTGTTTTTCCCTGAAGGACTCTGGGTGAGGCCCAGGACAAAAACCTTAAAGCAGGGTCGAAGTCAGTGGACCATAAATTATTGTAAGCTTCTCCCTTGTGTCAAAAACAGGGAGGGAAATGAACAACTATGGAATGGTTTCATTGTAGCAGTCAATGGGAGACGAAATGGGTCATTAGGCTGGGCTATGAAACGTCCCCCGAGGGATGCAGGTATGGTATCAGCAGTTTGAATGGAGGGGAAAATGCCCCATGCAGAGAGAGGAATTGTGAATGAAAGAAAAATGGGGAGATGACTAAAACAAGATTATCAAACCTGGGAAACGTACCCTACGCTACGGTATGCATGCAAACACCAGGTCTGTGCTTGTGTAGGTCGTGCTAAGGGACCGTCCAAATTTGTACAAAAGCATGCGGTTGCTACCGGATGTCCGGAAGGTGGTGCAGTGGTTAATACTCCTTTCACCGATTGTATCGGTTTATATACCGGCGAGTATCCACAGAGCTGGAATGCCGAACTTACCCGGAAAGAACTACATGTACATGTACCTCTGGAGACGGGTACGAGAATCGGATTTTAGGTGGCTATCGGTTAATTAAAAATCCGTATGTTGGTTATTTCATGGTTATTTCATGGCACTGCCAGAAAAATTGTACATGTATTTCAGGGGAAGGGAGGGTGATCTTGAAAAATGCTACTCTCTGTCGAACTGTGAAAATGTTGTAACTTTGGACGGCCACCTTAGGGGCCATCCATAAAGTATGTACGCACGAAATGCAGACTTTTTAGACCCCCTTCGCTCCCTGTATGCAAAATTTGTGACATCATCCATTGACGTAAACATTGGCTCTGACTCCCCCTCTCCTCCCCCTTCTTCCGTGCGTACAGGTACATGTACATGTACGTACTTTATAGATGGCCCCTTAAGATAGCTCTGAACCCATCCTTCTTTTCCTGCTGGTCCTAAGCAGTAATTCACAGGCTCATACATGTACCGTATACCGTGTTTACACTTGATCCCGAGCTCGGGATCGAACACCGAGCTCGGGATCAGCCCCGGATCACAAATAGGTGTAAACGCTCTCGGAACCAAACTGGCCCCGGATCAGACCCCGAGATTTTGGTCTCGCGATGGCGGAGGGTTCGATCCCGAGCTCGGGATCAGTTTGCGGTTAGCTGGGCAATAAATCTTCCCCACATCCTCTTGCAGGCTAAAGCGCGCGAAAATTCCAGGGGAGCCCGCGCTCGTATTATGTACACGTGTACACGTAGTACATGTATATATACACGCACACAGGTACCACTGGTTCCATGCATTGTGTGCAGGCATATATGCCTAGACAAAATGCATGATACCCCGACGCGACTCATGTGATGCAACGCTGAGAATCTCGATCGCTGGTGTCCGTTACGAAAACACAACGTACTACAAACGTAATTGGTATCCTGCATTCAGCAATCTCTTTTGCGTGTCCGATACAAACTTCACACGTTGAGAAAAAGTGTTTCTGTATTTCCTCTACTTTCTGCAACTTCTTTACTTTCTGCAACTATCTAGCGACACTTTGTCATTATCATACAGCTTAGTTTTTAATTGTTATATCAAGGATTTCGGAGTGTCATTCAACGATTTCCGACATAGCATAAGTTGACATTATTTCGTCGTGAAGAGAAGTTGACGAAGACGAAGTAGCCGAGTCGAGTTGTCTTCGTGTGAAAAGATGGCAAACGAAGTTCGCGGGCGCTCGTGGAGCAACGACAAACTGGCGAAGTTTTTGGACATTTGGGCCAGCGCAGAAATAATGGCTAAACTGGACGGAACATCTCGGAATTCTGCTGCGTTAGCTTGACCTTTGACTGCAACTTCTGGCTCCGTGCTCGGGATCAACAACAGATATAAACGCGGCACTCGAGACCATTGCGGTTAACCTCAACACATTCTTATCAGGGGGTCAATCTTGATCCCGAGCTCGGGACCAGTGTAAACACGGTCGTAGTCCAGGGGTGATCACAGTCCAGGGGTGCAATATTGAGTTTCTCCTACAGGAAAGGCAAATTGGGACATTTCCAAAGGGAAGTGTGATAATTTGGGTAGGGTTTTGTTCTGAAGCCTCCGGCAAACAAACTATTTTTGATTTCGGGTAAACCACACAATAAGACAGAAATGTTGAAAAACACTGAAAAATGGATAGCAAAAGGTAAAGATTTGGGGGTTTAGCTATTTAAACGTAAGCTTCATCACTGAACATGCACGCCAAAACCTACATGTATACAATGTACATGTAGACCTATATTCCTCCTTCATTCTTCCTCTTTTTGGTTGGAAGTTTTTACAGATTGTCTTTTACCCTTGTTGCATAAAAACTACTTGAATCCCAATAAAAACCTCATGTTAGTCTTGAAGTCTTAGCAGTGACCTGGTTTGACCTCTTCAAACTAAATACCTGAATAGCTTTGTGGGAGGCTGCTTGAAATGGTTCAAATTCTTCACAGGCAAAAAATGCCCCAGGCAGAAATAATTGAAGGTTGAAAGGAGATGGGACAATAACACTGCCAACTAGAAAATGGTTCATAACAATGAATGATCATACAGTGGAGAGTTGCTATAACAAACACCACTACAATGAACATTCAGCAATAGTATCATGTATGTATACAGGGACCTGCTTGGCCTGTGTTGGTTGATACATACATGTAATGCACATGCCTCAGATCTGATGGACTAAAGGCCTGTCCGCATTGCACTTTTTTGGGTCAAACTTACTGAGATGTTGGGTACTTTTCCCATTTTTAATCCAGTTTGTAATTTTTGGAAGGGATGATGACGTCAACCATGCAACGATTGCATGGATGATGTCAAGATTGATGCCTCGTTTCCCGACTGCCATACACCGTGAAGTATGTAAAAATCTCACGTCCGAGCGCCAAACTGCAAAAGATGGAGACTTACATGAAGCGTACAGAGTTAGGCAACCTTTTGCAAGTGTTGTCCCTTCCTGTAACCCTATTATTAGCCCATTGGTCTTATGGAAAATAGTGTACAAATTGGTACCGTTAAAGGTAAAGTACAGTCCAACTTGTAAAACAACCCGTTTTTATAATAGCCCAGTCCCATATTTCAACAGACTTGTTAATAACGCACTCAGTTCACTCCCACCAGCCCAATGAAATTACCGGTTCTTTTTAGTATAGTACATGTATTGTTTTTCTGTGCAATTTTTGATATGTATACTATATTTTTGTTTTTACTTTACTTCTTGTGATTGTAACTTCATCTAATTTTTATTGAAATTTGTATGTAAACTGACTTGTAATTCAGCCTGTGGGCTGCTATAAGCAGTGTTTTAATAAACCACAAATAATAATAATAAAAAAAATAAGAGCACTGCAGAAAGATGCCTAATGGTTAGGGAACAAAGGGCTGCATGTCTGCATGTGGTTGAAAGGTGAACAAGTTTAGGTCCCTACCTTTGTTCTTTATCTTTTGTTCTTGATAATACAAGGTCCCAAGGATCTTTTACTAACAATATTTAACTGTAATTGAAACAAAAACAGGAAGGGGGTACATGTACATGTACCAGTACAAAATCACTATATTGTAATTGAGTTCAAACCTCAAACTAGCCTTCATCCATTTATTTGTTGGGCCATCCATCCATTTAACATCTCACAAGAATGAATGACCTTAAAACAAACGGGTCATATCCTACTACCCCTGTGCAAGGAAATGAGAACAATTCAGCTTGGCAATTTAATGGCAAACATATTTTACCATCAACTTCCCATCAGTACATGTACATATTCAGATTAATTGTAACTATCTCTTTGCTGTGGCTGTTATTAGTCTCTGTTAAACGGTTGTGGTCATCGCTGTTAAAGTTTTTAAGTTCCTGAAACAATACAAATGTAGATCTTTATCATATGTAAGTCATTCCTGCCAATATTTCTTGTGGTTTGTGACAGTCAGTCATGAGATTGGACTAGACAAATACCATACATGTACACCACACGATTGCACAAAATGCATGGTTTTTGTTTTGTGCAGGTCAGGAACTTTGTAGGAGGATTATAAAGGGACTCTAAGGCCAGGGGGAAAGGGGAGAAACAGGCAGTGGCCTTCGTGGCCTCTACAGATTTCCTGCTGTTTTTGTGGTTCGACCCACCTTTAAAAGCATTCATCCACCAGCTGGTGGCTTCTGAAGGTGACCTTTGACCTCTAATGAAAGCATGCAGGAATGTCTAGTTTACTCTCTCAGGGGAATGTCTTGGCCTATCAATGTTTCCATTGTGATCAAGCTCACCGAGGCCAAGGAATGTGCCTTCTGGGTGTCAGCATTGAATGAGCACATGAAAGGATTGTTTATGGTTTGCCATAATCAGCCTGTTTACACTTGATCCTAAACTCGGGGTCCGACACCGAGCTGGGGATCAGCTCCTGATCACAAACTTACCGTAGTGTTAACGCTCTTGAGACCAAATTGGCCCCCCAACCCCCCTCCCGGATTAGACCCTGAGATTATGGTGTCGCGTTGGCGGAGGGTCGAACTCTGAGCTCCGGATCAGTTTGCAGTTAGATAAGCAATTAATCTTTAATTTCTTTACCATATCCACTCCACAGCCGTTGCGGGGAGGGGGAGGGGGGTGGAAGTGGCCTTGCACACTGTACGGAAGCCCGCGAAATTCAAGCGGCCTTGCACATATTTGTGTACATGTACATGCACACGTAGAGCATGACCTTTGACTGCAACTTCTGGCGCCATGGTTGTCATATTTTTATCATTACCATTCTGAATTATCGCTCTCAGTTCTGGCTCAACCCTAAAAATCACCTTGTGTGATTGACACAAAATATTTCCTTTGTTTTTATCTTTGACAGCCTCAAAACATCCTGCTAACCTCAGGTATGCCGTGCCTTGGCGACATCAGAATCATTGACTTTGGAATTGCCAAACTCGTCAAAAATGACGAAGTTATACGGGAGATTGTGGGAACACCAGAATATGTGGGTGAGTTGGCAATTTCCCATTGTTACTTTGTACTGTTACACATCCATCTTACTGTGCACTTCTCCAGGGAAACCCCAATCAAGGCGCCTATGATTACCCCTATTTTACTTCTGGGTGACAACCTCTCACCCCAACATGCCCCTATCCCAAACCCCCCACCCCCACTACTACCAATTCCCTTCACTTCATATCTTGAAAAAGTTTTTACTTACATGTAATAGTAAGACATACTTATTCTCTACCCACAGCTCCTGAGGTACTTAACTATGAACCCATTACCCTAGCAACAGACATGTGGAGTATCGGCGTGCTAACCTACGTCATGTTGACGGGAATCTCACCGTTTGCTGGAGACGACAAACAAGAAACATACCTCAACATCTCCCAAGTCAACTTGGATTTCCCAGAGGAATACTTCCAAGACATTTCAGAGGATGCCAAGGATTTGATTAAGAAAGTCTGCGTCAAGGAACCAGAGTAAGTTTGTGCTTCATCTTCTCCAGGAAGGCGCGGTCGTCTCGTTGTTAGTGCGTTTGGCGTTCGGCAATAAGACAATGGTTCAAGGCCTTGGGCCAATTTCATGGGGCTACTTAAGTGTTAGCCAAAAAGGCTTGCTTACTGTTAGGCCTGTGCATTTTCGAATAATTTACTATTCGAAAATTTGGATTTATTTTCGATCGAATATTCGATGCGTGAAATTATCTTGCGCATTCAGTTTTTGCAAAATTTAATCTTGGACAGACCATGTTGTAACTTGCATGGTCTCTCGCCCGAAGAGTTTCTGCAAAAATTATCATCAGCTCTAACCATACGTGTAGACCTTGTGTTCAATGTGTTGTATCCTGTAAACTGGACTCAAAGTTGGATGCACATGTCATCATAGTGACCGTTTCGGTGACGGAAAAGAGATTTTCACCTTTTCTTAACTGATTGACACGTTTGGTTTGGAGTGGAAAAGCACATACCAAATTTTCGATTCGGTAAAATGCTATTCGAATATTCGATGAACGATCAAATATTCGAATATTCGATTCGTTAGGCACAGCCTTACTTACTGTACCAGAAATGTTTTGCTAAATCTACTGCTACATGTATTTCATGGCCACGAAATACTCGGCTCACTGGGCCATTGCGGCATGGCATAGCTAACCGAAACACGAAATACTCAGCTCACTGGGCCATTGCGGCGCGGCATGGCACAGCTAACCGAAAATGGACACTCCCATAACCTCACCGAGGGGTGTTTCCAATATCTTCGTTAGTGACCACTGTTTGGATGTTGTAGAAGTTGAACCAACGTAAGTACTGTCAAATGCTTTTCATGCTTTCAAGATTGTCTGGTTCGATCGTTCCATGGTTGCACTTTGTTTACTTTTCCTTCCACATACATTGTTAAGCAATGTTTTTATACACCATAGAAAAATGTCTAAATGTCTAAGTTCTAGAATGGATAAGGAGATGTTTGCGGCCCGGTGGGGCTTTTAGTGCAGTGGTGTTTCTCATAAAATATTCCACCTGATAAGTTTTTTCCTGCCTGTGGAGGCTTTTGCAATGCCAGTAGTGGTCGGAAGTGATAAAATGTAACCAGACTTCTACAAGTCTAGCTGTAGTGGCCTCTTGGTGGCCTTGCAACAGCCTTGCAACTTGCAAATATTAAATTTACATGTAGGTGTAGCTAACCATAAATCTTGGTAGCCTAACCATAATAAAGTAGCCTCATCTTTCTGTTGTCATACCTGCATACACTGTAAGGTAGAATCAAACATGGCATGAGAGAAAAATCAGAGGTCTTGGGGAAAACCTGAGGGAGTATACCACTGTGCCTCATAGCTCAGCTGGTAGACCTCTGACACACCGGGCAAATGCTCTACCAGCTGAGCTACCGGTATAAGGCACAGTGGTATACTCCCTCAGGTTTTCCCCAAGACCTCTGACTCTCCGGGCAGATGTTCCACCAGCTGAGCTGTCGGGCACAGTGGTATACTCCCTCCGGTTTTCCCTAAGACCTCTGACACCAGGCATATGGTCTACCAGCTGAGCTATGAGGCTCAGTGGTATACTCCCTCGGGTTTTCCCCAAGACCTCTGACTCTCCGGGCAGATGTTCCACCAGCTGAGCTGTCAGACACAGTGGTATACTCCCTCCGGTTTTCCCTAAGACCTCTGACACACCGCGCAGATGTTCTACCAGCTGAGCTATGAGGCACAGTGGTATACTCCCTCAGGTTTTCCCCAAGACCTCTGACTCTCCGGGCAGATGTTCTACCAGCTGACCTATGAGGCACAGTGGTATAGACCGTATCGAATAGCCGCCATCTTGTGGGGTACCTTTTGTTACTTAAACTATTCAACAATGTAAGCACAATATGTGCAACCATGCCTGTACTCAAGGAACAAAGAAATTGCCCCACAAGATGGCGGCTATTCGATACGGTCTATACCCCCTCAGGTTTCCCCCAAGACCTCTGACACACCGAGCAGATGCTACCAGCTGAGCTATGAGGCACAGTGGTATACTCCCTCAGGATTTCCCCAAGACCTCTGACACACCGGGCAGATGCTACCAGCTGAGCTATGAGGCACAGTGGTATACTCCCTCAGGATTTCCCCAAGACCTCTGACACACCGGGCAGATGCTACCAGCTGAGCTATGAGGCACAGTGGTATACTCCCTCAGGATTTCCCCAAGACCTCTGACACACCAGGCAGATGCACTACCAGCTGAGCTACATGTATGAGGCACAGTGGTACTGTAGGCCTATACTCCATCAGGTTTTCCCTGCGAACCCAGTTTTTCTCTCAGTGTTACATAGGTGTGCAAAGTAACAAATTTTACAAACTAAGCACAGTAACGAATGTAATATTTTGAATGGTGCCCAACATATATTAGTTAACAAGGACCATGTGTTCCACCACACGACCCAAATTATCTCGACTGTGGTTGGCTGCTGCCTTCACATGACAGGTGTTCTACTCCACTATTGGTCCGTTTCATCCAACAAGCTCCTACAAAGTTGGACGGTACCGGTAGCTACATGTACAGTGTTCTAGCATGGCCCAATTTTTTGGATGATGATAGACGTTGTCTGGAGTGACATTCACACCTTCCAACTTTCAGCAAACCGACATCCTTTGTCCTTATTGGTCCATGTTGGTCAACAAATGTTGGCTTGTGTTAACGGGACTTAAAAGGCATCATGCCCACATCCCAGTACGACATGAAATTTTCTGTGTATCACAGCAGATTACATTTCTCGTCTTATTCCTACAGGAAACGACTAACGGCCGAGGAGTGCCTAAACCACCCCTGGCTTCGATGCAGTCATAAAGAGTCCCCAATGATGGAAACTATACCAAGACTCACTGAGGATAATAGCTGTCAAGATAATAATAATCAAGATCATGACACTAATGGGAATGGATTCTCAATGGTCTCGGAAACGGCTAGTTCCACGGAATGTCTGGAGTCAACAGCTGTTATGCATAGAGACAATGCTGAAGTTATCCCCACGGAAGCGTTTTGTTGCACAGATATCGTACAAGCAGATTCACAAGAGGAAACAAACCATTCAGTCTCGTTGGAAATGTTCGCTGCAGAAAAACGTGTCGTGGAATTCATACCGGAGGAACAGCAAACAATGCATTCCATAGTTGTGTGTAACATGAACGATTTACGGGAGATTGCTACCAAAGAAAATGGTATTATCGATGTCTCGGAAGAAAATTCTCAAGATGAAATGGTGCAGTACATCGCTGTAAACAACTGCAATAACGCAGAGTTGATCCTAGAGAATGGAAGATGTTTATCCAACGACCAGGAGATCGTTTCTTATGCAACCACACATTCCTTCGATGTGGCCGACAATAGCCTGAAAGAACCAGTGTCTGTTGACCATAACTATTTCATTGAAATTGCAGAAATAGACTCCCAAGAAGAAACTGACCATTCCATCCTTATGGATAACATCAGCTCCATAGATCCCATTCCCGTCGAAGAAATCAGCGTCACATACGTTTCACAATCAGACATTTCCAGCGGAGATATCACATTTTCTTTCGGTCACAACAATAACTCCCCTGAAGTGATTTCTTCAACATGCTCTTGCACAGTGGAGAGCTTCACACCTCAAACATTCACCGCCGCGGCATCCACAAGTACCAGGACTTCATCACCTGAATGTGACTCCGTAGACGGAGGCAAGGAGTCGGAGAAGAGAATTCTGGAGGAGAGTGAAGATTTGACCGAGACGTCCACCGAGATGGTTGAGACGAGACTGGAAACAACTGAGCAGGCCAGTGATTGTAGGTCACCTTACCACAGCCCAACGGCGAATAGACGGGTCCTGCTGAAGAACAAGGAAAATATTTCAGAAAATATGAATCACGCCAAGAGAATCTGCATTCATGTCGCGTAAAGAATAGACCTTTATTTCAGTGCAGCCATCTTCCTTTCCCCCCCACCCCCCCGATTAAAACCACTGTATCCAAATCAAGACTTAAGAAGAAATAGTTTGGCCCGTGTTTAAATTGTTACGTGCTCATTACTATGACACGTGAGGTGTGATGAAGTATGCAAAGCACAATCGAACAAAAACGCCAAGCGTACGAACGGCATTTTGCTAACAGCAGCAGATTGAATGTGTTATCGTGCAGTCACGGAGACTGCACCAATCGTGTCTGACACATTTGGGAAGCAAAAGGAAGATGTACATTGCATGATAGGCCTAAAGGTCTTTATTGCCCAAAATCAATGGTTTGTATTTCTCTTAGTCAAGTTGGGAACTGCGAGGCCAGGGCCAAATTTCAAAGAGCCACTTAACTTAAGCAAAAGTAGTAATGGCGTACTTACTGTTGCATACGAGTTAAGCGCTATTTCACCATATTCACAGTCGCGGCGTGGTTAAGCATGTACGCGTGCTTCGTAATGGCTATTGTTGCGTCACTAAGTTTGGCTTTGCAGTTGGCACATTTTCAGTTGCTTACCGTTAACAATATCTATGAAATACCCTGATGCTTGGTTAAGAGAGAATAGGCTGTTAAGCAGTGCTATGAAATTGGGCCCTGGTCTAGGGGGCCATCCATAAAGTATGTACGCACGGTAAGGGGGGAGCCAATGCATACACTCGACGTTAAAGTATATTTTGCGTACAGGGGGGAGGGGCGGTCTAAAAAGTTCATAGCGTGCTCGGGTTCGACTCGAACCCACGACCTTCTGCAAACAAGACATCTTGTTTGCAGGAGGGCATACATGTAGGTTAAAGTCCCACCCAAGCCTGCTATGAAGTTTTTTATAGTGTCTCGGGAAACCACTGAGTACGGTATACACCAATCCGGTAATAAGGTCTTCTTCCCTGTACATCCGCCATAGCTGGGGGAGCTTCCACTGAATGAACTGTATGTTTTTGTTGTTGCTGAACCTGCATTTGTTTACTTCGAACAAGTTGCGCGTCTTTGTAGGGTTGTGTGCGCGCGAAGGCGGGCGCGTCGCGTGTACGCAAAGGCGGGCGCGTCGCGTATACGCGAAGGAGGCGCGTTCGTGCATGTAATGGATGAGCGGTTTTCGTTCTAACAGCAACACAAAACGCACAGCCCATGCACTGGACGCCCCCCAGCTATGGCGGATATGCAGGGAGGAGACCTTATTTACCGGATTGGTGTATACAGTGTTAATAATTACTTTGAAAAGGCAAAACAAACCCTAATTAACATTAGTTCAGGCATTAGATGGAGAAACTGTGAGCAAACTCATCAACTCATGATGGTTAGGCTCCATAAAAAATATTGCTTGATTCTCATCAGAACATGGGTAAAAATTTGTACGACCAGGGCAATTTATATTTTATAATTTATATATATTTTTTAGGTATTAAAGCGGATTCTCGCAGCACAATCCGATCAATTCCGATGACCAGGCCATTTTATATTTTATACTTTGAGAGTCATGTGGACCCAACATGCCCAATACATTCAGAGATGAACATGTAAATTGGACACCACTCCTGCAGAACTTTACAGCAAAAAAACTATTTAAAAAAAATTCATCTCATACTCTGAGCACAGCACTATTTATGGGTAAGAGTTCCATACACGAATGTCGCTAATTTTCCCCAGCAGGGCTTTTATTGGCCTTCAGAAAGCAATAACACATCCTAAAAAGTCAAATTTAGCAGTGACAAATAACTTTTTGATAAAATCATGTCGTAGCCAAACCATAGAGCAAGGAGCATACATAGCCTAAGCCTCTAGCCCCTTTTCGTAACTCCCTTATAAATTCTTACTACGTCATACGATAAACAGATCATTGTGTGTGCAACGTGTAGTTGGCGTTATGCTATTCACATGTTGTTGAGGTTGGCACATATGGCAAACGCAGTGCTCCGTGTGATTTTTATTTACATGTATGCTCGACATGACATACACGTTGTTCATGGCATGCACTGTGCGGCGCCTTGGCGCTAGAGGTACTGGGTCTGCAGACTGCATGCACCGCGCCGGTGAAAATGTGCGATGAAATAAAACATATTTAATCGTTTGAAAAGGCACAAAAATCTCACGAAAATTTTCCGACTGCCATTGTAGGCCGTGAAAAACAGCACTTTTTAAAAGGGAAAATATACCTGTAAAGTTACCTCGGGCAGTTCTGAAGTTTTACTTCCCAGAAAGAGAAAATTACTTGTCACGGGTGATTCGCAATTCGGCCGGCCCAGCGCGACTAAAACGGAACCACGATCCCGCTGGCAAATCCTACGTAGGCCTATGTACCTCGGAACTGCTGCGTACCTCGGGCCATGCATGGCCGGCGGGGAATTACGGAATAGCAGAAGATGTTTGAAAAAGAATCCACCAACATCACCATCATCATTCGGAGAATATAGTCCCCACTGTTTTTCAAAGTTGGGATATTATAAAATATAAATTTGACATTTCTGCAGGCATATGTGGCATCCGGAAGTTTTATAATTTGTATACAAAATATTAAAAAAATCGATCCGGCGCCGCAAATTTGACCCGGCCGCTGATGAGAATCAAGCAATATTTTTTATGGAGCCTTATTAGTCTTCAGAGAGAGTCATAAATATGCTATCTTTGTTAGGTGCTAAAAGGTCTCTAGGGTAATTAGGGAAGGCACATAAATCTAACCTGCGGTTACCGCCGGTACCGCCTGTGGCACCGCCCGTTTTGAGCGGTACCGCCTGCACTAGGTACCAGTATGCGGTTCTTGACCGGTACCGCCTGCACTAAGTATGCTGTTCTCGAGCGGTACCGCTGCGGTACCGACGGTTAGATTTGTGTGTCGTCCCTTACATGAACTGTACACTACACTGCTCCAGTTTGACCTGAGATATGTAACGTACGTAGACAGTGAAATTTCGGTTCAAAATTTGAGTTATAAACAGGAATTTTGTGTTTGATATTTCACTGTACTTGTTGTGTAGTGTTGCTGTGTTATTGCATAGGATCAGATTTTAAAATCTGATAGACAGAGGTCAGGCCTTATAGCAAATATGATGTTCTTTCAAAATTAAAAAAGAGTACCTTCTCATAAATAGCGTAAACAAACTCGGCAGAGCAGGTGGCCTTGGTTGCCTTGGTTAATGCCATGACCTGGGATAGGGCATCCTGGCCAAGTTGGCCTCAGAGAGTGTATATCTTGAAGAGGCATTAGGGCCAACTCAGCAGGCCATTGCCCCTGGTGGCTTTGATTAATGTCATGACCTGGGATAGGGCATCCTGGCCAAGTTGGCCTTAGAGTGTATATCTTGAAGAGGCATCGGGGCCAACTCAGCAGGGCATGAGCCCAGTGGCCTTGGTTAAGGTCGTGACCTGGGATAGGGCATTCTGGCCAAGTTTGCCTCAGATAGTGTATAGATGTATCTTGAAGGGGCATTGGGGCCAACTCAGCAAGGCATTGACCTTGGGCCTCGGTTTATGTCGAAGCAAAATACTTTGTACAATCTT
The DNA here is from genome assembly GCA_037783545.1 of Henricia sp. BOLD:AAB3569. Taxonomy (NCBI): domain Eukaryota; kingdom Metazoa; phylum Echinodermata; class Asteroidea; order Spinulosida; family Echinasteridae; genus Henricia; species Henricia sp. BOLD:AAB3569. Next base: position 2,407,703 of record JBBELK010000340.1, on the reverse strand, counting down.
TCAACTTGAACAAATTTCTAACGAGATTTGTTTGTGCACTTTTCATTGAGGAAAGGTGATTTCCTTAATGTACTAAGTTATATCAATCAGTACAAAGAATGCACCACATTCTTTTGAGTTGGTATTATATGATCAAAATATGAATATTTGTAAACAAATAAGACATCTACTGGTAATTCTAATGATAAATACATGAATTTATTATTTTGAGTAAGTATTGAGGCACATGTACATGCTACTTAAAGGAAGCGGGAAAGATTTCATGGCACTGCTAGGCACAAACATTTGATTAGCACATAATTTATTCTGCTTTGCAAAAATGATTTGCCAGCCAAAATCATACGTGATGTGTATTTACTGGTATTCTGTTGTTCTTGAAAACACAATTTGACATATAGTTTTGGCTGGAAATCCATTTTTTCAAAGCAAATCAATTATGTGCTAAGCAATTGTTTTGTGCTCAGCAGTGCCATGAAATAGACCCCTGTTCACAAATAGATAAAACTGCATCCATTGACTTAAACAATTAGACTGTTGTTTCTTTTTTTTTTTAATATTTAGAACCAAGTTATTTATTTAGCTACATGTATTTTCATTATAAACGGTTTGATTTATATATTTAGCATTGCTTTAACAAAATATATTCATTTGGGTCGTAAATGCATGTATTTTATTTGGGACTTTTTGTATATTAAAAAGACAGTTTGTAGGGCCACACATGTAGACAAACCGTGACGTCATTAGGGAGGTTTCGCAAGTTGACGGATACGGTTACGAATACGGTTACGAATACAGATATGACAACAGTAACCGTTCACGTTGATACACACACTGAACAGGGTTTCGCACTGTGTAAATGTACGTGTACATATCTGCTAAATCTGCTCTGCGCTTGGCTTTGTTTTCAGCAGATTTTCCTCACTTTCACGTGGGCCCGACTCATTGAATTTGATCTGTATTCAAAGAATATACATAAAAAATAAACAAAATGCATACAACTTAATAATCCATCACGGAAATAGCGAAAAATCTGCATAATTGGTATCCATTTTTATGCTACGCGTATGGAGGCTGATACCGTTATTCACGCGTATGAAAACGTGTGTACTACCGGTACGGTTACGCGTCGCGAGAAGCGCATAAAGTCATGACGTATCAGTATCTGTGACGGTGCGAAACCTCCCTATTGTTTTAGATTCGTTACATTTATGTAGCCAATGCTGTAGTCGAGTCATCACAAGTTTATCGCAAGTCCCAGGGTGTTCATTCAAGTTACAAGCCATTGAAATAAACTGCAACTGACCTTGTGGTAGAATTGTGAAGGACTTTTACTGTACTTGCGATGGTCTTGTAATTATATCATCGCTTGATTTGTAATGGTGCATTTACATTTACATGATGGATTTGTGATAAACAGTTCTGGTTTGAGAAACACAAAATCGATATACACAAGGGCATAAGTAGATTAAAGCCTAGTCTTGTCCCAAGCCTGAAATTGCTTCCTCTTACTTGTACGTACTGCCAAGTACATGTAGGTACACGTACAAGTACTAGGGAAATAATGCTCGGCCTTGGAAGAAGATTAGTAAAAGCCAAAAAAAATTGTTGTGGATTGAAATTTAATGTTTAGGTGATCATTGTCATGTACATGTAATGCACCTATCAGTTGTTCCCCCCCCCCCCACCCCCCCCCCCCCCCCCACCCCCCACCCCCCACCCCTCACACCCCCGGGCTACTCCACCAAAGACATCAGGATTGTCACTTTTCAATTGACACCCCCACCCCACCCCCCAATACTCCGCCCCCCCCCCCCCCCCCCCCCCCCCCCTCCCCAATACCCTGCTCCCCCAATACCCCCACCCCACCCCCACCCCTGGGGCAAAGGGACAATTTCCGACAAACTTGCAGTTGGTGGAGCACTTCTGCTTTGAGTTGTACTTGCACCTCGGGGCCATTTAAAGGCACAGGCTCGTCAGCAATGCGCAGGTGCAAAATTCATGCCACGAAATATGCATCCCCATAGCAAAGGCATGGAGCTGCGTATTTCATGGCACGAATTTGGCGTGCGCGCATTGCTGCAAGCCTGTGCCTTTAAAGTTGTCATCATTTTCATAATTCTACAAAGAGTAGATAGGGGAGGAGGAAAGGCGGTTTCGAAGGCTGTATAGGACTTTACTTGCATTAGTTTTGTCCCCCGATGAGCGCTATATCAAAGGCACAGGCTCGTCACCAATGCGCGCGCGCCAAATTCGTGCCACGAAATACGCCTGTACCTTTAAGAGTTTTAGTATACTGTATAATTTACCCATCAAACGAGAGAAGTGAAGTTTGATGGGAATTCTACGAACCATTACCAAAATGAGGAGTCACGTGATGCCCTCCCATACAGGAGGTTCCTTCCTCCCACGTTTTATTAGCCAGTGTGATGATCTGCTTTGAAAACACTGACGAATGAGCACGGGAAGGGGCCTTAAATAGGCGGACTGCCCTTCATTTCTATTGTTGCTTTAAATAAGTGGCATACCTCAGTTCTACCAGACAATACAATCTCACGTGATTCCGAATGGAGGTGATGGTGAAGTAGAATAAAGAGCCGAAGTAAGATCAAAGTTAACGACATGTCCAATTTGTATTCCAACTGGCACACTTTGAATTCCTTTTATCTTATTAGGTTTCAACTTATTTAGTATTCTTTGTATTTTGACTCAAGAATATCATGACATAACTACTTGACCGCAAAGCTACTTGAATTGAAAACTTTATGAAATCATCATTCAAGTAAACGTGGGCGCCATTCCACTGTACTTTAGAATATACTCGGCAGGATATGTGGCAAAGGGACTCCCCCTAACGCTCCGATACCTCGACCATGGAGGAAGAAAATGCCTCAACACACTCTTCCCTTTTGTTAACGCACCAACTACCCCTAAAAACTTAAAGGAATTCCTCAGAAATTCCTTGGATGTTTGAGTTACAATGGGGGAATAATGGTAGGGGATTCCCTCTGCCACATATCCTGCTGCATATGCTACAGAACAGCTAAAAATGTTGTACAATGTAGATGAAAAATGCCCATAAATTAACTCATTATTTGTAAATATAGATATGAGAGCTAATTTTTTACATACAATAAAGCGACTTGCTATTGTTAAATCCATTGAATGCTTGATTGTTTGAGTCCCTGCCATTTCTTTCCTCCAGTATATTGTGGCGCGGTACGGTGGTACTGCGGTTGGTTTAGTCTCTAGCTCACAAAAATATTTATTAACCTCGCACAGAGATGAGCGGTTATCTCTGCACGAGAGGGGATAATCTACTGAACAGTGGACCTAACCTAGGGGCTGTTCGTTTGGTGGAAATATACCACCACCTTGCGAAAGGGAGACGAATTATTCAGCTACTAAGCAACCATCAACCTCACAGAACCTACGGGGTCTAATGATCCTCACGGGGCAATGCAATGATCCTCACGGGGGCAAATAAGGCTCACAGAGTCAATAATTGCAAAGACAACAATCAATATGGTTTAATCCAAAATCACTGTTATAATCAATAAATGTACACAGGTCTGATTTAATAATAATGCAGAGTAAGGCAGCGTGATAATCCTCACGCATAAATCAACGTAAATGCAGTGCAAGTAATCCTCACACGTGGCAGGTGGCTCTAGTAAGCCTCACACGTGAGAGGTGGCTTAGGTAACCCTCACACGTGGCAGGTGGCTCTAGTAAGCCTCACACGTGAGAGGTGGCTTAGGTAACCCTCACACGTGGCAGGTGGCTCTAGTAAGCCTCACACGTGAGAGGTGGCTTAGGTAACCCTCACACGTGGCAGGTGGCTCTAGTAAGCCTCACACGTGAGAGGTGGCTTAGGTAACCCTCACACGTGGCAGGTGGCTTAGGTAATCCTCACTGGGGTACCGTAAACCTCAGTCAAGCTCAGCTCAATTAATGCCAAGCTAGAATAACCTTACTCCGTGGTAAACCTCACAGTCACCACGTATAGTCAACCTAGTTGCCTGTACTTAATGTGCCAATAATCATGGGCACGGTAATCCTCAATCTTGCACTACTAGGGAAGTGAGCAGCCAACGATACAGTTCGGACAGTTAGCCCTGGGACAATAATTAATCCTCACGGGACCACAAAGAGAAAGGGCAAAATTACGAGAACGCTATAGGCAATGCGACACAGGTTCGCCTCGGCCGTCCTGACAGGCTGGCCCAAAGATCACCTCAGTATCGCCCGTAGCCTACACCCAACTTCTGAATTACCTCCTTTCTCAATCTAAGTCCCAAAAACTAACAATCCCAAACCTAACTATTGGCTACCCACTTGCTCCAGAACAACAAGCACAAAAATCACGAATGTTTGTATAGCTACCTGTATACCCTTATTCGTAGTCAACCGGTGTCGGTCTGCCCTCACACGACACAGCGTCTTCGCCTGAAGCACGGAATCTACTCTGCAAAATAATCTAGCGGTACGGCGCCACGTCAACAACTCTAAGTTCTAATTGCACAGGTCCTTATAGAACGACGCCATACTGCATAAGAGACAGAATCACATGGCCAGCGCCCAGACATAGAGCAATGCGCTCTCCTGATTGGCCGCCCAACGTCATACGATGACTATCACGCCCCGCGTGCATGGGACTTTCCATACACCGAGTGCTATTCATTATGTAGACGCGCTACAAGTCTGCTGTGAACCTGTTTCGTCACACAGGCCCCAGCTAAGCTTGAGCCGTCTCGGTTCAATCAGCTTAACAAAATAAATTAGAACGAAACTAAGGTGCATTATACAAATTATAAATCGTTATCCACTTACTATAAGGCAGTCATGACACCGGGTGAGGATTATTTAACCCCACCATAACTTATACACACTAATAGTCCTCACACCTGGGAGGTATGTAAACCAAATATAAACTGTGTTCCTTTACTTTATAGAAAACTACATGAGGTTTACTTAAACCTCGCTTAATGTAACCTCGCAATAAGGTTGACTATAAACCTCAAATGTTGCACTTTAAATACTATAATTTTCCTGGTCAATTGTAAAAACCTTAACACAATCACATTGTTCTTTAATAAAAATATAAACCTTTCTTTTTCTCTTCTTTAATAAAAACAAAAAAACTTTGCTTGCAGTAGACTTCTCCTGATTTTTGAAGAAAACTAGGAAACAGTATGTACATTTGTTTGTTTAGAATCCAAAACGATCAGAAGTTATACACTAGATTAGAGTTCAACATGCAAGTCTCGGCAGGGTGTGTCCCTCCTACCCGTCGAGCGCGTACTTGCTGGCATCCACCTGCTTTCTGAATTCCAGGTCCCGGGTCTTCCTGCTCCCTGCTCATCATTCTCGATACCTAGCTGGTAGCCGATGTTCCCTCCGAGGGTACCTCTTCTGAGATTCCTTAGGGCTACAACTAGTGGTTTCAACCCTATCAGGATTCTCCTGTACCACTAGTTCCTCTGCCTCAGGAACTCCTGGAACCTCTAGTGTAGGTTCCTCCACCCCTGTCACGTCTACTGCCTGCGGGCAGTATGTCCAGGCTTTCAAAGGTCTGCCAGTGTATGGCTTTAGTCTGTCCCCATGTACAACAGAAACCTTGCGTCCAGGCTTTAACTGAATTCGGTACGTCACGTCCGAAAGCCTCTTGACTACCAGGTAGGGGCCAACCCAGCGTAGCTCCAACTTTGGAGACTTCCCCTTCCTCCTGGTCCTGTTGTATAACCAGACAAACTGACCTTCGTCCAGCCCTTTACCATGCACCTTACGGTCATAATTCCGCTTTTGGTGTCTGGCCTCACGCTGGAGACACTCTCTGGCTCTCGCATGAGCCTCTTCCAGATTTTGCCTTAACCTCAGCGCAAAATCTGTCTTCTCGGAGTCCTCCATTGTAGGACTACCAACCAGCAAATCAACTGGCATCCTCAGCTCTCGTCCGAGCATCATCATGTTCGGGGACTCGCCAGTTGACTCTTGGGGCGTGCTCCGATATGCAAAACATGCATACGGCAAGCACTCGTCCCAGTCACGCTGGTTCCTCTTAGGCTCGATCATCATGGCCACCATGTTGATCAGAGTCTTGTTGAAACGTTCCACCATCCCATCGGATTTTGGGTTATAGGCGGTCGTCCTCGTCTTGGAGATACCCAAGAGACGACACGTCTCGGCAAACACTGCTGACTTAAAGTTTGTTCCCTGATCGATCGGAATGCAATTCCAACGGCATGCCAAACCGACAGACAAACTCACTGACAAACTTGTTTGCCACCGTCTCAGCCTTAGCATCAGGCAGAGCGTACGCCTCAACCCACTTGGAACAATAGTCCCCGACCACCATGATCCAAAGGTTGCCACTGTCACTCCGGGGCAGTGGCCCCAGCAAGTCCATGGCCACTCTTTCCATGGGCTCGCCTACCAGGTACTGCTGTAGAGGGGAAACTCTCCTTTTGGCAGGAGATTTTCTCCTCTGACACTGGTCACACTGCCTTATGAATGACCTCACATCCGCGGTCATTCCAGGCCAGTAGTACCTTAGCTTCACTTTAGCCAATGTCTTCTTGACACCCAGATGGCAGCTGGTCCGACCCCCATGTAGCTCCTCGAGTACTTCCTCTCTGAATGTCTCAGGAAGTACTAGGTGCCACCTTACCAACTTGCCATCGTCGGACTCCCAACTTCTGTACAACACTCCGTCTCGTAGCGCCAGCTGGTCCCACAGAGACCACAGAGTCTTGTGTGCCCAGGAGGTAGGCGACACAGTCTCCCAATTAGGACGACCATGAGGTTCCTCCTTCGCGTGCACGACCCAGCTCATGGTCTTATCACCAAGCTGCGCTTCTCGGACAACCTCATTAGGCAAATGTGGCTGAGCCACTATGCCTCTCACCTCAGAGGTTGGCGAACTATGGTCAGCCTGACGTTGACCTCCATCAACCTCATGTCCGGACTCCTCAAGATCCTCTGACGTCTCGTCAGATCGATTACATTGTTTACAGACCTTTCGGGACAATCCGTCAGCATTTCCATGCTTACGCCCAGGTCTGTGCTCAATGGTCACGTCATACTCGCTGATCACCTCAAGCCACCTGGCCAGCTGTCCCTCAGGGTTCTTAAAATTAAGCAGCCAGCGTAGGGACGCATGGTCGGTACGAAGCTATAAATTTTGACCATACAGGTATTGCTTAAACCGCTTGAGATAAACAACCACCGCCAGTAGCTCTCGCCGAGTCACACAATAGTTCCTCTCGGGTTTGCTTAGTTTACGGCTAGCAAAGGCAAGGACCTTTTCCTGGCCTTCCTGGATCTGGGACAGGACTGCCCCTATTCCATCTCCGCTAGCGTCTGTATCTAGGATGAACTCACCGCCTGGATTGGGGTATGCCAAAACAGGAGCGGTTATCATCCTCTGCTTCAACTCGTCAAATGCTTCTTGACAAGCATCTGTCCACTCAAACGCACGTGACTTCTCAGTCAGCGCGTGAAGTGGCGAAGCTATCTCAGCAAACCCTTTGATGAACTTCCGATAATAGGAAGCGAGGCCTACGAAGCTTCGCACTTCCTTCAAACACTTGGGCGTTGGCCACTCAGCCACGGCCCGAACCTTCTCAGGATCGGTAGCCACGCCCTCCGGTGACACCACATGTCCCAAATAGGTAACCTGCTTCTGAAACAAAAAGCACTTGCTA